>JAKOOJ010000023.1:4720110-5347610 GCA_022577455.1 Arizona elegans | reverse complement strand
AACAACGCAGCTCACCAGCTCAAATCCCCCTGCAACTCAGATTAAGCTGAGCACAACCAAGCCCCCACCCAAACAGAACACACCCCCAGCCAATCAGAGCACAGCCAAGCCCCTAACCAATCAGAACACACCTCCACCCAATCAGAACACAGCCAAGTTCCCACCCAATCAGCTCACACCCCCACTAGCAGTTAAAAGGAAGAGACAGCTGCGATCTCACATTGCTCCTGGAAGCACGAAGCCGAGAACACCAGCCTGAAGATGACGAATGAGACTTCGTCGAAACGTCGCCAAGACACTTCCAATTTTACGTGGGAGAAGACCCGAATAACCAAGACTTGCATATATATGTATATGTATGTGTAAAGTTAATATTTCGGGTTTCTTCCCGTGTAATTGTGAACATATCCCTAAAAGGGTAGAAGCGACGTTTCGACAGAATCTCATCTGCCATCATCAGGCTTATGTATATGTATATATACTGTCCTCGCACAAGCACGAAGCCGAAGAAAACCGGCTGAAGATGACGAGTGAGACCTCGTCGAAACGTCACCAAAACACACTCAATCTTACAGCGGGAAAAGACCCGAATACACCAAAACTTGCATATCTCTACCCATGAAAATCTACAAAAACAAAAATGTATATTTATCTATCATATTTCTATGCCACCCACTCTCCGAGGACTCTGGGCGGCTTACACCAAAGACAGTCTAGTAAATAGCATATTGCCCCCCCCCAACAATCTGGGTCCTCATTTTACCCACCTCGGAAGGATGGAAGGCTGAGTCAACCTTGGGCCGGTGAGATTTGATCCGCTGATCTGCTGAACTAGCAGTCAGCTGAAGTAGCTGCAGTACTGCACCCTAACCACTGCGCCATCTATATGTGTGAATATATATGTGTGTGTACATGTATATGTATATATGTGTGTTTATATATACATGTATATATGTGTTTATATATATATATGTATATGTGTATATATGTGTGTACATGTTTTATGTATATATTGTATAAATGTATGTATATTTGTAGGTCTTTGGTTTTTCGGGTCTTCTCCCACGTAAAATTGGAAGTGTCTTGGCGACGTTTCGACGAAGTCTCATTCGTCATCTTCAGGCTGGTGTTCTCGGCTTCGTGCTTCCAGGAGCAATGTGAGATCGCAGCTGTCTCTTCCTTTTAACTGCTAGTGGGGGTATGTATATTTGTGTATATATATGTGTATATATGTATGTATATATGTGTATGTGTGTATACGTGTATATGTATATATGTGTGTTTTTATATACATGTATATGTGTTTATATATATATATGTATATGTGTATATATGTGTGTACGTGTATATGTATATATTGTATAAATATGTATATTTGTGTATATATATGTATATATATGTATGTGTGTGTATATGTGTATACATGTATATATATGTGTGTGTATATATATATATATGTGTGTGTGTGTATATGTCTGTATGTGTTTTTGTGTGTGAATATATATATAAAAGACTTAGATGTCCCAAAGGGGCTTTTTTCAGGAGGCGATTGGACTTTCTTGTTTGTTTTTTTTCTTTTGAGGACATTTCACTCCTCCTCCAAGAAGCTTCTTCTGCTCTGACAGGATCTAGTGGGGGAATGGAAGGATTGATATTCCTTGCAGACAGCAGTAAATAAAAAATTTAAAAAAATAAAATAAAAATGCAAAAAAATCTCCTTTTCTCTTCGCGATCGGGATTGTTCTAAAGCAGTGTTTCTCAACCTTGGTAGCTTGGAGATGGGTGGACTTCAACTCCCAGAATCCCCCAGCCTGGCTGGGGGATTCTGGGAGTTGAAGTCCATCCATCTTCAAGCTACCAAGGTTGAGAAACACTGTTCTCAAGCCTGCTGCTTCCCTCAAGAGGGACTGAGCGACAGCCTCCTCCTATTGCAGGGACTGACATCACGGCCGAAGCAGAGGAGAGAAACAGAGAGAGCGAGAGCGAGGCCAAAGCCGGCCACCAGTTGTGAATTGCAGAGCGGGCGGGGACTTGACACACACAGCAATCCTTCCCAACACTCCCCTGTCATATTGCTGTGTAAACGGAGGGGAAGGGGGGGCAGAGAAAGAGAGACACAGAGAGAGAAAGAGAAAGAGAGAGAGAGAGAGATACAGGGAGAGCAAAAGCAAAAGTGATTTGTCTTTTTCGGAGCAGAGAAAGCACCGGGCACCGTTGGAAAAAGGTGCAGGGGAGGCATTTCCACCCCTACCCACTCCTTGCCCCCTTCCCCCATCAGATTTATTTATTCATTTATTTATTTTAAACCCCCGGGGCGAATTTTGCCAACCCCCAAAACCATCAATCTGGAGAACAAAGTGCCCGAGCAGGCAGACCACCTTTGCTGCTTAACCCTGGAGGGTCCCACTGGGTGAGTCTTTTTTGCAGTATGGGATGGGGGGAGGGGGGAGAGAACAATGCTGGGGTGTGGGGTGTGGGGGGGGGGGGTAGTTGAACAGGCAGCAGCCCAGTCTGCAAAGAAGTGGGTGGGGGGGGGGAGGGAGGGAGAAATCCGGGGGGTCGTGCGTGGATGTGGGGTGACAGTGCATAGTCCCCCTTGGCTGCAGGGTTGCAAGGAAGCTGCTTTTGTTGCAGGTTTGCGGGGAGACCCCCCCTTCCCCAATTTTACACACAGCCTCCTTTCCTCCAGGAGGAGGGCGAACAAGGCCAGCCTGAGCTTGACCCCTTCCCCCAGCCCCCCCCCCCCCAAGATCTGGGGGTCTCCCCAGCATTGCAAAGGCTCCGATGCACCAAAGAGCCAAAAGGAAGCTGCCTTTGTTGCAGGTTTGTGGGGAGACCCCCCTCCCCAATTTTACACACAGCCTCCTTTCCTCTGGGAGGAGGGCGATCAAGGCCAGCCTGAGCTTCATCCCTTCTCCCAGCCCCCCCCCAAAAAATCTGGGGGTCTCCCCAGCATTGCAAAGGCTCCGATGCACCAAAGAGCCAAAAGCTCCTTCTGCAATCATCCATCACTGGGAATAAGGGGGGTGGGGAGGAAGGAAAAGCAGCACCGCAGTAGATAGGGAAAAAGGAGGGGGATACAGACAGGGAGGGGCGTTGCTGAAAGATCTGCCCCACTGTTGAGTGGGGAGGGGGGAAGGAGTGAGGCCAAAAAAAAGAGGGAGGGGGGTCTCGCTTGCGCGTTGCGGCTGGGAGTGAGAGAGGCGCGCCTGTCTCCCTCCCTCTCTCCCTCCCTGGCTGAGTTGGGGAAAACTAGGGGGGGTTATTTAAGGTGACTGGCTCAGCCGCCAGACGGACGCAGTCTCCCCCTGCACGACGCCCCCCTCCCTCTTTTCTCCCCCCCCCACTCCCAAACAGCGTCATGCACCTTGCTGATTGTGCAAATTGTGGGATGGAGGGGGGGTGGGGAGATGGGGGGGTGCAAATTGCATCCTAAGGAGGGGGGTAACAAAGAGCAAGGGCAGGGAATGCCCATCATCCCCTCCTAGCCCCCCACTCTCCTCTCTCTCTCCCCACCCCCACCCCATCCTGCTGTCTCCCAGGACGGAAGAAATCTGTGCTAGCCAAAAATAAAAGTATCCCATAATAAAGGATGCTTAGAGATGGCAGCTCTTTAAGGAGGGGTGGGGGTTTATTCGCATACCCCCTTCTCTCCTTAAATCTCTGGGCATGTAGGGTTTGTCTCTCCTCTTCTCCTCCTCCCTACACACAAACAGACACGCAACCATCCCGTCCGTCTGTCGTCCTCCCCCAAAAAAGGGGGGTGACATCAAAAATGTGACACTTTTTTAGATCAGCTTGAATTGGGTGGGGGGCAGACGGTGAGTCCTGTTTTTTTTGGTAGGCCAAGCTAGGAAGCAGAGAGAGAGGGAGGGAGGGAGGGAGGGAGGGGAGGGGATGGAAATTAGCAGGAGGGGGGAGGAGAGAAATGCTTGTAAATAAATAATGGCGCTTTATGGATTGGGGGGGGGGGTTGACCTGGATTTTTATAGCTGCAGGTGCCGGCGGGAAGCTGGAGGGAAACTCGGCTTGTTTTTGGCCAATATCCGGGTTCTTTTTAAGCTGGTTTATGAAAGCACCAGGAAAGGCCGCAGCGTCACACCTGGCTCTTGAATGCAGCAACGTCTTCTGCTTTTCCCCCCCCCCAAAAAAAATTGTTTTTGGAAATCGCTCCTTGCTGGGTTTAAGGCCTTCAACATGGGCTTCACATTCGGTCACCACCGGTTCACCGAGCACTGGAAATGTGAGTCCGCGCGTCGTCAAACAGCATGGCGATTCGCTCGCTCGCACGCGCCGTCCACACATGCATTTGGTGTCAAAACTGCAGCGATATAGGACGGGATTGTGCCCACGGGGGCCCATTCTCAGCCCACCTCACCCGCAGGTCGCTACTACCAATTCGCCCGAACCGGCTGAATACCCCCTTTGCCCTCAACCCTGACTTGGAAGAGAGAAATTTGGCAAAGTTCAGACGGCGGAATCCCGGCATCCCAGCGTTGACGTAAAGGAGAGAGATTTTGCAACATCCCTGTTGGGTCTCTGCATGAGTTCAAGACCAGAGAGGGCATCAGAATGAGTTGCTGCTCACTCATATACAATTGCTTTTTTCCCAGGGTGGTTTTTTTTTTCCCGTCGTGTCTCCAAGTAATTACTTTGAAGAATTCGCTGATGGAGCATTCACAGATATCCTCGCTCTCAGCTGGCTTTTCTGTCCGGCCTGTGTTTAAATTATTAAATATTTTAAGTAGCGATCAATCAGTTATGCCCAGGACAAAGATCTTAAGGTGAATGCTTAAGCTCTGGAAATCTACCTTGGTTCTGAACCTAGAGATCTGGACAACTGGGGACGATTTTTGGGGTCTTCTAAACTAGACGTTAGATTGATTTTGTAGTCTCTCCCCCCCGCCCCCCCCCCCCCCCAGTCTTTGCTAGCATAACTGGTGCACTATAATGTCACAATTCTGGAATGTTTCTGCTGGCAGATTCCCAATAATCTAAATTATAAACTTCAGCAATGCAGCAAGTTTGAGCAGATGCTCCGTTCAGAATTTTAGAACTTAGGGACCATCTTGGAGGTCATCTAGTCCACCCCACCTCCTTTCATTATCTCGAAAACATTTGACTGAATCGATGGTCATCTTCAAGCGAAAGAAAGAAACCCAATAAAATAAGAGACTGCTGGAAAATGTCCAGGGCTGAATGTAGCCAATTACATTCAGAAGGGATATCGATTGACCGATACAGGTAGTCCTTGAGTTACGACCATAAATGAGCCCCACATTTATGTTGCTAAGTGAAACATCTGTTTTGCCCCATATTACAATCTTTCTTGCCACAGTTGTTAAGCGAGTCACGCGGTTGTTAAGTGAATCTGGCTTCCCCACTGACTTCGCTGGCCAGAAGGTCGACCCCAGAATAGTTGCAACCGTCATAAGTATGAACCTTTTGCCGAGTGTCTGAATTTTGATCCGGTGACTATGGGGATGCTGCAACGGTCGTAAGTGTGGAAAAAATGGTCGTAAGTCACTTTTTTCAGCGTCGTCGTAACTTTGAACACAGCTCACACTGAATGAACTGTTGTAACTTGAGAACTATCTACATTCCAGCATTTAATCATCAATCCTCCTTTGCTTGGAATGTCCTCGGTTTATTTTTGTGCAAAGTTTGCTTCATGTTTATGACTTCACGCAGAATCTATCCAGTCTAACGAGAGGTCGGCTTCATATACTGTAACAACCGGTTCGCCCAGCACCAGAAATGTGCCTGCGCGGCATCACAAAACACGGCAATTTGCTCGTGTGTGCTGTCCACAAATGCATGTGACGTTAAGCAACACGGCAATTTCTGTGTGTGCCATCTGCACATGCGTGTCAAAAACACAACTATATAGGATGGAATTGTGCCTGGACAGGCTGCTTCTACCGATTCACCCAAACCGGCTGAATCCCATCAGTTTCTGCTTTACAATAGAAACAGTTTGCCGTGAGGGCCAAAAAAACACATGCACGTCAATAATTTTTTGGGGGTATAATGAAGAATATTGGGGAAGGTGCCCCTGGTTAAATTCTACTCTGAGCACCCCCACCAGGTCAGGCACGCAATTGCTGCATTGTGCTTTCCAATATACCACAATCTCTCACCCACGTGGATGTCGAGGCTGGCTTCGCAGCCCTTTGAAATGTCAGTTGGAACTTTTTCAGCTGTTTTCGGAAGCTACCTGTATTAGCAAGCAGATTAATCTTGGTCTTTGCGTCATGTTCTTATTCACAACCGGGGCTATTTTTAGGGGAGCTGGAGGGCTACAAAGGAAAGGAGGGAGGGGAGGAGGAGGAGGAGCTGCTCCCTTCAAAAATGAGATGGGAGCTTTTTTCCTGGCTGGCCAGTGATGGGATTCAGCCGGTTTGAGCCAACCGGAAGTAGGGACCTGCAGTGCCACCCATCGACCCTGGTGCTATGCCGTCCTATTTAGCCACGTTTTCTAAGCCGCGTGCATGCATGCAAGCTACATCTTTTGATGGGGGGGGGGGCGAAGCAGTTGTTAAATTGCATGAAGCCCATGTACATGCAGCAGGCAGAGATGCAAATGGAAAGATCGGGGCAAAACGTGTCTAAGGTGAAATGTGAGGCTAGAAAAGACGACTGCGGGTAGTCCTCGGCTTACAACCGCCATTGATCCTCCCCCCTCCATACGTCTGCTGTGAAGTGAGACGTTGGTGAAGCGAGTTTCATCCCTTTTGTGACTTTTCTCACCACCGTCATTAAGTGAATCAATGCAGTTGCTAAGTCAGTAACCTGGTTGTTCAGCGAATCTGGCCTCCCCGTGGACTTCGCTAATCAGAAAGTCGTAAAAGGGATCATGTGATTCCCCCAGAACACAGCCAAAGTCATAAACATGAGCCAGTTGCCGAGCATCCGAATTTTGGATCACGTGATCCTGGGGATGCTTGCAAAGGTCGCAACTATGAGAAACACCCATAAGTCACATTTTCCAGTGCTGTTGTAACTTTGAACCGGGGTGAAATGCTATCGGTTCAGACCGGTTCGGCGGATGATTCGGGAAAACCGGTAGCGATGGTAACACGAGGCTCCTCCCACCCACTCAGTCGTCATTACTTCCTGGTTTTAACCAGGAAGTAAACTGTTTTTTACCCTCTGCACGTGCACTTCCGAACTGGTGGGGAAGGTAAGTAGATTTCACCACTGCTTTGAACGGTCACTAAGCAAACTCTTATAAGTCAAGGACTATCTGTGTTACCAGTGGGCCTCTAAGCATGTGCAGAATTCATGCCCCCTCAACGGAGCAGATTTGAGCAAAGCATTACAAGAACCAACTGTGAGTTGCCCCTTTGATGGAATAATCGTAATTGTCTTAAAATTCTTAAATTTTGCAAAGTGATTTAATTGTCCACCTTGAGGGTCTCGGGGACCCTTGTGCTAAGAGGCAATTTGAGCACCTGCTGAAAATATTGGAGAGTATAATTCTCCTCAATGGCAGTTGCTTTCTGAATTTTAATATCGTTTTAAGTTTTCCACTCTTTTCTCTCTCTTGCCATACTACCAAGGAGAGGAAAGGGGACCTGGATGTTATATGCAGAGGAGACGGGGGTATTTAAGAATAGGTAGTCCTTGACTTAACGAACAGAATTTGGGCCCGGGTTGCTAAACAAGGTGTATGTTAAGTGAGTCACACTTGATTTTAGCACCTTTTTTTTTTTGGGCCACGCTTCTCAAGCAAACTGCAGTCGTTAAATGAACCGTGCGGTCATTAAACGAATCTGGCTTCCCCTGTTGATTCTGGCTGGGAAGGTCAGAAATGATAATCATACAATCCTGGAACGGTGCAACCATCGTAAATACATGCCAGTTACCAAGCACTGGAATTGCCAGCCCCGAAACGGCCAGCCGCGAGCGATTCAGTCACATGACCAGTGGTTGTAAGGGTGAGGACCAGTGTAAGTCCCTTTTTTTTCCAGTGCTTTTGTAATTCGGAGCAGTCGCTAAACGAATGGTTATAAGCCGAGGGATACCTGTTATGGTAAAGAAATGAGTTCAGCACCTTGGAGAGCGCCCAAAGACAGAGAGGTTGCTCTGCTGAAACCCTGAATGGATTCTTCTATTCCCTGTTTTAACCTGCGTTGTTACCTTTTTCCGGATGATTCTCGCTGGCCTTGAGGTCCAATCAGGAGCCCCGATGATCACTGAGACCTTCGGGGCCTTCTTCCTAGAACGAAGGATAACGAGAAAGACGCTTAACAAAGGCTGGACCGCGATCGTTCACCTAACTTAAGAGTTCGTGCGGATCGCACCAGGCCATGGGAGACCCAATTATGGTGCTCCTTGCACTCAAAACAGCTGCGAGGAGGAGGAGAGGGAGGGCAGCAGTCTAGCCTCCCCCTTCCCCCCAGGAATCCTGATACCACGAGCTTTCTCCCAGTCCTTCTCAACCATTCATTACCCAGCCGGCTGTGTGTTCGGCCTCCCCCGCAATCCTGAAGGCTGCAGACACGTTGGCACGATTCATTGACAGTTGTGTGGGTGGCTCTCGGGAGTTGTTTCCGTTCCATCAGGCGCTCTTTTTCCCCCCTCCCTCCTTCCAGATGGGAGTCCCCACTCCATCACCCCCCCCACTCTCCGCAGGAAGCGCCCACCTCTGCTATTTTGGGTGTTTTCTCTGCCGAGAGGCTTAAACCTTGCATTGCCTGGCATCCATTTGTCAATCAGAGGCAGGAGAGACAGGGCATGGGGGGGTAGTTGGGGGAATGGGGGGGGTGATTATTCTTCCGCCCTCCCCACTATGACGCAACCTGCTCTTGAGCAAATTTGGGGGCGGGGGGGTTTGCCAGAATAAGCAAAAAGAGATTACTTTTGGGGTTGTTTTTATCTGCATGGCGCCCCTTGCAGTCAATGGGGCATAGGGATTTGGGAAGGGTCTCGATGCAAGCATGCAGGGAGGGGTCTACAGCAAACCTGCTGGCTGTTTTGTCGTAATTCCCGTCATTGGGGCATCTTGCTTCATGCACACCTTGTTTTTTTTTTTTCACTTGAATATATCTGTATACAGGTAGAGTGTAGAATAATCGCAATAGCAATATAGCAATAGCACTTAGACTTATATACCGCTTCACAGTGCTCTCTAAGTGGTTTACAGAGTCAGCCTCCTTCCCCCACAATGATCTGGGTCCTCATTTGACCCACCTCGGAAAGACGGAAGCCTGAGTCAACCTTGAGCCAATCGGTCAGGATTGAACTCCTGGCAGTGGGCACTAACCACTGGGAGGGAGGGAGGGAGGGAGGGAGGGTGGGAGGAAGGGAGGGAGGGAAGGAAGAAAGGAAGGAAGGAAGGAAGGAAGGAAGGAAGGAGAGGGAAGGAGGGAGGGAGGGTGGGAGGAAGGAAAGAAGGAAGGGAGGAAGGAAGGAGGGAGGGAGGGAGGGAGGGTGGGAGGAAGGGAGGGAGGGAGGGAAGGAAGGAAGGAAGGAGAGGGAAGGAGGGAGGGAGGGTGGGAGGAAGGAAGGAAGGAAGGAAGGAAGGAAGGAGAGGGAAGGAGGGAGGGTGGGAGGAAGGAAGGGAGGGAGGGAAGGAAGGAAGGAAGGAGAGGGAAGGAGGGAGGGAGGAAGGAGAGGGAAGGAGGGAGGGAGGGAGGGTGGGAGGAAGGAAAGAAGGGAGGAAGGAAGGAAGGAGAGGGAAGGAGGGAGGGTGGGAGGAAGGAAGGAAGGAAGGAAGGAAGGAAGGAAGGAAGGAAGGAAGGAATAGCCCTTAGACTTATATACCGCTTCACAGTGCTGCTCTCTAAGCAGTTTACAGAGTCAGCCTCTTGCCCCCCAATGATCTGGGTCCTCATTTGACCCACCTCGGACGGACAGAAGGCTGAGTCAACCTTGAGCCTGAGGTGAGATTTGAACTGCCCAATTGGGAATGGAGATTTTACAGTATACTTCCTCTGGAGCAGAGTGGGAATGGAGATTTCGCAGTATCCTTCCTCTGGAATGGGGATTTTGTAGTATCCTTCCCCTGCCACGGCCACCAAGCCATGCCCACAGAACCAGTAGTAAAAAAAAAAAAATTGTGGATTTCACCCCTGGTTTGGGGGGTGGGGGAATCCTGAAGTGCAGGGAGAAGAACGCCGGGGTGTCTTGGGGATGGGGGAGGCCTTGGGAGGCCAGGACAGGTGGGCCTGTCACTGCGTTTTTTTATTTCCCAGCTGAGCTTCATTATTTTTGGACTAATAGACTCTCCGTAGCTTGCCAACTTCTTATCAGTAAGCTACGTGTTTCCGTATCCACCCACATTCCTTCACACTCTTTCCTTTGTTCTCTTTCCAGCAAGGTCCGGCTGAGATAGCCGGCAAGAATTACTTTCAAAAATGTAGCAATTAACTTTTCTTAGTTAGTGAGGTGTTTTATTTTCTTTATAACAAATAAATGAGTTTTATTAGAAACTTTTCTTCGCGTTTCTTTTTCGGAATATTGCAAACAAGGAATAAGCCTCGATTCATCTCCTCTAATTAAACCAGGGTGATTAGTCCCAGAGCCAAACATGGGATTAATTGATGCCCTGACAGGGCCTGTGTCTCCACTAGCCCTCCAAGGGCCTCCCCGCACCCCTAAAACACCCCGTGCCCCACTGAAAGACCGGCATGTCTGTTTAACCATTGCGTTGCTGGTCATGAGTTGAGGACTATAACTTGAATCTTATTTTCTACAGAGAGGCCGAAAGGGCATTGCCGCGAGCCAGGAGCGAGCCGGCTGCCGCCATGGAGAACGGGATGCAGCTGCTCAACCGGGACGGCCACAGCATCTCCCACAACTCCAAGCGGCACTACCACGACGCCTTCGTCTGCATGAACCGCATGCGGCAACGGGGCCTCCTGTGCGACATCGTGTTGCATGTGGCCGCCAAGGAAATTAAGGCACACAAAGTGGTGCTGGCCTCCTGCAGCCCCTACTTCCACGCCATGTTCACAAGCAAGTATCTGGGAGGTGGGAAGGGTTCGTGGTCAAATTCCGGCCTACATCTAACCGAAATTCAACTGCAAACCCGTTTGGGTAGGGACAGCTCTCAACCTGTGCCGTCCTGCAACTAAACTTGCATTTATTTAATTGGTCAGGTGTATAGCCCATCTGTTGTGGCCCGTCAGCGGCCTGTGCAGCTAGTAGCTGATTCCGACAGCGAGGAGGCTAGTATGGTGCTGTGTCAGCAGCCTGTGCAGCTGGCACTCGAGTCAGACAGTGAGGAGGCTGGAGAAGATGTGGTGCCAGAGGCGGGGATTCAGCCAGGGCCTTCAGAACCTCCAGAAGCTCCCTTAAGTGAAGAGGACGAAGAGGAGGAGCCTCTTCTCAATGCACGGGCGCGCAGAGCTGCCAAAAGGCAGGAGTGTCTCCTCAGGAGGAGGTCTCCTCGAGAGTAAGACTTGGGGCTAAGTCGATCAGATGTTGGCCAAGGAAGATGAACGGGATTCGAGATCTACTTTCAAGATAGTTTCTACTTTTTGGGGGCTTTCCGAAACTTGTTGATGCCTCCCCTATAAGTTTATTTTTAATTCCAGGTTGCTTCTCTCCTTGATTAGTTTCCATCCATTGCTTCTTGTCCTGCCTACAGCTGCTTTGGAAAATAGGTTGAATGCCTCTTCTCTGGGGCAGCCCTTCAAATAGTAGAATTCCACCATCGTGTCACCTCTAGACTTTCTTTGGTCTTGGCTTGCCAATTCCATACCCGACCATTGTTTTTTAATCTATTGGCGCAGATGAGATGAGCGAGAGCCGTCAAACGCACGTCACGCTCCACGATATCGATCCGCAGGCTCTGGAACAGCTGGTCCAGTACGCCTACACTGCTGAGATCGTGGTAGGAGAAGGGAACGTCCAGGTAAGGACGGATCCACCCAGCAAGGATTCAAAATGGGCCAACAACACTTTTAGGGGAAGAGCACTGTCAGGCCTGCTCCAGTCAGATCCCTTAGGAAAGAAAAACCCTCGACTCCCATTTGGTTGAACTGAAAGCTTCTTTTACTAAAAAAAGGGGTTGGCTGTAGTAAAGTCAGGCTAGATCTGGCTCAAAAGATACAGAAAGGTTTCCCCCTCATCCCAGCCCTCTCCCCATGACCGGCTTCAGCCAATCGGAACTCACCGAAGTGTTTTGAGAACGCTGAGGTGTTTGGGGGGGTATTCCTCATTCTTTCTCAGGGTGCCTGGCCTTGAATTCCGGTGCAAATCGGTTCTGAGCTTCTCTGCTCTTTATCACAGGTATCTTTAAAAATTAGAGGTTTTACCACTGAGTTTAGACAGAAGATGCAGCTTTTTGAATATATGTGTGTGTGTGTATATATACACACCCTGTTTCCCCGAAAATAAGACCCAACTGGAAAATAAGCCCTAGTGTGATTTTTCAGGATGCTCATAATATAAGCCCTTACCCCCAAAATAAGCCCCAGTTAAGATTGTCAGCCAGAGGGGTGCATTTAGTACCGTATTTCCCCCAAAATAAGACCTAACCAGAAAAATAAGACCTAATTAAATAAGTCCTAATGGAGCAAGAATTAATATAAGACCCAGTCTTATTTTCAGGGAAACACGGTTTATATATATGTATGTCTTCTTAAGTTTTCGCGGGTGTGCATATGCAAAAAATTAAAATCTCGGGTGTTTTCTCGCCTCATTGTAAATAAGTTGGTTAAAATATTTAAAATCCTGGTTAAAATCCCAGCTTAAAATCTGTACTCTGTGCTCTGTAAGGATTTTTAGAAGATTTTAAGCTGGGATTTTAACCAGGATTTTAAATATTTTAACCAATTTATTTACAATGATGCGGGGAAAACACCTGAGATTTTAATTTTTTATATGTGTGTGTGTGTGTGTGTGTGTGCCTATACACACACACACACACACACATATATATATACATAAGGATGGCACCATGCAATGTTATTCAAAGGAAACAGCCAGAAAGTTTTAAATGTTTTAAAGCTACAAAGACAGGATGGGAAAAAAGGAAGAAACAGGCATATTGCAACCGCCTAATCAGCCCCCGTAGTTTTGATCCTTGCCCAGTGTGAGATCTACATTGTGGATTGTCTGTGGAACTCCTGGCCACAAGAATGCAGCCAAGAGTCTCTCTTTCTTTTTTTTTTTCTTCTTCAGACGTTGCTTCCTGCAGCCAGCCTCCTGCAGCTGAACGGGGTGCGAGATGCCTGCTGCAAGTTTCTCTTGAGCCAATTGGACCCTTCTAACTGTCTGGGCATCCGAGGTTTTGCAGACACCCACTCCTGCAGCGATCTCTTGAAATCGGCGCATAAGTACGTCTTGCAGCACTTTGTGGATGTCTCCAAGACGGAGGAATTTATGTTGCTGCCTCTCAAACAGGTGAGATTGGGGGAGGGGAGGTGTCCAGGTGGAGGTAAAAGGATACCGAAAGTCGGGGGTCCTGAAATCCAGCAGAGCCATAATATTAAATTGTAGTGTGATACAGGAGGTCCATTGCCCACAGAGATATGGGTGTATTGACTGTGTTTTTACACTGCCAGGCAACCATGGGACTTGTAGTAGATTCTGGAGTTAGAGTTGGGTCTCTCTCTGTCCCTCCGAGAAAAAAATTCCCAGTCTGAAGGAGAGGAATTCCCTCTTAGCATGCCAGGTTGAGAGAGAGAAAGCCATTGCTCGGAATTATCTCTATCCAAGCCAATTCCATCCTCTCTGATCCATTGCTCGGAATTGTCTTTGTTCGAGTCAATTCCATTCTTGGATCCGGGGAGACTCCTTGCTCAGCATTGTTGAGGTCAACTCCATCTTCTTCGATCCAGGTTGACCAGCTGTTGTGAATTGTCTTTGTTCAAGTCAGTTCCGTCCTCTTGGATCCTGGTTGACCTAATTGTTCAGAATTGTCTTTGTTCAAGTCAATTCCATCCTTGGACCCGGGGAGACTCATTGTTCAGAACTGTCCTCATTGAGGTCAATGCCACCTTCTTGGATCCAGGGAAACCCACTACTCAGAACTGTCTTGGTCCAAGCCAATTCTCTCCTCTCAGTTCCAGGTTGAACCATTGCTCGGAATTTTCTTTATCCAAGCCAATTCTCTCCTCTCAGTTCCAGGTTGATCTAATTGTTTAGAATTTTCTTTGTTCAAGTCAATTCCATCTTTGGATCCAGGGAAACCCACTACTCAGAACTGTCTTGGTCCAAGCCAATTCTCTCCTCTCAGTTCCAGGTTGAACCATTGCTCGGAATTTTCTTTATCCAAGCCAATTCTCTCCTCTCAGTTCCAGGTTGATCTAATTGTTTAGAATTTTCTTTGTTCAAGTCAATTCCATCTTTGGATCCAAGGAGACCCACTACTCAGAACTGTCTTGGTCCAGGCCAATTCCATCCTCTTGGATCCAGGCTGACCCATTGCTCATAATTGTCTTTATCCAAGTTAATTCTATTCTCTCGGTTCCAGGTTGACCTAATTATTCAGAATTGTCTTTGTTCAAGTTAATTCCATCCTTGGATCCAGGGAGACTCATTGCTCAAATTGTCCTCGTTGAGGTCAACGTCACCTTCTTGGATCCAGGGAGACCCACTACTCAGAATTGTCTTGGTCCAAGCCAATTCCATCCTCTTGGATCCAGGCTGACCAGTTGTTGTGAATTGTCTTTGTTCAAGTCAATTCTATCCCCTTGGATCCAGGTTGAACCATTGCTCGGAATTGTCTTTATCCAAGTTAATTCCACCCTCTCAGACCCAAACTTCCAAATACCATACTTTTCAGAGTATAAGACACACTTCTCCCCGCCAAAAGAGGGTGGAAATGTTGGTGCATCTTATACACCGAATACAACCATTTTTGGCCTCCCAAAACCCACCCTTTGCATCTCATTTTTGCCAAAAACAGGCCCACTTTTCACAAAAACGGGACGCGCAGAGGGTTTGGGAGGCCTGCAGAGTGCTCCTGGGGGCTGGGGAGGGCAAAAACTGGATGCGCGAAGCAGTGGTGATATTCAGCCGGTTCTATCCGGTTCGGGTCAACCGGTAGCGGCAGATGTGGGTGGCTCCGCCCACCCACCCAGATGTAATCGCGTCCCATTTATCCACGTTTTTGATGCTCTGCGCATGTGTGGAAGGCCCTGTGCGAACTCGTAGCAAAGGTTAGTGAATACCACCCCTGGCGCGGAGACCAACATCTTTTTTTTTTTCTCCTTGTTTTCCTCTTCGAAATCTTGCTGCGTCTTATACTCCGGTGGGTCTTATCGTCCGAAAAATACAGTCTTCTTTTTCTTTTCCTCCTGTGGGCAGGTGTTAGATCTCATCTCCAGCGACAGCCTCAACGTGCCTTCGGAAGAGGAAGTTTACCGAGCCGTCTTGAGCTGGGTGAAGCACGATGTGGACAGCCGGAAGCAGAATATTCCCCGAGTACGTTGCTTTCCAAGATAAAATTGTAAGCATTTGATGAAAAGATGGATGCTCTGGAATTATCTCCTGGGAGAGGTCTTTCCTTAATGCTTACAAATCTGGGTCTTGTTTCTTGAAGGGTTCCCGATGTCGCCATTCCCCAAATACCCCAAAAAAATTTAATATACCTTTTTTGGGGGATTTTTCACATCAGAGGCCTTTCCTGTTTGGATCGAAAATGCTTTTCCAGCACTGAGACCAGTGGTGAAATCCTGCCGTTTCTGTCTGGATCGCGCGAACTGGTAGCGGCAGCAGTGCATGGTTTGGCGAACTGGTAGCGGCGGGAGTGCGAGGCTCCACCCACCCGCCCGGACGTCGTTACTTCCGGGTTTTAACTAGGAAGTAACCTGTTTTTGACCCTCTGCGCGTACACAAAAGGCTTTGAGCATGCGCAGTGGGTCAAAAATCAGACATGACGATGGCGCGTGCGCTTCCGAACCGGTAGGGAAGGTAAGTAGATTTCACCCCTGACTGAGACCAAAAACGGGAACGATCATAAAAATCAGAAATGGAAGGCTCCTTGACCAACGGAGAACTTTTAGCTGTCCTCAACCTGCTGCTGACCCAAAGGACCGATCATTCTTAGTCTGTTGGACCACCTGGGTCAGGTGGGCTGGGGATTAGGGGAGTTGTGATCCCCCCCCCAAACTGTCCTAGATGTAGGATCCCATAAGTGGTTCAAGGGTACAAGTTGGCAGTCTTTCTAATTCTCTCTGCCGATTCTTGTGTGGCGGCCGCAGTTCTTGGTACTTTCCCAAAATTGTAGAGCTGAAAGGGGTCCTTAAAAGGTCATCTAGACAAACCCTAACCCTCCCTAGAGGGGCATCTCCCTCGGAAAATCGTATTTGAATGAAGCAGAATTGAGGAGATGGAAGCTTCTGAAGTTAAAAGCTGACCTTCTCATCCATTTTTCCCCAGAGTGCAACCTATGGCAATCTCCCCCTCAGGTGTGAGGCCTGGTTTAGCCCCTTTCTGGATTTTAATCCTTCCTTTTTCAGCTCATGAAGTGCGTCCGTCTTCCCTTGCTCAGCCGGGATTTCCTGATGAGCAACGTTGACACCGAACTTCTGGTCCGGCATCATTCGGAGTGCAAAGATTTGCTTATCGAAGCCCTCAAGTACCACTTGATGCCCGAGCAGAGAGCTGTCCTAAGCAACAGCCGGACACGTCCGCGGCGCTGTGAGGGGGCCAGTATGCTGCTCTTTGCTGTGGGTAAGGCCTGGATGAAGGAGAAGAGCAGGAAAGGAGGGAGGGGGGAGGGAGGGAGAAAGGAAGGAAAGAGAGAAAAAGGTGGAGGGAGGGAAGGGGGAGGAGAGGAGAGGAGAGGAGGAAGAGAGGGTAGGAAGGAAAAGACAAGAGGTAGAAGGAGAGAGTGAGTGAGGAAAGGAAGGAAGGAAGCAGAGGAGGGGAGGAAGAAGAGGAAGAGAGGGTGGGAAGGAAAAGAAAAGAGATAGAAAGAAAGAGTGAGTGAGAGAAGGAAGGAAGGAAGCAGAGGGGAGGAAGAAGAGGAAGAGGGGAGGAAGGAAAAGACAAGAGGTAGAAGGAGAGAGTGAGTGAGGAAAGGAAGGAAGGAAGCAGAGGAGGGGAGGAAGAAGAGGAAGAGAGGGTGGGAAGGAAAAGAAAAGAGATAGAAGGAAAGAGTGAGTGAGAGAAGGAAGGAAGGAAGCAGAGGGGAGGAAGAAGAGGAAGAGGGGAGGAAGGAAAAGACAAGAGGTAGAAGGAGAGAGTGAGTGAGGAAAGGAAGGAAGGAAGCAGAGGAGGGGAGGAAGAAGAGGAAGAGAGGGTGGGACGGAAAAGAAAAGAGATAGAAAGAAAGAGTGAGTGAGTGAGAGAAGGAAGGAAGGAAGCAGAGGGGAGGAAGAAGAGGAAGAGGGGAGGAAGGAAAAGACAAGAGGTAGAAGGAGAGTAAGTGAGGAAAGGAAGGAAGCAGAAAAGGGGAGAAAAAAGAGGAAGAGAGGGTAGGAAAGAAAAAAAAGAGGTGGAGGGAGGGAGGGAGAGAGGAAAGGAAGGAAGAAAGGATGGAAGGATGGATGGATAGCCTTGATATTTCTTTAAAAATATCTTCTCTACAATTTTTGGCTGAGGAATTCTGTGAGTTGAAGTCCCAGAATTTCCCAGTCCACACCTCTTAAAGTTGCCAAGCTTGAGAAACATGGTTCTTTCCTTCTTTCTTTCTTTCTTTCTTTCTTTCTTTCTTTCTTTCTTTCTTTCTTTCTTTCTCTCACTCTCGCTCTCTTTCTTTCTTTCTTTTTCTTCCTTCCTTCCTTCCTTCTTTCTCTCTCTCTTTCTCTCCCTCCTTCCTTCCCTCCCTCTCTCTCTCTCTCTCTCTCTCTCTCCTGCAGGCGGAGGGAGCCTTTTTGCCATCCATGGGGATTGCGAAGCCTACGACACGCGGACTGACCGTTGGCACATGGTCGCTTCCATGTCCACCCGACGGGCCAGAGTGGGAGTTGCGGCGATCGGGAACAAGCTGTATGCTGTGGGAGGGTAAGGAAGACTCCCCACCCCCCCCCCACCCCAAGGAAGAATTGGCCGCCATGCTCCTTGAATGGCTCCTATTATTTGATATTTGGATGGAACAGCTTGGGTGAGATTTTTGGATCAATTGGAAAGGCAACGAGAGCAGAAACCAAGAGCAAAGCAAAGCAAAGCAGAAGCAGAAGCAGGCCAGGCCAAGTGGCCACCAGGAGAAGGGTGTGGAGATGCCACCAAGAGGGGACCCTGGCTTGTTGGGGCCGTTTCATTTTTTTTTTAAAGAGGAAAACATCTCCAGCTTCTAATTCTCAATTAACCTTTCCTTATTCTCTTCCAAAGTTTTCCTTCGCTGTGGCCATTCATACTCTTATTTTAAAAATGGATCTCTCTCCCTCCCTCTCCTCTCTCTGTCCTTCCCTCCCTCTCTCTCTCCCTCCCTCCCCCTCTCTTTCTCTCTCTCTCCCTCCCTCCCCCTCCCTCTCTTTTGCTCTCTCCCCCTCCTCTCTCTCCCTCCCTCTCCCTCTCCCTCTCCCTCCCTCCCCCTATCTCCCTCCCTCCCTCTCCCTCTCTTGATCTTTCTCCCTCCTCTCTCCCTCTCCCCCTCTCCCTCCCCCTTTCTCCCTCCTATCTCCCTCCCTCTTTTTCTCTCCCTCCCTCCCTCCTTCTCTCCCTCACCTCCCTCTCTTTCTCTCTCTCCCTCCTCTCTCCCTCCCTTCCCCTCTCTTTCTATCTCTGTCCCTCCCTCCCCCTCCCTCTCTTTTGCTCTCTCCCCTTCCTCTCTCCCTCTGCCTCCCCCTCCCTCCCTCTCCTTCCCTCCCCCTCTCTCCCTCCCTCCCTCTCTCTCTGTCCCTCCCTCGCTCCCTCTCCCTCCCTCTCTTTCTCTCTCCCCCTCTCCCCTTTCTCCCCGTCTCCCTCCCTCTTTTTCTCTCCTTCCCTCTCCCCCAAACTCCCTCTTTCTCCCCCTTCCTCCCTCCCTCTCCCTCCCTCTTTCCCTCTTCCCTCTCCTTCCTCTCTCCCTCCATCTCTTTCTCCACCCCTCTCTCTCCCTCTCTCCCTCTCTCTCCCTCCCTCCCTCTCTCTCTCCCTCCCTCTCTCTACCCCCCCTCTCTCTCTCCCTCTGCAGCTATGATGGAACGTCTGACTTGGCCACCGTTGAATCCTATGACCCTGTCACCAACTCGTGGCAGACGGAGGTCTCCATGGGCACCAGACGGAGCTGCCTTGGGGTGGCAGCCCTGCACGGCCTCCTCTATGCTGCCGGGGGCTACGATGGAGCTTCGTGTCTGAACAGGTAAAGGGGCCCTTCAAAGTTCAAGAAGGTCTACCAGGTTTCCCCATCCCAAGGAAGCTCTTTAGATCCTTCTCCTCCAAACCTACCCACGTCAAACCCACCACCAAGGTGAACATCTCATTTTTCATGGAACCAGGACGGGTGCAAGTCACCATCCGTGTCGTTTTGATAATCATAGACGTAAAAGAGAGAGAAGACCACGTTAGGAGAAAGAGGAGGGAAAAAAAACAAAACAAAATCCTGCTTGAAAACATGTCAACCGATCGTGAATTGGATACGACGGCCTCACTCCCCCCACCCCAAACCATCCTTAAATCATTTTTAATTTTTAATTTGCCTTTTGAAAATGCTTTGCTCCTGGGAGCTATTGATTCTGCTGCTTTCTCTTGATATGTCCCAGTGCTGAAAGATACGACCCGCTAACCGGCACCTGGGCGAGTATCACGGCTATGAGCACCAGAAGGAGATACGTCCGCATAGCAACCTTAGGTAAGGCAAGCTTTTTCCTCAAAACAGCTCCCCGTTTTTTAAGGATGCGAGAGATTGTGATTGTTTTAGGGCCTAGGAAGATCCGTGCCGCATCTCCCGTTTTGGGCCTAGTAGGCCTCCGTGCAGCCTCCTGGGAGCAAAAACGGGCCATATGGGGACTCCTGCAAGGGGAGGGGAGGGGCCAGCCAGCAATTTAACAACCGATTTGTCTGAACTGGTCCGAACCGGCTGAATCCCACCACTGCTCCTTTGTAAGACAGTTATAGGGGAGTGTATGGATTCGTTTAACGACCGCTTAATGACTGCCATGAAAAATGTCGGAAAAAACACTAATGGACCCATCGGCATCTCAACTTAACAACCACGATGATTTAGGACTAGACTTCCAGTCCCCGTCCCAATTGTGGTCATAAATCAAGGACTTCCTGGAGACAGGCACTCTGGATGGTGGGTGATCTATTACAAGTTGCTTTTTCCCCTTCTTCTTCTTCTTCTTCTCTATCACAGATGGCAACCTCTATGCTGTCGGGGGATATGACAGCTCCTCACACTTGGCAACGGTGGAGAAGTACGAGCCGCAGGTAAAGTTGGGGGCGGGGAGGGAAGGCAAAAGGTGGGCCAGGATTCTCACACACCCCTCTCCTGCTCTGATGGCATGAGCCCTAATAGAATACAAAATTGTAGAAACCTTTTGGGAAAAGTGTATTTTCTAAAACTAGCTAATAACACCACCTTTTTTTTTTGTAGTAGTAGTAGTGCCATAAAAGTATATAACAATGGAAAGATTTAATAATATAATAATAAATGATATTCAATAATAATTTAATAATGCAATAACTTTTATGAAGGATTTGCTATTAGAATAGCAGTTACAGTCTAAAGAAGAAAAGTGAAACAGGTAGAAAAAAATGAGATTAAAAATTCAAAAATTCAAAAGATTCAAAAATGATCACCACGTCAGTGAATACTGAGTTGGGTAACCTTTAGCATGGATGACGGACTTACAACGTCTTCCCATGGAGTGAACCAAGTCTTTGAGTTCTGCAGCTGTTATCATGTGAAACCAAGATTGAATGATGGCTTCTATTAACTGGGTTTTATTGCTGAGTCGCTTCTGACTAACCAGTTTCTTTAGTCAGCTCCATAGATTTTCCTTGTCACACCCAGCTACTTGCCCTGCCGTCCAGCTGGGCAAGCAGCTGGATGGCCTGGTGAGCAGCTGGGCGGTGAGGCAAGGAGTGGCTGGGAGGGGAGGGGCCAGGCGGGGCCAGGCGTGGTGAGGCATGCTATTCAGCCATTTTGCCGAACTGCACAAAACGTTAGCTACCAGTTCTACCGAACCTGTGTGAACTGGCTGAATCCCACTGCTGGGTATCAATCTAGAATCCTACGTAGCCGCAAGAGAAACTAACTTCGAAAGAAAGAAAGAAAGAGGAAACAAATAGGGAGGAAGGAAGAAAGAAAAAAGAAAGAAAAAAGAAAGGGAGGGAGGGAGGAAACACAAGAGGAAGAAAGGAAGAAAAAAGAAAGAAAGAAAGAGAAAGAAAGATCTGAAGAAACAAAACTCTGAATCCTCAGGTCTATTCTCTTACGACTCTAAAAAAAGGAGGAGAGGATTTTTTTGAAGCTGTTTTTTTTTTTGGCAAGCCGAGAGTTTGGGTTTTCTTAACCTCTCCTTTGTTTCTCATCTGCCAGATCAACACCTGGACACCCATTGCCAACATGCTGAGCCGCCGGAGTAGTGCAGGCGTGGCCGTCCTGGAAGGGATGCTGTACGTGGCCGGAGGGAACGACGGGACTAGCTGCCTTAACTCGGTGGAGCGCTACAATCCCAAAACCAACACGTGGGAAAGCGTGGCCCCCATGAACATCCGTAGGTAGGGAGCAGTGCCCGAAAGATCGCGGCGTCCCAACTGTCAGGTTATCTCCGCTTCCTACCTTAAAATCTGGCCCTCTTAAATGTGGAAGGCGAGATCTTAAAATCTGAAGCCCACCACTTTAGCAAGAAGGGAGTGTCGGAGTTTGTTGCAGCAATCAAATCCAGAAAGCATGCCCAGGTTACTGATGTAGCAGGATTCATTAACTTCTCTTTATATACCGTATTTTTCGGAGTATAAGACACACCTTTTTCCCCCCTAAAAGGGGGTGAAAATTTAGATGCGTCTTATATACCAAATGTAGCCTCGCCCACCCACTGGCCCCCACCCTTTGGCCTCTGCCTCGCAGCAGTTACCACCTTGCAAGCAAACAGCAAGAAAAAACAGCTCCTTTCAGCTTCAGCACAGCCTCATTAGCACAAGTTGATTGGATTGGCCTCCCGACTCTCAGCTGTTTTGCTCTCAGCTGTTTTGCGCAGGGCTCTGCTGCTTGCTGCAAAGAGGTAAATTGCTGGGAGCAGATTTTTTTTTCCTTGTGCTAATCAAGCTATGCTGAAAACGAAACTGAAAGTAAAGCTGTTTGCTGCAACAAGGCAAAATTGCTTAGAGGCAGAGGCAGATTTCTTTTTCTTCTTTTCCTCACAAAAAAAAGGTAGGTGTGTCTTATACTCCGAAAAATACGGTACATAATAACACATGAGACATATATACAATACCAAGAGTGGTTCTTCTAACATGGTAGAGAGGAGAGATTGTAAGTAAGTACAAACACAGGCAGAGTACAGCAGAGAGGAAGGGAAAGGAAGAAGGAAAAGGAAAGCTGAGGTAGGAAGATTATGGTGGAGTCTGAAGCCACCTCCGTTCCACCCATTTTAAGTGAGTCTTGTAGGGTTAGAAGCTCCATTGGCGGAAGCTCCATCTGCTAGAGTTTAGCTATAGCCAGATGTTCTCCTGCTTGAGGGAACTCTTAAAGTCCCTTCCAACTCCGTTGTTCTCCTTTCTTCTTTTTAGAAGCACCCATGACTTGGTGGCCATGGAAGGCTGGCTCTACGCTGTGGGTGGGAACGACGGCAGCTCCAGCCTCAACTCAATCGAGAAGTACAACCCGCGGACCAACAAGTGGGTGGCGGCCTCGTGCATGTTCACCCGGCGCAGCAGCGTGGGGGTGGCAGTGCTGGAACTCCTCAACTTCCCGCCCCCATCCTCGCCCACCCTCTCAGTGTCCTCGACGAGTCTTTGACGAAGGACCCTGCCGTTCCTCACCTCGCCCGGACTGCAGCGTCTGTCGGAGCGCGAAGCCAGCTTGGTCTGGCCCCTCCGGAAGCCAATCTCTGTGAAGGGGGGTGCTGCACCCAGAGACTTTCCCCAGGGGCCCACGTTCGGCTTGGCTCCAAGAGGGGGAGTCTCCTTAAAAAGACCTACTTAGAGAAGAAGACCACCGAAACCGAGAATTCTCCACCCGTCCATTGTTGATCTCACTGCAACGTAGACTGATGCTACCTTGGTTCTCGTAGACCAGACTCACAACAACCGTCGAATTTCATGATTGGACGTCAATCGCCAGATCCATCTCATGCAAGGGACCGAGATTGATAAGGGCGCAAAAATCAAGGTACTGCCACGAGCTAAAGCCAACGACGCCAACCGTGGAGTTATTTGCGGAGGCTGTGTGCCAACTGCAGAACCTTAAGCTGTGAACATCACAATTAGCCAAAAACTTCTTAACTAAACCCTAACAGTATACGATTGGAGGTATGCGGGCGAAAGGAGGCCTCTCACCTCGGTGTCTAGAGAAAAGGATGCCTTAACACGAAAACAGGGCTGAGATGATTCACAGGTCCTCCTCTCCATGTTCTCCACCATCTGTAGGCCACCAATTCAGACATCGTCCTAGTAGTATTTTTCCCGGCACATGTCTGGAGCTGTTTCCACGGCTTTGCCCGTGAAAGGAGGGGGGTCTACTGTGGACTCCGTGGAGTGGATCTTACGTCTTGAGGTGCGCCAGTAGCATTTCCTTAACTGTTCACCTCCGGTTCCCCCCTGCTTTGTGTTGTTGGGAGTGCCCGACGATGGGGGGGGGGGGCTTTATAATTTATTTGCTCACCTTTGCCAGCCAATCTGCTCCCTGCCTGCCTGCCTGCCTGACTTCTCCTCCCTATTTATTTCCCTTATTTATTTATTTATTTAAATCGGAAGGTTTGCAGGACAGAAAATGGCGGGGAGGTGCTTTGCTTAATCTGCTGCGAAGTCAAAAACCGTGGCCGCAATCTACTGAAGGGAAAACTTTTGTGGGAAAATTATCCCGGTGGATTAACCAAGAGTGGCCTAAATCACAGCCTTCCTTTTGAATGGACCAATTCGGCATTATGCGTCTCGTCTGCATTTTTTTTGGCACCGTAACCGGGCCAGGCTTTTATTCCAGAGCCTTGTCAAAAGTTGTCTTGATTTCAGAGTATTATCCTGCTGCCACGCTCGTTCCTGGAAGGGAGTGTGAAACTACACAATATTAATTGCGTTACGTGGATTTTGTTCTCAAAGCACTAAGAAGACGGTCGAAAAGGAATAATTCTCACGGAGAGTAACATGGCGCGGCGCTTAAATTTTGGGAGGATTATTTGGAACGCAAGGAAAATGCACTACTTTTAAGGACTTGCCTTGAAGAAGTACTAATTGTCGTACTGTTTACCCCTCCACTTTGGACTACAAAGCCCAGCTCGGATGGCAGCTAGCCTGGCATGGAAAAAATCGGGGGGTGGGGAGAGAGAGAGAGAGAGAGAGAGAGAGAGAGAAAAGGAAGTTTCTTGAAGATAGATGCCACTGGGTATGAATGATCTCTCTTTGTCTTTGCCGTTTTGGGTGCAAAAAATGAGAATTCCTGCGGGAGAGGCTATGACACACAGGCTCTTCGTAAGTCAGCCAATGCTTCTTGTTGGTTTTATTCTACCAGTAACCCCTTTGCTGCTTCTGGGGGGGTTTTTTTCGGTTTCGTTTGTTTGTGTGTTGATTTATTTATTTTGTCGCTGGTTTCACTGTGACATTCACTGGGCCAGTTTGCAACAATGCTGTATAGGGTTGGGGGCAGCTTGAACTGAACATCCAACTCGCAAGCTTCGGAGATTCCTCATTCAAATTTGCTTCAAATTTTGGGGGTTCTGGGTCAGCAGTGAGGTTTATGCATCAAGCCACGATTAAACACATCCTCCTGCGATCTGCTTTAGGAACCACGATCGGTGAACTTCCCTAGCTGGATAAGCCACGATCACAAACAGACTGCCGAATGCTTGGTGCCATATTTTGTTAGCAAACCACAGTTTATGGGCCCACTTCTTCTTCAATACTCCAGCCAAGATGTCCGCGGCTGGGAATTCTGGGCGTTGAAGTCCACACATCCTACCGTTCATATAAGCCATGATTTGAAAAAAATACAACAACAACAATAACTAACAAACCGTGGCCTGCCTGCCACCAAGGGTGAATCCAAAGGGCAGCTTTGCTGGGCATCTCTGTATCCATGATTTAAGATTTATAAGCATCGTGGCTTAGCTTCGGAGGCATTTTTGCAAAAAGACATTTCCAACGGACAATTTCTGTAAATCTGTAGCTCGTCTGGCATTGTGCTCGGCCTTCCACCCGGAAACATAGTTTTGCAAATCCTGAGTGCTGTAACGGGGTGGGAACTATTTATCAGGATTTGATCTGCTGCATTCATTTTGGGAAATTTGTTTTCACAGTGTTCTGGTTTTTTTTTTTTATAAGTGCCTTCACTTTGCTTTTGGGGTCCTTCAGTGAGGCAGGTTGTCTATGGGGAGCAAAGCCTATGGGTCCTTCTCATCCGTTTGTGCCGGAGTGGGGTAGAAAATGCTTGCATCGGAAGATGTTGATAAAATTCCTTTTCATGCTGTTTACAGCAGTGTTTGGTCACTTTAAGACAGGCGGACTTCAACTCCCAGAATTCATAGCTGGCTGGAAGAATTCTGGGAGTTGAAGTCCACATGTCTTAAAGGGGCCAAGCCTGAGAAACACTCAGGCAAAACCTAGCTGAAAAGCTAGGATTTTCTCCAGGCAATATCCATTTTCAAGATCTTTCTGGCCTCCAAATCAGATATTCCCAATTGATCCTAGTTACAGACGTCGGGGATTTTTTTTGCCCTTCTGTAATTTATCCGTGGATACCTCCCTCTTCCCAAGCAGTTTCTGAATTTCTTGAAAAGGAACAATTGAAGTGTTACCAGCCGGATGACGTTTTTCACGTCCCTAATGTGAAAATATAGGAATTGAAGAAAAAAACCTTGTTTGGGTGGGTCGAGTGGTAGGATTTAGCCGGTTCAGGTGAATTGGTTGTTAAATTTCTGGCTGGCCCCGCCCCTCCCCTCCCTGCCCCTCCCCTTTCAGGAATCTCCCATTTTGGCTTCCAGATAAATCTAGGGAGGCCTACTAAGCCCAAAACAGGGTGTGGGGGGGTACGGCATGACACCCCACCCCTCACGGCCCGTTTTTGCTCCCAGGAGGCTGCAGGAAGGCCTACTAGGCCCAAAACGAGCAGCGGGGGTGGGCAGCGTCCCCCCCCCGCAGCCCATTTTTTGCTCCCAAGAGGGTGCAGGAGGCCGAGTGTTGCCTGTCACACATCCCTGGCCACGCCCACCATGGCCACGCCCACCCAGCTTGTCATTAGGGCAGAGAACCGGTTGTTAAATTATTTGAATCCTACCACTGGGTGGGTCCCTGGGGGCGGGGAGGGTCTTCCTTTTGGGGTGGTGGGAGAAGATGCTTTTGCAGAGGATGTCCTTATATAGGAGTCACTTCATTCGTGGCGATGGGACGGGACAAAGACATGACTTCTTCAAACTTGGGTCCTTTAAGACTGGTGGACTTCAACTCCCAGAATTCCCCAGCCAAAGCATGGCTGGCTGAGGAATTCTGGGACTTGAAGTCCACCCGTCTTAAAAATACTCAAGGTCGGAGAGCCTTGGCCAAAGGGATTGGCTCTTTGCATCCTTTTTTTGCTACCACGTTTTGGTGGCGTCTTTGCCAATCGGAAGAGAGATGCTACGATCCTCAACGTACGATTGGAGCGCAAGCAAAGATGGCGGGTTTGGTAACGATGGAGGATACGGTAGCCGTAACCACGAAAGGAATTGGCAGTGGTTACCCTTCTTAGAAGCCCCTTTTCACTCACGTCCTCGCTTTCTCTCCCTCTCCCCACCCCTTTAGTTTAATTCAAGACTAGCTTTCAACTTCCCACCTGAATTACCATTACAGGTAAGTCCTCCATTTATGACCATAATTGAGCCTGGAATTACAGTCGTTAAACAGATTGCTTTTTTTGCATCCGTCCCATTTTCACCCACGGGTGGGTTTTTTTTGCTGGAAGTCAGAAGGAAACAATGGAAATTGCCAAAAAAAAATACCCCACCGTATGGGATGTTGCAAACGGCCATAAATGTGAACCAGTCGCGAAGGAAGGAAGGAAGGAAGGAAGGAAGGAAGGAAGGAAAGAAGGAAGGAAAGAAATAATCTCATCTTCCTTGTTGCCCCTGAGCTCTTGTTGAAGTCAGTGGCTAAGACACTGAGCTTGTCAATCAGAAAGATCGGGGGTTCGAATCCCCAGTACAGGTCTTCCTGTGTGAGCAGGGGGTTGGACCAGATGACCTCCAAAGTCCCTTCCAACTCCGTTGCTCCGTTGTTAAAAGTATGATCTCTGATCTATCCATGGTGCAAATCCCCAGCTTATTCACCCTAGGTTGGAGATGCCTTGAAGAGGGAAGAGGTGTACATGTTAATTTATCTGTATTATGTATGTCGGATTTATTTATGTGCCGTTAAAACGTCCACTTTTATTTTGTGTTTCTCAATTTTTGCACTATAACAAAAAAAAAGGGGGGGGGAAATATGAGCAATACAAGCCAGTTGTGTAAAATAAAATAAAAAAATAATAATAAAATAAATTAGATTTTTCTTGACTCTCTGACTTATTTTCAGGTTTATTTTTTAATATTTTTTTTAATTTTTAAACCTGCCCTGAGTTTGACCCTCGAGATTGCTATAAAGGTAACCACTTCCAGCCAAAGGGACTCGGTCCAAAACGGGATTAGAGACATAGATGACTTTACAAACATGTATGTCTTGTCTGTTCGGAATGGTAAGCACGGATTGGCGACCCTGGCTGCTTGCATGTCAAAACTCCTTCCAGGCAAAAGATCTCGGAGGTCAGTGCAAGAATTTTAGCTCCTTCTAAGAAGGCTAATTTTATACAGGTAATCCTCAACGTACGGTCACAATTTATGTCAATCAATCAATCAATTTATTACAGACTTAGGTAAAGGTTCCCCTTGCACCTATGTGCTAGTTGTTCCCGACTCTAGGGGGCGGTGCTCATCTCCGTTTCAAAGCCGAAGAGCCAGCGCTGTCCGAAGACGTCTCCGTGGTCCTGCGGCCGGCATGACTCAACGCCAAAGGCGCACGGAACGCTGTTCCCTTCCCACCAAAGGTGATCCCTATTTTTCTACTTGCATTTTTTTTTACGTGCTTTCGAACTGCTAGGTTGGCAGAAGCTGGGAGAAGTCACAGGAGCTCACCCCGTTACGCGGCACTCGGGATTCGAACCGCTGAACTGCCGACCTTTCCATCGACAAGCTCAGCGTCTTAGCCACTGAGCCACCGCGTCCCATTATTACAGTCTTAGACCAGAACAAATAAAAACCCTCTGTAAAGATACAATTCAAAATTCTAGTAAAAAATAATAAATAACAACTAAAACCTATAATAAAATCCAGCCTGTCAATTATACGTGGTCTGACTATACTACAGTTTCAATCCATAACCTGGGTAGCCCATTTTTTTGTTATTTTGGGGTTTTTTTTCAAGACGAGGAAGGGCTCTGTGTGACTCAGAAGCTTGCGTTCCAGTTTCTACTGGAAGATTCCCATGCGGAGGGGAAAATGTTGATGCAAATGATGCTGGAAAATCTATCGGGGATCGGTTAACAGAATTCTTTTTCCACCTGCTCTCCAGACTCAAAACGTCTATAAATAACCATCCGTTGCATAAAGGGGTGTGCAGAGAGGCCGTCTCCTAACAGAGCCCCCTTTCAACCGACCAGCAAACAGAAAGTGGGTTTCAGAAGTTAGTCAGGGCTAGTTTTTCTCGTGGACCGGACAGAAATTCCACCGTGGGAAAATGCAGGAAACAGGCCCACCCTCCCACCCCCGCCAAAGGAATCCAAAATATTCCAGTTTCAAAGCCAGATCTCTGGCACACATTTTGATGCCGTTTGCAAAAAAAAAAGTTCAAAGCAAACTGTGAAACAGGGTGTGATAAAATGTTGTAATCGCTTTGGCATCCTTCCTCCCCTTCGCTTAAAACTCATGTTTGCTGGGTGGAGGACAAAAACATAGATAGATAGATAGATAGATAGATAGATAGATAGATAGATAGATAGATATAGATAGACAGACAGATAGATAGATATAGGTAGGTGGGCATGTAGGTAGGTAGATAGATTATATATGTAGGTAGGTAGGTAGATAGATAGAGATAGATAGACAGACAGATAGATAGATAGAGATAGGTGGGCATGTAGGTAGGTAGATAGATGATAGATGTAGGTAGGTAGGTAGATAGATAGATAGATAGATAGATAGATAGATAGATAGATAGACAGACAGATAGATATAGGTAGGTGGGCATGTAGGTAGGTAGATAGATTATATATGTAGGTAGGTAGGTAGATAGATAGAGATAGATAGACAGACAGATAGATAGATAGAGATAGGTGGGCATGTAGGTAGGTAGATAGATGATAGATGTAGGTAGGTAGGTAGATAGATAGATAGATAGATAGATAGATAGATAGATAGATAGACAGACAGATAGATATAGGTAGGTGGGCATGTAGGTAGGTAGATAGACAGATGATAGATGTAGGTAGGTAGGAAGATAAATAGATAGATAGATAGATAGATAGATAGATAGATAGATAGACAGACAGACAGATAGATATAGGTAGGTGGGCATATAGGTAGGTAGACAGACAGATGATAGATGTAAGTAGGTAGGTGGGTGGGTAGATAGATAGATAGAGATAGATAGATAGATGATAGATGATAAACGATAGAGATAGATAGGTAGATAGATAGGTGGGCATGTAGGTAGGTTGGTAGATGATAGAGATAGGTAGATAGGTAGATGATAGATGTAGGTAGATAAGTAGATAGATAGATAGATAGATAGATGATAGAGATAGGTAGATAGATAGGTGGGCATGTAGATAGATAGATGATAGATGTAGGTAGGTAGGTAGACAGATAGGAAGATAGATGATAGAGATAGGTAGGTAGATAGGTGGGCATGTAGGTAGGTAGAGAGATGATAGATGTAGGTAGATTGGTAGGTAGGTAGGTAGATGATTGATTGATAGATAGATAGATAGATAGATAGATAGATAGATAGATGTAGGTAGGTAGATAGACAGACAGATGATAGATATAGGTAGGTAGGTAGATAGGTAGGTAGATATATATAGAGAGATAGATAGACAGACAGACAGACAGATGATAGATGTAGGTAGGTAGGTGGGTGGGTGGGTAGGTAGGTAGATAAAAAGATAGATAGATAAAGATGATTTTCTTTTTTCTGCTTCCTTTTTTCTCTATCACATTGCAAGCCCTTTCCGTACACTTAGTATGCCTATTTCTGCTTTATTGATTCTTCGTCCGCCTTCAAAATCTGGTTGTTTTTTTTAGCCCTTTTATTCTGTTGCATTGTCTGTCTACTTTTTTTTTTAGTTCTATGAATACAGTTATTAGAGCCTTATGTATGTTTTTATTATAGTGTTTTCTGGCTTAAAGAAGACCCCAATGAAGATTTGTCTCAAGTTTCCGAAAGATGCCCTAATTAATGTCAACTTGCAAAGCTTTCAAGCTGCCACTTTGATTGATTGCCTGAGGTTTTAAGCAGACAATTAAAGGTTGCCTGTGCCACCGAATCAATTTTGTTTCAAGTAGGCCGTGGCTTATGCGTGTGTTGGGCCTCGGAAGGATGGCACAATGCGAACATTAAAATCATCATCGTCATTATCACCGTCCCAGTGACAGGAGTAATAATAACTCCCCAGTCCAAAGCATCGAGTCGGCCTTGATTACTTTCCCGAAAGTATAAAAACTGTTGATTCAATAGATCTTCTATTTCTCCTACGGTTCTGATCAGCTTTTAAAATATTACATCAGGAAATTTAATCAGAATTACTCTGTAGGTGTAGTTGCACCACATTACACACACAAAAAAAGATGTTGAGACTTTGGAAAAAGTGCAAAGATGAGCAACTAAGATGATTAAGGGCCCCTGGAGATACAAACATATGAAGAACGGTTGCAGGAACTGAGTTATGTCTAATTTAATGAAAAGAAGGACTAGGGGTGACATGATAGCAGTCTTCCAATATCTCAGGGGCTGCCCCAAAGAAGAGGGAGTCAAGCTATTCTCCAAAGCACCTAAAAGCAGGACAAGAAGCAACGGGTGGAAATTCATCAAGGAGGAGAAGCAATCTGGAAGCAAAGGGGGGTTGGACTAGATGTCCTCTAAGATCCCTTCCAATTCTGTTACGGTTACTTTCGCTTCGTGGGTTCGTTCTCTTCAAATCCTTTGGAAGCATATTCTTCTCGGGGCACAGGAAAGGGAATTCCGGTGGGCAATGCCCACGTTGGCACTAATTTTAGGAAGAGAGAGAGAGAGAGGGAGAGGGAGAAAGACAAAGGAAGAGGGATCCCAAATTTGGAACGCCGTCTGCGAATGACGGGCATGGATCGTGAGCTCATTTTCCTGCCCCTCCCCCAGGCAATATAAATACCATCTTGGATTTGGAAAAAAAAAGGGGGGGGGGGAGAGAAACGATCATGGTCCTTAAAATTAAAAAAAGGCTTCCAAGGGCGAACTGGTTGGAGTAGAAGTGGCAGTGTTTCTCACCTTTGGGGATTTTAAGATGGGTGGACTTCAACTCCCAGAATTCCCTTAACAAGCCATGATGATTGGGCTCAGTTTAGTGTCTTAGAAGGAAGCATCTATTGGGAGGGAAGGATGAAGACATCACTTATGGTATCCGCAGGGGATTCGATCAAGGAATGGATTGGATTTATTCTCTGGGATTCTGGGACTTTAAAAAAAAAAACAATGCCAGAAGGATTATCATTATTATTCTGCATTTCTGATCACCTTTCCTTTCCCTTTCCCTTTTCTTTTCCTCTATTATCCATTTCTTCTTCCTTCTATTTCCTTCCTCCCTCCCTCCTTTCCTTTCCTTCCCTCTTCATCGTTTCCTTTCCCTTCCTTTCCCTTCCCTTCCTGTCCCTTCCCTTCCCTCTTCCTTTCCTTTCCTTCCCTTCCCTCTTCATCCTTTCCTTTCACTTCCTTTCACTTCCTTCCCTTCCCTCTTCCTCCTTCTTTCCTTTCCTTTCCTTTCTTTTCCTTTCCTTTCCTTCCCTTTCCTCTTCTTTTCCTTCCCTTCCCTCTTCATCCTTTCCTTTCGCTTCCTTCCCTTTCCTCTTCTTTTCCTTCCCTTCCCTTCCCTCTTCATCCTTCCCTTTCCTTCCCTTTCCTCTTCATCCTTTCCTTTCACTTTCTTCCCTTCCCTTCCCCCTTCCCCCTTTCCTTTCCTTTCCTTCCCTCTTCCTCCTTTCTTTTCCTTCCCTTCCCTCCTCTTCTTTTCTTTCCCTTCCCTCTTCATTCTTTCCTTTCCCTTCCTTTCCTTCCCTTCCCCCTTCCCCCTTTCCTTTCCTTCTCTTCCCTTTCCAATGAGCTTGTTCCTGTCCTTCAAGAAGTATTCTGAAAAGCAGGGTGTCGATTGTGCAAAAGACACCACAGACAGATGGCCTCTTTGCACATCTGGAACCCCCACCCCCCACCCCCAGTCTGTCCCAGCATCTGGGAGTGCTCAGTTTGAACGTCCGTTTCTTCCTCCCACCATTTCATTCCCAAACTGCAAAGCATCAAGTCTCCTTCCACGCCTTGGCTTTTGACTTCACGGACCCATCCGTGTCGTGTTTTTTTTTTTTTGTCTTGGCAAAGGGGTTTAAAATTCCTTTCTGCTGGGATATTTTTCCAGCTTTTATGGGTAGGATCTCCTGATGGTCCCCTTTTTAAAGGCAACACAGGCCCCAGCCCTGCTTGTCAAAGGAGCACAGCCAATTTTTAAAAAACAATTATTTATGTATTTGTAAAATTTATGAATCACCCACCCTAAGTCAACCGTTCGCCTGTAAACACTGTAGGGTCTTTTCCATGCTTTCAGCATAATATCCCCTAAGATCAGTGGTGAAATGTCAAATTTTTACTACCAGTTCTGTGGGCGTGGCTTGGGGGGGAGTAATGTGACTGGGTGGGCGTGGCCAACTTTTTTTTTTTTAAAAAAAACTTTTTTAAAGCATTTTTTTTACAACCTATTCCGCCGAATGATCCAATATCTCAGGGGCTGCCCCAGTGGTGAAATCCATTTTTTTTTTACTACCGGTTCTGTGGGCGTGGCTTGATGGGCGTGGTGTGGCTTGATGGGCGTGGCTTGATGGGCGTGACAGGGTAAGGATACTGTAAAATCTCCATTCCCATCCCATTCCAGGGGAAGGATACTGCAAAACCTCCATTCCCACCCCACTCTGGGGCCAGCCAGAGGTGATATTTACCGGTTCTCCGAACTACTCAAAATTTCCACTACCGGTTCTCCAGAACCTGTCAGAACCTGCTGGATTTCACCCCTGGGCTGCCCCAAAGAAGAGGGAGTCAAGCTATTCTCCAAAGCACCTGAGGGCAGGACAAGAAGCAACGGGTGGAAACTCATCAAGGAGAGAAGCAACTTAGAACTAAGGAGGAATTTCCTGAGAGTTAGAACAATTAACCTGTGGAACAACTTGCCTCCAGAAGTTATAAATGCTCCAACACTGGAAGTTTTTAAGAAGATGTTGGATAACCCTTTGTCTGAAGTGGTATAGAGTTTCCTGCCTTCCAACTTTGCTATTGTGTTAAACTTCATAGTTCCCGCCGCCTTAAGAAAGTTCAAAACATCCTTAAAGATCCATGTCATCCTGAGCAACCCCCCCCCCCTTTTTTTTTGAACTATTACCATCTGGCAGACGGTACAGGATAATAAAAACAAGGACGAATAGGCTTCTACCCCAGAGCAGTAACTATATTGAATACTAGTGTATAATAGTGCAATAATAATGCCGTATCAGGGTTTTTTTCAATTCATTGGTACACAACGGGAAGGATGTGTGTTTCTTGTTCTATTTTTTTTTTTTTTTATGTATAATGTACACTGAAGGTGGCATTTAATTTTGTTGTACGGCGTGCAACGACAGCGAAGCGAAGCGAAGCGAAGCGAAGTGAAGCGAAGCGAAGCGAGCAGGGGGTTCGGCTAGAAGACCTCCAAGGTCCCTTCCAACTCTGTTATTCTATTCTATTCTATTCTATTCTATTCTATTCTATTCTATTCTATATTATTCTATTCTATATTCTATTTCTATTCTATTTTGTATTCTATTCTATTCTATTCTATTCTATTCTATTCTATATTCTATTCTATTCTATATTCCTATATTCTTTATTCTATAGTCTATCCTGCATTCTATTGTATTGTATTCTATATTCTATTCTATTCTATTCTATTCTATTCTATTCTATTCTTTTATTCTATCCTGCATTCCATTGTATTGTATTGTATTGTATCATATTGTATTCTATATTCTATATTCCTATATTCTATATTCTTTATTCTATATTCTATTCTGTATTGTATTGTATATTCTATTCTATTCCATTCCATTCCATTCCATTCCATTCCATTCCATTCCATCCCACCCCACCCCACCGCACCCCAAACTAAACTAAACTAAACTAAACTAAACTAAACTAAACTAAACTAAACTAAACTAAACTAAACTAAACTAAAGAAGAGTCCAAGCCAGGTTTTCAAGCCAATTTTTTGTCTCTCTTACAGGTAAAACAAAAAAAAAGAGGGGGGGGGGGGAAGGCTGCAACGCACCTTTAGAAAATCCCTCCAGTTCCCTGCCCTCCCCCCCAAAAAAGCAGCCACCACAAACCGCCAATCGGCTTGTGTGTGTGTGTGTGTGTGTGTGTGTGTGTGTGTGTGTGTATTTGCACGCCCGTGTGTGTGCCTGCTGTTGGCAGTTCTCAGGAAGTGAGCAGCCGAAAGGATCCTTTGGCCAAAACGGCTTGCACACACACAACACACACACACACACGCCCAGAGGCTCATTCTCTCGGAGAAGACGGAAGTGAGGAAGCCTCGCATGACACACACACACACACACACACACACACACACAGACGCCCCCAACCAAGCCACACACCTTCTGGGTTTCGCTCCCGCATTCCGCCTCTTGGCTGCCGCTGGCTTTCCGACGCTGCGAGCGGGACTCCGTCGCCCCGACTTCGGAAGATGGGGAACATGGCTTGCGTCCCCCAAAACGCCCGGCCGCTTCCGATATTCCTTTTCTCGGAAAAATTCCTTCAAAAAAGAGTGAGTCCCAGCTCTCTCCTTTCCGTCTTTTTCTCGGAACTTTCTTTCTTTCTTTCTTTCTTTCTTTCTTTCTTTCTTTCTTTCTTTCTTTCTTTCTTTCTTTCTTTCTTTTTCTTTCTTTCTTTCCCTCATTTCTCCCTCTTTCCCCTCCTTTCTTTCCTTCCTCCTTTCTTTCTTTCCCTCCCTCTCTTTCTTTCCTTCCTCTCCTCTCCTTCCATCCTCCCTCCCTCCTTTCTTTCCCCCCCCTCCCTCCTTCCTTCCTTCTTTCTTTCTTTTCCCCCTCCCTCCCTCCTTTCTTTCCCTCCTCCTCTTTCTTTCTTTCCCTCCCTCTCTTCTTTACTTCCTTCCTTCCTTCCCTCCTCCCTCCCTCCTTTCTTTCCTCCCTCCCTCCTTCCTTCTTTCCTTCCTTTCCTTCCTCCCTCCCTCCTTTCCTTGCTTCCTTCCTTCTTTCTTAGCTTCCTTCCTTCTTTCTATCTTTTTTCCCTCCCTCTTTCTTTCTTTTCTTCCTTCCTTCTTTCTTTCCCTCCCTCCCTCCGTTCTTCCTTCCTTCCTTCCTTTCCTTCCTCCCTCCCTCCTTTCCTTGCTTCCTTCTTTCTATTCTTTCTTTCCCTCCCTCCCTCCCTCTTTCTTTCTTTTTTTCTTTCTCCTTCCTTCCTTCTTTTTCTTTCCCTCCTTCTCTTCTCTTCTCTTCTCTTCTCTTCTCTTCTCTTCTTCTTCTCTTCTCTTCTCTTCTCTTCCTCTTCTCTTCTCTTCTCTTCTCTTCTCTTCCCTTCCCTTTCCCTTCCCTTCCCTTCCCTTCCTTCCTTCCCTTCCCTTCCCTTCCCTTCCCTTCCCTTCTCTTCTCAGGGTTTCGGCTGCGCGTGTCATTTTCCCCCAAGGATTTATAACTCCCAAATGTTCGTTAGAATAATATGATCTCCCGGATCGGGGGATGAACGGTAATTTGACTGCAAATTCTTTATTTTAAAAAAAAGAAGAAGAAGAAGAAGTAATTTTCTTCTGCAGAGAGAAGAAAGGAAGGGGGGAAAAAAGTTTTATTTTAATTCGCCTTTTGTTTCTGTCACTTCTGTTTGTGTGCGTTGCCCTGTCTAACGTTAATAGTAGTCGTTTTTTTAAAAAGGCTGTCCCACTGGGAAATTGGAGTCCCACTCATTCAAAATGTCATACCGAATCTGTGGGGCTTTATCCCTTGTGCTCAATGGGGTTTATATTCCTTTATTATGTATTGCCTAGGATGTTTGGTTCTCTTGTAAACCCTGCTTTTTCAGTAGGGAAAAAACAAAAAAACTACAACAATTCAAGTTAACCTAGAATGCAAACTTTTGTGGTCCCTTCTCTTTGCTTATACTAGAGAAGGGGCTAAAAAATACCCCTCTTTCTTCTCCCAGATCCATCTAAGTTATTTATAATCCTAAATATTTCCTGCAATTGCGAGAAGAAGATTCAGAATTGCATTAGTGGGGGTGGGGGGTGGGGGGTTGTCCCCCCTCCCTAAAGAAACTTTATAGACGAGAGGGAAGAAAAGCATTTAGAGAAATCTTGAAAAGCATTTCTCTTCCCTTTTAAAGGGTGTTTTTTTCCCTCCCTCTCTGTCTGTGTCTGTGTGCATAACTGCAAAGTTGTACTCACCGCCCAAAGTCACTGGAAGTTGGGTGGATTGTAAACGTAATACCTAATTATTATTTCATAGGTGTTGTTTTTTTAAAAAAAAAAAAATTACCTACTTTTGCACGGCGTGGGAAAAAAACCCCAATCTCGACCTGCATATTACTTGTCATAGCTGACTAATTTAATTGCACAGGAGACGTGAGTGAAACTGGGAAACGCTTGTCCGTTTCCACTAGACCCTGTTCTGTTTTTAGCAAACATCGGATTCTAACCGATTAAACAGAGTTGGACCTACAGAGTTGGACCTACAAGGTCATCTAGTCCAGCCCCCTGCCCTACCGGAGCAGGAGACCCTGCTTATACACCATTTCTGACAAAACGGCAGCCCGGACTCTTCTTGAAAATCAGGGCAGGGTTAAAAGTATTATTATTATTATTTTTGCTTTTACGAAACTAACTTGCCCCGCTAAAACCCCCACAAAACCTGTCAGTTGTCGTTGGGCCTACTCGTTATTTTGCTTTCCCCCCGCTTCCCCGGAGAGGTCGGACTACAAATTTCATCATCCCCAGATAGCACAGCACATGGCATGGCTAATAATATAAATATATCAAGACATCTACCCTGTTTCCCTTAAAATAAGACATCCCCTGATAATAAGCCCAATGGGGCTTTTGAGCGCATGGGCTCAAATTTATTTATTTATTTATTAGTCATATTTCTATGCCGCCCACTCTCCGAGGACTCTGGGCGGCTTACACCAAAGACAGTCTACTAAATAACATATTGCCCCCCCCACAACAATCTGGGTCCTCATTTTATCCACCTCGGAAGGATGGAAGGCTGAGTCAACCTTGAGCCGGTGAGATTTGATCCGCTGATCTGCTGAACTAGCAGTCAGCTGAAGTAGCTGCAGTACTGCACCCTAACCACTGCGCCACCCTCGGCTGAATAAGCCTCCCCCTGAAAATAAGCCCTCCCTGAAAATATTTAAACGCAGAGCTGGAAATCAGGTTAAGACGGCAAGAGGAGCCCCGTTTTGCTCCACGCGCCCCAAAATAATAAGACCTCCCCGAAAATAAGGCCAAGCGCTTATTTTGGGGTTCAAAAAAAAATATAAGACAGGGTCTTATTTTCGGGGAAACACAGTAGGATGGGGTTTTTTTTTTTTCTCACCCAGTTTGAAAATTATGGGTGGCTGACACCCCCCCACCCCACTCCCGTTTCTGGGAAGGGGAACCAAGTGTCAGCTTCGAATTGTGAGACGCCTAAGTAAACCAGACACTTGGGCTCTCTATCACTCTGTTGTGTATGTGTGTGCAGGCACGCAACTGCTTTTAAAGGACAGTATGAATTAGAGTTGGCTGTGGGCACTGGAAAATATTTCCCCATCTTATACGGAAAGTCCATTTTCCCACATGTTCCCGATTGCACAAAAAAAAAATAAAAAATAAATGTGCAATCCACAGGACGGGTGTATGGATGTGCTTTTCAAAACACAGCCCGATAGAAGGCCTGATTTCAAACTGTGCCCTGCTCACGTGGGGACTTTTTCCTTTTTTTGTGACATTTGCCACGAGGAATTGTGAAAGTGTGTTCGAAGGAAAGCAAGCACGCTTTCAATTCCCCTCTTTTCAAAGAGGGATTCAAACGAGGACAGCCGTTTTGCCAAAACCTTAAACGCTCAAAGAGCCATTTGGACCTGTTTCCCACAGAAAAGAAAACACCGGGAGCCACAAAACCCTTCCCGGGCCTGATTATTTCTTAAGCGGCTGCAAAACTAGCATATGTAGTCGAATTAAAACATTCTGTTTTCTTCTGAAACTTTTCTTTTCATGGATTTATCCATGGTTGGCCTACTGAGGGTTTGAGAAGCTCAATAAATCACATGCTACAGGTCTTGCACATTGCATATTTTGAGTGACAGGGAGCCGCAGCAGAGGGGTGAAAGAGCCACATGCGGCTCCAGAGCCTCTGGTTGCTGACCCTTGCCCAAGACCATCTCAGAAAGGAATTGCTAAAATTACAGGCACAGGGAACATGGAAAATTGTGTGTTTGTGGGTGTGGGTGTTTCAGCCTTTCACAATCAACGAGTCCCTTTTTTTCTAATTAGATGGCTGCATTTATCTTCGTTTTGTTTTGTTTGTAAATATTATCAATCGGGTCCCTGTGATCTCTGGTGAACTGGATAGGGAAATGAGATGACATCGTACCGAAAGTTGGCTCATTTTGTTTTTCGTTGCTTTGTTCGTGTTTTTGGTTGTGGGTCCTCATTCTTTCTGATGGGCTAGGAAAAAATTGACACAGGCTGATAGGAATCGATTCAGAAGTCGGATCCCTTTTAGATGTGGCCAGTTTCTTGAATCTCTCAAGTTTCAAATCTTCCCCCGATCTCAAACGAGTGGGAGATAATACTTTTTTTTAATCCTGCCACGATCGCCAAAAAATTGACTCCTACTAGGAACGAAGGGGAATGTTTCATCGTTATTCGTAATGTCAACAGAAAAGCCCATTGCCCTAAATAATTTTTGATAGTTGTGTGATTTATTAAGACTCTCAGATCTGAGTTGCCAAAATCTCAAGGGCCACTAGGGGGCAACTTAGAGGAAAAGAAACCAAGGTAATGCTGCCCCCTCGTGGTCGATGGGATTTAGGCAACCTGGATCCGATCACTGTCCATTTATGGCACGTGGTGTTGTGTTCTTCACTTTCATTTTTTATTTAGTTTGCCGTGACACTGATTTTTAATGTTGGGGATTAGAATTACGAGGGGTGGGTGAAGTGCCTTTTTATTTTCCTGCGTATTAGTTATCAGCCTACCTGGTCTGAATTCAGGAACTAAACGATGTCTAAAACTTGGGGGAGGGAGTGGAGACCACTAAGAAGTGCCTACAGGAATATTTATATTTTAGACACAGATTTTGCATCAGGCCCCATATCTACGTTGGGGTAAAAAACACAGTACATGCTTAAAGCTGGTTAGTTTTCACTTTAATTGAGGTATATATGGTGGCCTCGTTGGGTTTTATGGTCGAGTGAGTTACTACAAATCCAGAATGTAGGTTAATTCGTAATAAACATATATTATGCAATACCTATTAGCATGTATGCAATAATCAAGCTATTGCTCTTCCCTGAGACCGGTGTCACAACTTTGTCTTAAGACCTTCCTTCCTTCCTTCCTTCCTTCCTTCCTTCCTTCCTTCCTTCCTTCCTTCCTTCCCTTTTAGAACTAGAAATAAGAAAGACACTTTTTGACAATGGAATGGTTTGCCTTCAGAAGTTGTGATTGCTCCATCATTGGAGGTTTTTAAAGAAGAGATTGGACAGTCATATGTCTAGGATGGTAGGGTCTCCTCACTGCTTGAGCAGGGGGTTGGACTAGAAGACCTCCAAGATCCCTTCCAACTCTGCTATTGTGTTAAACTTTATAGCTCCCGCTGCCTTAAGAAAGTTCAAAATATTCTTAAAGACCCATCTCATCCTGGGCATCCTTTTTTTTTTTTTTTGAACTATTATCATCTGGCAGACGGTACAGGATATTCAGTTATTTCCTTCCTTCCTTCTTTCTTTCCTTCCTTCCTTCCTTCCTCCCTCCCTCCCTCCCTCTCTGCCCTCTCCTCTCCTCCTTTTACCTCTCCCCTCTTCTCCTCTCCCCTCTTCCTCAAACTGGCTAGACTCTCTATAGTTCAACCTGAACAAGACAGTAAAGCAAAGCTGGGGCAGCGTCCCTCATTCCTTTTCGCATTTTTGACGGTTGGTGAGTTGCAAACATTGATGAGCCTGGTGATAAAATAAATTGCTCATTCCCTCTTTCCCCCTCCATGCCTTCCTGATTCGCTTTGTTTGCTCGCCTTGATGTTTTTTTGTGGCCCTGTTTTATTGCCTTTCAGACAAGAGAGCAAGAAAAAACTGGCTGAGCTCTTTGGATTTGAAGCGGAGCATGAGAGAGATGTGACTTCAGACAAAATACTGCAATATATTCCTGCAAAGGTAAGTAAATTTTGCGGGACGGATGTGTTCATTCTCCACCTTCCTCCTTCGTCCGCAGTCCCTACACAATTCAGCGCTAATGCAAGGTGGGCTGCTTTCGAATTCAGCACCCGTTGTTTCCAGACAGCCTGTGGCAGAGGATGATGGAACCTGTACTCGCCTTACCATTTTGAGGTTATGGAATGGGGGAAAACTCTTGCTTTGCCCGCAGAGATATAAATCCTGAAAAAAATTGATTGTTTTTGCTTCTTGATGACCTTCCAAAAAACCTGTTCTAATCTCCAGTGGCTTCTGAGCCATTTCTGAAATGTTGGGAAAAGGAAGGAAGGAAGAAATAGAGAGAGAGAGAGAGAGAAAGAGAGAGAAAAGAAAGAGAGAGAGAGAGGAAGGAAAAAAGGAAGAAAAGGAAGGAAGGAAAAAAGGAAGGAAGGAAGGAGACAGAGACACACACAGAGAAACAGAGACAGAAAGAAAGAAAAAAGAGAGAGAAACAGAGACAGAGAGAGAAACAGAGAGACAGACAGAAAGAAAGAAAAAAGAGTGAAACAGAAAGAGAGAGAGACAGAGAGAAAGAAAGAAAGAGAGAAAGAAAGAGAGAGAGACAGAAATAGAGAGAGAAAGAAACAAAGAGACAGAAAGAGAGAAAAAAGAAAGAGAAACAGAGAGAGACAGACAAAGAGAGAGAAACTAGAGACAAAAAGAAAGAAAAAAGAGACAGAGACAGACACAGAGAGAGACAGAGACAGAGAACAAGAAAGAGAGAGAGAAAGAAGCAGAGAGACAGAAACAGAGAAGAAAGAAAAAGAGAAAGAGAAAGAAAGAAAGAAAGAGGAAGAAAAAGAAAGAAAGAGAGAGAGAGAGACAAAGAGAAAGAAACAGAGACAGAAAAAAAGAAAGGAAAGAGAGAGACAGAGAGAGAGACAGACAAAGAAAGAGAGAAACTAGAGACAGAAAAAAAGAAAAAAAGAGACATACACACACAGAGAGAGACAGCGTCAGAGAAAAAGAGAGAGAGAGAAAGAAAGAGAGACAGACAGACAGATAGAAACAGAGAGAGAAAGAAGCAGAGACAGAAACAGAAGAAAGAAAGAAAAAGAGAAAGAAAGGAAGAAAAAGAAAGAGAAACAGAGACAGAGAGACAGACAAAGAGAGAGAGAAACAGAGACAGAAAAAAAAGAGACAGAGACACAGAGAAAGAGAAAGAAAGAAAGAAAGAAAGAAAGAAAGAAAGAAAGAAAGAAAGAAAGAAAGAAAGAACACCCGTGGACAATTTTCTCTCTCTCCTATTTACTGTAATTTCCCAGGGAAAGTGCAACCCAATTGCTGCCCACACAAGGCGTTGCAGATGCACAAACTCAGCTCTTATCCTGAAACTATACTTACACAAATGAGCCAGCCCACAATCCGCCTCTTTATAACGAAAATTCAGAAGAGAAGCCGGCACCCCTTCTTCCTGGTTCTCACGCCGGGCTTTTTTTTTTTTTTTTCTGGGTGCCAAATGCAAAAAAACTCAGCCAGAGTGCTTTGCCAAAGGCAGACAAAAAAACATTTCATGGATTAGTTTCTGTCTTGGTTTAACGCAGGGTTGCCGAGGAGGCATTTCCCCCACCTTGTTAGATGCTGTTATTTTAAAGCAGTGGTTTCCCCCCCCCCCAACTTTAGGGACTTTTAAGAGGGTGGACTTCAACTCCCAGAATTCCCTAGCCAGCTCTAGGGAGTTGAAGTCCACCCAATTTAAAGTGGCAAAGATTAAAAAAAAACATTGCTGTAAAACAATACACTCACCTGCACACAAAAACACACCCACACCCACGCACACCCATTTCATCTGCCAGTACTTGCAGGTCCTAAGAGAGAAACCTCCTTTTTGAAGGGTGCATGAATAGAATAGAATAGAATAGAATAGAATAGAATAGAATAGAATAGAATAGAATAGAATAGAATAGAATGCAATGCAATGCAATGCAATGCAATGCAATACATAACAGCGTTGGAAGGGACTTCGGAGGTCTTCTAGTCCAACCCCCTGCCCAGGCAGGAAACCCTGTACCACTTCAGACAAATGGCTATCCAACCTCTTCTTAAAACTTCCAGTGTTGGAGCATTCACAACTTCTGGTGGCAAGTTGTTCCACTGGTTAATTGTTATTTCTCCTTAGTTCTAAGTTGCTTCTCTCCTTGATGAGTTTCCACCCTTTGCTTCTTGTCCTGCCCTCAGGTGCTTTGGAGAATAGCTTGACTCCCTCTTCTTTGGGGCAGCCCCTGAGATATTGGAAGACTGCTATCATGTCTCCCCTAGTCCTTCTCTTCATTAAACTAGACATACCCAGTTCCTGCAACCGTTCTTCATATGTTTTAGCCTCCAGTCCCCTAATCGTCTTGGTTGCTCTTCTCTGCACTTTTTCTAGAGTCTCCACATCTTTTTTACATCGTGGCGACCCAAACTGGATGCAGTATTCCAAGTGTGGCCTTACCAAGGCCTTATCAAGTGGTATCAACACTTCAGGTGATCTTGATTCCATCCCTCTGTTGATGCAGCCTAGAACTGTGTTGGCTTTTTTGGCAGCTGCTGCACACGGCTGGCTCCTACTTAAATGGTTGTCCAGTAGGACTCCAAGATCCCTCTCACAGTTACTACTATTCTAGAGACAATTCTACAGGCCAGGATGGCCTAAACGGTCCACACACCACTAAAATTCGCATTCTTGTAACCTTTAACTGGGGAAAATAGCCCAACGCAGGGCAACAATTTTTGAACCATGCTACTTCAAATGGGCTAATTTACAAAATGCATCCATAATCCGGGATATACGAAACTCCGTGGAACTGAAATTTGGCGGATTGTATAGTTTCTGCAAACTTTATAGTTAGCATCGTCTTAACTTTCCTCTCTTCGGACAGCGCTGGCTCTTTGGCTTTGAAACGGAGATGAGCACCGCCCCCTAGAGTCGGGAACGACTAGCACATATGTGTGAGGGGAACCTTTTACCTTTACCTTTTACCTCTCTCTTTGGCTGTGGGAAAGAATATATATTTCTGTTTATAACTATTAATCTTGATAAACTATGAATATAATTTAGTATACTCTTCTCAAATTGCCAAATTCCCCCCCCAAAAAAGAAAAGAAAGAAAGTTTTCTTTTCAATTGAAAAGAATTGGACAATCCCATCCCATCTCACACACACCCTGAATCAGAAATAATTGGAGGGGAAGCACCCAATAAACAGCCCCTTCCTATCCTTTGATTATGGTTATTATTATTTTTTTCATCCTCTTCATTTATGACGCAATGGCCCCGTCCAAAGGTGACATCTACCTCGCCTGGCGCCAATTCCTCAGTCACTCCGAAGCCATCGCATTCCTTTCCTGGAGTTTAACTTTTAACTTGCCTCACCTTCTTCTTACGAACGAAGCCAAACATGTCCCTCCGAGTCAAACCTGGTCAGCCCCAGCCAAGAAAGCAAATTTCGGAAGGGAAACCGAATTAAAAGCACTCAAAAAGTGCCCATTTGATCCAAACACCAAATAAATTTAAACATATAGAATCCACCCCAGCTGGATGCTGAAAAAAAGAGAAAAAAACCCAGTAAATTCTCCTCCCCTTTCATACACTCACACACACACGCACACAGAGGAAGGGAGGGAGGGAGAGAGAGATGAGAGAGAGAGAGATGTAGATAGGTAGGTAGGTAGGTAGGTAGGTAGGCAGGTAGCTAGATAGATAGATAGATAGATAGATAGATAGATAGATAGATGGATGGATAGATAGATATCTTTTCCCTTTTTAGTATATTTATTTTATTATAAAAGGTAAAATACAAAACAGAAAAACAAAACAAAAACAGTTTCTATAAAAGTCTGGAAACCGTTTGTGGACTTTCTACGCGCTAAATACAATAAGAGATGGTTAACAGAGGGATTTAATTAGCTTAACCTGTTGACTGCTCTTTCTTCCATCTCTCTCTCTGTCTCTTTCTCTCTCCTTCTCTCTCACTCCTCTCTCCCTCTCTCTCTCCCTCCCCCTTCCTCTATCATCTATCCATCCATCCATCCATCCATCCATCCATCCATCCATCCATCCATCTATATCTGTCTATCATCCATCTATCTATCTATCTATCTATCTATCTATCTATCTATCCATCCATCCACCTATCTATCTATCTATCTATCTATCTATCTATCTATCTATCATCTTTCTCTCTCCCTCTCTCTCTCAACCTTTAATAGAGTTAAATTACTATTGAAAAAAACCAAGCCTTTGAGGTGCCTCAGGGCATACCTCGCAGGGCTGGTGTTTGTCTAGGAGTCAGAGGTCCCCCTCCCCTTCTGCAGGCTTATAAAACTCCATGCTAAAATAATATTTCGGCTTCAGGACACGTGAGGGGATTTTTTTGTTTCCAGAATGAGTCATGCTGACTTCATCATCATATGGAAAAATGGCTGGCGTGTGGGTATCGTGCCCCCCCCCCCCCCCCGGCTCAATTTTCAGGCAGGCCTGGTGTTTAAAGGAGAAAGACACCTCTTTCTCTTTAATATATATATATTATATATATTAAATATATATATATTTTATATATATATTTTATATATATATAAAAATCCATTTCTTTCCAGCAAATCCTCGAACTTGTAAAAAGGCAAAGGTTCCCCTTGCAGGTTTGTGCTAGTCGTTCCCGACTCTAGGGGGCAGTGCTCATCTCCATTTCAAAGCCGAAGAGCCAGTGCTGTCCGAAGACGTCTCCGTGGTCCTGTGGCCGGCATGACTCAACGCCAAAGGCGCACGGAACGCTGTTCCCTTCCCACTATTTTTCTCCTTGCATTTTTTTACCTGCTTTTGAACTGCTAGGTTGGCAGAAGCTGGGACAAGTCACGGGAGCTCACCCCCGTTACGCACCAGCACTAGGGATTCGAACCGCTGAACTGCCGACCTTTCGATCGACAAACTCAGCGTCTTAGCCCCTGAGCCACCGCATCCCTCCTAGGACATATATAATCCATTCCATTTCAATCCTGCCCAACCAGGTTTCGTGAGCTAATGAGATGATGTTGCTTCACGGATTAGCTCAAGCAGGTCTGTGCTGAATTTTTTTTACTCGCTCGAGAGCCTGGGAACCTGGGAAAAGACGAAAGTCTGCTTGCCTTTCAAAAGAAGGAAGGGTGTCTTTAATTTAAGGCGGAGGTGCGGCTGTCCTTGATGATGTATACAGGGGTGGTGTGAGCGAAAGTGGAAAGGAGAGAGAGAAAGAAAAAAACAAAAACCAATCAGGATTCCCAGATCTTCCTTTCCACCTTCCTTCTAGCTAGCAAAATCTGGAGTTATCTGCAGAATGAAGCAAGAAAACGCATTACGCCGTTTGCTAAACGCAACCATTGAATGGAGAAGATCGGTTGGGGAGATCGGTCGGGAATGGCCTTATTTTCGGGGAGGTCTTGTTATTTTGGGACGTGTGGAGCAAGACGGGGCTCCTCTTGCCGTCTTACCTGATTTCCAGCTCTATCTCCCTAACCTTAACCAGAGGAAATGTCGGGGACCGGCTGCGCATGTGTTTAAATATTTTCGGGGAAACGCGGTAAATAGGACGGCATAGTGCCGGGTCTTGAATCACTACCACTACCGGTTCGCTCGAACCGGTCTGAATCGGTTGAATACCACCATACTGGTGTGGATGTGGGGGAGAGTGAGGGAGCTGAAAGTGCTTCTCTATTAAATAACCCCCCCAATACTTGGAGTGAAAGGGACTCTGCACTGCATAGACTAACTCCGGATTTGAGGGTGCTTATTTCAGAATTGTGTGCCTAGGTTTGCATGGGGATTCTCTGAGTCCCAAATAAATATGCCTGAATTGCATCCTGTTATAAAGGATTTGCCTGATCTGACCTAGGCTTCCTGAGTCATTAAAACTCAACGGGTAGTCCCAAAAACCTGTTTTATTGCAACAGCTGTGAATTACGTTCATTCACAGCTGAGTCCCAATTAGTTGCAAAGAGTCCTTTGGGAGAAGTCCTTCGGGATAATCGCCCACCTTTATCTCCCTTGACACGCAGCCAAAGACCTAATTGGCAAAGCCACACGGAATCCAGAATCAAACAGAGCTTCAGGCTTTAAACTGAACCGAATGAACAAACGTTGCTTCCTGCAAAGGCCCACGTGCGTGCTCCTCTTTTAAGCCTTATGGAAAGGGCCAATCATCTGCAAGCCCTACTCCTGAGTCGTCCCTTTTGTTTTAACTGTTCTTGCTTTCTGGCAGTTCTGCGCATGCGCGCACTGGGAACAGGCTCCCCCTGTTCCTCTGCCTCGCTGAGGTCCGACTCTGGAGGCTCCAGAGGCAGCACGTACCTCCCAGATGGCCCTTTCTCTGCCTCCGATGCAGAGCCCTCGTCTGAGCCCTCCCCAGACTCCAGGACTGGCCCATGGTCCTCCCCAGCCTCCTCACTCTCCAACTCTGCTGCCAGCTCCGCAGGCTGCTGGCGGACCACAACACTGCCAAGCTACAAAATTTCCTATTCGGAGAGGTGGTCTGTTATGCCTCTGTATGATTCCTGGTTCTGCCCTTTCTTCTTTCCAATTGGCCTTCTCCTCCTACGTAGGCAGTCTTCGGCTTATAACCAGCAGCGAACCCCAAATTTTTGTGGCTAAGAAAAACATGGAAGTGAGTTTTGCCCCCATTTTACGACCGACCTTCCCACCGTTGTTAAGTGAATCCCTGCGGTTGTTAAGTTGGTAACACGGTTGTTAAGTGAATCTGGCTTCCCCGTGGACTCAGAAGGTCCTCGGGACATTGCAACCATCATAAATATGAATCGGTTGCCAAGCGTCCGGATTTTGATGCTGCAACGGTCGTTAAGTGTGAAAAACGGCCACAAGTCGCTTTTTTGCAGTGCCCGTGTAACTGGGAACGGTCATTAAACAAACCGTTGTAAGTCAAGGACTACCTTTATGGCAGAATAACTCGCTTTCCTGGCTAGAATGTTAAAATGTTATCTATTTTAGATTCTATTTAATTGGGCCAAACTATGTTATAATAATAATTTTAATTAGCAATTTTATGATGTTTGTGTATCTATATTTTTCTTGACTGTACACCGCCTTGGGTCCTACGGGAGAAAGGCGGTATAGAAATATAATAAATAAATAAATAAATAAATAAATAAAACAGGTACTCATGCAGAGACAAAGAGGATGTTTGATTCCTATGTTGTAACTCTCCTAGATAGATGTTTTTGCAGCCACATGAACCTTAAAATCAGAGCACAGATTGTATAATTAAAGGCTTGTTCCAGTAGGGAAAGTAGCACTCGCTATTATAATTAACGGCTCATCCTTCGTAATTAGAAATAAAACTTTTTTTTTTTTAGCTTAAATGTTTCTGGTGTCTGCGGCTAAGCCTACGGAATATGTGTTCCACTAACAGTAATTTCCCACAGAGCATCTTGAAAAGAAAAAAAAAAACAACAGAGAAAAATATTATTTTTAACCATTTGCTAAGTGCATGTAACAGCCGCCAAGTATTTAAACTTATGCCTCCCAAATCTGGGTAAAATTCCCCAAAATTGTCTAAAAGTGTTTTTTTTTTTCCCGTAATGACACCCGAAAAAAAACATACGTTTTTCTGTGGAGCAAGTAAAAAGGGTTGTTTTAAAAGTTTGGAAAGCACTGGCTTAAACCAAATGTATTGAGTTGTTTAAAGCCAGGGGTTCCCCAACCTTTTGGACCACTCAGGGACCACTAAATTCATAATTTTAAATCCCATGGACCACTGATACGATCTGCCTAATGACCGGCGGGGTGGGCGTGGCTAGGTGGTCATGTGACTGGGTGGGCGTGGCCAACTCGATGTCACTCACATCGAGGGGCGCCTCGCTGGCTTCTTCTCGCCCTTCCCCTCCCAGCCCTTCCTCGCCTGCCCCACCCCCCACCCCCCATGCTCCTTAGTGCTCCAATAGGAAGCAGTTGTTGGAGCTAAGCAGAGAAAGAGTTGGCAAAACAGCTCAGTTCAAATTGGATCTGACCGAGAAGGAGACTCAAAGCAGAAGCAGCTCACTGAGGACTAGGAGCATAGGCTTTCCAAGCAGAGGGAAGACCTGCGGGAATGCAAGGCCAGGTACGGGCGCCTGGAGGTTCAGATGAGCTGAGATGGTCAGCCAATTCCAGGCCATGATGCAGCCCCACTGGAACGAGGCCCTCCGGCTCTTCGCCACCAGCAGCGCTTCCCTCCAGCCTTCGCCCAAAGCCCCACACCAGGAGGCTGAAGCAGACCCCCAAGTCGGAATTTCTGCCCCCCTCCGGCCCACACAAAAAGACCCCCAAAGGGGGAGACTCTCTGCAGCAACACAAACGTTCATTGCACGTATCCGACCCAACCTGCATTGATAAATCTATGCTCTATTATTTTTCCAAAATGCAAGCAGGAATTGCTGTGATACAGGATGTCTTGTATCCAGGGATGGGCTTCAAAAATTTTAGCAAGGGGTTCTCTGCCCAGTTACTGGGTGGGCGTGGCCATGGTGGGTGTGGCCTAGTCGGCCTCCTACACCACAGCGGGGAGGGAGCATTTTTGCCCTCCCCAGGCTCCGGAGGCTTTTCTCGAGCCTCCAGGAGGGCGAAAATGGCCTCCCCAGGCTCCGGAGGCCCTCTGGAGGCCGGAAACTTCCCGCCTCCAGACTGACCTTCCCGAACTTCCAGTAGGCCCATTTTTCGCTCTCCCTGAGCCTCCGCATGCACCCTGCAGTTACCTGCATCCAAAATAGGCCACGTCTTGGGTGGGGCGGGGTGGGGTGGGCAGGGCCAGCCAGGAGAGGGATTTGGGGTTTCTCTGAACTGCACAGAATTTTAGCTAGAGGTTCTCCCGAACCCCTGCGAACTCCCAGCAGCGCAACTCTGTCTGTATCCCTATCCCTGCAGGTAGAAAGCTAGCTCCATTTTCTCCCTGTCGTGCTGGTTTTCTACATGCAGGGATTTCTTCTTTTACCCGATCTGGGGACACACCCAATTTCCCCCCCCCCCCCATGTTGCATCTCCTGTTTGTGTTGTGTTGCGACTTGCCGGCGTAATTTCACTTTATCTTCCCCCAGCGGTGGCAGCTGATCAATAGAACTTAACTTAATCTCTGCTTTTGGATGGCAGCTTAATTCCCCTTTTGGGGAACAGCTTAATCGCTGCTTGGCAGCTTCCATCTCCACCCAGAGGGGTTTACCGACGCCTCGAGAAGGATTACTGTGCAAACTTTCTGTGTGAACCAAAAAGTAAAGGCTTTTTGCTGGCTGATTTTTAGCTGGCTGGCTGGCTGGAGATGGGAGAAACTCGATGAAGTATTCTGTGCGATTCAAAAGCTTGTACGCTTTTTGCAAGGACCGGGACCGGGCCTAAAAAACCCAGATGGTCTTTTTGGACTTTTCAATATTAAAACCTTCCCTCTTGCTACGGTATCCTGTTTCAGCGACAGGCAGCCTGGTGTGCTAAATTGAGCGCTAGAGAAGGGAATGAATGGAGTTTCTAACGGGTCTCGGAGCATCAGAGACAATAAGAACATATCCTCTGAGCCAGAAGGGGTATTCAGCCGGTTCGCACGAATCGTTGGCGGAAATTTGGCCAAAGTCGCCAAATTGGTAGTGATGGCTGGCCCCCGCCGCTCACTTGCCCCACCCGCCATGTTCATCATCGCCATGTTCTTCACGCACGGGCATCCCATTGCCTTGCAAGTCCAATGGGATGCCCATGAGCGAAGAACATGGTGGAGACGGCAGCAGCTTTTTCCGCGACCTCCGGTACTTTTCGGCGGCCTGCGCCTGGGGGCTGCTGAAAACTCCAGTCAGCTTGCCTTCCGGACTCTAGACCAGCCGTCGCGGAAGCTAACCAGCCCGAACAAAGAGGCAGTGGTGGGGGAGGAAGTGGGGTTAGGGCCAGGGCCGCTAAAGGAGAGGAAATGGGGGCGACTGGCAAAGGGAGGGCATGGATAGATAGATGGAAATTCCAAAAATTTTCCTTTTTGCATTCAGATTCTGGCTAAGGTTCACTAGCCAGCCACACTTTGCCAACATGTTTTCTGCGTGCCGGGCTGCACTTTTAAGACAATCTTTTTTTTCTGCTGTTTAATGGAATGCTTTTTAGAATAGAAATAGAATAACAGAGTTGGAAGGGACCTTGGAGGTCTTCTAGTCCAACCCCCTGCTTAGGACAGAGGAATAGAATAGAATAGAATAGAATAGAATAGAATAGAATAGAATAGAATAGAATAGAATAGTTGGAAGGGACCTTGGAGGTCTTCTAGTCCAACCCCCTGCTTAGGCAGGAAACCTGCACCACTTCAGCCAAATGGTTATCCAACCTCTTCTTAAAAACTTCCAGTGTTGGAGCATTCACAACTTCTGGTGGCAAGTTGTTCCACTGGTTAATTGTTCTAACTGTCGTGAAATTTCTCCTTAGTTCTAGGTTGCTTCTCTCCTTGATTAGTTTCCACCCTTTGCTTCTTGTCTTGCCTTCAGGTGCTTTGGAGAATAGTTTGACTCCCTCTTCTTTGGGGCAGCCCCTGAGATATTGGAAGACTGTCTCCCCTAGTCCTCCTTTTCATTAAACTAGACATACCCAGTTCCTGCAACCATTCTTTCTGTGTTTTAGCCTCCAGGCCCCTAATCCTCTTTATTGCTCTTCTCTGCACTCTTTCTAGAGTCTCCACATCTTTTTTACATCGTGGCGACCAAAACTGGATGCCAGATTCCAAGTGTGGCCTTACCAAGGCCTTATAAAGCGGCATCAACACTTCAGGTGATCTTGATTCTATCCCTCTGTTGAGGCAGCCTAGAACTGTGTTGGCTTTTTTGGCAGCGGCTGCACACGGCTGGCTCATATTTAAATGGTTGTCCACTAGGACTCCAAGATCCCTCTTTTTTTAATGCTGTTTCATGGAATGAATCCAGAGAGAGAGAAAAAAATAAGAATAGAGGAAAAAAAAATAAGAATAAATCAGCTTTGGTGAATGAAACCCAGGAGGAAAAAGAAAAAATAGCCGGGATTATTAATCTCCTGAATATCTGCCGTGTCTCAAAACGGGGATGTGTGAATTTGGACGGGCGGGTGCTGCTGCCCAGATGGTGGTTTTTCTGCCTGCCTTCCTGCCACCTGATCCTCTACGCTTTCGGGCGGCGCACGCTCGGATTTAGTCCACGGCCTGGGGCGAGTCGGCCTTGTGATGGGAAAAGAGCGAAGACAGCTGGGAGAGGCACTTCCCTTGCTAATTACGGGAGGGTTTTGTTTTCGGTTATTTTGGGTACGGCTGGGGAAACCGATCCGGTCTGTTTCACTGGAATCAAAGGTAGGGGGAGGGAGGAGAGAGGGAGAGGACAATGAGACATGCATGTCGATGAAAAGAGACACAGGAAAATCAGTGGTGGGCTTCAAAAATTTTAGCAAGGGGTTCACTGCCCAGTTGCTGGGTGGGCGTGGCCATGGTGGGCGTGGCCTAGTCAGCCTCCTGCACCACGGCAGCGGGGGGGGAGTTTTTGCCCTCCCCGGGCTCCGGAGGCTTTCCTAGAGCCTTCGTGAGGGCAAAAACGGCCTCCCCAGGCTCCAGAGGCCCTCTGGAGGCCAGAAATGCCAAACTTTTCACCCTCCCCGAGCCTCTGTACTTGCTCTGCACTTACCTGCAACCAAAACTGCCCGCGTGGGGATTCCTGGGAGGGGCGAGTTAGGGTGGGAGAAGCCAGCCAGGAGTGGGATTTGGGGGTTCGCTGAACTGCACAGAATCTTAGCTAGGGGTTCTTCCGAACCCCTAGCAGCCCACCCCTGAGGAAAACCAGAGCTTGCTCTCTATCTATCTGCAGGCAAAAACCGGAAGTTTATTTTCGGGCACGCACATGCACCCTGAGCCGCCCCTCTTCCGGGTTGCAGCGGAAACGAGCGCACGCACTTGGTGCCGAAAAGGTTCGCCATCACTGCTTTAGAGAATAGGCTGACCCCCTCTTCTTTGTGGCAGCTCCACAAATATTGGAAGACTGCTATCAAACCCCCCCCCAGTCCTTCTTTTCATCACCATTCTCTGCAACCTTAAACACCGAAAAAGCCATTTGGACACAGTTTCCCACAGAAAAGAAAACACCGGGAGCCACAAAAACCCTTCCCATGCCTGACTATTTCTTGAGTGGCCACAAAACTAGCATATGTAGTTGAATTAAACGTTTTGTTTTCTTCTGAAACTTTTCTTTTCTTGGATTTATCCATGGTTGGCCTATCGGGGGTTGAAAAGCTCAATGAATCGCATTCCGGTGGGTGTCACACATTGGCGGTTGTGACGCATATTTTGAGTGACGGGGAGCCGCAGCAGAGGGGTGAAAGAGCCACATGTGGCTCCAGAGCCGCAGGTTGCTGACCCCTGGATTAGAGATACCCAGTTCCTGCAACCATTCCTCATAAGTCCCCTAATCATTTTTGTTGCTCTTGGTTCATTTTCGATCAATGGGAAGGCTAACAAGAAAGGCCCTGGATGAGATCCAGAGCCCATTAACTGAACTCAGTTCCCAGTGATATCACTGCATTTTTTCATTTTTTTCCCCCTTGGGATTTAAACTTTCCCAGCTGAGATAAGACCTGCATAGGTTGGAGGCCTTCACCATTTAATCAGGAAGGCTGAAGTTGAAAAAAAAAATTTGGCCAAGAATGTAGCAGGCGGCTGATGCTTTACTCAACCTCCCTTCGGCCGATCTTATCTTTGTAAATGAAAAAAAAAATGTATTTTTTTCACCAGGACGTTAGGATATACCTTAATGAGGAAAGTCTCGGGAAGGAGCTCACTCATATCAAGCGATGTTGATCTGGAGCATAAAATTGCTGTAGGAATTAAGCGGAAAGAATTGACCTTGGGGAAAATTAAACAATGGAGGTTTGGAAGAAAATGTCTTTGCAGAGATACGGAAGGGCAAACATATAAGTGAAGTTTATAAGCTTGTACTGATGTTTGTGTGTTAGGGGGAAAGAGAATCAAAACTGCGCACAATTAAAAGCAGCCGAATTTGGAAAACTGGTCGTGGGCATTTGAAGGTCTTTTATTGGAACAATCTACCCCCAGAGATACGAGTGATCTCCGACCTCCGGACTTTTCGTCGGGCCCTAAAAACTCATTTCTTTCAGTTAGCCGGTCTGTCTTGATTTTATGATTTTATGGTTGGTTTTTAAATTTTGATATGGATTTTAAACTGATAAATTTTAAACTATGGGCCAAATTTAATTATTTTAAATCTATTTTTAATTGTACTTTATGTATAAATGTTTTTATTTTGGCTGTTCACCGCCCTGAGTCCGAAAGGAGAAGGGCGGTATAGAAATTCGAATAATAAATAAATAAAATAAATAAATAAATAAATTAAGACTAATTTTTGTCTCTTCTTGGGTTGGTAACTTTTCATTTTGAGTGAAATTAAGAGAGTGAGACTGATTAATTTAAATATAAAGGTAAAGGTTCCCTTCGCACATATGTGCTAGTCGTTCCCGACTCTAGGGGGCGGTGCTCATCTCCGTCTCAAAGCTGAAGAGCCAGCGCTGTCCGAAGACGTCTCCGTGGTCATGTGTCCGACATGATTCAATGCCAAAGGCGCACAGAACGCTGTTCCCTTCCCACCAAAGGTGGTCCCTGTTTTTCTACTTGCATTTTTTTACGTGCTTTCGAACTGCTAGGTTGGCAGAAGCTGGGACAAGTCACGGGAGCTCACCCTGTTACGCGGCACTAGGGATTCGAACCGCCAAACTGCCGACCTTTCGATTGAGAAACTCAGCGTTTTAGCCACTGAGCCACTTTGTCCCTTAATTTAAATATAGAATATATTCAAAGTTATTGTTGAGGAGTCAACAACTGAAGAGTTGGGCAAATGGTAAAGATGCCGTTATAAAGATCTTTAAAATCTTCAGCTGGCGCAGAGATCCATCAACAGATGCTTTTCCCGTGACATTTGACCTTTGGGGAACGGCATCTCGGCTGAATTTAGAGTTGCCAACTTTTTGATCTGGGAAAAAAAATGGCCTCAGGGCGGCGAATCTGGGCAGGATGAGAAGTGCCACGCAAGGAGTTTCTGCCAGAACGACTTTTCTGAAGAGCTTCTGGTTTCTGGAGAAGGGAGATGCGTCTCTGTCTTTTGGTCTTTCGATAAAGAAATGGTGTTTTTAGCCATGGGCGTTGTGCAAAGATGGGTATTATTTATCTCTGGGTTATCTTGGTAATGTGAAGTACAGTATATTTAGAATTTATATATTTATATTCCTTCCTTCGTCTCACCTCTCACTTCCCTCCCTCCCTCCCTTCCTTCCTTCTTTCCATCTTCCTTCCTTCCTACCTTCCATCCATCCATCCCACCATCCATCCACCCTTCCTTCCTTCCTCTCTCTCATCTCTCCCATCCATCCATCCATCTATCACTCCCTTTCTTCCTTCCATTTATTCCTCCCTCCCTTTCTTTCTTTCTTTTTCTTTTCTCCCTCCCTCCCTCCTTCCTTCCTCTTCCTTTCCTGCCTCTCATCTCTTCCATCCATCCATCCATGCATCCATTGATCCATCCATCGATGAATCAATCCATCTCTTCCTTCCTTCCTTCTTTCCTTCCTTCCTTCCATCCATCCATCCATCCATCCCTTCCTTCCTTCCTCTGTCTCATCTCTCCCATCCATCCATAATCTATCCCTCCCTCCCTCCCTTCCTTCCATTTATTCCTTACTTCCTCCTTCCCTCTTTCTTTCTTTTTCTTTTCTCCCTCCCTCCTTCCTTTCCTTCCTCTCATCTCTCCTATCAATCCATCCATTGTTCCATCCCTCCTTCCCTCCTTCCTTCCTTCCTTCCATCCATCCCTTCCTTCCTTTCCTTCCTCTCATCTCTCCCATCCATCCATGCATTGTTCCATCCCTCCTTCCCTCCTTCCTTCCTTCCATCCATCCCTTCCTTCCTTTCCTTCCTCTCATCTCTCCCTCCCTCCCTTCCTTCCTTCCTTCCTTCCTTCCTTCCTTCCTTCCATCCATCCCTTCCTTCCTTTCCTTCCTCTCATCTCTCCCTCCCTCCCTTCCTTCCTTCCTTCCTTCCTTCCTTCCTTCCATCCATCCCTTCCTTCCTTCCTTTCCTTCCTCTCATCTCTCCCTCCCTCCCTCCCTTCCTTCCTTCCTTCCTTTCCTTCCTCTCATCTCTCCCATCCATCCATGCATTGTTCCATCCCTCCTTCCCTCCTTCCTTCCTTCCTTCCTTCCATCCATCCCTTCCTTCCTTCCTTTCCTTCCTCTCATCTCTCCCTCCCTCCCTCCCTTCCTTCCTTCCTTCCTTCCTTCCTTCCATCCATCCCTTCCTTCCTTTCCTTCCTCTCATCTCTCCCTCCCTCCCTTCCTTCCTTCCTTCCTTCCTTCCATCCATCCCTTCCTTCCTTCCTTTCCTTCCTCTCATCTCTCCCTCCCTCCCTCCCTTCCTTCCTTCCTTCCTTCCTTCCTTCCTTCCATCCATCCCTTCCTTCCTTCCTTTCCTTCCTCTCATCTCTCCCTCCCTCCCTTCCTTCCTTCCTTCCTTCCTTCCTTCCTTCCTTCCTTCCTTCCTTCCATCCCTTCCTTCCTTCCTTTCCTTCCTCTCATCTCTCCCTCCCTCCCTCCCTCCCTCCCTTCCTTCCTTCCTTCCTTCCTTCCTTCCATCCATCCCTTCCTTCCTTCCTTCCTTTCCTTCCTCTCATCTCTCCCTCCCTCCCTCCCTCCCTTCCTTCCTTCCTTCCTTCCTTCCATCCATCCCTTCCTTCCTTCCTTTCCTTCCTCTCATCTCTCCCTCCCTCCCTCCCTCCCTCCCTCCCTTCCTTCCTTCCTTCCATCCCTTCCTTCCTTCCTTCCTTTCCTTCCTCTCATCTCTCCCTCCCTCCCTTCCTTCCTTCCTTCCTTCCTTCCTTCCTTCCTTCCTTCCTTCCTTCCTTCCTTCCTTCTTCTAAGAGTGTTTTTTTTCATTTTTGGTACAGAGCTTTGCCAGCCAGGAGAATCAAAAGGAAAACCTTGACCAGCGATTCCCCAGCCTATTCAAGAAAGGACGGAGGAGGACGGTGGTACGGAACCTGGGAAAAATAATCCATTATTCCAAACTCAAATTTAAGTTTCAGCACTGCCAGGTGAGACACACAACCCCTCCCCCGTATCCAATGCACGAAGCTTCTGAAGGCCTCTGGGTCAATGCCTTTGCGACCCATTAGTTTATTCTGCTTTTTCATATCGTTCAATTTATTTATCTTTATTCGGCGCATGCACCCTGAAGACCGACTGAAATGAATTAAAAAAAAAAATCTCCATGTCTTTTTTTTTTCCTTTGGCAGGAAGCCAATGACTGCTATTTGGAGCTTTTTCAGGAGTTCCTCTATTTTCAGTCGCTCAGCCCCAACGGACACAAGTATCAGGTAAATGAGGATTTGGTGATCCGCAGTTAGAAACTACAACCACCTCTGTTTCCTGGTTCCATTCTTTGCGTTCCTGAGCACAGCATGGAAATTTTCCCATTAGAAAACCCCAGAGCCAGTCGTTGTGGACCATAAGCGGCTGAACAATCCATCACAAACCTTTGTGAGACAAGCTTTAGAGCAACCCTGTTGATTCATCCCCTCGGTTGGCCGCCAGCGCCCAACAGAGCTGGCAGCAGATTCGGACAGTGAGGAGGTTGGGGAGGAACATGGGCGAGTCCTGGAGTCTGGGGAGGGCTCGGACGAGGGCTCTGCGTCGGAGGCGGAGAGTGGGCCAGGCCGTCTGATAGTTATGTGCAGCTTCCGGAATCTGACATCAGCGAGGCAAAAGAACAGCGGGAGCCTGTTCCCAGTGCGCGCATACACAGAGCTGCCAGGAGACAGGAACAATTAAGGAAACAGGGTCAACTTGGGAGTAAGGCTTGGAGATGATTCGCCCCTCCCATAAGAGATAAAAGAGAAGCGAACGGGACATGAGCTTTTTGCAGGAAGCAATTAGTTCATCTGGCCGATTCAGGATTTGAAAATTCTGTTTGTGACTCTGTGCCAAGTTTGGCCTTGCCCTGTGTCTGGAAATTAGCTCTCTTGGCAGCGTTCCACGTGAGATAAGATGGGTATTGATCACCTTCCTCTGAATGACTGTTTATCAAGCTGTAAATGAAAGTAATTTACAGCCGTATGAATTAAAGAGGTTTGCCGGGATTAAGTTTGTGCTGTTTAATTTCTAAGGAAGCCTAGCTCAGAACAGGTCTCTCTACCTTCCAGGAAACTCAACCTGGCATTCATTTTTATCCGTGCAATGACCCCGAGAGGAAGCTTCACAGCAGAAACTCCAGAGGTCCTCAAGTCAGAAGTTTGCTTCCTGACTCAGCCTCTCTTACAGAAGCAGAAAGAAATTATGGGTTGTAGAGGGGGGTTGGTGCACAGTTAATCTCCCACTGGATCCATTTTTATCTTCTCGGTTTCTCTTCTCTCTCTCTTTTTTTAAATCTCAATACTGGATCCCCATTTGGCTGCGTCCTGCTCTCCTGATCCCTTCTGTCTTCCAGATCCAATTTACCTCTCTCTCTTTTTTTTTCTTTCTTCCAAAATGTGTTTGCAATTCCTCCTTAAAGGTGTCCAAGGGCAACCCAAGGTCACGCAGGGCGAAAAACAACTAGAGTTTCATGTTTGTGATTCATTCAGTGACACAGGCCGTAGGACGAAATGTTTCGAAATGTTTGTTGATGCTTTTGAAGGGTATTTTTGAAAGTTAGAATTTAACACTTCCCCAATCCCTCCCTTTCCGATCCCCAAATCTCTGCTTCTCATTGGCTATATTCCAAGTCATTCTTCAGACTTCTTGTCTCGTCATTTCCCAGGAATGTCTCCCCCCTTCACTTCCACGACAACCCGACTTCAAAGGGATTTAGCAGGCAAAAGTTCAGAGCTTATCTCTCTCTCCCCTCTGCTCTCTATGCCAGCGTCGAAACGCTGACACTATACTTCGATACCCAATACCTTAATCAACCTGATAAAAGAAGATTTGACAATGGAGATGAGGAGGTAACGACTCACTTTTTATCCTCCTGCAGGGTTTGCTACCCTTGATAGAACTTCAGCTGACCAAACTTGAAAATGAAAACGGAATTCAGGAAGATCTCCACGCTTTTCAAATTACAGGTGAGGACAAATGTCTTAATTTTTATCCAGTACTTCTTTGCTTCTCCACCTGTCCACCACATATGATAGTAAGATCCAGTGGGACATGGTGGCTCAGGGGCTAAGACGCTGAGCTTGTTGATCGAAAAGTCGGTAGTTCAGCGGTTCGAATCCCTAGCACCGCGTAACGGGGGTGAGCTCCCGTCCCAGCTTCTGCCAACCTAGCAGTTCGAAAGCACGTAAAAAAAAAATGCAAGTAGAAAAATAGGCACCACCTTTGGTGGGAAGGGAACAGCGTTCTGTGCGCCTTTGGCGTTGAGTCATGCTGGTCACATGACCATGGAGACGTCTTCGGACAGCGCAGGCTCTTCGGCTTTGAAACAGAGATGAGCACCACCCCCTAGAGTCGGGAATGACTAATAACATATTTGCGAGGGGATCCTTTACTTTTTATCTGGTGGCACTTCCAACATTTAGCTGATTTATGTTTAAACATCTTTGCCAACTATTTCCCAAATATTTGAGCATCATCCGCTGTTCTAGATTTTCATCTGGCATAAGCGAGCACCATTCATAGGCGTTCAAGAGAATCCACAATCTTTATCGGTGCTCTGACGTCACACCCTTTAAACTATTATTCATAGTGGCAGAAGACACACAGTTCTCAGGATGACTAATGGATCAGGACTTATTCTCCCAGGAAAACAGTTTCCGGCAAGGATCATGATTCAGAACAAGGGGAAGCACAGAGAGGAAAAAAGGAGGGGAATTTGACAGACTAAAATAATTGCTGAGTTGCAAGCAGTAGCTCAAAGATAGGTTGGGTCCAGAAATCTTACTTGAAAAGGAGAGTGGAGCAGGGATGAAATGCTGCCAGTTCGGGCGAACTGGTAGCGGCAGCAGCAGGTGGTTTGGTGAAACAGTAGCGGGGGCAGCGCCAGGCTCTGCCCACGCGCCCGGAAGTCATTACTTCCTGGTTTTAACCAGGAAGTAACTTGTTTTTTTACCCTCTGTGCATGCGGAGAAGGCTTTGCACATGTGCAGAGCAGGGGTGGGTTCTAAAATTTTTTACTACCGGTTCTGTGGGCGTGGTTTATTTTGTGGGTGTGTTTTGATGGTCATGTGACAAACAATTCTTTAGGCTTTAGCAGAGGTACTGGTCTACCAGGCTTTTAACTGCTTGCAGAGCCGTACCGGTCTACCTGTTTGTTTTTGGAGCATTGCCCAGTTCCTGCAATTGTTCATCATATGTGTTACACTTCAGTCCCCTAATCCTCTTTGTTGCTCTTCTCTGCACTCTTTCTAGAGTCTCAACATCTTTTTTATAGTGTGGTGACCAAAACTGGATGCAGTACTCTAGGTGTGGTCTTACTAAGGCTTTATAGAGTGGTATTAGTACCTCCCTTGAACTTGATTGACTCCCTCTGTTCATGCAATTTAGGATTGCATTGGCTTTTCTGGCTGCCTCACACATCTCTGTTTATTTCTCCATCTTTCCAGAGCAGGTCATTTCGTGCTCTTTTTTTAAAAACCATCTTCAGTGTGGGTTAGCTTTTTAAATCCTTAACCGCTGGGGTTGGGATATGTGTGTGTGTGTGTGTGTGTGGCTACGAAGATGAAGAAATGACCTTCTTCTTAAGATTTTACGCCTTCCATTATGGAGGGGGAGGGGAGGAGTCCGTTCAAAACAAAAAGACCGAAATCTCAAGATCGACAACCTGCCTAGGGGCGGTGAAGAGGAAATATTTTCTTCTGGTTTGAGATAGCATCGCCCTTTGGAACAGAGGCCAGCCGTCCGCCGGTCCTGCCAGCTGTTTGAAAAAAACAAAACAAAACTTTCTTTTCGGCAGAACGGCCTTAAGGCAATTGGGTGGGATTTTTAGAATAGCAAAGGGGGAAAGTTCACAACCTTTCCATCAGCCCCACCGTAGCTCCTTATAAACCCTATCTGCAGAGGTGGGCTGCTGAGGGTTCGGGAGAACCTCTAGCTAAGATTCTGGGCAGTTCGGCGAACCCCCAAATCCCATTGGCCATGCCCACCCCGCCCCTCCCCTCCCTGGAGTCCCCACGCGGCCTGTTTTGGATGCAGGTAAGTGCAGGGCGTGCGCGGAGGCTCGGGGAGGGCGAATGACGGGCCTACTGGAAGTTCGGGAAGGCCCGTTTCCGGCCTCCAGAGAGCCTCCGGAGCCTGGGGAGGCCATTTTCACCCTCCCGGAGGCTCGAGAAAACCCTCCGGAGCCCAGGGAAGGCAAAAATGTCCCCCACCCCTCCGCTGTGGTGCAGGAGGCTGACTAGGCCATGCCCACCATGGCCACGCCTACCCAGTAACCGGGCAGAGAACCCCTTGCTAAATTTTTTGAAGCCTGGACCCAACCCACGTGCTCCGCTCCAGTTTGCAGTGTAGGACAGTTCAAAATCCGAGCAAAAGTGACTCAGAATTGTGCTATTTCGTCTGGCACGATTTTCCTACCTCGGTTTTTGTGAGGTCCATCTTTGGCCCTTGAGAGATATTCCCAATTTTCCTTGGTGTTATCTACATTTTTTTTCTTGCTCCCATATTTTATTTTTTTAAACTGTCCCCATGTGGTAAGAGAAACCTCCAGAAGCAGGGGTGAGATTCTACGGTTCAGACCGGTTCGGGCGATCAGCGAACCAGTTCATCCTGAGGATCAGATAGGCCCACCCGCCCAACTTTCCTACTTTTATCTTCTCAGCTCATTCGCGCGGTAGAGCGGATTGCCGCGCGAATCAGCTGTGTTACTCCTCCGAAGAAACCGGGAAGTGAAGATTTCTTCAAACTGCGCATCCGCGCGTAGCAAATCGCGTGATCACCAAACCGGTTGTTAAACCAGGAGGATCCCACCCTGTCCAGAAGGAATTATTTTCGTGCCCAGGAATCAAGGCAAATAAGCTTGGTGGTTAACACCAAAGGTGCTTATTTATTTAGGAAGCAACTGGACTTCCATGTTTTTTTCTTCTTCGGAAGACGTTTCGCTTCTCATCCAAGAAGCTTCTTATAGCGGGGAATGGAATCCTCACTTCAGGGGAAGGATACTGCAAAATCCCCACTCCCACCCCACTCCAGGGGAAGGATACTGCAAAATCCCCATTCCCTCCTCACTCCTGGGGGAAGGATATTTCAAAATCCCCATTCCCACCCCACTCCAGGGGGAAGGATACTGCAAAATCCCCATTCCCTCCCCACTCCTGGGGCCAGCCAGAGGTGGTATTTGCTGGTTCTCCGAACTACTCAACATTTCCGCTACCGGTTCTCTAGAACCTGCTGGATTTCACCCCTGATTTGAACAATATTGAATGTTTTTTTTTTCTTCTGGAAATTAAAGACGGCCTGAATGGGGTTGCTGAGGAAAGAGCCTGCCAGCCTCAGCAGAAAAATGAACAGGAGGACGCCATGTTGTGATAATTTCTGGGTGCCTCTAACAGGCAACGAGTGGGAAATACATATCACCCTTTCCCCACCACCCCATTCTCTGCCTCGGTTTCCCCAAGTTGGCACAATGTGTGGGAGAAAAGGTTCTCCAACCTTCTTCGGAACAGGGAAGCGAATTAATGATTCTCTGTTTGTGTTCAAACACGGGGGCACTGCCAGGCCAAAGTACTCATTCTGCCGATAATGGCTTGTTATGACGGCTTGTGGCAGTCTGGGACTTATCTTGGCAGTCCAAGCACCGTAATTTGTTTGATTAAGAGGGCAGGGCAGGAAATGATTAAGGTTTGAGCTGAGGTCTGAATCCTCCGATGGGATGAACTGGTGTGCAGCTGAGCAGAGTTCCTATGTTTACCATCGGGGCTGGGTAAGGAGACCAAGAGGTGATCCAGCTGGGAAAAAGCTGACTCTGAGAGGCATTCTGGCTTCTTGGAAGCTTGCCCAGGAAGCAACCTTGAAGGAGAACTATAGCTTTCCCTAACAGCAGCTCAAAAAAAGAAAAAAAGAAGGGAAAAAAAAGTCAAATATAGGTAGTCCTTGACTTGCAACAGTTCATTTAGTGACCATTCAAAGCTACGATGGCACTGAAAGATGCAAGCGATGACCGCTTTTCACACCTATAAGACTGTTGCAGCGTCTCTATCTTGAAAATAAAAAGAGACTATTTTATGTTTTATGTTTAAAAAAAATTTAAAAAATTTTTGGGAAAAAAAAATAAAAATAAAAAGAGACTATCTGGATTTTAAGTTCTCATTAAACGTGACATCATTTTAAAAAGTCTTAGCAATCTGTTCAATTGGCAATAGGGAGCCTTGGATGTATGAGGAATTATTTTGAGATGTTAAAAAAAAAAAAATATGTGCGAGTCTCTAAAAGCTAATAAAAAGTCAGAAATTTTGCTGGAATACACAGAGCAGGAAATAGGAGAGAATGGTGGTGGAAGAGAGCCTAAAGGAGGAGCAAGAAAATAATATGGGAGGAAAAGGAATTGAAAAGTAAAAAGCAGTTAGAGCAGGGGTCGGCAACCTTAAACCCTCAAAGAGCCACAAAGGTCCTAACCGGAAGCCCCCCCCTTTAATTCTGGAGCCGACAGGAAGTCCGGTTCCCTCACCATAGAGTCTCCTCCTAGTGTGGTGTCCTTTTTCCTCTACTTGTCCTAACTAAAAGCCCTATCAATTGTGGACCAACCAGAAAACCTGCCCCTTGCCATAGAGTCTCCTCCTGGGACGCCATGCTTCCCCCGCCACCCCTTAACCGGAAGCTCCTCTCCACATTGTGGTGCCGACCAGCGACAGGGAGGGATGAAAGAGCCACATGCGGCTCCAGAGCCACAGGTTGCTGATCCCTGAGTTAGATGATTTCACTGGGATTTACAGCGGCACAAAAAGAGTAGACAGAATATAAAAAAAAAAAGAATAAATCAAAGGGTAAAAGAGGGAAATAAAATAGTGGGAAGAGATTAGGTGAAATATTGGGGAGAACTATTCGAATAATATATTCGAAAGTGAGAAAAAGGATTCAGAAGAAAAGATACCATGCAAATAAAAAAAGAAGAAAAAGAAGAAGAAGTTAAGAGAACGGGATAAAAGGAGAACATCAATAAGAAGTGGAGTTTTTGAGAGACCAAGAGAAGAGGTTAAATGGTTAATGGCTAAATTTTGCAATATCCTTCCCCCTGGAGTGGGGAGGGAATGGAGATTTTGCAGTATCCTTCTCCCTGGAGTGAGATGGGAAAGGAGATTTTGCAATATCCTTCCCCCAGGAGTGGGGAGGGAGTGGGGATTTTGCAGTATCCTTCTCCCTGGAGTGGGGTGGGAATGGAGATTTTGCAATATCCTTCCCCCAGGAGTGGGGAGGGAATGGGGATTTTGCAGTATCCTCCTCCCTGGAGTGGGGAGGGAATGGGGATATTTTTTTTTTAAATTTGATTTATATGCCGCCATTCTCCGGAGACTCAGGGCGGCTTACAATGTGCTCAGCAATAGCCTTCATCCTTTTGTATATTTATACAAAGTCCCCCACAACTGGGTCCTCAATTTACCTACCTTAGAAAGGATGGAAGGCTGAGTCAACCTTGAGCCTTGGCGAGATTCGAACCTGCAGTCATTGCAGGCAGCTGGTCTTAATAACAGGGTGCCTTAAACCACTGTACTACCAAGGCTCTTTGCAGTATCCTTCCCCCAGGAGTGGGGAGGGAATGGGGATTTTGCAGTATCCTTCCCCGACACACCCACCAAGCCAAGTCACGCCCACAGAACCGGTAGTAAAAAAATTTGGATTTCACCACTGCCTGGTTTGGATTGCTGAAAAAGGCACCAAGCAGAGCCCAAAGGGCTGTTTGGATACTGTGAGTAAAAATAAACGGAGTTTCAGAACAAGGTAAAGTTGTGTCAACACAGAGATGGGGGAGGGAAAATCAACTTCAGGGGCGATAGGATAACTTTGCTAAATTCTTTGGCTCCAAAGTTGAGTCTTTCTCAAACTGTGTCCACTGAAGCTTTACATTAAGCTATAAAAAAAAGGACAGCACAGCATTTCAGCAGGAAAAGCAGTTGATATTTTGTCCTGAAGGGCTGGTTTTCTATAGGCAGGGAAATAATTAAGAAGGCGAATTATTCTTCAGTCGTATTTGCCTTCCCGTTGCAGGGACAAGGACTCCCTTTCTGTGACCTTCCTAAGAACAATTCATTTTTTTTTTTTTTTTAAGCTATCAGGATGCGCGCTGAGTCGGTTTGTTCAGGGGTGAAATCTACTTACCTTCCCTACCGGCGCACGCCATCGTCACATGCAATTTTGGACACTCTGCCCGGTTGCTTCCTGGTTAAATCCAGGAAGTAATGACATCTGGGCGCGTGGGCGGAGCCTCGTTCTGCTGCCACTACCAGTTCACCGAACCACCCACTGCTGCCGCTACCAGTTTGCACAAACCGGTGTGAACCGGTAGCATTTCATCACTGGATTTGTTCCTTTGGGGGGGAAAAAAAAATCTGTGCAAAAACTCAGGTGTGCAAATGAACTCAACGCCTCTCTTGCTCTCCTAGGCCCCCTGCTCTCCCCACTGACCATCTACTGCCCCAGCCAAGCAGAACTGAAGCACTGGCTCTACCACCTAGAGAAGCAGATCAATTTGAGTGGAGGACACCCAGATTTGCCCCTGGAGACTCAGGTGAAGATCTAGAGGTGGAGCCCAAATGATGGCGCCAAGTCTAGAGCTCGCCTCCCTCTGCAAAAGATCATGGCGTGGTTGGGCCAAGCGGTGTGACCTCAGTCTAGGTTAAAGAGGGAGGGAGGGAGGGAGGAAGAAGAAAAAAAGGTGGAGGGAGGGAAGGAAGAAGGAAGGAAAGAAGGAACAGAGGGAAGAAGCATAGAAGGCAAGGAGGGAGGGAGGGATGAAGGAAGGAAGGGGTTAGGGAGGGAGGAAGAAGAAAAAAGGAAAGGTGAAGGGAGGGAAGGAAGGAAAGAAGGGATGGAAGAAGGATAGAAGGCAAGGAAGGAGGGAAGAATGAATGAAGGGAGGGAGGAAGGAAGGGGTTAGGGAGGGAGGGAGGAAGAAGAAAAAAGGAAAGGTGGAGGGAGGCAAGGGAGAAGGAAGGGAAGAAGGGAGGAAGGGAAGGATAGAAGGCAAGGAGAGAGGGAGGGAGGGAAGAATGAAGGAAGGGAGGGAGGGAGGGGGGAAGGGAAGGGAAGAGAGAGGAGGGCAGGAGGAAGGAAGGAAGGAATTGATGGGAAAGTCGAATAGCATGTCCAAGAGCATAGAGGCAAATGGGGGATATCCCCCTCTCTGACCCCCTGCCTCATAGGCAGATCTCCCCCTCTGGGTCTGCCTCCCCCTAAAAATCTCCAGCAAGCTTTCTTTGCATCCTGGGAAACTCTTCCCCCACTCCTCGGTGTTTACGGCTTTCGGCCTCCCAGCGTGATTCATTTTGCTGGGATGAGGAAGAGACCTTGAAGGAGGGAGGAAAGAGGCCGGATCAGCCATTCCAGTCTGGCTTTTGACAGCTCGGCTCGACCGACGGACGCCATACATACAACGCAAGGCCCTTCTATTCCTTCCTTTGCCAAAAGTTCAGCTGGCGGTGGAAACCGGCATGGCTGGTTTTTTCGGCACGGCCTTTCCCACTGGTGGGCGCCCTGGAAGTTGCGTGCCACGAAGTGTCGTTTTCATGTTTGCCAATTTGTGTACATTCAAAGCGACGATAAAGTTATTCTAAGTGGAGAAGGGAAGGGATAGGGACGGTAGCTGTGATGATGAGATTTTGCTCTCCCCTCTTTTAGAGGGCCTGGACCCACGGCCCGCTGGGCAAGGAGCAGCTGCGGTGGTCGATGCAAAACGCCCACGTGCAGGAATGGAAGGGCACCCAACGGAAGTCCCTGGGCGACATCCTCTGCGTCTCCAAAGTCAAGTTGCAGCATTTACCTTTCCAGGTGCAGCACCTTTCCTAGGGGGAGGATTGGGAGGGGGGGACGGAGGGGTGTGTGGCTTCCCCTGGGAGGGAATGAATGAATCTCAAGTGGGACGGAGGGACAGAAATGCCATTTTCTTTTGGGGCAAAACTATAGCTGAGATATCTGTATCTCTGTTCTGTTCTGTTCTGTTCTGTTCTGTTCTGTTCTGTTCTGTTCCGTTCCGTTCCGTTCCGTTCCGTTCTGTATTGCATTGTCCCATCCTGTCCCTCTCTATTTCGTTCCATTCCATTGTGCGTTTTATTCTGTTCTGTTCCGTTCCATTCTGTATTCTGTCCTGTCGTGTCCAGTCCCTCTCTGTTCCGTTCCGTATTCTGTTCTGTTCCATTCCGTTCCGTTCCATTCTGTATTCTGTCTTGTCCTGTCCCGTCCTGTTCCATCCCTCTCTGTTCCATTCCATTCCTTTCCATTCCATTCCACATTCTGTTCTGTTCTGTCCTGTCCCATCCCATCCCTCTCTGTTCTGTTCCATTCCATTACACTCCATTCTGCGTTCTGTTCTGTTCTGTTCTGTTCTATTCTATTCTATTCTATTCTATTCTATTCTATTCTATTCTATTCTATTCTATTCTATTCTATTCTATTCTATTCTATTCTATTCTACCCTTCCCTTTCCTATCCCATCCCATCCCATCCCATCCCAACCCATATCATCCCTATATCTATTTCTGAATTTTTCTTTGAACAAGAAAATAATAATAATAAATCCACAAGTAAACAAATCCAGTCTAAACATCTAGCTGACTATGCAGCCAAAACTAATAATAATATTCTTATTAAACAACATATGCCTATCCCAGGTCCTTTGGAAGGACACGATAGGTGGGCAAAAATTGCCAAATCCACTCTAAACATCTGGCTGGCTGTGTGTGCCCAACTGTAAATAATCCTCCCTTTTTTTTTTTTTTTTGCCTCTTTTTGCGTAAAGTTTCCCCAAGTAATAGGTATGCAGATGGTGTACCTTATTTATATGAAACAAGGTTTTCTTTGATACCAACAGGAACAACATCATCGCCTGTTGGTGCTCTATCCTTCTACCCTGGTTATTGTCTCTGAGGAACGGAATGGCCTCTACTTCAAGGTAAGACCAATTCCTTGCTGGTATTTTCCTTTTCTCGTTTGGGCTGATAAAATATATATATATATATATGTATTTCTGGTGGCTGTCCTTTGTTTGTGGACAAGAAGTAATGTATTTGAGCCTTGGTGGTGCAGTGGTGAGAGTGCAGTACTGCAGGCTACTTCTGCTGGCTGCCTGCAATTTGGCAGTTCGAATCTCACCAGGCTCAAGGTTGACTCAGCGTCCCATCCTTCCAACGTGGGTAACACGAGGACCGAGATTGCTGGGGGCAATAGGGCTGACTCTGTAAACTGCTTAGAGGAGAGGGCTGTAAAAGCACTGTGAAGTGGTATATAACTCTTAAATACAATTCCTCCCTCCCTCCCTCCCTCCCTCTCTTCCTTCCTTCCTTCCTTCCTTCCTTCCTTCCTTCCTTCCTTCCTTCCTCCCTTCCTCCCTTCCTCCCTTCCCAGTGGTTAAAATGCAGTATTGCAGGCTGACTCTTTTCCACTGCCAGGAGTTCAATCCTGATCGACTGGTTCAAGGTTGACTCAGCCTTCCGTCCTTCCGAGGTGGGTCAAATGAGGACCCAGATTGTATAGAAGTCTACGTCCTATTGCAAAGGGAGGGAGGGAGGGAGGAAGAAGGAAGGAAGGAAGGAAGGAAGGAAGGAAGGAAGGAAGGAAGGAAGGAAGGAAGGAAGGAAGGAAGGAAGGAGCCGGGGTGGCCCAGTGGTTAGAATGCAGTATTGTAGGCTGACTCTGCCGACTGCCAACAGTTCGATTCCAGCTGGCTCAAGGTTGACTCAGCCTTCCCTCCTTCCGAGGTCGGTAAAATGAGGACCCAGATTGTTGGGGGAAATAGGTTGACTCCTTAAACTGCTTAGAGAGGGCGGTAAAGCATTGTGAAGTGGTCTAAGTGCTATTGCTGTATTTCCCAAACTTTGGAAAGCATAGAATGGCAGTGAAACGGTCAGTGAAATTGTCAGCGAAATGGTCAGCCTATAAATTTAATAAATAAAGTAAGTAAATAAATATACAGATTGCAACGGGAAAATTTTTGTTTTTCTTAAAGTTGCCTTTGGCTTTTTAATGGAATGACATAATCGGTGCGGCCTTGCAGCTTTCAGTATTTATATACGGTGTTTTGAGCAGCCAAAGATAATTGATCTTAAAATCAGTAGAATCCTAGAGGGATTCTAGGGAGGGACCTAAGAGGACATCTATCCAACCCCCTTCTCCCTCCCCTTGAAAACATCTCTTGAGTGTCCAGCCTCTATTTGAAGATTTCCCCGGTTCAGGTGTCGTCCTGTTCCTGATGGGTTTAAAGAAGCCCCGAGTTCGAATTCTGCCCAAGGACAACTCAAATCCCCCCCTCTGTATGACAAGCAAAAACCGAATGAAATAGAATAAGAAATAGAATTGGAATAACAGAGTTATATGAAGTGGTGTAGGGAAACCCTACACCACTTCAGAGAAATGGTTATCCAACATCTTCTTAAAATCTTCCAGTGTTGGAGCATTCACAACTTCTGGTGGCAAGTTGTTCCACTGGTTAATTGTTCCCACTGTCAGGAAATTCCTCCTTAGTTCTAAGTTGCTTCTCTCCTTGATTAATTGCCACCCGTTGCTTCTTGTCCTACTCCCCCGTGGAGGTTTTAAAACCCCCTTATAAGATAAGGAGTAGATGAGATTGAATGTCACGGAGATAAATCTTCAAACATCCACTTGGGTTTTTATAACAAGCGATGAAATCTTGAACTGGGCTGTTCCGGTTTATTTTATTTTCAGCCTCGCCCAGCTGAATTTTCAGGAGCATTTCGCACTGATCCCATCTCAGCCGGTTCCTCCAGTGTGCGCTGGCACATTTTGGCACGGGATGCCCTCGCAGGAGGATACAAAGCAGTGATGAAATCCATTTTTTTTTACTACCAGTTCTGTGGGCATGGCTTGGTGGGCGTGGTGTGGCTTGGTGGGCGTGGCAGGGGAAGGATACTGCAAAATCCCCATTCCCACCCTACTCCAGGATAAGGATATTGCAAAATCTCTATTCCCACCCCACTCTAGGGGAAGGATACTGCAAAATCTTTATTCCCACCCCGCTCCAGAGAAAGGATACTGCAAAATCCCCACTCCTTCCTCACTTCTGGGGGAAGTATATTGCAAAATCTCCATTCCCACCCTGCTCCAGAGAAAGGATACTGCAAAATCCCCACTCCCTCCTCACTCCTGGGGGAAGTATATTGCAAAATCTCCATTCCTACCCCACTCCAGGGGAAGGATACTGCAAAATCCCCATTTCCCCCCCCCACTCCTGGGGGAAGGATACTGCAAAATCTCCATTCCCACCCCACTCCAGGGGAAGGATACTGCAAAATTGTAGTATTGTTTTTAAATTTTATATGTTGTGTTTTTACCGTGGCTGTTCACCGCCCTGAGTCCTGTTGGAGAAGGGCGGTATACAAATTAATTAATTAATTAAATAAACAAATAAAAATCCCCATTCCCTCCCCACTCCTGGGGCCAGCCAGAGGTGGTATTTGCTGGTTCTCCGAACTACTCAAAATTTCCACTACCGGTTCTCCAGAACCTATCAGAACCTGCTGGATTTCACCCCTGGTATAAAGGCTCTCCACGGGATGGAGTGCCCTGTCCCTTTAAAAAAAAAGAGGGGGGGAGGGTTAAGAAATAAATAAGCACCCGGCTTTCATTCTCCTAGAAAGCCGATGGTGTCTGAATAGTTGTGGTTACGCAGTCGTCAGCAGGGTGGTGCCCGCCTGCAGTCACATTCCTTGAGCGGTGGCGCAAGAGCCCGGCTCGGCAGGGCCCAGCCCGAACGGTAGCCTAGTTCTCACAGAGCCAGGGCAACCTGTGGGTGGGGCCTTTTGGGTGACTCAGCCTCCACCAGCATCCTGGCCGAACCGAGGCAGGCGTGCATCTCTGGAATGAGGAAGCAATGGATAAGGGGGAACACCACAGCCCATTTCCAAGCCCTGGTGCCCGGTGGAAAAAAATGGGCCAGTTTTGCTTTCTTCTTCCCTGCTGCTTCGTTGGTGCTATTTGCACTCACCCTAGATCTGGGGGAGGGAGGGGGATTCTTGTTATCTAAAGTAGAAGCAACCCAATGATTGGGGGACTGGAGGCTAAAACCATGATGGCGAACCTATGGCACGTGTAGCCATATCAGTGGGCACACCAGCTCAGCTCTGGCGTGCATGTGCGTGCCGGCCACCTGATTTTCAGGCCTTTTTGGCCCACCAGAGGTAGGGAAACAGGCTGTTTCCTGCCTCCGGAGGGCCTGGAGGGGGTGGGGAAGGCTGTTTTTGCCCTCCCCAGATGCATAGAGAGGATCTGGAGCCAGGTGACAAAGAAAAATGGGCCTATCGGGCCATCGCATGCCAGGAGTGGGTTGCGCGCGCATGCACAGGGCAGGGCGCATAGAATTATGGGTGTGGGCACGTGCGCATGCAAACCTCCCCCACTCCCCCCTTCATGGAACACAATGGCAAAAAGGTTAGCCATCACTGGGCTAAAACATATGAAGAACGGTTGCAGGAACTGGCTACGTCAAGTTTGATGAAAAGGATTGGGGGAGACATGATAGCAGTCTTCCAATCTCTTAGGGGCTGCCGCAAAGAAGAGGGAATCGAGTTAGGGAATTCTGGGAGTTGAAGTCCAGAGGCCGTATTCCAGTATTTGAGGGGCTGCCACAAAGAAGATGGGGGCTGGGTCAAATTATTCTCCAAAGCACCAGAAGGCAAGACGAGAAACGATGGATGGAAACTAATCAAGGAGAGAAGCAACCTGGAATTAAGGAGAAATTTCATGACAGTGAGAACAATTAATAAGTGGAACAACTTGCCTCCAGAAGTTGTGAATGCTCCAACACTGGAAGTTTTTAAGAAGAGGTTGGATAACCATTTTGTCTGAAATGAATATAGTGTCAGGTTTCGAGGTCGTCTCAAATAAATTGCATTTCAAACAATGTCTTTGAAGAAAAACTGCTATTTATTAAGCACGACATTCTAAATCCGACTTCATCGAAGCCAACACTGACTTCCAGACCCCAAACCCTCCCTTTCCGTTCCCCACTCCCCTGCACTCATTGGCCATTTTCCAAGTCATTCTACCCCAATCTACTGCTCCAGCTCAAAGGAATTTCCCCCCTCCCATCCCATTTCCTAGGGGATATTATCTCCAGGGAAAATAAGTAGGTGAAAAGTCAAACGTTCCTTTCCAGACGCCTCCGCTCCTCCTTCTTATGTCAGCACTAGAGTAAATGCAGCTTGAAGTGCTGACATATAGGGTTTCCTTGCTTAGCAGGGGGTTGGATTAGAAGACCTCCAAGGTCCCTCCCTTCTGTTAGTCTATTCTATTGTCTTTTAAATGAATGTCTGTAGAGATTCTCTGTCATCCAGGTCACAGTTGTCCCAAAGTGGCTTTTTTTCAGGAGGCAGCTGGACTTCCTTGGGTGGTTTTTTTTTTTTTTCCTTTTCTTTTGAAGACATTTCGCTTCTCATCCCAGAAGCTTCTTCAGCTCTGGACAGGATATAGCGGGGAACAGGAAGGATTTATATTCCTTGCAGACTGGCTGGTATTTTTTTTTTCTTTGAAAAGAAACAAAAACATAAGGAAGTCCAGTTGCCTCCTGAAAAAAAAAGCACCTTTTGGGACTCGAAATGAATTTAAAGTCCCCTGCTAGCTTTATTTATTTATTTATTTATTGGTTTGATTTATATGCCGCTCTTCTCCGGAGACTCAGGGCGGCTTACAATGCTTTTTAAGCAATAGCCTTCATACTTTTGTATATACCTGCTTAGTAGGGCTTTCGCCCCCCCCCAAAGCGGTGTTCTTTTTTTTAATACAAAGTCAGTTTATTGCCCCCACAATCCGGGTCCTCATTTTACCTACCTTGGAAGGATGGAAGGCTGAGTCAACCTTGAGCCTGGTGAGATTCGAACTCACAGTAATTGCAGGCAGCTGGTACTACTTTAACAGCACTTAGTCAGCTGCGCCACCAAAGCTCTGGAGTTTGCTATCAAGCCTACCCCGAGGATTGGGAAGCCGTGTCTGGTTATATAAATAGCCCAGGAACGTTTTAAAATTCCCCCAAAGGGGGGGGGGGGAGGTCGTTTTGGATCTGACAATCAGTAACAACCCCCCCGCCAACTTGTGAGTTTCTTTCTCCTGGGTCTGACTCCATATCCAGCAGGAAAAGGAGCAGCGCCGTGGCTTTGATTCCATGAAGGGCACAGAAGCGTTTTGCCCCGCGACCGTTTCGGGATGCCTTTTAAAAATAGTCGCAGGAGTTTGTGGGATGCCAAACATGTGTCGGAGAAACTGCCTGTGGCTTTGGCAATGGGGGGGGAAGGGGAGGGAGGGGGAGGGTGCACTAGGAGCCAGCTGTTGCCGATAGCTGGCTGAAGAGGGGCTTTTCAAAGGACAGAGGCATAGAATAGAAATAGAATAGAATAGAATAGAATAGAATAGAATAGAATAGAATAGAATAGAATAGAATAGAATAGAATAGAATAATAGAATAGAATAGAATAGAATAGAATAGAATAGAATAGAATAGAATAGAATAGAATAGAACAGAACAGAACAGAACAGATGGAAGGGACCTTGGAGGTCTTCTAGTCCAACCCCCTGCTTAGGCAGGAAACCCTACACCACTTCAGACAAATGGTTATCCAACCTCTTCTTAAAAACTTCCAGTGTTGGAGCATTCACAACTTCTGGTGGCAAGTTGTTCCACTGGTTAATTGTTCTCACTGTCAGGAAATTTCTCCTTATTTCGAAGTTGCTTCTCTCCTTGATTAGTTTCCACCCATTGATTCTTGTCCTGCCCTCAGGTGCTTTGGAGAATAGCTTGACTCCCTCTTCTTTGGGGCAGCCCCTGAGATATTGGGACACTGCTGGGGGGGAGAAGGAAGCAGGAAAAAGAGAAGGAATAGGAAAGGAGGGGAAGGGAAGGGAGAAGAAGCAGAAGGGTAGAAAGAGGAGGAGGAGGAGAGGAAGAAGGAGGAAGAGAAAGGAGACGAGGGGCGAGAAGAAGAGGAGGAGAAGGAGAAGGAAGGAGGAAAAAGAGAAGGAATGGGGAAGGAGGGGAAGAGAGAAAAAGCAGAAGGGTAGAAGGAGGAGGAGGAGAAGGAGAGGAAAAAGGAGGAGAAAGAAAGAAGAAGGAGAAAGGAGACAAAGGGGGAGAAGAGGAGGGGGAGAAGGAAGCAGGACAAAGAGAAGGAATAGGGAAGGAGGGGAAGAGAGAAGAAGCAGAAAGGGGAGAAAGAGAAGGAGAAGTAGGAGAAGGAAGGAAGGAGAAAAGGAGAAGGAGAAAAAAGAAAAAGCGGGGAAGGAAGAAGAGAAGAAGGAGAGAAAGACGAAGGGGTTGTTATTATAATTGTCTTTGAATTGTGGCCTGCTTTGCTACACCTTTCCAGCAACTGATTTCTCTTATTCTATTGTCGTAACCTTACTCTTAAGTTGCTCCAAGGACGAGGGTGGGGGGGATTTCCCACAGGATCCTTTGTTCTCTCTACCTGACTCATTCCTGTGTTGATCCTGACAGTTTCACCTGGACTGGTTTTGCAGTAAAAAAAATACCCCTTGGTTAGGGGGCTAAAGAGGGGGAGCCGGAGCGAGTCCTTCTTCCCTCACTCCCCTTCTCCTCATGGGGCATAGTAAGCTTCAGCAAATCACTCCGTGTGGTTTCCTGTTTGGGAAATCTGTTGACTTGCAAGGGACGTTTTGCCACGCGAGTCCTGAGTTCGGAAGAGCATCGTGAAAACTAATCAAGGAGAGAAGTAACCTGGAATTAAGGAGAAACCTCCTAACAGGGAGGACAATTAACCAGTGGAACAGCTTGCCACCAGAGGTTGTGGGTGCTCCAACTGTGGAGCTTTTTAAGAAAAGACTGGACAGTCATTGTCTGAAATGGTATAGGGTTTCCTGCTTGAGTAGGGGGCTGGACTAGAAGACCTCCAATGTCCCTTCCTGCTTCTCTTCTCTTCTCTTCTCTTCTCTTCTCTTCTCTTCTCTTCTCTTCTCTTCTCTTCTCTTCTCTTCTCTTCTCTTCTCTTCCTTATTCCTATTATTTTCCATTCCATTCCATTCCATTCCATTCATCTCTTCTCTTCTCTTCTCTTCTCTTCTCTTCTCTTCTCTTCTCTTCTCTTCTCTTCTCTTCCTTATTCCTGTTATTTTCCATTCCATTCCATTCCTCTCTTCTCTTCTCTTCTTCTCTTCTCTTCCTTATTCCTATTATTTTCCATTCCATTCCATTCCATTCTTCTCTTCTCTTCTCTTCTCTTCTCTTCTCTTCTCTTCTCTTCTCTTCTCTTCTCTTCTCTTTTTCTCTTCTCTTCCTTACTCCTATTATTTTCCATTCCATTCCATTCCTCTCTCCTCTCCTCTCCTCTCCTCTCCTCTCCTCTCCTCTCCTCTCCTCTCCTCTTCTTCTCTTCTCTTCCTTATTCCTATTATTTTCCATTCCATTCCATTCATCTCTTCTCTTCTCTTCTCTTCTCTTCTCTTCTCTTCTCTTCTCTTCTCTTCCTTATTCCTATTATTTTCCATTCCATTCCATTCCATTCCATTCCATTCCATTCCTCTCTTCTCTTCTCTTCTCTTCTCTTCTCTTCTCTTCTTCTCTTCTCTTCCTTATTCCTATTATTTTCCATTCCATTCCATTCCATTCTTCTCTTCTTTTCTCTTCTCTTCTCTTCTCTTCTCTTCTCTTCTCTTCTCTTCTCTTCCTTATTCCTATTATTTTCCATTCCATTCCATTCCATTCCTCTCTCCTCTCCTCTCCTCTCCTCTCCTCTTCTTCTCTTCTCTTCCTTATTCCTATTATTTTCCATTCCATTCCATTCCATTCCTCTCTTCTCTTCTCTTCTCTTCTCTTCTCTTCTCTTCTCTTCTCTTCTCTTCCTTACAGTTGTCAAGGTTGGGCACCTCTACTTTAGATTCTTCCCTTGCATTCACCCTTATGCACACAAATGCACACACTTAATTTGTTCGATTTTTTTTTGGAGCGGGGAGCAGAACTTTGTTCCTTCCCACTGAATCACCCACCCACACACCCCTCTGAAAATCAGCCTCCAACCCCTCTGCAAATTGCTGGAGAAGGGGAAAACAACCTTTGCAGACTCTTCTTGAAGGATTTGTGGTTGGTAAACTCCTGGAGGTATAAAGTCCTTGAGGTCATGGAAAGTTTTTTGTTTTTTTTTTCCAAACTGGAGCATTAACTCTAAAAAGTGTTGACTTGAGACACAAGGATTTAAGTCAACAATCATAAAAAAAAACCCCGAGAATCTCTGCGGAGGATTTCTTGAGAGTGACCGGTTTTTAACTTCAAAACAAGGGGGTTGCGTAAGAACATGTCCACAACGTGAGTTTTTCCTTAGAACCTGTCCCAACCCCTCCAGTGGCTGCATCGTTTTACAGTAGTCCTCAACCTACGACCGTATCTGGGGACTAGAATTCCCATCGCTAAGCAAAGCGATTGTTACTGGGATCACATGACCCCCAGGAACCTACAACCTAGTTGTAAATAGGTATTGCTAGGCTTCAAAAATTTTAGCAAGGCGTTCTCTCTGCCCAGTTGCTGCGTTGGTGCGGCCATAATGGGCGTGGCCTAGTTGGCCTCCTTCACCATGGTAGGGGCAGTGGTGGGTTGCTGCCGGTTCGGGCGAAGCGGTAGCGGCAGCATCAGGAAGCTCCGCCCACCCGCCCAGATGTCTCTGCGCATATGCAGAAGTGTTACGCGCGAGTGCATGCACGCCCACGAGCAAATTACTTTGCGACAGGATTTGAATCCCACTACTGGGGGCGGGGACGTTTTGGCCCTCCCCGGGCTCCAGAGGCTTTCCTCGAGCCGCTGGGAGGGTGAAAATGGCCTCCCCAGGCTCTGGAGGATGGAAACGGGCCTGTTTCCGGCCTCCTTGAACTTCCGGTAGGCCCGTTTTTTCGGCCTCCCCGAGCCTCCGCGCGGACCTGCATCCAGAATGAGCCGGCTTCCCCACTGACTTTGCTGGTGAGGTCGCAAAAGGGGATTGCGTGACCCCCGCAGACGTCATAAGTGAGAAAAACGCTCCTAAGTCACTTTTTTTTTCAGTGCGGTGGAACGTCATTAAATGAATGGTTGCAAGTTGAGAATTATCTGTATATTCGCCATCTGGCTTCTATAAGTCAGGAACTTTGTCGGGCCAACTTTTGATCAGTTTTGTAGCCTAGAATTGATTGGCATGGCTGGTCCAGTGAAGAGAAGGACCAGGAGAGACAGGATAGCAGTCTTCCAATATTTGAGGGGCTGCCCGAGAGAGAAGGAAGGGGGTCAAGCTATTTTCCAAAGGAACTGAAGTTCAGACAAGGAATAACGGATGGAAACTGACCAAGGAGAGAGATTCAACCTGGAAATAAGGAGGAATTTTCTGATAGGGAGAACAATCAACCCATGGAACAGAAGTTGCCTTCGGAAATTGTGGAAGCTTCATTCCTGGAAGCTTTCAAGAATAGATGGACTGCCCTCTGTCAGGAATGGTGTAGAAATTGTCTCCTGCTTGGGTGGTGGGGGGGTTGGACTAGATGACCTCCAAGGTCCCTTCCAACTCTTATTACTCTGATAAGACCAATACTTGCTTAATCCGGTTGCAAAAGGTTTTTGATTTTAGCCTGAAAAGTTGAATTTATTTATTGGTTTACACCTGAACAAGGAAGAACGATGTAAAATCATTTTGGTATTTCAAATAGTGTCTGATTTTATTATTATTATTTTTTTTACAAACAGGGTGAATTGCCTTTGAATGCCATCCAAGTACAATTTGAGGAAAACCAGAAAACCGCTTTTTTAATAGAAGGTAGGTTCCCCCCCCTTGCTTACATGTAAATTTGTGTGTGTGTTTGTGTGTGTTTGTGTATCAAGAGGAAGAGATGGCAGGTAGACATTCCGGAGCAGAATTAACCAAGGAGATGGTTAAAAGGAAGCCAGGGCACAGTTTTACAAACTTTTCTCTCTCTCTTTTTTTTTTTTTTTGCCATGGTTGTTGCAGTCACTAAATGAATCACACAGTCATTAAGCGAATCCAGGTTCCCTTATTGACTTGGTACTTGTTGGAAGCCAGCCAATGGCGACCGAGCGCCTGTCCCGTCACAGGGAGGCTCTGAATCCCTCCATTAAAATAAAAGACAAGGGGATTGGGGAAGATTCTGAAGGATCCCTTCCGGTTCAAAGATCTGGATCTGGTTACAAACAAGACGTGATCTCTATTTTTTTTTAGGCCGGCTAATCAACTCCATCCGGGTGATCTGCTCCAGCTACGAAGATTACCAAGAGTGGTTATATTGTCTTAAAACCGCCCAGTTCCGCCATGCTGATTCCTCCCTCTCGGGATCGGAGAGTTTCTCTGGGTTGAAGCCTTCTCACCTGGGGCAGGTAAAGTGCTTATTTCCTGCCTGGCTTATAACACAATTCTTGCAGGATGCTTCCTTGCTTTGTTTCCTTGCTTAAACGGTCTTCCTAGCGATAACTCTGTGGCACGGGTGGGATTCAACCGGTTCGGATGCTAATTTTACATCTGGTTCGCTGAACCGGCAGTTACAAGGACTGGCTGGCCCCGCCCACACCGCCCCTCCCAGGAGTCTCCACGCGGCCCGTTTTGGATGCCAGGTAAGTGCAGGACCCGGGTGGAGTCTCTGGGAGGGTGAAAAACGGGCCTACTGGAAGTCCGGAAACTGGCCTGTTTTCAGCCTCCAGAGGGCTTTCGGAGCCCAGGGGAGGCCATTTTCGCCCTCCCAGAGACATGAGGAAAGCCTCTGGGGCCTGGGGAGGGCAAAAAATAGGCCTACTGGAAGTACCAGAAGTCCGGAAACAGGCCTGTTTCCGGGCTCTAGAGGGCCTCCATAGCCCGGGGGACGCCATTTTCGCCCTCCCAGAGGCTCAACCAGAGGTTCTCTGCCCAGTTGCTGGGTGGGCATGGCCATGGTGGGTGTGGCCTATTCGGCCTCTTGCACTTTGGGGGCGGGGCATTTTCACCCTCCCCAGACTCCGGAGGCTTTCCTTGAGCTTCTGGGAGTGTGAAAATGGCCTCCCCCTGGGCTCCGAAGGCCAGAAACCAACCCGTTTTCGGACTTACGGTACTTCTGGTAGGCCCATTTTTCGTCCTCCCCAGGCTCCACAGGCTTTCCTCGAGCCTCTGGGAGGGTGAAAACGGCCTACCCCAGGCTCCAGAGGCCGGAAATGGGCCCATTTCTGGACCTCCAGAATTTCTGCTAGGCCCATTTTTCACCCTCCCAGAGCCTCCATACGGGCCCTATACTTACCTGGCATCCAAAACAGGCTGTGTGGAGACTCTTGGGAGGGGAGGGGCAGAGTGGATGGGATCAGCCAGTCCTTGCAACAACCGGTTCGACGAACCGGATTAAAATTAACATCCGATTTTTCTGAACCGGCTGAATCCCACCTCTGCCTTAATGTCTCGCTCTTCTTCCCCATTCTTTGAAGGCCAGGACTGCATTATTTCCCCGTGCCAATCATTTCATTTGATCTTCTCTTGCCCACCCCCAAATGCCACGCATTTTAGTTTCTTGCTCGGTTTAGTTTTCAGGAAGCGGAAGAGGGTCACTCACCTCGGAGGGCAGAACGAATTCCTGGGCTTCTGCCGGGAAGGGGGCTACGACGTCCACCCACCACTCCCAAACCAGTACAGCTTCTTTCTCCGAGAGACAATCGGTCGACGCGGTGCCCGAGAATCGGTTAGCTGAAAACTCTCTGCCGCAACCGGTTTGCGTAAGTCGGGTGTTTGAAAATTGGGTGGTGGGCTCGATGGGTGATTCAAGCGGCAGCACCAACCTCATGAGGTCTGTGGGAAGAAAAAAAAAAGTTGGCTTAAAAGATCTGGAAAGCTTAAATTCCTTGGTTGGCCATTGACTTCTACATAGAGCCCATCTACTATCAGGTGTTTCCTCTTCCACAATTTTGAGCGCAACCGCTAAACAAGAATATTTTTGTTTTAAGTTTTATTAGATTTTTAAAAAAATTTACGCCAATATCAATATATGAAAGAGTGTGGCCTCTGGGTATAATTCATTTTGATACAAACAGCAATAATAGTGTCTATTAAATGGCGTCTTCTCTTGTTGTTGCAGTGCTCAGGAAAACGAGAGACCGGAATGCCAAAAGCTGAGCTGAAAAGGAAGGGGAGTTCTCGAAAGTCCAAAGGGAAGGGCGTCCTGCCACCTCAGCAGTCCCAGTGCCACCGGGAGGACCCCGAAAAGAAAAGCTCCATCCCGCTCACCTCGAAGCAACCCCGTGGAGAAGGCGTCTCCCCCGTGTACAATGAGCCATACTGGGCTCAGGCCCAACAGGAGCATCCTGCTGTCCGCCCGTTGCACCTGGACTTAAACAATGTACGAGCTGAGGATAATCGTAGAATTTGGGGAGAGGGCAGAGCTCTGGGATCAAAGCTCTGGGATCAAAGCCTGATGATCTTCGGAACATCTGGAATGGCACTGCAAATGTCCTTCCGCAGCTGGATTTCTCATTCAATGGGCCATTTTTTTTTTTTGTCCCTTCTGTAGCTGAAGCAGTGGCACGTGCCAAGGAGTCAGACCTGCCCAGCTCCCCAAACTCTGGAAAATATCTCTCTGTCGTCTTCCCCCATGTATGCTGACCCCTACACGCCCAGTTCCCCCACCTCGCACGGGGCTGCAGGCTCCTACTTCCTAGATGAGGTGAGTGGGACCAAATAAGCTACAGGTGTCAAACTCAATTTCATCAGGGATGTGGTTAACCTTGGGGAGGGGGCGTGGCCGACTGGGTGGGCGTGGCCAGCTTGACACCACTTACTGGACGTGGCCGACTGGGTGGGCGTGGCCAGCTTGACACCACTCACTGGGCGTGGCCGACTGGGTGGGTGTGGCCAGTTTGACGGCACTCACTGGGTGTGGCTGACTGCATGGGCACGGCCAACTTAACGCCACTCACTGGGCGTGGCTGACTGGGTGGGCGTGGCCAACTTAACACCACTCCCCAAACTTCTGGCATGTTTCCTCTTCGCACTGGGTAGACTGGGCCGAAGTGACACAGGCCAACCCCTTACAAATTCCAGGATGGCTCTGCGGGCCAAATCTGACCACATCCGGCACATCCAATGGTCGGATTCGGCCCGCAGGCCTTGTGTTTGACACCCCTGATGTAAGTCTTTTTCTCCTCCTCCTCCTCCTCCTCCTCCTCCTCCTCCTTCTCCTCCACCTCCTCCTTTTCTCCTTCTCCCTTTCTCCTTTTCTCCTTCTCCTTCTCCCTCTCCTTTTCTCCTCCTCCTCTTCTTCTTCTTCTTCTTCTTCTTCTTCTTCTTCTTCTTCTTCTTCTTCTTCTTTCTTCTCCACTTCCTTCCTTCTTCCTCCCTCCTCCTCTTCCATCCTCCTCCCCGTCCACCCTTCCCTTCTTTCCTCTTCCTCCTTTCCCCCCCCCCACTTCCTTCCTCGTCTCCTTCACAGCTCGGGAGGTGTCACGGGCCATCCACTGTGGAGCACCAGAATGGCTACCCGGCCATGCCAGTGTCTGTTCCCATCTGCCATCATCCTCTGGGGTGGAAGAGCTTTCAACCGTCCTGTGGAAACCACTGGCGAGAACCCAGCCTTGCCCAGAGAGTCAACGCCTCCGCTCCGGCCTTTCATTTTGCCACAGAACCTGCACCAGATGCCCATTATTTGACCACGGTAAGTTCCATGCAAAGCCTGCTGAAGAGATTTGGTCCTTACCCCACTTCTGGGTGGGACAGGGTGGAATCAAACCTGTTCTGTGGGTTTCGTAGCTCTCAACTCCTTTTTTTTTGGGTCTTTCCCCACCTGCAGAGCACCACGTCAGGAGATGGCCTTCGGATGCGTTCCTTGCCGACTTCAGGTGAGTCCTTGCGATGGGAGGCCTTGGGGACTTGGCCTCGAATGGGCTTGGCTGTGTTCTGTCCCCGTCCCACACACGCACCCCCACAGACGGCCCGGAGTTAATAAGCCACATGACAAAATCTTTGAAGATAAAGCTGGCAGCAACCCAGTGGCTAGCTGCCAATTCAGACTTTACTCACACAAAACAAAGATTAGACTGCAAGCATTCCGATAAAGCAGGCAAAGTTTCCGCAATACAAGGATTAGTCCAAATGCAGTCCGACAAGGCAGGCAGAAGTCCAGTAACGCAGAGATCGTGGATTATTTCTAGTTTTTGCTCGTCACAAACTGAACCGGCCACCACACTCACATTTATACCCTGTGGAGTGTGGTCCAGTGACTCAGCTAATCTCTGGCACACCTTCCCCTCTGCTGTGCACGCTTCTCTCTGCGCCTCTGCTGAGGGTCCAGCCAGCACTTATCTCCTTCATCGCTGTCTACCTGTGGCTGCGGGGACGTGCTTGGCTCTGGGTTGAGTTGAAAGGTCTTCAAGGACCGAGGGACCTTGGAGGTCTTCTAGTCCAACCCCCTACATACCAGCGATGGCTAACCTTTTTGCCATCGCATGCCAGGAGCTGCACGCGCCTGTGCCCACACCTATAATTCTATGCGCCCTGCCCCCGCACATGTGCATGCAATCCCCCCATACTTCCCATGTTCCTGGCATGGTAGGCCCATTTTTCTGCTCTCCCCAGCCTCCAGAGGCCGAAAACAGTCCGTTAGCCAACTTCCGGTTCCTCCGGAGGTGTGTGGAGAATGCCATTTTCATCCTCACCAGACTCCTAGAAAGGCTGTGGAGGCTGGCAACAGCAAAAAAACGGGCCTTCCGGTCCCACCGGAAGTTGGCAAACGGGTCGTTTCCAGCCTCCGGAGGGCCTCCGGGGGGTGTGGGGAAGGCCGTTTTCACCCTCCCCAGACTCCTAGAAAGGCTCTGGAGGCTGGGGAGAGAGAAAAACGGGCCTTCCCCACCACCAGGCAGCCCCTGAGATATTGGAACGCTGTTAGCATGTCACCCCTAGTTCTTCTTTTTGTTAAACTAGACTAGGGGTTGGCAACCTTAAACACTCAAGGAACCACAAAGGTCCTAACTGGAAACCCACATTCAATTCTGGAGCTGACAGGAAGTCCGGTTCCCCCATCATAGTCTCCTCCTAGCACTGCGTCCTTTTTCCTCTGCTGACTGGAAGTCCATTCCCCCACCATAGAGTCTCCTCCTAGCACGGTATCCTTTTTCCTCTACCTGTCCTAAATGAAAGCCCTATTAATTGTGGAGCCGACCAGCAACAGGGAGCCGCAGCAGAGGGAGGAAAGAGCCACATGCGGCTCCAGAGCCACGCGGGTTGCTGACTCCTGAACTAGACACACCCCGATTCCTGTAACTGTTCTTCGTACGTTTTAGCTTCCAGCCAGGGGTGGGCTTCAAAAATTTTAGCAAGGGGTTCTCTGCCTGATTGCTGGGGTGGGCGTGGCCATGGTGGGAGTGGCCTAGTCATCCTCCTGCACCATGGCGCCCAGATGTGTCTGCACATGCGCAGAAGTGTTGCATGCGAGTGCACGCATGCCCACGAGCAAATTAGTTTGCGACAGGATTTGAATCCCACTACTGGGGGCAGGGGCGTTTTTGCCCTCCCTGGGCTCCGGAGGCTTTTCTCGAGCTTCCAGGAAGGCGAAAACAGCTTCCCCAGGCTCTGGAGGCCAGAAATGGGCCTGTTTCCGGCCTTCCTGAACTTCCAGTAGGCCCATTTTGCATCCTCCCCGAGTGCGCCCTGCACTTAACTGCATCCAAAAAGGGGCCGCGTGGGGACTCCTGGGAGGAGCGGGGCGGGGTGATAAGGGCCAGACAGAAGTGGGATTTGGGGGTTCTCCGAACTGCACAGAATCTTAGCTAGGGGTTCTTCCGAACCCCTGCGAACCCCCAACAGCCCACCTCTGCCTCCAGCCCCCTAATCATTGTGGTTACTCTTCTCTGCGCTGTTCTCTTCCAGATGAAAACCTTCAGGCCTACAACCTGCCTGAAAGAGGAGGGGAGCCGCTCGACTCGACGTATCACGACTACGCGGAGCTGCAAAGCTTCCACGAGGACTACAGTTACGACAACATCTGGGATACAGAGGCGAAGCAGCCGCCCTCCTCCGACCACGAGATCTACGATTGCTGAGGGAGGCGTCCATCCACCGAAGTGGGAAGAACGGAGGAAGAACTCGGCTCTGGTTTTATAATGCAAAGATTGATCCAGGTGGATTTTCCTGGAGGTCTGGATTCTTCTGGCTACCTTTGGGCTCCTTTTGTCTTGTTCCTCTACTTCGGTGCTTGTGGTGCGATGAAAAACTTCTGAGAAACGGATCTGGAATTCTCTCCACCCGCTAATCCCGTTGTGTATCGACACGAAGAGACGGACCCTGATTCTGCGGTTGTTATGAAGAAAGCTGCACTGTCTGTGAGGGAGGGGTCAGGACCCAGTCTGGATTTTTGGGTGCCGTCAATAGATCTTGCAATTCAACCCCAAACAGCACAAAAAAAAAAAAAAAACCCCAACAACCCCCAATCTGCTAACTGTTACATCCAGTGGTGGGTTCCTCCCGGTTCGGTCCGGTTCGGCCGAGCTGGTAGCAGTGACAATATGACGTCACCGAACCGGTTCTCCCCCCCCCTCCCACCCACCCACATTATTCTTACCTTTTATTTGGTCCCACCCCCAATCTATTGCTGCCTCCTGAGTCCCAGCTGATGACTAGAGGGAAAAAAACTGTTTAAACTCTTGCCGCAGGGCTTCAAAGGGCCGCCCTACAGCTGATCAGTGTTAAAAGCAAACAAATGAGTCGGGTCGTAAGTGCGAGGACTGGTCGTAAGTGTGAGGACCTTCCAGAAATGGCTGACCAGCTAGCCACGCCCACCTAGTCACATGACCCCCCCCAAGCCACACCCACAAAATAAGCCACGCCCACAGAACCGGTAGTAAATGTGGTTTTTTAAAAGCCGCCATTCAATCGGCTTGAAGACCTGGGCTATAAAAATGAATCTGCAGGATTAGGAATTTTGAGGTGGCTTGTAGTAACAATAACACACACACACACACACACATACACACACAGAGCAAACAAGTATAAGACGTCCTTCCCCGGTTATGAAGGTTTGCAAAGAGACGGCGTTGCTGGCAATTCTGACTCGGGATAAAATGAGGATATCCTTAGTCAATTATATAGTAAACGGCCTCGATCAATACAGGGTGTGGTTGTGCACACACAAACCCTGTGTGTGCAGTTTTTACACCCTGCACACTTTTTCAAGAAAATGTATTTTCCCAGCCCATCCTCTGCCTTTTGGTCTATGTCAGGAGTCAGCAACCCGTGTGGCTCTGGAGCCGCATGTGGCTCTTTCCTCCCTCTGCTGCGGCTCCTTGTCGCCAGTCGGCTCCACACTTGATAGGCCTTTCGGTTAGGACAGGTAGAGGAAAAAGGATGCCATGCTAGGAGGAGACTCTATGATGGGGAGCAACCGGACTTCCGGTTGGCTCCACAATTGTCGTGGGGGCGGGGGGCTTCCAGTTAGGACTTTTGTGGCTCTTTGACTGTTTAAGGTTGCCGACCCCTGCTCTATGTCATAATGAAGGGAAGTTTTGCACTCCTGCCGATGGAGAAATATTTTGCTTTGTGAAAGCTGGCCGAGGCTAGTTCCTGTGTGCAACACAACAACTGATGTTCCCAGGGCCCAACACACTAACACCGCCTTGCTTGCTCTTGGGGACAAGTTGCGTTCTCCTTGGCGGATGGTTGTCCTTCTTTTGAAACAGGCTGCTTTGTTGGTTACCATTTAAATAATAATAATAATTAATAACGCTGCTTGCAAACTACTTGGAGAAGCCGCAAAAGGCTTGCTGTTGGGCACATGGGCGAGAAGAGAAGATTGTAAGAAGAACAAGAGGAGAGAGAGAGAGAGAGAGAGAGGTGAAGAACTGATTGCTGGTTTCAAGAATCGGGAGTGTTGCAAAAAAGAAGATTCTCTAGGACCCACATTATGTTGTGTGCATTGCGTTGTGTTTGTTGTTATTTATTATTCTTTGCTTTTATAGCCCGTTGTGCCTTGAAGAAACCAATTTGATGGCATCTGCCATCTTCCTTCCTTCTTTCCTTTTTTCCTTCCTTCCTACCTTCTTTCCTTTCTTCCTTCCTTCCCCATCTTTCTCGTCCTCCCTTCTTTCCTTCCTTATCTTTCTCTTCCTTCCTTCCTTATCTTTCTCTTCTCTTTCCTTCCTTCTTTCCTTCCTTCTTTCATTCTTTCCTTCATTCTTTCCTTCCTTCTTTCTCTTCTCTTTCCTTCCTTCTTTCCTTCCTTATCTTTCTCTTCCTTCCTTCCTTCCTTCCTTCTCTTTCTCTTCTCTTTCCTTCTTTCCTTCCTTCTTTCTTTCCTTCCTTATCTTTCTCTTCCTTATCTTTCTCTTCCTTCTCTTTCTCTTCTCTTTCCTTCCTTCTTTCCTTCCTTCTTTCCTTCCTTTCTTTTTCTTTCCTTCCTTCCTTCCTCTCTCCCTCAATCTTTTCCTTCTTTCTTTGTTTCTTCTTCTCTTTTTCCTCTTTTTTCTCTTTTTTCTTTTCTTCTCTTTTCTTTCTTTCTTCCTTCCTTCTTTCCTTCCTTCTCTCTTCTGAATAATCTCATCAGGCAATGGGATGGCAACAGACACAATTCTAGTTCACACTTTTGGTTGTTGCTATGGGCCGGGAATAACCCACCGTCTACTTTTGTTACTTGAATTTTAAAATATTAAAAATATATACTGTTCAACCGCCAACCTTTAGTGAAGTTTACAGGAGGGTCTTTTTGGCTTATTCTATTTAATAAGCAATTAAATGTGTTTGCAAGGGGAGGGGAAATTTTTCTAAAGAAATTATTTAATTTAGTAAATAACCCCGGCTGTTTGACTTCAGCTGCTTCTTGATGGCTATTGAAGTAAAGCAGGGAGAGGGGGGGTGGGAAAGTTGGTTATGGCTGTAATTTCGATTCCAGGTGTTTCTTTTGTTGTTGTTGTTGTACTTTTGAGGTGTGTGTTTGTGTCTGCGTCGATGTGTCGTTGGCTTTAACGTGAGCGCAAACCGTCAAGTAAAATTGGATCTCAAATCACGCGGCTCAGGTTGCGATTGTGTGTTGCAGCCATGCCAGACGATACTTGGTGCAGATTTTGTGTGCATGGGAGTGTGGGTCGGTGTGTAAGGCGGTGGGGTGGGGAAGGGAGTTGTACAGCACTGACACTGTTCCTTTGGTGATTTCTTTGAAGACCCCCCCCAATAAAGTTAATATAATTACGTGTGCCTGCTGTGTTTTGCTTTCTAAAGGAGACCTGTCTATCTTTTAACAAAAAAACAAATCTTCATTTTTTTCCCCCCAGGCTAGCTAAGTCAGCTGAACCCAAATTGAGGAAGGGGCAGCTGGGGGAGGGGGCTCTAAGCCAGATGTTCTCAGGTTTCCCGATCTGCTAGTATGAAAAATGTTTCCAAGTTATGAAAGTTCCACTTATTTGTACTACGGCTTTCTAGAAAGCAGGTGTACAGGTGTGCAATTCCCGAAAACCGCTGAAAAACTCTACACCACTTCAGACAAAATGGTTATCCAACCTCTTCTTAAAAACTTCCAGCGTTGGAGCATTCACTACTTCTGGAGGCAAGTTGTTCCACGGGTTAATTGTTCTAATTATTTCTCCTTAGTTCTAGGTTTCTTCTCTCCTTGTTTAGTTTCCACCCGTTGCTTCTTGTCCTGCTTTTAGGTGCTTTGGAGAATAGCTTGACTCCCTCTTCTTTGGGGCAGCCCCTGAGATATTGGAAGACAGCTATCATGTCTCCCCTAGTCCTTCTTTTCATTAAACTAGACATATCCAGTTCCTGCAACCGTTCTTTGTATGTTTTAGCCTCCATTCCCCTAATCCTCTTTGTTGCTCTTCTCTGCACTCTTTCTAGAGTCTCCACATCTTTTTGACATTGTGGTGACCAAAACTGGATGCAGTCTCTTGACATTCGATTTTCTAAGTGGGTCATTTTCAACGCCGGGTTCCTAGGGAGACTGTTAATGGATGGAAGGGACACCTGTCTGACTTTTTCACTCCCTCGGCAGGGAATAGCTGGGGGATAGTCTTCCAAAATGCCAGCCAACTGCCCTCGCCGGGGACGGGAGGGAGACCTAACCAGAAAGAGTAAAGGAGAAACAGGGATGGGCCTTCTTGCTTGCAACTATGAATGGAAAAATATTTCAAGGGGAAGAAAATAACTCAAGAATCGGGTCTCTATGGAGTTTCTCTATCATCCAGGTCATGGTTGTCCCACAAGTGCTATTTTTTTTTTTTTCAAATCTTCGGGACTCATCTCCGTTTCAAAGCCGAAGAGCCAGCACTGTCGGAAGACGTCTCCGTGGTCATGTGGCCGGCATGACTCAATGCCAAAGGCGCACGGAACATTGTTCCCTTCCCACCAAAGGTGGTCCCTATTTTTCTACTTGCATTTTTCACGGGCTTTCGAACTGCTAGGTTGGCAGAAGCTGGGACAAGTCACGGGAGCTCACCCCATTATACTGCACTAGGGATTCGAACCGCTGAACTGCCGACCTTTCGATCGACAAGCTCAGCGTCTTAGCTGCTGAGCCACTGCGTCCCTCTATTTATACAAAACCTCCTGCTAAATCTCTGGCTTGGTGTTTCACGTCATCCCGGGCCAAAGACCCATCAATTTTGCATCGCGTCTACAGTCACAAAAGGTCAACTATTTCCATGAAAGTCAGAAATGGATTCGGATTGTACCAAGAAGACCAGCAAAAACTCCAGGAAGGTTTATCTGAAAACGGCTTAATGGTGCCCGGAACATATTACCATCTCTGGTGGACATGTCCTAAGGTGAAAAAATATTGGGCTAAAACTAGAAGGTGGATAGAAGAGACAATTGGCTATAATGTGGAATTGAAACCAGAGACGATTTTACTGGGGATATTGAATAGAACCTACAGTAAAGAAATTAGATATTTGATTTTGTATTTAATTACAGTGGCAAGGATAATCTACGCACTGTCCTGGAAAAGTGAAAAAACTCCAACAGAGGAAGAAACAATTAGGAAAATTCTGGACTGTGCAGAGATGGATAAATTAATGAAAGAAACAAAAGAAAAAGAAGATACAGAATATTATCAAATATGGAATAAGTGGTATGATTGGCTAAAGACTAGGGAAGGTAAAAAGGGAACAAATGATGTAAAATATTGTAAATGAATAAAACTAGAAATAAAGGGATGATAAAAATAAAAAGACAATAAAGAATGAGAAAAATGGGGAATGTAGAAAATAGAAAGTAAGAGGAACAAAACTAATATGTAAAAAGACACATGTATGGTGTGTTGATGTTTTTGTATGTTATGTTGTGTTGTTACTGTAAAATCAATAAAAATATTTAAAAAAATAAAAACGGCGTAGTGGGTGGCTTCTGAAATTCCCCTCCCACGTCCCCTCCCCTCCTCCATTTGCATGGGTCTCATCCAGGGAGGAAGAGTTGCCACTTAGCTCCTAACACAGTTTTATTTCACCTGCCTGCCATTCCCTGTTGAGAGCATAGCAGCAGCTGTGCAAACAGTAGCTCAGCCTGCTAAGATCTCCATTAAAATACCTCCATTCCTTCTTGAGATGAACAGAAGGAGAATAACAGAGTTGGAAGGGGCCTTGGAGGTCTTCTAGTCAGTGGTAGGATTCAGCCGGTTCGGGTCTTCTAGCCGGTGGGATTCAGCCGGTTCAGGTCTTCTAGTCAGTGGTAGGATTCAGCCGGTTCGGGTCTTCTAGTCAGTGGTGGGATTCAGCTGGTTCAGGTCTTCTAGTCAGTGGTGGGATTCAGCCGGTTCGGGTCTTCTGGTTGGTGGTAGGATTCAGCCGGTTCGGGCCAGTTCATGAGAACCGGTAGTTAAATTGCTGGCTGGCCCCATCCCGCCCCTTCCAGGAGTCCTCACGGGCCCCATTTTGGCTCCCAGAAGGCTGCAGCGAGGCCTACTAGGCCCAAAATGAGGCACATGGCCCGTTTTTGCTCCCAGAGGAGGTGCAGGAGGGTGAAGGCTGCCTGTCACACTCCCTGGCCATGCCCATGCAGCCAGTCATTAGGACAGAGGTTGTTAAATTATTTGAATCCCAATATATTTTCTACTCTCCTAATGAATGTTAGAGAATCAGGGAGACAGAGAGCAGGAGTGGAAAAGACATCTGAAGCAACAGATGAAGTCAAAGTGCTGATTTAGTTTAGAGGCCGCAAGAATGAGAAACAGAAAAGAAAAAAAAATCTGTCATGTGAATCTCCATTTAATTTCGGGCTCAGGTTGCCAGTATTGGGGAAATTAAACTGATCTATGTACACAATAATTATAAACATCACAGCAAAATAATCTCTCTGGACACAATGAGAATATATATATATGCTGAACAAGACTCCACATTGGTGACAGGAAAGGCATCCGGCCATTCAACGTTCTGCTAACTCCATTCAGTTGGCCAGACTCCATCCCGCAAGGGATTATGGGGGTCGTTAAATGATGATGATGATCACAGCAAAATAATATATGGTATGTGTTTTGAGCATTCAAAAGGGCAGTGTTTGTAAATGCTTTGTTTTAAATGCTTGTTTACTGGAACCATTTATAACAGGGGTCAGCAACCTGTGGCTCTGGAGCCGCATGTGGCCCTTTCACCCCTCTGCTGCGGCTCCCTGTCGCTCAAAATATGATATGACCCCTGATTTATAACAAACAGATTATAGCAAGCAGATCCAAATATATATATATATATGCGCCCACCCAAAAGACTGAGTTGAATAACATTTCCTTCTAAACCCTAGGGAGGGTGGGCTGAAAAAAGCACAAAACCAAGTTGTGTGTGTTTGCAATCAACTTGTTGGGTAGAAATTGACACAACTTTCTAAATTACATAGAAAGATTCGCTGGATAGCTTTGTTATAATATTTGCAGCACCCTACAAAGTCATTTCTTAATGCTCACCAGGAAAGATTTATGGGCTTCAATATACAAGCAGTTTCTAGAAAATTTCCCCACTAAACACACCAGGGGTGGAAATGCTACCGGTTCGGTCCCGTTCGGCTGAAATGGTAGCGGCAGGAGCGCAAGGCTCCGCCCACCCGCCCAGACGTCGTTACTTCCTGGTTTTAACTTGTTTTTGACCCTCTGCATATGCACAGGAAGCTTTGCGCCTAAGGTCCAAAATTGCACGTGATGCACGCAGGGAGCGCACTTCCGAACCGGACGTGATTCGCCCCGAAACACACCCTCCTACCAACTTCCCAAAATCAGTTCATCATCTTTTGTAATAAACCTCATTCCCAACCCATCAAAAGCCAGTTCACTGCCCTAGTATGGGAAAAGCAAAATTCTCTAAAAGTTAAAAAAAAAAAGCTTCCCATTACAGCACAGGTAGTCCTCAAAATACGACCGCAGCTGAGCCCAAAATTTTATGTGGCCAATGCGAAACGTGTGTTAAGTGAGCCTTGCCCTGTTTTACGACCTTTCTCGACACAGTTGTTAAGTGTGAATCACTTCAGTTGATAAGTTAGCGACACGGTTGTTAAGTGAATCTGGCTTCCTTCCCCATTTGACTTTGCTTGTCAGGAGGTCGTAAAAGGGGATCGCGTGACGTGACCCCGGGATGCTGTGACTGTCATAAATATGAGAAAATTGCCAAGCGTCTGAATTTTGAGCACGTGACCATGGGCATAAGGCAAAGGTCGTAAGTGTGAAAAATAGTCATAATAAGTCACATTTTTCAGTGTCGTCGTAACTTTGGACAGTCAGCAAATAAACTAAGTTGAGGATTGCCTGTACTATTATACACTATATGTTAAATTCTCCTCCCACGTTCTGTAGTTGAAACGGCTAAACATCCTTTTAGAACCATCTTGTCTTTCAGTTATTCCTTTTCTTAAATCTAGCTGGGTTTTTTTTAAAAAAAAAACACAAGCTTTTTGTTCCTTTTTATTGAGTCGTCCGTGAAAATCCTCTCTAAATTCTTCTGATAACTTTCTTCAAGCGTGTTTTGGCTCCTGTGTGTCTGTGAGTAATTCATTTTATAGCTTACCACCCCTTGTGAGTTTAAGATAAATTCCCAACTGGGAGATAAGAAAGAAAGAAAGAAAGAAAGAAAGAAAGAAAGAAAGAAAGAAAGAAAGAAAGAAAGAAAGAAAGAAAGAAAGAAAGAAAGAGGGAGGGAGGGAGGGAGGGAGGGAGGGAAGAGAAAGGTGAAAGGAAGAAGGAAGGAAAGAAGGAAGGAAGGAAGGAGGAAGGAAGGAAGGAGGAAGGAAGGAAGGAGGAAGGAAGGCAAGAAAGAAAGAGGGAGGGAGGGAAGAGAAAGATGAGAGGAGGAAGGAACGAAGGAAAGAAATAAAGGAGGAAGAGAGGACAGGAGGGGGAAGATAAAGATGAGAGGAGGAAAGAAGGAAGAAAGGAAAGAAGGAAAGAAAGAAAGAAGGTAAGGAAGGACGGAAGGAAGGAGGAAGGAAGGAAGGAGGAAGGAAGGAAGGAAGGAAAGGAAGGAAGGAAGGAAGGAGGAAGGAAGGAAGGAAGGAAAGAAAGAAAGAAAGGAAGGAAGGAGGAAGAAAGGAGAGAAGGAAGGAAGGAAGAAGGAAGGAAGGAAAGAAAGGAAGGAAGGAGGAAGGAGGGAAGGAAGGAAGGAAAGAAAGGAAGGAAGGAGGAAGAAAGGAGAGAAGGAAGGAAGGAAGAAGGAAGGAAGGAAAGAAAGAAAGAAAGAAAGAAAGAAAGAAAGAAAGAGAGAGAGAGAGAGAGAGAGAGAGAAAGATTTGAGGCTTGGGTTAGGTAAATCCCAACAGGAATGGTAACTAAAGCTGATTTTTAGGGAAGGTTTAATCTTTTTTTCTCACCTCTTTCCCTGCCAGTAAAATTTGGCAATTCAAGAGGTCCCAAATTTTGCTTTCTTGCTTTGCAGGAAACGATCTGGAAAGCACTTCCTTCACGGAATGGGATTGACTTCGCGTCTCCTTAAGAGCCGTGATGACTTTCCATGACAACCTGCCTCCTGAAGCAACGGATGGCCGAGAGGGCACCAAAATTAGCCAGCAGCACTGGAAAAAGAAAGAAAAGAAAGAAAGAAAGAAAGAAAGAAAGAAAGAAAGAAAGAAAGAAAGAAAGAAAGAAAGAAAGAAAGAAAGAAAGAGCAATATGTGTCTAGATAAATGATTGCGATCAAGACATTTAAACTTTTTCCTTAGCAAAAGCACCAAGCCAAGATTAAGCATTTTTTGCACAGTCTTTCCCCCTTTTCAGTATTCCAATCTTCTCTGCAATTTGCAGAAGGTTCCTTTTTTTACATAATAAATCCTGCAATTGTTTTCTGCTGTCTTTTACTATGTTTTTAGCTAAAGGAGGGGAGAAGAAAACAAAACCTTTCCTTTCCACTTTTTTTTTAAAAAAAAACCTTCTAGGTTTCCCCAAGCATCCCTGCATGCCAGTCATGAGGACTAGGAGTTCTACAAAAACAAAAGCAAAAGGAAAGTGAATTCTGTTTAAAACAATCTTCCTAGGGGGCTTGGGAATCTGTTGGGTTTTTGAAACAGGGGAGGGGAGAGGAACGGAGAGGTGGGGAGGGAAGATAAAAGAAAGAGGAAAGGAAAGGAAAGGAAAGGAAGAGGGAAGGGAAGGGAAGGGAAGGGGAAGGGGAAGGGGAAGAAAAGAAAAGAGAAAAGAAAAGAAAAGAAAAGAAAAGAAAAGAAAAGAAAAGAAAAGAAAAGAAAAGAAAAGAAAAGAGAAAAGAGAAAAGAGAAAAGAGAAAAGAAAAGAAAAGATGGAAGGGAAGGGAAGGGAGCTAAAAGAAGAAGGAAAGGAAAGACAGAGGGAAGGGAAGGGAAGGGAAGGGAAGGGAAGGGGAAGGAAAGGAAGGAAAGGAAAGGAAAGGAAAGGAAAAGAAAGGAAAGGAAAGGAAAAAGGAAAGGAAACAAAAGGAAAGGAAAGGAAGAGGGAAGGAAGAGGGAAGGGAAGGAAGGATAGGGAAGGGAAGGAAAGGAAAGAAAAAGAGGGAAGGAAAGGAAAGGAAAGGAAAAGAAGGGAAAGGAAAGGAAGAGGGAAGGGAAGGGAAGAAAAAGAGGGAAGGGAAAGGAAAGGAAAAAGGAAAGGAAATACTATTTTCTCCTTATATGAATGGTCTCTCTGAATTTGCTTCTTTCTCAAAAAGTAGGAAGGAACGGGAGAAACGGGGCGGGGGGGAGTCCTGTTCTTACATTCTTTAAAAATAAACCTTCTTTTAAGATATAAAGAAGGGAGAAACAGGCCTCTCTCTCTCTCTCTCTCTCTGTGCTGTTGGTTTGAAACACGTGGAAGGAAGGTTGCTTGGAAAAAAGAAAAAAACAGAATAAAGAAAAAGATAAGGAGCTAAGAGAGAGGGAATGAAAACGGGGGTGAGAAAAATCAAAAATCTTGGTGTTCCTCCTGCCTCATTTCAGACGGGAACCAGTCGGTCAACATTCCTGGGTTATCGTCAGCCCACCCCACCCCCCTCCCCAAATCTCATTTCTCCCCACACACAGGAGCCCTGGGAAGCATTACCAATCTTCCAAGCATCCGGAGAGTGAAGGTCGGAGGTTTTCACAGCCCAAGAAGCCAACGCCACAAATCCCAGACACAGATCTCTGGGCGTGAGGACCAGCTGAAGAGGCCTCTCTGAATTAAAAAGAAAAAAGAAACAAGGTGGTTAAGAAAGTAGGCGCTTGGAATCAGTGGGGCTCAGAGGATGTCTAGTCTGACCCACTGGTGGGATTCAGCCAGTTCGCACCTATTTGGGAGAACCGTTTGTTAACTTTCTAAGCAGTTCGGAGACCCGGTTGTGGGAAGAAATCTTATTTTGTGTTTTTTCCCACTTTACAGGGCTAATCCTGTAAGGAAGGCACGAAGGAAATCTTCTGGTGGTATTTCTAGCCTAATCTTTATTGCCCTGCTTACAGAAACTGCCTCTTGGGTTAACCCTTATTACATTGTAACAGCTAAAGCGAAGCGCCCATCGACGTGAGTGATGTTGAGTTGGCCATGCCCATACAGTCACATGACCACCGAGCCACGCCTACCCAGCTGATCATTAGGGCAGAGAACCGGTTGTTAAATTATTTGACCCCCCCCCTTAGTGCAGAATCTGGGCATCCAAAGTATGGTCCCTGGTCTCCCTCAAAACCCTCCACAGGGGTTCATGAAATCAAAATTATACTCAGATTCAACAACCAAGAAGCAGATGTAGAAAGAGATAAAGATCTTAAGAGAGGAATACGGAAGACAAGTCAGAAAGGAAAAAAAAAGCATAGCATTTAAAGTATTGAAGCGGGCAAGAGATGATGGATAGATGATTTTTCATTTTTGGTGTCGTTTTGATTTGCCTTCCTTTTCCTCTCTCTTTCCTTTTTTTTTTTTTTTTTGTTGGTAGGTGAGAGGATTAGAAGTTAGGTAGGATAGTAAGAAAGTGTTCTTTTTAACGATGGTTAAAAGTTAGAATAAGAGATAGAAATAAGAGAAAAGGGGAATATTAGTGTATACAGTTTTATATAACAAAATAAGAGTAATAATTCAAGAGTTACATTCTTTCATTATTCAATCATTCCAAGTTTTCTCTTAACGTGGAGTCATTGAATAATGAAAGAATGCAACTTTATATAAATATGTATCACTATTAGAAATATATAAACTGGACTGAAAGTAATAACTACGACTAATGCTATTAGTCCTATTTGTATTAGAATGCATGATACCCAGGCGCCACACGCATTGATATATTTGCAAAAATAAATAAATAAAAACTTAAAAAGGGGAAAAAAATTATTTCATAGCCTATGTTGAAAAATAATACAATGCAGAAACTCCTTGATTAATGACTACAACTGGGGACTGAAACCTCCATGGCTAAGCAATTACAGTTGTGCACAATTTTACAAGCGTTTTTTTTTTTTTTTGCCACACTTGTTAAATGAACCAGGAAAGCCTCCGGAGCCCGGGGAGGGCGAAAACGACCCCACCACCACCGCGGTGCAGGAGGCAGACTAGGCCACGCCCACCAAGCAATGCCACGCCCATCAAGCCACACCCACAGAACCAGTAGTAAAAAAATTTGAAACCCACCACTGGCTCTGGGGCTTATTATGCCTGCTGGAGAAAATGGTGAGAATTGTTTTTTCTTCCAGTTATCCATTTAAAAACGAATGATAAAAAGACGGTGCAGTTGCCGTAATAAGAAAACACACAGACCCAATTATCACAGCTGGCCAAATCAAAAGCCTCTTTTTCTCAAAACAAAACAAAACAAAACAAAACCTCAATCTTAATCTCCGCTTGGCTGAGGTCGAGGCTGTGCTAGATAAAACCACCATCGTGGTCGGGTTTTTTTTTTTAAAAAAAAACAACATTCAAAGGTCATTCTTGGCTTAAGTTGCACCTTTCATCTCCTCGTTTTTTGTTTGTGTCTCTCAAGGGTCCCTGAAGTACAAATTTTCCTTTGGTGTCTCGGATCGCTTTTCTCTCCCAAGGTCAGAGGCCCAATTTAGAGTTGGAAATAACTCAAAAGAGGGGGAGACGCTCTCTGAGTCAACAACTCTTGGCCGAATCTGCAAAGGGTTTTTTTAGCCTTCAACGATAAACGAAAAACAAGAGATTGCCAGAGAAGCTGTGTTCATTCAGCCTACAAAGAGCACTCCTTTCTTAATGGGTTAGAAAGCAAGAAAAAAAAAACCACCTTCTTAGATGTCTACAAAATGGCATCTTCTCAGCTGACTGTCCTGCCCTCGTTCACAGATTTTAATCTTCGTAATATTTTCCTTGCAAAGGAAGACTCCTGCGCTTTCCCACAGCTTCTTCGGTCCAGACAAAAATCAAAACATTTTGAAAGAGGGAAGCTGGGTTACGTCTCTCAATGCACGCTCCACCAGGGTTCCCACCAGGAGTGAAATCCAGCAGGTTCTGACAGATTCTGCCGAACTGGTAGCGGAAATTTTAAGCAGTTCAGAGAACCGGTAGCGGAAATTTTGAGCAGTTCGGAGAACCGGTAGCGGAAATTTTGAGTAGTTCAAAGAACTGGCAAATACCTCCTCTGGCTGGCCCCAGAGTGGGGTGGGAATGGAGATTTTGCAATATCCTTCCCATGGAGTGTGGAGGGAATGGGGATTTTGCAGTATCCTTCCCATGGAGTCGGGTGGGAATGGAGATTTTGCAATATCCTTCCCCCAGGAGTGTGGAGGGAATGGGGATTTTGCAGTATCCTTCCCATGGAGTGTGGAGGGAATGGGGATTTTGCAGTATCCTTCCCATGGAGTCGGGTGGGAATGGAGATTTTGCAATATCCTTCCCCCAGGAGTGTGGAGGGAATGGGGATTTTGCAGTATCCTTCCCATGGAGTGTGGCGGGAATGGGGATTTTGCAGTATCCTTCCCATGGAGTCGGGTGGGAATGGAGATTTTGCAATATCCTTCCCCCAGGAGTGTGGAGGGAATGGGGATTTTGCAGTATCCTTCCCATGGAGTGTGGAGGGAATGGGGATTTTGCAGTATCCTTCCCATGGAGTCGGGTGGGAATGGAGATTTTGCAATATCCTTCCCCCAGGAGTGTGGAGGGAATGGGGATTTTGCAGTATCCTTCCCATGGAGTGTGGAGGGAATGGGGATTTTGCAGTATCCTTCCCATGGAGTCGGGTGGGAATGGAGATTTTGCAATATCCTTCCCCCAGACTAATCTAGACCGCCAGTTAAGACCGACAAAATTGGTTCGTGCACTAAAGTCGGAAGGATTTGGCAAATAATGTCATATGTGATCTTCTCGGGTCTTGCATTGACTGGAATACAAAAGATCTCACATGAAAAAAAACACGTGTTTTAGGTGGGCAGGAGTGTATAAGTCCCCTAAGAAAGATATTCCACAGATTTCCGAAGCCTGGTTTAGCAATGAAAGTTAGGAAAGTTATTAGTAGAGAATTGCAGGTTGAACCAGAAGCTCAGTTAAGGATGGGAAAGAAGGAATACCTGGTTTAAAGACAGCTACCCCGAGATTTTCCGGTCTTGGGGATGTTCCATCCAGAAGCGTTGGAGATACGAGCATCACTCTTGCTTGAGATCCTTTCCGCTTTGGCTGGGATCTGAGAAAGCGAACTGGCCTACCGACAAGAGATGTTAAAGCTCTCACAGCCTTTCCTAACTCTGAAGCTCGTACGGCCAAGATATTCGGCCTCCGGATGCCCTTGTCTTGTGGTTGGTGCACAAAGAAATGCTCGTACACTTCTGGGAACCCCATGGGATCGGTGGTGCTCATGTTGGATGTTGGCTCTTCCAAGTCACAACCATGGGCAGAGCTGAGGGATGTCTCTGAAGGACTGATTTGGCTCCAAGTCTCCTCTTCAACCTCACCTACATCCTGAAAGAAATATTCGTACATTTCAGGACCTGACATTGCCGGTAGCTCTGATGGATGGTCGTGGCTGGCCTTCCATGACCTTCCCTCCTCCGATGATGGCCTCTCTACTTCATGGAGATCCTCATCAGAGAAGAAATAGTCGTACACCTCAGGCCACGTCATGTTGGCTACAGTTTCTTCTGAACAATCATTTGACTTCAGAGGGTAGGGAACAAATCTCGGGTTTTCTTGAGTCCTGGTTAGGGCCTCTCCTTCGGGTGGGATGGCGGGACCAAGATGGAGACAAGGTTCTCCATTATCCTGCCTTTCCGTCTTTCCTGACGACGCGTGGTCAACCTCCAGAGATGATTCTGGAGATCCATCTTCTTCTAGAACTTCTGGGCATCCTTCCACCGTGTTGTCCTTGGCTCGGTCTCCCTCTTGAGAAGTATTATTAGGGATGAAGCTCCTGCTGAGATCTGCTCCACTCTCTGTTTTCAGGACATCCTCTTCTTCCTTTCCAGAAGTCCTTGCCCTACTGTTGGCCAACAGTGGTGTCACCTGGACCGAATGTTCTTGAGAAGAAAGGGAACGTGTTTCCTGGAACGAAGTCCTCGAGGCAACTTGGAGGCCCTCGACTTCCTTCTCTGGATTCTCAGTTTCTCCAGAGATTGGAGAAAGAACAGAAGGAACCCTGAGGGAACTGGGATCTAGAACTGCATCTCCTAACTTGGGAAAGTCGAGTTGTCCAGATACGGCATCGTCGCTCGTCGATCCTGGGAATTTGCAGGCTGCAGAAGCAGTCAGGGAAGTAAGGTCTTCTTGGGGATCGTTTAATTTCAAGCCATTTGCTCCCTCTGGACTCTCCGTTGTCTCTGCTGCGGGACTCGAACTGAGGGGCAGCAGCACCAAAGATTTTGCTCCCGTCTCTGGCCTCGGAGGTGGTTCCTGGGAATCCCTCTCTTGGGTGATGATGTGGGCTTCCGCCTTAGTTTTGGGATCCATAGGCCAACCTACTACTCCTACGCGGCCTTCTTCAGCAAGAGAAAAAGGCACAGAGCTGGTGGCAGGTTGTGGCAGCTGGGGGTCCAAAGGGAGGCTGGAGAAGGGGCTCGGGAAGGGCCGGGAAGGCTGAAAAACTTGTTGACTTCTTCTGCAGAGAAACTTGCTGACGGAGCCTAATTCGGATTCATCTTCGCTGCCGGAGAAAGCATCCTCTGCAAGTAAGTGCCCACTTGGGACGTCATCAACGGGGAGGCGGCTGGCTTTTGGGTGGGCTAGGGGGCCCTTCTTCCCTTCAGCCTCCCCTTCCTCGAGATCACTCAGGAGCTGTTGTTCTTCGGCAGCGGCCAAGGCTGGAGGGATCAAGCAGCACTCTTCGGAGACGAAGTAAAATTCAGCCCAATCCCGGTCGTTCAGCTGGATGCTGTATTCAAAATTTTCCATCTGGGAAGAGAAACGTTCGGCGGGGTTTGGAGGAGAAGAGGGAAGGGATGGTGGGGCGGAGAGAGAGGCAAGCTTTGTGAGAACAGAAAAGGGTCTTTTTGGTAGCTGCAGACCTTAATAGGTATTTAGGGAATGGATATATGCAGGGGTGGGGCTGTTGGGGGTTCATAGGGGTTCGGGAGAACCTCTAGATAAGATTCTCTGCAGTTTGGAGAACCCCCAAATCTCACTCCTGGCTGGCCCCGCTCAACCCACCCCTCCCAGGAGTCCCCGTTTTGAATGCAGATGAGTCCAGGGCACACGGTGGAAACGGAGGCCCTCTGGAGGCCAGAAACGGATCTGTTTCTGCACTTCCGGAACACATGCACTGCTCCCACCCAAATCCTGTGCATGCGTGTCTCCCGGAAGCGCCCCGCCCCCTGTGCATCCCAAAAATTAGCTGGCCAGTGGGAAGCACGCACGCGCAGTGGAGCTGAGCTGGGCAATGGCTTGCGTGCCCATAGAGAGGGCTGGCGTGCCAGCCATGACACACGTACCATAGGTTCGTCATGCCAGGCTTAGGGTCTCTTGTTTGAGCAGAGGGTTGGACTAGAAGACCTCCGAGGTCCCTTCCAACTCTGTTATTCTGTTCTGACCTTCCAGGCTGGCCCTGAATTCAAAAGTCCTTGGGGTCGTCCCAATCTAAGAGAGGCTGTTTTAACGCTGTTGTTCCTTCAGCGTCAGAAGGATTTTGTTTGTATCTTCCCACAGCAAATAAGGGTGCCAAGGTGAAAATAAAACAAAAAACATGGCCAACTCCAGAGAGGGAGAGGTTTTGTAGATCCTACCTTGCGGACAGCTTATGCCGGGGATGATGGGGCCATGCTGGGGAGTGTCCGTGAAGCCTCTGCCGGGGAGGCATGATGTGGTGCCCGGTGCCCTTCAAGACTGGGAACGGGGGCAGCGGCTGCCCGGAAGAGGCCAGCTTTGCAGGCCCAAAATAGTTCTCTCTCTCTCTCTCTTTCTCTCTCACTGACCAGCCATGTGAAACTCTGCAAAGGCGAAATGCCGATTTAAAATAGCAGGCAAGACACTCCTAGGCGGTCATGCCAATCCTCCCGGCTTACCAAGAAGATGGCTATTTTGCTATCGGCAGGAAAAGGGCATGCTTTCACACTGTTTCCGAGCTCTGTCATGGAAAGTTAAAGGTGGAGTAGCTTTGCAGACTGGGTGGGATGAGCTGCCCTTGAGGGTGGAAGTGGGGATCGAATGTCCCAGATGCCAGCTGGAGCGCCTTGCAATCGTCATCCGGATAGGAATAAAGTAATAGTAGTAGTAGTAGTAGTAGTAGTAGTAGTAGTAGTAGTAGTAATAATAATAATAATAATAATAATAATAAATGTATTTATAATTTATAATAATTTATAATAAATTTATAATAAATTTATATAATAATATAATAGATATATAAAATATTATATAAAATATAATAAATTTATAATAAATAATAAATAAATAAATCTAAATTTACCGGACTTGAACATTTTGACTCTACAAAAAACCACCTTACTCGGAACAGCTGACATCCTCCGACGATACCTTAACAGTTCCTAGGTCCTTGGTTAGGACTCGAGCTGATGAGCTATTAACCAGCCTCAAAGGCTGTGAATCTCACTAAAGATTAAATAATAATAATAATAATAATAATAATAATAATAATAATTGGAGCCCTTGGAGCAATACCCAAAGGGCTACCCCGCTATTTAGAAATTCTAAATTTGCCGGACTTGAACATTTTGACTCTACAAAAAACCACCTTACTTGGAACAGCTGACATCCTCCGACGATACCTTAACAGTTCCTAGGTCCTTGGTTAGGACTCGAGCTGCTGAGCTATTAACCAGCCTCAAAGGCTGTGAATCTCACTAAAGATTAAATAATAATAATAATAATAATAATAATAATAATAATAATAATAATAATTGGAGCCCTTGGAGCAATACCCAAAGGGCTACCCCGCTATTTAGAAATTCTAAATTTGCCGGACTTGAACATTTTGACTCTACAAAAAACCACCTTACTTGGAACAGCTGACATCCTCCGACGATACCTTAACAGTTCCTAGGTCCTTGGTTAGGACTCGAGCTGCTGAGCTATTAACCAGCCTCAAAGGCTGTGAATCTCACTAAAGATTAAAATAATAATAATAATAATAATAATAATAATAATAATAATAATAATAATAATAATAATAGCCAGGCTATCGGAGAGAGGGCCGCTGTGAGATTAAATATTCGGTTCTCAAATATTACTTTCTGCCTTATAGCTCCTAGGGATTTAATGGACAGATAGGTGGTGTTTTATTGCCAGAAAAACTGTGATGGTTTGCAATAACCTTCTTTCAGATGCCTTCAGGCCTTCCCAGTCTAGCTTCTTGTTTTCCCTGGTAGCCTCACATCCCTGCACAGATGATGTTAAGAGCCTGGTGGCGCAGTGGACTAAACTGCTGCTGTTAAAGTAGAACTTAGCTGCCAGCTGCCTGCAATTACTGCGAGTTCAATTCTCACCAGGCTCAAGGTTGACTCAGCCTTCCATCCTTTCGACGTAGGTAAAATGAGGACCCGGTTTGTGGGGGCAATAAGCTGACTTTGTATAAAAAAAGAACACCGCTTAGGGGGGGCCAAAAAAGCCCTACTAAGCAGGCATATACAAAAGTAAGAAGGCTATTGCTTAATGCATTGTAAGCCGCCCTGAGTCTCCGGAGAAGGCCGGCATATAAATTGAATGAATGAATGAATGAATGAATGAATGAATAAATAAATAAATGAATGAATGAATGAATGTTCCCTAGTTGGGTAATGAAATGCCTGCAAGAAAACTATCCAGCTCAAAAAGCACCATGGACCCCACAGTTTCAACCCTGAGCCACCCCATTTCTCCTCTGCCCTGCACAGGATGCCAAGATGCCCAATTGTTCTTTGTTCCTTCTAATCCGCTTCCTTCCCCCTCCCACCCTCCTTCTTATGGGCCAGAAAGGCTGCGTCAGACAACCCACAAATCTGGGACGCCAGACAGACAAAAGTCAAATCTCCCAGCCCCGGTTGATGCAGAAGTTAAAAGCAGGAACAGCTATAAATTTGGTTACAGTAAAAGCCACAAGTCTACATATCACAGAGGATTTCAACACGCTCCATTCAGGTCTCGTTAAGATCTTAAAGCTGGAATTTCTTATATAGAACAAATTTGGGGTAAGGAGAGAGCGCTGCAGTATTGATGGCAGAGGAGCTGGTCTTGGTTGAAAAACAAGGAGGGAATCTCGAACCGAGATCTGAAAGGGATCCTTAGAGGTCATCCAGATCGACCCCTTGTTCAGGACAGAAACTACAAAGACATTTATCCGATTCTCACCAGCCTCCTTTTAAACACAGCAGCATTCCGAGGACACCCGAGTCATCCGAGACACCCGGGGGCTCCGGCACCTTTTGAAACGAGGTCATCTTTTTCAAGAAAATGCATGCATTTGGAAAGTTGTGTGACATGATTGACTGACTGACTGATTTTTAAACATAGCACAAAGTCAAAACTTGATCAGGACCAGGAGAATAACAATTCTGGCTGAGGTCTGCCACCTACTGGCCAAAAAGCAGAAAAGCAATAATCCCCATTGCAACTGATTTAACACGACTGAATTGAAAAAAAATGAAAAAGGACAGAAACTTTGCAGTGGAAACAGATTTTCTCTGTCATTTTCCTCTTTTTTTTCCTCTTCTTTCTTTGTCCTCTTCCTTGATGAAGAAGTGTTGATGGCAGAGGAGTTGCCATCTCAAAAGTCTGCAGGCTATTCTGATCCGGGAAAGATGTTGTCATAATATGGGATTTATCACCTCCCTTAACAGAATGACAAATTTGGAAGGGACCTTGGAGGTCTTCTAATCCAACCCCCTGCTCAGGCAGGAAACCCCTACACCACTTCAGACAAATTGTTGTCCAATCTCTTCTTAAAAACTTCTTGAAGTGTTGGAGCATTCGCAACTTCTGGAGGCAAGTTGTTCCACTGATTAATTCTTCTAACTGTCAGGGAATTTCTCCTTAGTTCTAAGTTGCTTCTCTCCTTGCTTAGTTTCCACCCGTTGCTTCTTGTCCTGCTCTCAGGTGCTTTGGAGAATAGCTTGACTGCCTCTTCTTTGGGGCAGCCCCTGAGATATTGGAAGACTGCTATCATGTCTCTCCTAGTTCTTCTCTTCATTAAAGTAGCCATGCCCAGTTCCAGCAACCGTTCTTCATATATTTTAGCCTCCAGTCCCCTAATCCTCTTGGTTGCTCTTCTCTGCACTCTTTCTAGAGTCTCCACATCTTTTTTACATCGTGGTGACCAAAACCAGATGCAGGATTCCAATTGGGCTTATTATCAGGGGATGTCTCATTTTTGGGAAAACAGGGCACTTCGACTGAACAAGATAAAGCATTCCAATTATAGAAGTCAATTAGGGCCCTGCCATTTGCCCAAACTGAAGAGAACTTAAAGAATAATCTTACCTTAGCTTATTTACAAATTGTTCCATATTATATCCATAGTTTTATACATCTTTTTTTTACTGACATTCGTAAACTTCCCTCTCATTTTAAATCCACACATTTTAACATCGCCATAGATCTGTGTTTTTCAGCCTTGGAAGCTTGAAGATGGGTGGACTTCAACTCCCAGAATCCCCCAGCCAGCGCTGCTGGCTGGGGGATTCTGGGAGTTGAAGTCCACCCATCTTCAAGCTTCCAAGGTTGAGAAACACGGCCATAGATTCTAAGAACATGATGCACCAGTCTCTGTTTTCTTTTGAACGATGATTCTTTCCATCACTAGATGTCACTCAAGGCCAGAGAACGTGACTGAACTCACATTCAGGACAATCCATTAGGGGGACAAGGCAAATGTTATTCGCCAGGCTAAAAGCCCTTTGACCACTTGAACAAGGTCAGGTTTTAGGAGCAAAGCTTCTCCAGAGTTTTCAGCAACTGGGTTCCTCCCGATCCAAAATGAGCAGAAGAGCTCCAGCATTAGCCACCATGAGTCCATGTCTTCTCAATAGGGATGCCCTGTGATCTCTCACTCCGAGAGTCCCACTCTGAGAGGGATGGGCAGTTAAGAAATAGGATAGATAGATAGATAGATAGATAGATAGATAGATAGATAGATAGATAGATAGATAGATAGATAGATAGACAGACAGACAGACAGACAGACTAAATAGATAGATGATAGATAGATAGATAGATAGATAGATAGATAGATAGATAGATAGATAGACAGACAGACAGACTAAATAGATAGATGATAGATGATAGATAGATAGATAGATAGATAGATAGATAGATAGATAGATAGATAGACAGACAGACAGACAGACTAAATAGATAGATGATAGATAGATAGATAGATAGATAGATAGATAGATAGACAGACAGACAGACTAAATAGATAGATGATAGATGATAGATAGATAGATAGATAGATAGATAGATAGATAGATAGATAGATAGATGAGAGAAATGACAGAATAGATGGTAGATAGATAGATAGAGTAAATAGATAGAAGATGAGAAGGAAAGAGAGAAAAAGAAAGAAAGGGAGGGAGGGAGGGAGGGAGGAAGAAAAAAGAATGGAAGGAAGGAAGAAAAAGAAAGAAAATAACATAAAAAGAAATAGAGAGGAAGAGATGAGAGAAAGAAAAAGGAAAAGAAAGAAAGGTAGGAGGGAAGGAAGGAAGGGAAGGAAGGAAGACAGAGGAAGGAAGAGAGAGAGAGAGAAAGAAAGAAAGAAAGAAAAGAAAGAGGAAGAGAAGAAGATGAGAAAGAGAAAGAGAAAGAAAAAGAAAAAAGGTAGGTAGGTAGGAAGGAAGGAAGGAAGGAAAAAGGGAAGGAAGATAGAAGATGGAAGGAAAAGAGAAAGAAAGAAAGAAAGAAAGAGTCCTTGTGCTCTATATCTCATCACTTTTATTGAGAGAGAGGGATCAGCTGGCTTCTCAGCCTGCCCCCCCCAATTGAGTTCAGCAGGGGATCCCCGAAAGCCAGGCGAGTGGCATCCAAAGAGCCGAGCTGCTGGGAATCTCTCGTGGCCAAAGATCAAGCAGTGGCTGGCGGGGTGGGGGTGGGAGGCCTGACAAATACATCTCTTTCCCTCCTTTCTCTCTTTCCCCCCCCACCTCTTCAGAGCCCCTCCGCATGGCATTCCCCCCCCCCCAATGTTGGCATCTTAACAAGGTCTGGAGCCGAAGCGGAGAAGAAAGAGAAGAAGGGGGAGGGGGACGGGAAGAAAAGGAGGAAAGAAAGGCCAGTGGCCATGAAAGAAGGTGAAAAAGCCCCCCAGGATAATTAAAGGTCATACAGGACTTCCTAATTACTGTAGCAAGAGGGAGGATAATGTGAGATAATGATGTCACGTGAGAACTAATGAGGAGGATTAATGCAATCCCACTGTCCCCCACCCACCCACCCCCCAGGAAAAAAGGCCTTCTTCTGCTCCCTGTTTGGCCCACTCCTCATCTCTCTTCTTCGTCCTGGCTCACAAAATGCTAGAGGGAGGGCAAAGGTCCTAAGGATGCGCTTGGCGAAAGCAGAAGAGGAGGAGGAGAAGGAGAAGAAGGAGAAGGAGAAGAAATGGTGGAGGAGGAGGAGAAGGAGAGAAAGGAGATGAAGGAGGAGGTAGAAGAGGGAGGAGGAAGAGGGAGAGGAGAAAAAGGAGGACGAGGAAGAGGAGGAGGAAAAGAAGAAGAGGAGGAGAAGGAGGAGAGAAAGGAGAAGGAGATGGAGGAGGTGGAAGAGGGAGGAGGAAGAGGGAGAGGAGAAAAAGGAGGAGGAGGAGAAGAAGACGAAAGAAGAGGAGGAAGAGGAGGAGGAAAGAAGAGGAGGAGGAGGAGAAAGGAGATGGAGGAGGAGCAGGAGGTGGTGGAGGAAGAGGGAGAGGAGAAAAAGGAGATGGAGGAGGAGGAGATGGAAGAGGGAGGAGGAAGAGGGAAAGGAGAAAAAGGAGGACGAGGGAAGAAGAGGAAAAGAAGAAGAAGAGGAGGAGCAGGAGGAGAAAGGAGATGGAGGAGGAGCAGGAGGTGGTGGAGGAAGAGGGAGAGGAGAAAAAGGAGGTGGAGGAGGAGGAGAAGAAGAAGAGAAAGAGGAGAAAGGAGAAGAAGAAGAGAAATGAGATGGAGGAGGAGGAGGTGGTAGAGAGAGGAGGAAAAGGGAGAAGAGAAAAAGGAGGAGGGAGAAGAAGGAGAGGAGGAGGAGAAAGGAGATGGAGGAGGAGCAGAAGCAGGAGGTGTTGGAGGAAGAGGGAGAGGAGAAAAAGGAGGAGGAGGAGGAGGAGGAGGAGGAGAAGGAGAAGAAGAAGAAGTAGTAGTAGTAGTAGTAGTAGTAGTAGTAGTAGTAGTAGTAGTGGTGGTGGAGGAGATAGGAGATGGAGGAGGAGGAGGGAGAGAAGAAAAAGGAGGAGGAGGAGGAGGAGGAGGAGGAGGAAGGCCGAAGAAGACTTCAGAGGCTCTTTTGATAAGGGGAACTCTTTCAAACTGCCCCCCCTCTCCCCGAGCTTTCCCACTTCATGAATCTCGTCTTCCAGGGATGTCAACAAGGGCATTGTTCATCCGTGACCCTCCTCTCCACTGGACCAAGTGGTGCTTCTTAATTGAACATAATCCCGCAGCTCTTTAAAAAAAAAACACCACCCCTCTGTTTCAAACACCCCCCCCCACCCGATTCTGTATCCCCCCCCCCCCGCTTTTATATGTTGATGGCCTGCTCTGGAGGAGAATGCCTGGGGTCTGCCTTCATGAAGGACACTTTAACCAGCTTGGAAAAAGCACTACTTTCAGAGGTCATCTCAATTTGCTGCCTTTTGTTTTTGTTAGAAAGAAAGAAGAAGAAAGAAAGAAAAGAAGAAGAAGAGAAGAAAGAAAGAAAAGAAAGAAAGAAAGAAGAAAGAAAGAAAGAAAGAAAGAAGGAAGGAAGGAAAGAAAGAAAGAAAGAAAAAAAGGAAGGAAGGAAGGAAGGAAGGAAGGAAAGAAGAAAGAAAGAAAAAGAAAGAATGAAAGAAAGAAAGAAAGAAGGAAGGAAGGAAGGAAGGAAAGAAGGAAAGAAAAGAAAGAAAAAGAAAAGAAGGAAAGAAAGAAAGAAAGAAAGAAAGTCTATTTGAGAAGGTTAGCCTGGTAAAGTTCATTGAAAGTCTTAGCTTAAAGTAGCATAAACTTTAAGGAAAAGGGGGTTAAATTGGTCACTGTTTAAAAGTCATTCTTGGATAACTGGGTGGTCTCACTTTTTATTTGCAGGAGGAGGAGGAGGAGGAGGAGGAAGAAGAAGAAGAAGTGAAGTGGAAGTGGAAGAAGGAGGAGGAAAAGGAAGTGGAAGAAGAGAAAGGGGAAGGAGGAGGAGGAAGAAGAAGAAGAAGAAGAAGAAATGATAGGGAAGATGGAGGAGGAGGAGGGAGAGGGAGGAGGATAGGGAAGAAGAAGAAGAAATGGAAGTGAGAAGAAGGAGGAGGAAAAAGGAAGGGGAAGAAGAGAAAGGGGAAGAAGGAGAGGAGGAGAAGGAGGAGGAGGAGAGAGAAGAAGAAGAAGAAGAAGAAGAAGAAGAAGAAGAAGAAGAAGAAGAAGAGAGAAGAAGAAGAAGAAGAAGAAGAAGAAGAAGAAGAAGAAGAAGAAGAAGAAATGATAGGAGATGGAGGAGGAGGGAGAGGGAGGAGGATAGGGAAGAAGAAGAAGAAATGGAAGTGGAAGAAGAGAAAGGGGAAGAAGGAGGAGGAGGAGGAGGAGAGAGGGGAGGAGGAGGAGGAGGAGGAGGAGGAGGAGGAGAGAAGAAGAAGAAGAAGAAAGAAGAAGAAGGAAGAAGAAGAAGAAGAAGAAGAAGAAGAAGAAGAAGAAGAAGAAGAAAAGAAGAAGAAGAAGAAGAAGAAGAAGAAGAAGAAAGAAGAAATCTCTTTTTTTGCTTCTTGAGAAAATGAAAGTGCTTCTGTCTTCTGGGCTATTTCCATCCAGAGAAGACTATTCCTTTCACCTACCTACAGCACCTCCCCCTATGCACCCCCCACCCCCCCAAATCCATGCAAAACCTTTGCAGGGCTGCAGGGTTTATTTATTTCTTTATAGTTCGTGGTGTGTTGAAGCTTCTGCTAAAAGCTGTGTGTGTGTGTCTCGAATCGATTTGAGTTTGGGGAGAGCCCACGTAGCCTCGCTCGGCTAAGCCATCCACCTTGGCATCTCTCCGGCCAGGTGCTCTGCAGAGTTAAATGCTTCTTTTGTCTTAGAGCTCAGGGGGGAAGGAGACTAAAACCCTGCTGTAACCGAGATTAAAGTGGGGCCATAAATGGAAAAAAGCCACGGGGGTCCTTTAAGTGCTCCAGAATAAGGGGTGGGGGGGATGCAGAAGGGAGAAAAGTCAGGCCTACGTAAGATTTCCGTTGAAAAATTTGCAAGAATGAGATTGTCGCTGGGACGTTGGGCGGGGCGGTGTTGGGGGCCACTGTGAATTTGGGGAGGCGGGGTAGAACCACGATTTTCAGGGTTCTTCCCTAAATCTCAAGTAGTCCTCGATTTACGTCCACCGTTGAGACCAGGAATTTCCATTGTTAAGCAAGACGTTTGTTTGGGAAGCGAATCACACTCGATTTTATGAACCTTTTGGTCGGGGCTGTTAAGACAATCGCTGCGTCGTTAAGCGAGTGGCACGGTTGTTAAGCAAATCCAACTTCCCCGTTGACTTGGCTTGTTGGGAGCCGGCTGGGGACGGTCACCAATGGTGGGGTCACACGACCTCAGGATGCTGCAATGGGACCGTCGATATAGGCTGGTTCCCCCCCCTTAAGCGTTATCAGTTAAAGAATGAAGAGCGGTATTCACATTAGAGAGCCATGGTGGGTGCGGTGGTTAGAATGCGGTATTGCAGGCTGACTCTGCCCACTGAGTTCGATCCCGACTAGCTCAAGGTTGACTCAGCTTTCCATCCTCTGAGGTCGGTTAAATGAGAACCCAGATTGTTGGGAGTAATTCGCTGACATTTGAGAGGGCTGTAAAGCACCGTGAAGCGGTATATAAGTCTAACTGCTATCGAAGCCCGTTGTGTGAAGGCTACCAACTTTTCTTAAGGGGCAACTATGTTGGTTAATCTACTAGCCACCATGAAAAATGCTCTGGGGATTGATAGAACCAGGGGTGGGCTTCAGAAATTTAAGCAAGGGGGTTCTCTGCCCGGTTGCTGGGGTAGGGCGTGGGCCATGGTGGGTGTGGCCTAGTCGGCTTCCTGCACCATGGTGGGGAAGCGTTATTGCCCTCCCCGGGCTCCGGAGGCTTTTCTCCAGCCTTCGGCAGGGTGAAAAACGGCCTCCCCAGGCTCCAGAGGCCCTCTGGAGGCCGCCCTGTTTCCAGCCTTCCCGAACTTCCACTAGGCCTGTTTTTCACCCTCCCCAAACTCCGTGCGCGCCCCTGCACCTACCTGCATCCAAAATGGGCCGCATGGGGACTCCCTGGGAAGAGAGTAGTGGGTGGGAGCCAGCCAGGAGTGGTTTGGGGTGAACGTGCTGTAGGAACCGAGCCAACTGGGGCTCATTCATGAAACCTGGTTAAAACAAAACATGGCTTAGTGAGGTTTATGCGTTCAGCCTCTAACGGAAGGACGGAAGGTCCCACTTAACGCTCAACAGTAAGTTTGATTTGAATCGGACACAGATGAAGTTACTGCGGTTTGCCTACCTTAATCCTAGTTCATGAAAATAAAGACTTTGCATATTGTGTGAATCAGAGGAGGTGCCCGATTCATTCATTGGGCAACTTCCACCACAGCAGGCAAACATTCCAAGTTCCCGGAAACTTTTCGATGAGGGGCTGCCAACCTGTCTTTAAATTTAGATTCTAAACATGCAATGAATGAAGAAGCCATGTCCGTATTCAAGTGGCCATTCAGACAAACTCCCAGCTATAAATCTTGAGGCGCCCCACTCTTACACCCGCCCCCCAACCCACCCAGGCCTTCCAGTGGCTTTGCAAATACCGCTGGGAGTCTGTCGCTCTTTTGAGTTAATGTTAGGAAGATTAGAGGCTGGGAGTGAGAACATGTTAATTGCTTGGCACTTTGGTTAATCATCCAGACAGATTCTCTCTGGGCTTATCAAACACATGGAAGCAGACACAGACCAGAATCTTCTATCAAAACAGAGGTGGGGTTTCAGCAGGTTCTGACCAGTTCTGGAGAACCGATAGCGGAAATTTTGAGTAGTTCGTGGAACCGGTAGTAAAAATTCTGACTGGCCCTGCCCACTTCTATTCTCTGCCCTCCCGAGTCCCAGCTGATCGGGAGGAAATGGGGATTTTGCAGTATCCTTCCCCTGGAGTAGGGTGGGAATGGAGATTTTACAGTATCCTTCCCCTGCCACGCCACCAACCCATGCCCACGCCCACGCCCATCAAGTCATGCCACGCCCACCCAGCCACACTCACAGAACCGGTAGTAAAAAAAATGTTTGAAACCTACCACTGTATCAAAGCAATCGATGGTTAAGATTTTTGTTTCCTGATTGCTTATTTGTACCCTTTGACTATCATTAAGTGTTGTACCTTATGATTCTTGACGAATGTATCGTCTTTTTATGTACACTGAGATCATATGCACCAAAGACAAATTCCTTGTGTGTCCAATCACACTTGTCAATAAATAATTCTTCCTTCCTTCCTTCCTTCCTTCCTTCCTTCCTCCTTCCTTCCTTCCTTCCTTCCTTCCTTCTTTCCTTCCTATCTATCTATCTATCTATCTATCTATCTATCTATCTATCTATCTTTGTTTCCTAATATGATTCGATTATTTGTATCCTATGACTATCATTAATATTCTTGATGAACGTGTCTCTTCTTTTATGTACACTGAGAGCGTATGCACCAAAGACAAATTCTTTGTGTTCCAATCACACTTGGCCAATAAAAAATTCTATTCTATTCTATTCCTATTCTATTCTATTCTATTCTATTCTATTCTATTCTATTCTATTCTATTCTATTCTATTCTATTCCATTCCATTCCATTCCATTCCATTCCATTCCACTCCATTCCACCCTACCCTACCCTACCCTACTCTACTCTATTCTATTCTAGGACATGAGTACCTACAGGAGTGGCCAAAATTGTGGAAACCCTTTTGGGAAAAGTGTATTTTTTGAGGCTTGATGGCTTATAAAACCCCCCTCTTTTTTTTTGAGTTTCAAGATAATCCTATTCCACTGCTGTAAGAGCCCAGATCTTAACCCAATTGAAAATCTATGGCCCCAATTAAATAAACTTGTTAGTCAGAAGCGATCCAGCAATAAAACCCAGTTCATAGAAGCCATCCTTCAATCTTGGTTTCACATGATAACAGCTGCAGAAATCAAAGACTTGGTTCACTCCATGGGAAGACGTTGTAAGGCCGCCATTCATGCTAAAGGGGACCCCAACTAAGGATTATTGCATTGATTTTAATGCTTAACTCAGTGAAGGGCGACAGGATTTGGGCTGCAAAGAATCAAATGGCCACCAGAGGGCGACCAAAGGGAATCAGAAAGCTGATTATTTTGCTGCCCTCTAGAGATGCTCTGTATTATCGCATCTTAATTTAGTATCCACCTCTGGAAAAAACAAAGTTCCTTAAAATCGCCCGTATAACAAAAAGAACGGGGGACCTGCTTGAGAAATTCTACTCCAGTCATCGACCAAACCATAAATCTCAGCACATTGAAATGCGCGATTACAACTCATTGCACCAGAGCCTATGACGATGTCTTGTCTTTGCTTCAAGCTACAATCTGGTCCGCAGCCAGAGTAGCAATTAAGAACATAATGAGCTACGCCTTCTTGTGGGGTGATGACCCAGGCAAGAGTCTAGTCTTGGGTGGAATTATTTTAAGGGGAAGACACTGCGGCATACCACATTAACTTACCTTCCCAAGCGTCTTGGGAAGAACGCCAGGGCCTGTCTGGTGAATGAAATTTCCCAGGGCTGGGCTTCAAAAATTTTAGCAAAGGGTTCTCTGCCCAGTTGATGGGTGGGCATGGCCATGGTGGACATGGTCTAGTCGGCCTTTTACACCACAGCGGGTGTGTGTGTGGCATTTTTGCCCTCCTGGGCTCCGGAGCTTTCCTCGAGCCTCCGGAAGGGCGAAAACCGGGCCTCCCCAGGCTCCGGAACACCATCCGGAGGCCCTCTTGGCAAACTTCTGGTAGGCCCATTTTTCACCGTCGTGTGGGGACTCCTGGGAGAGGAGGGGAGGGCGGGGCCAGCCAGGAGTGGGATTTGGGGGTTCGCCAAACTGCACAGAATCTTAGCTAGAGGTTCTCCCGAACCCGTGCAAACCCCCAGCAGCCCATCCTGAAATTGCCCCATATCCCAGAAAATGCCAGGAAAATTTAGTATGTCTCAACTTTGGTGATTTAAAGATGATGTGGACTTTAACTCCTGGGATTCCACAGCCAGCCACTTCAAATTGCCACAGCCTGAGAAATACTGGTTTAGGGTGATAGGGTGTGTGTGTGTGTGGAATTATTTATCTCCCAACTTGCCCTGCGTCAATAGAGATAGTCCTCAACATATGACAGTCCATTTAGTGACCATTTAGTGAAGTTACAATGGCACTGAAAAAAGTGACTTATGATAGCACAAAATTGGAAACCACCAGACACCCTTCCAGATCAAATCATAATAAAACAAAATATACGAATGTGCAGAGATGGACAGATTATCTATGGAGATGAAGGAGAAGGAGGACCCCGAGTACTATTTAATATGGAATAAATGGTATTCCTGGCTGGAGAGTAAACATCAAATTTAAGGGGTGTTTTTGTCACGAGATCGAATTGTAAATAGAAATCAAGATAATTTAAATAAAGATGTACGTTTAAGATAAGAGATATTAGAAGTAGGATTTGTGTAAAGAAGATATATAGGTTAGAGATACTGATGCAGAAAAGTTGTTATTAGTATTGAAATTTTGATGTGTTTGTTTTTGGCTGTTTATATTTTTTTGTTTTTTCTTTGTGCGTGTGTTTTTTCCTTGCTTTTTTTGTGTAATATGTTTATTTTTGTACTGTGTATTTTTATCTTTGGAAATTTAATAAATATTTTGTATTATTTTTTTTTAAAAAAAGAAAAAATTGACTTACAACCGTTTTTCCACACTTACGACCATTTCCCCATCCTCATGATAATGTGGTCAAAATTCAGACGCTTGGCAAACTGACTCATATTTATGACGGGGCCCTGGGACGCCTTTTGTGACTTCCGATAAAGCGAAGTCGTTAGGGAAGTCAGATTCGCTTAACAACCCGTGTTACTAACTTAACAACTGCCGTGATTCCCTACTACTATCTCGAATAAGAGTGGCAAAGGAGCGAGTACAATTTGTATACAGAAGCCACAGGCTGTGTAGAGAATCCTGGTTTCCAAAATGTGCTTGGCTGTCAAAAAACACTCAGCCTGGTAGTTGAATTTTACTATGAATGTCATTCTGGTGCGTTTTCTCATGGCGTTTAAACTGTCTCCCTGAGGCCATTGCCTCAGTTTCCCTAAGGGTAGGGCCAGCTCTGCAGGACAAAATGGAAAAAACTTTGCAACGTTATGGGCGAAAAGCAAAAAGTACTATTCATAATAAGTTCTTTCTTTATATATATATATATATATATAATATATATAATATAAATTGGGTGATTTTGGGTGAGCACTCTTTGGGAAAGGTAGGAGAAAAAAAAACACCAAACTTTGGCAGACACGAGAGAGTTAAATTTCTCCTTTATTCCCCCCCCCCCCTTTCCCTCCACGCTTCTAAAGTACCAGGTTGAGCAAGACTTCAGGAGTCGGGCGGATGGCTGATAAACCGCATGCCATAAAAATTTGTCAAAGGCCCCACATACTTGATTCCTGAAGCTCAGCCTCACCCTGCCCTTGTGTGGCTGTGGGTGGGTGTGGGTGTTGGAGAGTGTGCCTGCCTGTCAGATTCTCTCTCTCTCTCTCTCCCCCCCCCTCTCTCTCTCTCTCTTTCTTTCCTTTCTCTCTTTCTCTTTTTCCCTCTCTCTTTCTCACTCTTTCTCTCTTTCTCTCACTCTTTCTGTCTTTCTCTTTCTCTGTCTTTCTCTTTCTCTTTCTCTCGCTCTCTTTTTTTCTTTCTTTCTCTCTTTCTCTTTCTCTCTTTCTTTCTCTTCTCTCTTTCTTTCTCTCTCTCTTTTCTTTCTCTCTTTCTCTTTCTTTCTCGGTCTCTCTCTCTCTTTCTCTCTCTCTCTCTCTCTCTTTTTCTCTCTCCCCGTCTCTTTCTCTCTCTCTCTCTCTTTCTCTCTTTTCCTCTCTCTTTCCCTCTCTTTCTCTCTCTTTCTCTCTCTCACTCTTTCTCTGTCTTTTTCTCTGTCTGTCTTTCTCTTTCTCTCTCTCTCTTTCTCTCTTTCCCTCTCTCTCTCTCTCTTTCTCCTTTTCCCTCTCTCTTTCTCACTCTTTCTCTCTTTCTCTCACTCTTTCTGTCTTTCTCTTTCTCTGTCTGTCTTTCTCTCTCTCTCTCTTTTTCTTTCTTTCTCTCTTTCTCTTTCTCTCTTTCTTTCTCTCTCTCTTTCTTTCTCTCTTTCTCTTTCTTTCTCGGTCTCTCTCTCTTTCTCTCTTTCTTTCTCTCTCTCTCTCTTTCTCTCTCCCCGTCTCTTTCTCTTTCTCTCTCTCTCTTTCTCTCTTTCCCTCTCTCTTTCCCTCTCTTTCTCTCTCTCACTCTTTCTCTGTCTTTTTCTCTGTCTGTCTTTCTCTTTCTCTCTCTTTCTCTCTCTCTCTTTCTCTTTCTCTCTCTCTTTCTCTCTTTCCCTCTCTCTTTCTCTCTCTCTCTCACTCTTTCTGTCTTTTTCTCTCTGTCTTTCTCTTTCTCTCTCTTTCTCTTTTTCTCTGTCTGTCTTTCTCTTTCTCTCTCTTTCTCTCTCTGTCTCTTTCTATCTTTCCCTCTCTCTCTTTCCTCCCCTTTCTCTCTCTCTTTCTCACCCTTTCTCTCTCTCTTTCTCTCTCTCTTCTCTCTCTCTCTCTTTCTCTCTCTTTCTATCCCTCTCTCTCCATCTCTCCTCTCTCTCTCCTATATGCACGCACACTTCTGTGTAATCCATTAACCCAAGTGCTTGCGCTATGCCCCGGGACATACATAACCTATGGCTTTGAGTCAAAGAGGGTGGAGAGTTCCCACACTCTGCCTCCTCGGTGCTTGGCAAGCTCACCGCATTCCACGGCACCACAAAGCAAGTCCTTAAGCAGCCGGAGGGAGGGAGGGAGGGAGGGAAGGGGGGGGGTTAAGCCGTCAGGTGTGACCCACAGAAACTACCACACTCCTGTTCATTGGCCAATTTCTCTTTCAAGTCTTTGTTCCCTGCCGGTCTCTCCGTTGGAAAAAGAAGAAAAGGGACTTTGTTCACCTGGTTACCTGTTGTGAAGGTACACACACACACACACACACACACACACACGGCATCTCCCTCCCCACGTTCCCCACCCTCCGTCCAAAAAACCCTTATGAATTGCGCCAGCTTCCCAGACAGAACAGGTTCTGTGCACGTTGTAAATGGAACTATTGATCCCAGCTGCAAAGACATTAAAAGGCTGATTTTTCCTCCTGGTTTTTCATATATATATGGCTAGAAGAAAAACATATATATATATATATATATATATATATATATATATATATATATATATATATATATATATATGTATGTATGTATGTATGTATATATATATATATATATGAAAAACCAATACACACTTTTCCCAAAAAACCTGTTGGGAAAAGTGTGTATTTTCTAAAACGTAGCTAATACCACTTTTTTGGGGAGTAGTGCCATAAAATGATATATCCATGGAAAGATCATTTAATCAAGAATGTAATGCCATAACTTTTTATGAAGGGTTTACTATTAGAACAGCAGTGACAGTCTAAAGAAGAAAAGTGAAACAGGTAGAAAAAAACGAGATATACAATAATTAACAACCATGGAAAAATACGAGATATGCAGACATTATCTGTATATTAACAGACATTATTGTCTGTTAATCCTGAGTTGGGTAACCTTTAGCATGAATGACGGCCTTACAACGTCTTCCCATAGATGTGAACCAAGTCTTTGAGTTCTGCAGCTGTTATCATGTGAAACCAAGATTGAATGATGGCTTCTATTAACTGGGTTTTATTGCTGGGTCGCTTCTGACTTAACAAGTTTCTTTAGTCGGCTCCATAGATTTTCAACTGCGTTAAGGTCTGGGTTATTCCCAGGCCATTCCAGCAAGTGGAATAGGATTATCTTGAAACTCCCCCCCCCAAAAAAGTGGTGTTATGAGCCATCAAACCTCAAAAAATACACTTTCCAAAAGGTTTCCACAATTTTGGCCACTACTGCACATGTATGTATGTATGTATGTATGTATGTATGTATGTATGTATATATCTGTCTTCATATATGTGTGTGTGTGTGTGTTGTGTGTGTGTGTGTGGTGTGTGGTAGGTCTTTGGTTATTCGGGTTTTCTCCCACGTAAAATTGGATTTTTTCAATTTTAATGCGGGAGAAAACCTGAATAACCAAAGACCTACATACAAACACCCGCGAAAACCTCAGAAAATATATATATATATATATATATATATATATATATACCAGTGAAAAAGTTGGGTTTTTTTAAAATAATGCAATCCTGAGCATTGCTCCTGGGAAGGAAGCTGCCCGAGGGTAATAAAACTTATCATCGAGGTAAATATGTTAGTGGCTGCAGTCCAGCCCTTCGGTGCCTTGATGGGAAAAGCAGATTGGACTGGAAGCTTGTTCCAGCTCACACCGAAAACCCGTTTTCTTGCAAAGACGCTGAAGCGTGAATAAACGAAGCTGGATTCACACACTTAATCACCCAACAAATACGGCTGTGTTGGATTAGGCGCAAGCACAAGCTTGCCATACCCAACAACCAGTTTGCCCCACGGAACAACCGGATGCCTCTAAGAGCAGGGATGTCGAACTCAAGGCCCGGAGGCTAGATCCAACCTGCAAGCTGCTTAGATCTGGCCCGCGAAGCCACCCTGGAAGAGAGCAAAGGAGCAGCCCACGGTGCCTCTGCCAGTGAAAATGGAGCTTGCAAGGGCCATGGGAGGCTCGCCCGAGCCCTGGCAGAGGGTTGCAGGAGGCCGTCGCAGGCGAAAACGGAGCTCAGGAGCTCATTTTTGCTGGCAGAGCACTTGGGCAAACCACAGGCCCCGACACGAGTGACGTTGAGCGGGCCACGCCCACCCCAGCCATGCCCCGCCCCTGGCCCCTCCCCCCAAGGTCAAACACAACCCTGATGTGGCCCTCAATGAAATTGAGTTTGCCCTGGTCTCCAAACTTGGCAACTTTAAAACTTGTGCACTGCAACTCCATGCTGGGGAATTCTGGGAGTTGAAGTCCACAAGTCTTAAAGTTGCTGAGTTTGGAGTCCCCCGCTAGGGCGAATTCTGGGAGTTGAAGTCCACAAGTCTTAGAGTTGCTGAGTAGTTCGGAGAACCGGTAGAGGAAATTTTGAGTAGTTCGGAAAACCGGGTAGCGGAAATTTTGAGTAGTTGAGAGAACCGGTAGGGGAAATTTTGAGTAGTTCGGAAAACCGGGTAGCAGAAATTTTGAGTAGTTCAGAGAACCAGTAGAGGAAATTTTGAGTAGTTCGGAAAACCGGGGTAGCGGAAATTTTGAGTAGTTCAGAGAACCGGTAGCAGAAATTTCGAGTAGTTCGGAGAACCGGTAGTGGAAATTTTGAGTAGTTCGGAGAACCGGTAGTGGAAATTTTGAGTAGTTCGGAGAACCGGTAGTGGAAATTTTGAATAGTTCGGAGAACCTGTAGTGGAAATTTTGAGTAGTTCGGAGAACCGGTAGTGGAAATTTTGAGTAGTTCGGAGAACCTGTAGTGGAAATTTTGAATAGTTCGGAGAACCGGTAGCGGAAATTTTGAGTAGTTCGGAGAACCGGTAGCGGAAATTTTGAGTAGTTCGGAGAACCTGTAGTGGAAATTTTGAATAGTTCGGAGAACCAGTAGTGGAAATTTTGAGTAGTTCAGACAACTGGCAAATACCACCTGTGGCTGGCCCCAGAGTGGGGTGGAAATGGAGATTTTGCAGTATCCTTCCCCTGCCACGCCCACCAAGCCACACCACGCCCACCAAGACATGCCCACAGAACCAGTAGTAAAAAATTTGGGTTTCACCACCTGTGCCTGGAGAACTATTGCCAGTACTGAGACAATATCAAACAAAAGCTCGTTTTGCTTGGAGGGGCAGGGAGGGCACCATCTGTGGGAATGCGTTTGCAGAGCGCACTCCGATTCTTAAGGCTGCACATACCTAAGCCGTATTCCCAGCAAGCACACGCAGGCCCCACAACTTGGTGATCTGCTTACTGTAAATAAATCTTATCAACTTTCCCAGCTTGAAGTGGGGTGCTTAAGTTTTAAGCGTGGAACAAATTACTGTTTGTCTGGCTCTACCTGTTTACACACCGACAGCAAAGAGAAAGAAAAAGGAGGGAAACTCTCCGTGCCCATGGAGCAGTGTGTGTTAGAGAAATAACAGATACACACACATACACACACATATAAAACATCTGCATGGACAAACCTTCTCAGCCTGTAAAATCTGTTTAGGTTTGACCAATGAATTGGAAGATATTTTGCTTCCTCCTTTAGAGAAAAAAAAAACTGTTTATAAGATTCACGAAAGATGCAAAGACACTTGTTCTAACAGGAAGGAAGGAAGGAAGGAAGGAAGGAAGGAAGGAGAAAGGAGAAGGGAGGGAGAAATGAGAAGGAGGGAAGAAAAAATGAGAAGGAAGGAAAAAAAGGGGAAGGAAGGAAAAATGAGAAGGAAGGAAAAATCAGAAGGAAGGAAGGACAGAAAAAATGAGAAGGAAAGGAGAAATGAGAAGGAAGGAAGGAAGAAAAAAATTGGAAGGAAGGAAGGAAGAAAAAAAATGAGAAGGAAGGAAGGAAGGAAGAAAAAAATTGGAAGGAAGGAAGGAAGAAAAAAATGAGAAGGAAGGAAGGAAAAAATGAGAAGGAAAGGAGAAATGAGAAGAAAGGAAAGAAGGAAGGAAAAAATGAGAAGGAAAGGAGAAATGAGAAGGAAGGAAAGAAAGAAAGAAGGAAGGAAGTAAAAAATGAGAAGGAAAGGAGAAATGAGAAGGAAAGGAGAAATGAGAAGGAAGGAAAGAAGGAAGGAAGGAAGGAAAAATGAGAAGGAAAGGAGAAATGAGAAGGAAGGAAGGAAGGAAGGAAAAAATGAGAAGGAAAGGAGAAATGAGAAGGAAGGAAGGAAGGAAGGCACTAGATAAAAATGAGATGATTCCAATTACTTATTTTCATTTTTTTGTTTGTATCCTACCTTGATTATTTTTACAGACAATTCAAGGCGGTGATCCTATCCCACACACTTTCCCCCTTCTATTCTCCCCACAACAACAATCCTGTTAGGTGGGTTGGGCTGAGAAACAGGGACTGGCCCAAAGTCATTTCATACCTAAGGTGGGCACTTGAGTTTACCTCTACCTGAGAGCCCATCCTCACTACCTGTGTCCTCTAGAGCAGTGGTTCTCATCCTGTGGCCCGGGAACCCCTGGGATAGGGGCCATGGTGTCATCACAGGGGAGGGGTCTGTGAAGGCTTGAAGAAATGTTATGATTTCTATCTTGAGTTAAGTCTGGGGGGGGGGGCGGTCGGTCTGTGGCCACAAAGGGTATTTAAAGGGGGTTAAGAAAACATTAAGAACTGTCTAGAGCAGGGGTCTCCAACCTTGGCAACTTTAAGCCTGGAGGACTTCAAGTCCCAGAATTCCCCAGCCAGCAAAGCTTCCCCTTCCCTCTTCCTCCTCCTCCTTCTCTTCTTCTCCTCCCTCTTCTTCTTCCTCTTCTTCTCCTTCCTCTTCCTCCTCTTCCTCTTTTTCTCCTTCTCCTCTTCTTCTTCCTCTTCTTCTCCTTCCTCTTCCTCCTCCTCCTCCTTTTTCTCCTTCTCCTCCTCTTCTTCCTCTTCATCTCCTCCTCCTCTTCTCCTCCTCCTCCCTCTTCCTCCTTCCCTTCTTTTTCTTCTTCCTCTCCTCCTCCACCTTCTCTCCTCCTCTTCTTTCCTCCTCCTCTTTTTCTCCTCCTCCTCTTCTTCCTCTTCTCCTCCTCCCTCTTCCTTCCCTTCTTCTTCTTCTCCTCCTGCCTCCTCCTCTTCCTCTCCTCCTCCTCCTCTCCTCCTCCACCTTCTCTCCTCCTCCTCTTCTTTCTTCCTCTTCTTCTTCCTCTTCTTCTCCTTCCGCTTCCTCCTCTTCCCCTTCCTCTTTTTATCCTTCTCCTCCTCCTTCCTCTTCTCCTCCTCCTTCCTCTTCCTCTTTCCCTTCTTCTTCTTCCCTCCTCTTCCACCTTCTCTCCTCCTCCTCTTCTTTCCTCCTCCTCTTTTCCTCCTCCTCCTCTTCTCCTCCTCCCTCTTCCTCCTTCCCCCCTCCTCCTCCTCCTCCTTCTTCTCCTCCTCCTCCTCCCTCCTCTTCCTCACCTCCTCCTCCTCCTCCTCTTCTTTCCTCCTCCTCTTCCTCCCCCTCTTCCTCCTCCTCCTCTTCTTCTCTTCCTCCTCCTTCACAAAACCCAGTACAATGTTAGAATGGCTTTTGCTGTTTTCCAAGAAGCTGGGCTGGCCCGTCGTTCCCTAGTTGACACTCCCGTTGGCACAACCCCCCAGTGGTCCTTCTCCAGTTGGCGCTGGGACCCATCCCTCCTTCCCTCAACCCTCCACTCGCTGTAGAAAGGTTTTTTAAAAACGTGACTTCCTGTTGTAAAGGATCTGGGTCTAAGGAGGACAGGAATAAGCTTTTGAGACCTGGACGCCAGGGACCTCTCCTTTCAGAGGTCTCCAAAGGTTGCAGGGCCAAACAGATGCTGCTGTGACCTGACGATAGGATTTTGACGCGTCTGTGCTTTAGAGGAAGTTGGGTCGCAAACACGCAAATGATGATCAGGTCAGGGAGACCTTGGAAGGCCCAATGAGCGGCAGCTGTGTTTGCTCAATGATTAGCAAATGACCAGACAGGCAGGATTTCTTACGTCATCATCATCATCATCATCGAGAAAGACCCATCGACTTCTCCGGTTTTATTTAATTTATTGACGAGTTTCATTTCAGGCCAAGGTTGAAACATTCCCTGGGGCATCCCACTGGGGAAAAGCCTCAGCGCAAAATGAACTCTGGGGGCCAAAAGGAAAGGGATTTTTCTCCAAAAGCTGCAAGATTGAGGCTGTGGGGAGATTTAAAACGTTCGAAAACCTCGTTTTCTGCCACCGTAGATTGTACTGGAGGGGGAGTAAAGAAAAAAAGAAGGAGGATAATAATTGAAATGGTAGAGACCCGTGATGGCGAAGCTATGGCACGCGTGCCACAAGTAGCACACGGAGCCATATCGGTGGGCAGACGAGCATTGCCCTAGCTCAGCTATGATGTGCATGCGTGCACCAGCCAGCTGATTTTCGGGCCTTCCGGGCCCACCGGAAGTCTGGAAACAGGACGTTTCTGGCCTCCAGAGGGCCTCCTCTGTGTGTGGGGGGAAGGCTGTTTTTGCCCTCCCCAGGCTCCTAGAAAGCCTCTGGAGGCTGAGGAGAGTGAAAAACGGGCCTTCTGGTCCCACCGGAAGTCGGCAAATGGGCTGTTTCCGGCCTCCGGAGGGCTTCCATGGGAGTGGGGAAGGCCGTTTTCACCCTCCCCAGAATCCTAGAAAGCCTCTGGAGCCTGAGGAGAGTGAAAAACGGGCCTTTTGGTCCCACCGGAAGTCGGCAAATGGGCTGTTTCCGGCCTCCGGAGGACTTCCATGGGAGTGGGGAAGGCCGTTTTTTGCCCTCCCCAGGCTCCTAGAAAGCCTCTGGAGCCTGAGGAGAGTGAAAAACGGGCCTTCTGGTCCCACCGGAAGTCGGCAAATGGGCTGTTTCCCGGCCTCCGGAGGGCTTCCATGGGAGTGGGGAAGGCCGTTTTTCGCCCTCCCCAGAATCCTAGAAAGCCTCTGGAGCCTGAGGAGAGTGAAAAACGGGCCTTCTGGTCCCACCGGAAGTCGGCAAACGGGCTGTTTCCGGCCTCCGGAGGACTTCCATGGGAGTGGGGAAGGCTGTTTTTGCCCTCCCCAGGCTCCTAGAAAGCCTCTGGAGCTTGGGAAGGGTGAAAAACAGGCCTACCAGTGCCATTGCGTGCCAAAATGGGGGTCACACGGGGTCAGATGGGGGGGTCGCATGTGCGGGGGGCAGGGCGCATTGAATTATGGGTGTTGGCACGCATGCGCGCAACTCCCCCCCGTGCTCCCCCCGTTTTTGACACATGACGGCAAAAAGGTTAGCCATCACTGGCATAGACTTTCTTGCTCGACCAGGGGGTTGGACTAGATGACTTCCAAGGTCCCTTCCAACTCAGTTATTCTTCAGAGAAAAACCAGAAAGTCCAGTTGCCTCTTGAAAAAGAGCCGAGGAAGCTTCTGGGATGAGAAGCGAAACCTCTTCAGAGAAAAAAAAAACCAGAAAGTCCAGTTTGCCTCTTGAAAAAAACATCCTTTGGGAATCTTACAGAGGTTTAAACATCTGGAAGAAAACCGACCAAGCTCAGAGAGCACCACGGAGCCCTCATTTCAACCCCAAGCAACAAATAATCTCCTTTATCGGCCTATCATTATCTCCCACAGAGTACAAGGCTGGATTTTTAAAACTCATTTTACAGAGGTGACTCCTCTTAAAAGAGTGTGCTTTTTCTGAAATTGGGAATGTTCCAGAGTACAAAGAGTTCTTTTGCTCCGTTCCAGAAACAGGGAGGCATCTGTAGGTTTCTAGTCAAAAAAAGGCGTTTCCCACCATCCCATTCTGCATTTAAGAATCAGTGTTCGTAAATGAACAGGAGGAAATAACCCAAAATGTAAAGAAAAATTGATTCCCCCACCCCCAAATCTTGCTTTCTCCTGGGAAATGGGATAAACTCGTGAAGTGGCTGCGTTGTTATTATTTTTATTATTAACATCCTTCTGTCTTATTATTCCCTTGCCCTTCCCTTCTTCTGCTTTCATAATTTCTAATTCTTTTAAAATAATTATTTCCGAGGAGCCAGCTTGGTCTAATGGTTAAGGCATCAGGCTTGAAACCAGGAGACGGGGAGTTCTAGCACCACCTTAGGCATGAAAGCTGATTGGGTGACTTTGGGCCAATCACCAGGAGACTGGGAGTTCTAGTCCTGCCTTAGGCATGAAAGCTGGTTGGGTGACTTTGGGACAGTGACTCTCTCAGTCCAACCTACCTCACTGGGGTTTATTGTTGTGAGGAAAATAGGAGGAGGAAAGAGTATTAAATATGTTCACTGCATTAAGTTTTTTGTAAAAATAATAAAGGTGTGGGAAGGAAGGAAGGAAGGAAGGAAGGAAGGAAGGAAGGAAGGAAGGAAGGAAGGAAGGAAGGAAGGAAGGAAGGAGAAATAGGGAAGGAGGGAGGGAGAGAGGAGAAATAGGGAAGGAAGGAAGGAAGGAGAAATAGGGAAGGAAGGAAGGAAGGAGAAATAGGGAAGGAGGGAGGGAGGAGAAATAGGGAAGGAAGGAAGGAGAAATAGTGAAGGAAGGAGGGAGGGAGGGAGGGAGGAAGGAAGGAAGGAGAAATAGAGAAGGAAGGAAGGAAAGAAGGAAGGAGAAATAAGGAAGGAGGGAGAGAGGAGAAATAGTGAAGGAAGGAGAAATAGTGAAGGAAGGAGGGAGGGAGGAAGGAAGGAAGGAGAAATAGGGAAGGAAGGAAGGAAGGAGAAATAGGGAAGGAGGGAGGGAGGAGAAATAGGGAAGGAAGGAAGGAGAAATAGTGAAGGAAGGAGGGAGGGAGGGAGGGAGGGAGGAAGGAAGGAAGGAGAAATAGAGAAGGAAGGAAGGAAAGAAGGAAGGAGAAATAGTGCAGGCAGGCAGGCAGGCAGGCAGGCAGGCAAGGAGACAGACAGACAGACAAAGGTGGTCCAAGGAAAAGGAATTTAGTTCCTCCCTCCATGCCCCCCCCACCCAGTGGAGAATATACTCTAATACCTTCCCACGTACAATACACACACGCCTTTCTCGCACCCTCAGGCCATTCCGTTAACTCAGTTTACATTGCCCATAAGATACATAGCACATTTATTTACCATAAAATAAAGATAAAGTTACAGCAGGCCTCGTCAAAGAGCTACAGAAGCAAAAGGCAACAATGCCCTTTTACTATAACTCAAGCATACTCGGCAAATATTGATCTAAGCCTGGGCTGATCCTGGGACCAGCCTAGCAGTCGAAAATGGATTGTCGATCTAGAGGGTTGATTTGTGTTCCTGTCGGGTGGGGGTTCATATTTACGACGGTCGCAGTGTCCCCGGGTCATGTAATCCCCTTTTTGCGACCTTCTGACAAGCGAAGCCAATGGGGTGGGGAGCCAGATTCACTTAACAACCATATGACTCACTTAACAACCACATGACTCACTTAACAACCACATGACTTGCTTAACAACCATATGACTCACTTAACAACCACATGACTCGCTTAACAACCATATGTCTCACTTAACAACCACATGACTCGCTTAACAACCACATGACTCACTTAACAACCACATGACTCACTTAACAACCATATGACTCACTTAACAACCACATGACTCACTTAACAAACCGTGGCAAGAAATGTTGTAAAATGGGCCAAAAAAACAACAACAACCCCTCACTTAACGACTCAACAGAAACCTTGGGTCCAGTTGCGGTCGTAAGTCGAGGACTGCCTGTGCTGTGTAACGTTCGGACAAAGAGGGGCCAACAATTTGGAAATGAAAGTTTTGGAGAAACTGACTAGGCACCAAACAGAGGAGCAGAAGAGGAGGGTGGAGTTTTAGTGGGTAAAAACTCTATCCTAAGGGAGAACTAACCAAGTTCAGCCGATTTTCTTACCAAAATCCAAGAGCTAAAATGCCTCCTGAGGCTTGCTTGGGTGGGGTGTTGGACTAGATCCATGATGACAAACCTATGGCACGCGTGCCACAAGTGGCACGCAGAGCCGTATCGGTGGGCACGCAAGCGTTGCCCTTGCTCAGCTCCGGCAGTGATTTTCAGGCCTTCTGGGCCTGCCGGAAGTCGGGAAACAGGATGTTTCCAGCCTCCGGGAGGGAGTGGGGAAGGCCTGTTTTTCACTCTCCCCAGGCTCCAGAGACTTTCTAGGAGCCTGGGGAGGGCGAAAACGGCCTTCCCCACCGCCCCGGGGCCCAGAAATAGCCCGTTTGCCGACTTCCGGTGGGACCGGAAGGCCGATTTTTCGCTCTCCCCAGGCTCCAGAGCCTTTCTAGGTGGGACCGGAAGTTGGGAAACGGGCTGTTTCTGGCCTCTGGAGGGCCTCCTTGCCTTGAGTAGTGTTTCTGGACTTTCGACAACTTTTAAGGTGAGTGGACTTCAACTCCCAGAATTCCCCAGGCAGCCAAAGTGGGGAAGTCCACCCATCCACTGAGGTTAGAAAAAAAAAAAAAACTGGCTTGGAATGAAAATCGTTAGGAAATTTCTCCTTAGTTCTAGGTTGCTTCTCTCCTTGACTGGCTTAGAGAATCTACCCTGCCTTCGAAATGAGATTCTTAACAACATCGGACACTCCTTAGATTGCAAGAGTGAGTGTGCCTCTGCATGAGTCACCGTTCTGGGTCGCCCTTCCAGAATCAGCATCCAGTAAGAAACTGGGTAGGTGGCTGGGCTATAAATCAGGGGAGGATGAGAGCATCCGTCCCTCCCCATCGGCAGGGTTTGCCAGCGCCTTTGCCACCGAAGGTCGGGCTTCTCTATGAGTCACTGTTCAAGGTTGGCCTCTTCCCTCCAGCTTCTGTTCTGTAATGGACAGCTTCTTCTTCTTCTTCTTCTTCTTCTTCTCCTTCTTCTTCTTCCTCCTTCTCCTCCTCCTCTTCTTTCCTTCCTTCTCTTCTTTCCTCCTCCTCCTCCTCTTCCTCCACCACCACCTCTTCTTCTTCTTCCTTCTCCTCCTCCTCCTCTTTCCTTCCTTCTCCTCCTCTTCTTTCCTCCTCCTCCTCCTCTTCCTCCACCACCACCTCTTCTTCTTCTTCTTCTTCTTCCTCCTCCTCCTCTTCCTTCCTCCTCCTCTTCTTTCCTCCTCCTCCTCCTCTTCTTCTTCCTCCTCCTCCTCCTCCTCCTCCTCTTCTTCTTTCCTTCCTCCTCTTCTTTCCTCCTCCTCCTCCTCTTCTTCTTTCCTTCCTCCTCCTCTTCCTTCCTCCTCCTCTTCCTCCACCACCACCTATTCTTCGTCCTCCTCCTCTTCTTCTTCCTCCTCCTCTTCTTCTTCTTCTTCCTCCTCCTCCTCTTCCTCCACCACTTCTTCTTTCCTCCTCCTCCTCCTCTTCTTCTTTCCTTCCTCCTCCTCTTCCTTCCTCCTCCTCTTCCTCCACCACCACCTATTCTTCGTCCTCCTCCTCTTCTTCTTCCTCCTCCTCTTCTTCTTCTTCCTCCTCCTCCTCTTCCTCCACCACTTCTTCTTTCCTCCTCCTCCTCCTTTTCTTCTTTCCTTCCTCCTCCTCTTCCTTCCTCCTCCTCTTCCTCCACCACCACCTATTCTTCGTCCTCCTCCTCTTCTTCTTTCCTCCTTCTCTTCCTCCTCCTTTTTCTTCACAAAACCCAGTATGAATTTCATTGACTCACAATGCACCCATCGAGCGCAGGAACGAGCTGCCATCATCTGTGAGTCCCTGGCCTGGAGTCTCAGAACAGGGACTCTGACAGAGACCCCACAGAGGGAGCCCTAGAAACAAGCACTTGTCATTTCAAGAGCTGGAAGAGTGAAACGTCCTAATCTGGAAAACATGAGCGAGGAGGAGTGAGGTGGAGGCAGCCAAAACACAGCCTGCCCATTTTTCATCTTGGAGATTAAGCCCCCTAAATCAGCAAACAGCATGTCTGCATTCTCCGTTTTCTCAACCTTCCTCAGACACCTGAATTGTTCCTGGCTGAAATATACCTCCTTTCTCCCTCCCTCCCCCTATAATCTGCAGCTCCTCATTTTTCCCCCTGCTTACCTCCTCTAATCAATCTGTCTTTCTCTCTCTCTCACTGTCTCTCTTCCTCTTTCTTTCTTTCTTTCTCGCTCTCCCTCCTTCTCTTTCTCTCTGTCTCTTTCTCTCTCCCTCTACTTTCTCTCTCTCTCTTGCTCTCACCCTCTCCCTCCCTCCCTCCCTCCCTCTCTCTGTCTCTCTCTCTACATCTCCCTCTCTCCCTCTCTCTGCCTCTCTCTCCTTCCCTGTCTCTCTCTTTCTCCCTCCCTCTCCCTCCCTCTTTCTCTGTCTCTCTTTCTGTCTCTGTCTCTCTCTCTGTCTTTCTCTTTATCTCTCGCTCTGTCTCTCTCTCCCTCCCTCTCTCCCTCCCTCTCTCTCTCCCTCTCTCCCTGTCTCTCTCTTTCCCTCTCCCTCCCTCTCTTTCTCTGTCTCTCTTTCTGTCTCTGTCTCTCTCTCTGTCTTTCTCTTTATCTCTCGCTCTGTCTCTCTCTCCCTCCCTCTCTCCCTCCCCCCTCTCTCTCCCTGTCTCTCTTTCCCTCTCCCTCCCTCTCTTTCTCTCTCTCTCTCTCTGTCTTTCTCTTTATCTCTCGCTCTGTCTCTCTCTCTCCGTCCCTCTCTCCCTCCCTCTCTCTCCCTCCCTCTCTCCCTCTCTCTTTCCCTCTCCCTCTGTCTCTCTCTTTCTCTCTCTCCCTCCCTGTCTCTCTCTCTTTCTCTCTCTCCCCCTCCCTCTCTGTCTCTCTCTGTGTCTCTCTTCCCCTCTGTCGCTCTGCCTCTCTCTTTCTCTCTCTCCTTCTCTCTCCCTGATGTCTGCTGGGTGCTGACTGAAGCTGTCATTATCAGCTCAATAAATCTCTTGGCACGGAGATCTTCCTTTCTTTCTCTCTCTCTCTCTCTTTTTTAATTGAACTGCTGGCTTGCCCGGGGGCGAGGAGGTGGTGGGGGGGGGGGGAAGGAGGCCAGCAAAGGTTGAAGAGAGCAGCATTTTCCCACGCCTAAGACACACCGCCTCACACATTCCCGGGGCTGCCAGACCTTTTGCAAATGTTTGGATAGCATAGAGCAAATGGCACACCTTCTACTGCTTACTCTTCAGAGCCAGGCCAGCAGGAAGTGACACATACACACACACACACACACACACACACACACTCCCACCACCAACCTGTCTGCTGAGCAAATCATCCACTCTGGCTTGTCTTTCTCTGGGGGGGGGAGTGAGGGGGTTGAAAGGGTTGGGGTGCTGCCTGCTCGATAATCCTCGGCTTAACGTATTTTTAATTTAATTTAATATTTAATCATGGTTTGTTTTTTTTCCTCCTTATGTACACTGAGAGCCTATGCACCGAAGACAAATTCCTTGTTTTGTCCAATCACACTTGGCCAATAAAGAATCCTATTCTATTCTAAACCACCATTCGTTTTGGGACTTTTCAAAGCTACTGAAAAAAAAAAAAGCAACTTGTGACCGTTTCGCACACTTACGACCCCTTGCGACATCCCCCCGGTGGTGGCTTGGCCACCGCGGACTCATATTTAGGACAGCTGCAAAAATCCCTTGGGTCACCTGCAATCAATTGGGGGGGGTAGGTTTCCCGAACTTCATAACCGCAGGGTTCCGCTTAGCGACCATGGCGAGAAAGGCCACAGACTCACTTAACAACCCGCCTTGCTTAGCAAGGGTGATCATAAGTTGAGGGCTGCCTGTAAAAAACTGATAAAATTTTCTTTTCTCTGCATCGGGTGAGAAAAATCTGGTGCAGATTCTGCCTCTTATATTCCATTTAACAATTGCTGGGGTTTTTTTGTTTTGTTTTTTTAATTTGATTTATATGCCGCCCTTCTCCGGAGACTCAGGGCGGCTTACAATGCGTTAAACAATAGCCTTCCTACTTTTGTATATATTTATACAAAGTCAGCTTATTGCCCCCACAAACTGGGTCCTCAATTTACCTACCTTAGAAAGGACGGAAGGCTGAGTCAATCTTGAGCCTGGGGAGATTTGAACTTACAGTAATTGCAGACAGCTGGTGTTAATCACAATGCTTTTAGTCTGCTGAGCCACCAGGCCCAGCAGAATTATTATTATTGGCCAATTATTATTCCCAGGGTTGGGAATAACAACTAAAAAAACAAAACAGGAGACTTATTTCTCCTCTTTCTTGATCAAAATTCTCTGGTTTCTGGGGAGGGGGACGCTTTAATCCCCCCAAAAAGAAGTCATTTCCCCCCACCCACCGCCTATTGGCTTCAGGCTTCTGGGGCCATTCTCAACTGCACAATAGGTAGGAAATCTCTGTAGGTCGTAGAGAAGCCCTTGTTGCAAGATAAGAGAAATTTAGCAAGCCCGGAGGGAAAGTTCTGCCTCCTCTTTTTTAAAAAAAATAAATAAATAAATCTGTAGCTTCTGTAGGGAAAAGTCTTTTTCCTGACACACACACACACACACACACACACTTCTCCTCCTTCGCCATTACAAGAATCGCTGGCTGGAAATCTGAATTACCCTTTGAGAAATCCCACATGACTTCAAGCCTTCCTCTGACGCACGCAGGCTGAGGGGAGAAGTCTGCCAAGGCAGCCAGGCTTAGAAGCTGGAACAAGAAGAGAGAGAGAGAGAGAGGCTGTGTGGGGAGCTTTTTTCTTCCCCCCCCCCGAACCGACACAGAGCTGTCTGGCCCACACATGCAGGAAACGGGCCAAATGGGAAAGAAATAGCAGCACGTTTCAGTGCTCTCTAACATGAAGGGTAAAGGGTTCGGTGCAGAGATAGGAAGGTGGAGAAGGGGAGAGAAAAACAAAACAAAACCACAACAACGATGCCTGGCCTGGGACAGGATTTGCACTCTGCTCCCGGCAGCTGGGATGTCCTGCAAAGGAGATGCTCAGCCTGCTTTCGGGGTGGGTTAGAGACTCTAGAGAATGTGGGCTTGGGTGTCACCGGTTGCAATATTTTGGAGTTTTGGAGAAAGCAAAACTGGCAGGAGGAACCGAGAGAGGCCCAGGAACTCAACCCTGCTCGAGGCACAACAAATTAAAAGAGCCAAAACAAAACATTTTTGAAAATGCCAATAAACCAGGAATAGAATAGAATAGAATAGAATAGAATAGAATAGAATAGAATAGAATAGAATAGAATAGAATACGGTAGGGTAGGGTAGGGTAGGGTAGAGTAGAGTAGAATAGAATAGAATAGAATAGAATAGAATAGAATAGAATAGAATAGAATAGAATAGAATAGAAAATATGGAATGGAATAGAATAGAATAGAATAGAATAGAATAGAATAGAATAGAATAGAATAGGGTAGGGTAGGGTAGGGTAGAGTAGAATAGAATAGAATAGAATAGAATAGAATAGAAAATATGGAATGGAATAGATAGAGTAGAGTAGAATAGAATAGAATAGAATAGAATAGAATAGAATAGAATAGAATAGAATAGAATAGAATAGGGTAGGGTAGGGTAGGGTAGGGTAGGGTAGGGTAGGGTAGGGTAGAGTAGAATAGAATAGGGTAGGGTAGGGTAGGGTAGAGTAGGGTAGAATAGGATAGGATAGGATAGGATAGGATAGGATAGGATAGGATAGAATAGAATAGAATAGAATAGAATAGAATAGAATAGAATAGAAAATATGGAATGGAATAGAATAGAGTAGAATAGAATAGAATAGAATAGAATAGAATAGAATAGAATAGAATAGAATAGAATAGAATAGAGTAGGGTAGGGTAGGGTAGGGTAGGGTAGGGTAGGGTATGGTAGGGTAGAGTAGAATAGAATAGAATAGAATAGAATAGAATAGAATAGAAAATATGGAATGGAATAGAATAGAGTAGAATAGAATAGAATAGAATAGAATAGAATAGAATAGAATAGAATAGAATAGAATAGAATAGAATAGAATAGAATAAAATAGAATAGAAAATATGGAATGGAATAGAATAGAGTAGAGTAGAGTAGAGTAGAATAGAGTAGAGTAGAATAGAGTAGAGTAGAGTAGAATAGAATAGAATAGAATAGAATAGAATAGAATAGAATAGAATAGAATAGAATAGAATAGAATAGGAGTTGGAAGGGACCTTGGAGGTCTTCTAGTCCAACCCCCTGCTTTGGCAGGAAACCCCACACCACTTCAGACAAATGGTTATCCAACCTCTTCTTAAAAACTTCCAATATCTCAGGGGCTGCCCCAAAGAAGTGGGAGTCAAGCTGTTCTCCAAAGCACCTGAGGGCAGGACAAGAAGCAACGGGTGGAAACTGATCAAGGAGAGAAGCAACTTAGAACTAAGGAGGAATTTCCTGATAGTGAGAACAATTAATCAGTGGAACAACTTGCCTCCAGAAGTTGTGAATGCTCCACTGGAAGTTTTTAAGAAGAGGTTGGATAACTCTTTGTCTGAAGTGGTGTACGGTTTCCTGCCTAAGCAGGGGGTTGGACTAGAAGACCTCCAAGGTCCCTTCCAACTCTGTTATTCTGTTTTCTGCCCTGGGGGTGCTTTGGAGAGTAGGTTGTCCCCTCGCCCTCTTTTCTGTGACAGCCCCTCAAATACTGGAAGACCGCTGTCGCAGGGAGATGAGGCTTTCGGATTTAAGATCCCGATGAAATCTCCTGATTTCATAAGAACCCACGAGTTCTTAAGAGCGAGGACAGGACTTGGGAAGGTTTAATAGAGCAGAAAGCTAGAGGCCTGCTGAGACTTGGAAACATAAAACTCTGGCGGTCTCTTGACAACTGCAACAACTACTACCCCACCCCCCTTCCTCCCTCTTCCAGCCTCCTTCCCCGCCCAGCTTCCTGTAGCCTGTTTTCCTTGCCAGGAGATGTTTGACCTCCACTGAGTTAAAGCTGGATCGTTTCCCAGAATGAAGGGAGGCTGTTCCAGCCATGAGCCTTGGAAGGAAGGGGAAACCGGAGGTCAGCATCTTAACAGCTCAGGAGGAGATGATGATGAGATATTCTTTGCCCCATCGCAGCCTGGTGGAATCGGTACTTAGGTTGCAAAAGGGTGGGTGGGTGGAATGTGGGGAGGGGGTTTTACAGAGACCAGGCATGCCTCCTCCCTGCAGGGCATTTTAAAAATAAAAATCACAGATGTGGAACGAAACATGGAGCTGTCCGGGCTCCTTTAGGAAACACAGTTCCTTTTTTCCAAAATTTTTTTTAAAAAAAAAAAAGAATGTAGAGGATTCAAGAGAATGCTATCCGGAGATGGGCTGCTGACGGTTCGGGTGAACCGGTTAGTTCCAACCAGCAGCTGGGCCTGCCCACCTGCCCTGGCGCTATCCCATCCTATAGAATCTCCGTTTTTTTTCGATGCCGTGTGGCATGCGTTCACATTTTTGGTTCTGGGCGAACCGGTTGTTACAGTATGCGACGCCCCCCCGCCCCCCCCCCCCTGATGCTATCTGGCATCGCCTCCCACCCATCGACCAAGCTGATCAACTGGGGTTGTCCAATCTCAGAATGGTCTAGGGCAGGGGTCTCCAACCTTGGGCACTTTAACCCTGGAGGACTTCAACTTCGCTGGCTGGGGAATTCTGGGTGTTGAAGTCCGCCAGGCTTCAAGTGGCCAAAGTTGGACACCCCTGGACGGACGTCTACGGGACGAAGGATGGAAACTGGTCCAAGCATTTACAGATGTTCCTCGCAGGTCCTTCAAACTTGCTCAGGGCTGCTGTGCTATAAACCGGACTTCACTTCAGTCTACAGGTTAAGTCCTCGGCTTTCGGCTTCACTTAGTGACTGTTCAAAGTTACGATGACACTGGAAAAAGCGACTTATAGGACTTGCGGCATCCCCACGCGAACAAAATTCAGATGCTTGGCAACCTGGGTTCATACTTATGACGGTCACAGTGTCCCGGGGTTCACACGATTCGCCCTTCCGAACGAGCCAAGTTCATCGGGGGAAGCCAGATTCGCTTAATAACAGCGTTACTAACTTAACGACGCCAGCGTCAAAAACGGGGCAAAACTCACTTGACCAACGTCTCACCGAGCAACATAAATTTTGGGGCTCGGTTGCGGTCATAAGCTGAGGACTACCTGTATTTCACCTATCCGACCTAGAGATTCTGAGGAAGGAGCAGAAAGTGGAGCATCGATGGGGGGCTTTTAGAGGAGACCAGCTCTACTAGCTGAAGGTTAGGGGACCCTTCCCCTTCCATTTTCATTGCAAACTTCTTTTTCTTCTTCTTCAAAAAAAAAGGGGGGGGCGATTTAAAAATTGCACTCTGTGCATGCTCAGGCACACTCTCAAACCCACTCCCCCCCCCCACCGTTTTTTTTTTAAAGCAGCAGAAATAAGCTGTGGTTCATTTAGGCCGTGCAGAAGGAGGGGGGTAGCAGCCCACCCACCATTTGCTCCAAAGGCATCTCCTCCTCCTCCTCTTCCCCCCTTTATTTGGGGACACCCCCTCCCCACATATAGCCACAGCCAGCTGTGGGGCGGGGGTGGGGGTGGGGTGGGGGAGGCAGAGCCTGTCTGCACGCGGAGCTGCGCGAGAGCCACGCGACCGGCGGCGGCAGCGGCGGCGGCTGGGAGGCAGGCGGGTGGCTGAGCTCAGCGGAGGAAGGGAAGGGAAGACAGGCGGAAGGCTGGAGGGGAGGGGGAGGGCGGCCAGCTGGGCTCCTTCGGTTTTTCTTGTTTTTTTCCCCCCTCCTCCCACCCTCCCGGTCCTCTTGGGCGGCCGCATCATCGCCCCCGACCCGGTCCGCTGGGGGAAATCGTGACGGACTTTTGCAGCCTTGGCGCCGCGTTTGCTAATTCGCTTTTAATACTTTCTTTCTTTCTTTCTTTCTTTCTTTCTTTCTTTCTTTCTTTCTTTCTTTCTTTCTTTCTTTCTTTCTTTCTTTCTTTCTTTCTTTCTTTCTTTCTTTCTTTCTCTTCCTCCCTTCTTCTTCTCCTCCTTCTCCTTCTTCTTTCTTCTTTTTTCTTCTTCTCCTTCTTCTTCTTCTCCTCCTTCTCCTTCTTTTCTTCTTCTACTTCTTCTTCTTCTCCTCCTCCTCCTCCTCCTCCTCCTTCTCCTCCTCCTTCTCCTTCTTCTTTCTTCTCCTTCTTCTTTCTTCTCCTTCTCCTTCTCCTCCTTCTCCTTCTTCTTTCTTCTTCTTTTTCTTCTTCTTCTCCTTCTTTCTTCTCCTTCTTTCTTCTCCTCCTTCTCCTTCTTCTTCTTTCTTTCTTCTTCTTCTTTTTCTTCTTCTTCCTTCTCCTTCTCCTTCTCCTTCTTATTCTTATTATTGGAAACGGTTGGGGGGGGCAAGGAAGGAGGAATAGATCAGAGCATCTGAAAAGTACCAAGTTGGCAGTGCTGAAAGAGGGACGAGGCGGGGGAGAGGAGGGAAGAAGGAGCTTTGATCTCCAGGGATTTCTCCCCCTCCCTCCCGCACCCCGGTGGGCTCCCAGTAAGTTTTTTTTGGGGGGGGGGGTTTCCAGGCCTTCATCTGCTTTCAGCTCAAGTCTGCCCAAGGCTGGGGGAAGTGGAAGGATGGGCCAAAACTAAATTCAGGCATTTTAAGAGAGGAGAGACCTTCTCTGTGGCTTGGAGCAACTGGTGGTACCTGTGAAAAATCATTTGCATTTTTTTTTTAATATTGCACTAAATACTATTCATCTTTTTCTTATTTTAAAAAATCCATATTAGGGGGTCCGCGGGGGGTTTAAAATTATGAAATGAGTGGTCCCTGAGTTCCGAAAGATTGGTGACCCCTGACCTGGAGAGTCTTCTGAGGGCGGGAAACCCGGACCCTTTCCCCACTGGGGTAAGGAAAAGCCAGTTCAACATTTAAAAAGGAATGGAGCGAGAGAGGTTTCTGTGGGTCAGTATTTTTGGACCCTGCATAAAACATCCTTCTTATTCTTTGGGAGATAGTTAAATGCCAAAGGTTTATTATTATTTTTTTCCCCTTTTTTGCCAGTTTCCTACTGCAGGGAGATGCCAAAAAAAAAAAGAGAGAGGGGGGGGGGGGGGATTGGTTGCTAAAAGCCTTGGCTGCGAGGGAGGCTGGCTTTTCCCAAGCTTTTTGTCCCTTCCTGTCAACTCTGTCCCGGCTTCTCCTCCCAGCTGCCCCCCACAACCCCCACCCCGAATACTTCCCTCCCTTCCTGTGAGTTGACACAGCCTCCCTCTCTTTCCTTCACTTTCTGAAGTCCTGCCAAAATTCACTTTATGAGCTGAGGCCCACAGGCAGCAGCCAAGAGGGAAAACAGCTTTTGCGGTTCGAATCAGGCCTCCTCCCAGTCTGGGGCTCGTGCGCGCGTGCGTGGGGGGCGGGGGGGGGGTTAAGGGTGCAGCTGGCCTTGAACAGCATGACAACTGTTGCACAGACCCACACATACACATACACACAGCCTCTTTCAAACAGGCAACCTTCTGTTATCAACAGCAGACAGGTATAATAACAGGTATTAAGAGCCTTGGGTGGCGCAGCAGACTAAAGTGCTGTTAAGTAGCACCAGCTGCCTGCAATTACTGTGAGTTCAAATCTCACCAGGCTCAAGGTTGACTCAGCCTTCCATCCTTCCGAGGTAGGTAAAATGAGGCCCCGGATTGTGGGGGCAATAAACTGACTTTGTATAAAAAAAGAACACCGCTTAGGGGGGGCCCCGAAAGCCCTACTAAGCAGGTCTATACAAAAGTATGAAGGCTATTATTTAATGCATTGTAAGCCGCCCTGAGTCTCCGGAGAAGGGGCGGCATATAAATCAAACCAATAAATAAATAAATAAATAAATAAATAAATAAATAAATAATAGATAGATAGATAGATAGATAGATAGATATAGATAGATGATAGAGATGGATGGATAAATAGATAGATAAATAGATAAAGCTAGGTAGCTAGGTAGAGATATGGATGGTTGGATGGATGGATGGATGGATGGATAGATATAGATAGATGATAGAGATGGATGGATAGATAGATAGATAGATAGATAGATAGATAGATAAAGCTAGGTAGCTAGGTAGAGATATAGATGGATGGATGGATGGATAGATAGATGGATAGATATAGATAATGATAGAGATGGATAGATAGATAAATAGATAAAGCTAGGTAGCTAGGTAGAGATATAGATGGATGGATGGATGGATGGATGGATGGATGGATGGATGGATATAGATATAGATAGATGATAGAGATGGATGGATAGATAGATAGATAAATAGATAAAGCTAGGTAGCTAGAGATATGGATGGATGGATAGATAGATAGATAGATAGATAGATAGATAGATAGATAGATATAGAAATAGCCTTCTCTGTGGCAGCGCCTACCCTCTGGAACAACCTCCCCCCAGAGATACATACAATAACAGACCTCCGGATTTTTCGTCGGGCCCTGAAAACCCATTTATTTCAACTAGCTGGGCTGGCTTGAGTGAATTTTAAATCGTTTTTAAATTGGGGTTCTTTTAATTTTCGGCCAAATATTTAATTATTTTAAACTGCTTTTAAATTTTGTATATATTGTTTTTTACTTTGGCTGTTCACCGCCCTGAGTCCTATTCTGGAGAAGGGCGGTATAGAAATTTAAATAATAATAATAATAATAATAATATAGATATAGATAGATGATAGAGATGGATGGATAGATAGATAAATAGATAAAGCTAGGTAGCTAGGTAGAGATATAGATGGATGGATGGATGGATGAATGGATAGATAGATAGATAGATATAGATATAGATAGATGATAGAGATAGATAGATAGAAAGTCAAACAGGGACTGAGGTTTCTCTGGAGCTGTGAATATTTTTTAAAAAAACACACACCTGGCTGGAATTCAGCCTGACCTCAGGAGCTTCCTGACTGACCCCCCAATGTTTGTTGACATCTGTCCCCAAACTTCCTAACCGCGCCTCCCCCCTCCAAACTCCAACTTCACTGTTTATTTATACTTTAGGCTAACATTTCTCAGCCGCTGTCTCCCTCCATCAAAGAGATGAACAAAGGAAGGGGGAATTCAAGAAAGAATGAAAGCAAAAAAAATTGTGTTGCAGCCGTGAGTTGGATGCAGAGCAAACCTCTGCAAAACACCCTCCCCACACACACCAAAAAACGCAACGACCACCCCAAAGCATCTCAACATTGTTCCCAACAAAAAAAAAAAAAGCTGTTTTTCTGGCTCCTGCTTTTGGTACGGAGGATTTGAATCATGTCACGCTGCCGTTCCCAACGGGAGAGAGACCATAAATATTATCAAAGAACACCCATATTTATTTTATTATTTTTTTGGCCCTGCTCAGACGAAGAGAATAAAAAAATCCTTCTGTTTTTTTTTCCTCCAGCCCCCACCTTCTTCCCTCTCACGCTCTCCTTTTTTCTAATAAGGACAAACTCGTGCCATCCGAAAAATGAGTCAGATTTCTCGGGGTATCGGTTAAAAAAAAGCATTCGTTCCAAAGAGCTTAATTTCAGGAAAATAAAAGGAAGGAAGCTTTTAAAAAAAGACAGGAAGGAAGGTGGGTTTGGGGTTGGTTCCACCCCCCCCCCACACACACTCTTGGGATAGAATAGGATAACAGAGTTGGAAGGGATCCCAGAGGTCTTCTAGTCCAACCCCCTGCTTAGGCAGGAAGGAAACCCTACACCTCTCCAGACAAAGAGTTGTCAAACCTCTTCTTTAAAAACTTCCAGTGATAGCAGTCTTCCGATATCTCAGGGGCTGCCCCAAAGAAGAGGGAGTCAAGCTATTCTCCAAAGCACCTGAAGGCAGGACAAGAAGCAACGGGTGGAAACTAATCAAGGAGAGAAGCAACTTAGAAATAAGGAGAAATTTCCTGACGGTGAGAACAATTAACCAGTGGAACAACTTGCCACCAGAAGTTGTGAATGCTCCAACACTGGAAGTTTTTAAGAAGAGATTGGACAACCATTTGTCCGAAGCGGCATAGGGTTTCCTGCCTAAGTAGTGGGTTCGACTAGAAGACCTTCACAATCCCTTCCAACTCTGTTATTCTATTCTATTCTATTCTATTCTATTCTATTCTATTCTATTCTATTCTACTCTACTCTACTCTACTCTACTCCTATTCTACTCTACTCCTACTCTACTCCTATTCTATACTATTCTATTCTACTCTACTCTACTCTACTCTACTCCTATTCTACTCTACTCCTACTCTACTCTTATTCTATTCTATTCTACTCTACTCTACTCCTATTCTACTCTACTCCTACTCTACTCCTATTCTATACTATTCTATTCTACTCTACTCTACTCTACTCCTATTCTACTCTACTCCTACTCTACTCTTATTCTATTCTATTCTACTCTACTCTACTCCTATTCTACTCTACTCCTACTCTACTCCTATTCTATACTATTCTATTCTACTCTACTCTACTCTACTCTACTCCTATTCTACTCTACTCCTACTCTACTCCTATTCTATACTATTCTATTCTATTCTACTCTACTCTACTCTACTCCTATTCTACTCTACTCCTACTCTACTCCTATTCTATACTATTCTATTCTACTCTACTCTACTCTACTCTACTCCTATTCTACTCTACTCCTACTCTACTCCTATTCTATTCTATTCTACTCTACTCTACTCCTATTCTACTCTACTCCTACTCTACTCCTATTCTATTCTATTCTATTCTATTCTATTCTATTCTATTCTATTCTATTCTATTCTACTCTACTCTACTCTACTCCTATTCTACTCTACTCCTACTCTACTCCTATTCTATTCTATTCTATTCTATTCTATTCTATTCTATTTTATTCTATTCTATTCTATTCTATTCTACTCTACTCTACTCTACTCTACTCTACTCTATTCAGTGTTTACAACTTCTGGAGGCAAGTTGTTCCACTGGTTAATTGTTCTCACTGTCAGGAAATTTCTCCTTAGTTCCAAGTTGCTTCTCTCCTTGATCAGTTTCCACCCGTTGCTTCTTGTCCTGCCCTCAGGTGCTTTGGGGAATAGCTTGACTCCCTCTTCTTTGGGGCAGCCCCTGAGATATTGGAAGACTGCTATCATGCCTCCCCTGGTCCTTCTTCTCATCAGACTAGACATACCCAGCAACCGTTTTTTCGACATCTGAACTGGGAGGGGGCAGGCTCCAGTCCCCACTGTTTGCAAAAGTTCTTTGCTTCTGTTTGACTTCGATTTAGTGCGTGTGAGGAATAAGGGGAGATTTTGGGGAGGATCAAAGAGGAATAACTGTAGCAAGAAACATCCGGGGAGGTTCTCGGTTGTCCAGGTTTCACGGCTGTCCCAAGAGTGTGCTTTGTTTTCCCAAGAAAGGGAAGTGGGCTCCGTCTTTTTTTCTTGAAGGCATTTCGCTTCTCGTCCAAAGAAGCTTCCCTGAGGAGTGAATCACTGCAGTTACTAAGTTAGTAACATGCTTGTTAAGTAAACTGACTTCCCCATTGGACTTTGCTTGTCTAAAGGTCATAAAAGGGATCACAAGAGACACGCACACACACACACAGACACACACACGACACTGCAAACATCATAAAAGTGAGTTAGTTGCCAGGCGTCTTGAATTTTGATCCTGGGACCATTGGGGATGCTACAAGGGCCGTGTGAAAAATGGCCATAAGTCCCCTTTTCCGTGATAACTTTGAACCGTCGCTAAACGGATTGCTTTAAGTCGAGGACTATCTGTATTTCACTACTCCCGAATTGAGGATCCATGCCGGTTGCCCCCTTCCCCCCCCCGACTTCTACCTTAAACCCTTGAGAATTCATGCCAGTTCCCCCGCCCCCAGGATTGGGTCTGGCTAGTCTAGAGAGAGAGAAGAAGGACTGGGGAGGGGGGGAAATGATAGGAGTAGTCCAGGATTTGAGGGGCTGCCCCAAAGAAGAGGGAGTCAAGCTATTCTCCAAAGAACCTGAAGGCAGGAGGAGAAGCGACGGATGGAGAGTAATCAAGGAGAGAAGCAATCTGGAAATTAAGGAGAAACTTCCTAACAGGGAGGACAATTAACCAGTGGAACAGCTTGCCACCAGAAATCCTGGGCACTCCGTCACTGGAGGTTTTTAAGAAGAAACTAGACAGCCACTTATCTGAAATAGTATAGGTTCTCCTGCTTCAGCAGAGGGCTGGACTAGAAGACCTCCAAGGTCTCTTCCAGCTCCTATCCTATCCTATCCTATCCTATCCTATCCTATCCTATCCTATCCTATCCTATCCTATCCTATCCTATCCTATCCTATTATTCTATTCTATTCTACTATCCCCTACTCTACTCTACTCTACCCTACCCCTACCCCTACCCCTACCTCTGTTCTATTCTATTCTATTCTATTCTATTCTATTCTATTCTATTCTATTCTATTCTATTCTATTCTATTCTATTCTATTCTATTCTTATTCTATTCTATTCTATATTCTATTCTACCCCTACCCCTACCCCTACCCCTACCCCTACCTCTATTCTATTCTATTCTATTCTATTCTATTCTATTCTATTCTATTCTTATTCTTATTCTTATTCTTATTCTATTCTATTCTATATTCTATTCTACCCCTACCCCTACCCCTACCCCTACCCCTACCCCTATTCTATTCTATTCTATTCTATTCTATTCTATTCTATTCTACCCCTACCCCTACCCTACCCTACCCTACCCTACCCCTATTCTGTTCTGTTCTGTTCTGCTCTGCTCTACTCTACTCTACCTACTCTATTCTACTCTACCCTATCCTACCCAAACCTATCTACTCTACTCTACTCTATCCTACCCTATTCTATTCTACCCTACCCTACCCTACCCTATCCCTATCCCTATCCCTATCCCTATCCCTATCCCTATCCCTATCCCTATCCCTATCCCTATCCCTATCCCTATCCCTATCCCTGTCCCTGTCCCGTCCCGTCCCGTCCCGTCCCGTCCCGTCCCGTCCCGTCCCGTCCCGTCCCGTCCCGTCCTGTCCCGTCCCGTCCCGTCCCGTCCTATCCTAAAGTTTGAGGCACTTCTGCAGCTGGCCTACCCTTCAGAAAACTAGCTTTGGCCTGACCTTACGCTCTTTGCATGGCTGATCCTTTTCCAAGGAAATGGGTGATGAAATCCACACGGGACGGGAGGTGGGAGAAAGAGAATCGCACACCCGCTGGCACCCTTGAGCCAAAAAAAAAAAAAAAAAAAAGATGGGACGGGAACTCTAAATCAACAAACGCACCAACAAAGCAAGCAGCACCTTGGAGACGGAGGGGCGGTGCTGCTCTAAGAGAGGAAACGCCTGTAAAACTGGAGACCCCAGCTGGCTCTCCCTCTCTCTTTCCGGCTTCCTAAAAATGCATCTCTGCTTACACGGAAGCCGCTTTGTGCAGGAGCCAAAGGAAGCTCGGGAGCAGCTTAGAAACAATTATAGGTTGACCTTCTGAAGAGTTGCGGGAGGAAGGAGGGAGGGTGAGACGACACGGATTCTCCCGGGGTGTGTTTGCAGGACGTTACCCAGATCCTTCCTGGGTAAGGAAGGAGGAGGAGGAGAGAGAGGCTCTTACGCAGGCAGGTCTCGGTGGGTGTTGCGGTTTAACCAGGGGTGGGCTTCAAAAATTTTAGCAAGGGGTTCTCTGGCCTCCTGCTTTTGCCCTCCCCGGGCTCCGGAGGCTTTTCTTGAGCCTCTGGGAGGGTGAAAACAGCCTCCCCAGGCTCCGGAGGCCCTCTGAAGGCCTTCCTGAACTTCCGGTAGGCCTGTTTTTCACCCTCCCCAAGCGCCCTGCACTTACCTACATCCAAAACGGGCCGTGTGGGGACTCCTGGGAGGGGCGGGGCGGGATGGGTGAGCCCAGCCAGGAGTGGGATTTGTGGGTTCTCCGAACTGCACGGAATCTTAGCTAGAGGTTCTCCCGAACCTCTGCGAACCCCCAGCAGCCCCACCCCTGGGTTTAACACCCACCGAGGAGAGTTTGTGTGTGAATGAATACCCTCTGGCTCGCCCGTGCAAGCAGGCCAGGGAGTTGTGTTCGCCACTTCTTGTTGTTCACTTGTTCCTACTACTGAGGCGAACTCCTCGCGGGGGTTGAGTTTATTCAGCAGGGCGCACCTGGAGGTGCTGCCTGCTTTGGAGGAGAGGGAAAAAGGATATAGGGAGAGGAGTGTGTGTGTGTGTGCGTGCGTGTGGCTGGCTTTTGAGTCAGTCTTGACTTCTGGGAACTGCCTGAACAAGTCCCTGAAGTTTTCTTGGCAAGATTTCAGAAGTGATTTGTCATTGCTCTCCTTACTAGAGAGGAACTGGCCCAAGCTGGCTCACCACCTCCTAGTTTCTAGCCTAATGTAGAACTAGAACTCACTATCTCCCAGTTTCTAGCCTAAAGTGCAACTTGAAGTTGCCACCTCCTGGTTTCTAGCTTAATATAGAGCTAGAACTCATTATCTCCCAGTTTCTAGCCTAAGATGCAACTAGAGTTCACCGTCTCCTAGTTTTTAGCCTAATGTAGAACTAGAACTCACTATCTCCCAGTTTCTAGCCTAAGGTGCGACTAGAACTCGCCACCTCCTGGCTTCTAGCCTAATGTAGAACTAGAACTCACTATCTCCCAGTTTTTAGCCTAATGTAGAACTTGAACTTACTATTTCCCAGTTTCTAGCCTAAGGTGTGACTAGAACTCGCCACCTCCTGACTTCTAGCCTGATATATAGCTAGAACTCATTATCTCCCAGTTTCTAGCCTAAGATGCAACTAGAGTTTACCGTCTCCTGGTTTCTAGCCTAATGTAGAACTTGAACTCACTATCTCCCAGTTTCTAGCCTAAGGTGTGACTAGAACTTGCCACCTCCTGACTTCTAGCCTAATGTAGAACTAGAACTCACTATCTCCCAGTTTCTAGCCTAATGTAAAACTAGAGCTCACTATCTCCCAATTTGTAGCCTAAGGTGTGACTAGAACTCACCATCTCCTGGTTTCTAGCCTAATGTAGAACTAGAACTCACTATCTCCCAGTTTCTAGCCTAAGATGCAACTAGAATTCACTGTCTCCTGGTTTCTAGTCTAACCTAGAACTAGAACTCACTATCTCCCAATTTGTAGCCTAAGATGAGACTAGAACTCATCGTCTCCCAGTTTCTAGCCTAAGGTGGATCTAGAACTCACTGGCTCCTGGTTCCTAGCCTGGTGCCATAGTCATGACACCAATCTTGGTGTCCTCCCATCCTGATAAATCGGCCTTTGGCCTTTAACAGTTTTAATGCCTCCAAAACATTTGGAATATACAGTAGTGGCCAAAATTGTGGAAACCTTTTGAGAAAAGTGTATTTTTTAAAACTTAGCTAATAACACCACTTTTTTTTTTTTTTTTGGAGTAGTACCATAAAATTATATATCCATGGAAAGATCATTTAATCAAGAATGTAATGCCATAACCTTTTAGGAAGGATTTGCTATTAGAACAGCAGTGGCAGTCTAAAGAAGGAAAGTGAAACAGGTAGAAAAAATGAGGTATACAAAAATTATCCCCATAATGTGAAACCAAGATTGAAACTGGGTTTTATTGCTGGGTTGCTTATGACTAACCAGTTTCTTTAGTCAGCTCCATAGATTTTCGATTGGGTGAAGGTCTGGGCTGTTCCCAGGCAGTGGAATAGGATTATCTTGAAACTCCAAAAAAAAAAAAAAAGTGGTGTTATTAGCCACCACGCCTCAAAAATACACTTTTCCCAAAAGTGTTTCCACAATTTTGGCCACTCCTGTAGGTACTCATGTCCTCTTTTAACTCCCTAGACACGTGGGATTTTTAAAGACTCCGATCCCAAAGTGCTTAAGGCTTCTTTGCTCGCTGTTTCAATATTTCCTCGGCTATTTCCCATGTGTCATACTTTAATTTATTGGGATAATTTACAGCCAAATCTCGCCTCAGTGGGGCTTATGAAGACACACACGTGGCCACCGGATGGGACGACACCAGCCATCAGAGTCAATCAGAAACTCCGAAAATATCCACAGAAACATCAGTCCCGAGACTTTAGATTGGGATTGGAAAATTGTAAAGCCTCTTTGTAGGAGGCACAGCACAGCCAAGGGAGGAGGAAATGAATCTTGGAGAGAGAGAGAGAGAGAGAGAGAGAGAATAAGGAACTTGTGTTTTATTGATATGCACCAAGTTGGCACTGTGTGGGTGGCACAAGGGAGAATGTGTGCTATTTTTTTTCTTCAGGAAAGCAACAGACACGCAAAAAAAGTCAACACATTCTCTCTCCCTCTGTTTCCCTCCCTCTCCCTCCCTCCCTTTTTCTTCCTTCCTCCCTCCTTCCCTCCATTTTTTCTTTCTTTCTCCCTCCCCCTCTCCCTTTCTCTCTCTCTCTCCCTCCCTTTTTTCTTTCTTCTTCCCTCCCTCCTGCTCTCCCTCTATCTATCTCTCTTCCTCTCTCCCTCCCTTTTTCTTTCTTCCTCCCTCCTTCCTGCTCTCTCTCCTTTTTCTCCCTCCTTTCCCCCCTCTCCCTTTCTCTCCCTCCCTCCCTCTCTCCCTCTCTCCCACCCTTTTTCTCCCTCTCTTTCTTTCTCTCTCCCTCCCTCTTTTTTCTCCCTCCCTCCCTCTCTCTTTCTCTCTCTTTCTCACTCCTTTTTCTCGCTCCCCTCTTTCTCCCTCCCTCCCTCCTCTCTCTCTCACCCTTCCTCCCTTTTTTCTTTCTTTCTTCCTCCCTCCCTCCTGCTCTCCCTCTCTCTCTCTCCCTTCCCCTCCCTTCCTTTTTTCTTCCTCCCTCCCTCCCTTTTTTCTTTCTTCCTCCCTCCCTCTCTCCCCCTCCCTCCCTTTATTTATTTCTTTCTCCCTCCCTTTTTTCTTCCTTCCTCCCTCCCTCCCTCCTTCTCTCTCCCTCCCTCCCTCTCTCCCACCCTTCCTCCCTTTTTTCTTTTTTCCTTCCTCCCTCCCTCCCTCTCTCTCTCTCTCCCCTCACTTCTCCAGGCCCAAATCACAAATCGCCCAAGTTCATTTTCAAACGGGTGGTAAGGCCACATCAATTCCTGCCCTGCCAACACTTGTCTGAAACACTTCTGGATGTCATGGAGCCCCGGGAGGAAATGGGTTGTGAGCAAGCCATGGAGTAGAAGGGGGTGGGGAAATATGAATTTCCTGGCGTGTTAACAGAGGCCAGGGCTAAACTAAAATTGCTCCCAGATCAGTCCCATGACCTACATGAGTTGGGCATGATCCTTACGGTCCGGGCTCTCATTCCTTCCTCCTTCTGCAGAGGCCCCGGGCTTAAATTAAGTTTACTTTCCTTCGGAGGAGAGCAATGTCATTTTGAAAGGGTTTTGCAAAAAGACTTGGGAAGGGGCTGGATACCGGCGTCTGCCTGCAACTCATTAGAGCCCAAGCTCGCCCAAAATAATAATTGCTCAAATGGAGGGTAATATTGAATGTAAAAGATGAAGAAGCAGGGGGAAGCTTTAAAGTCGAATTGCAAAAAAAGACAATTCTTCTTTTTCAACTAGAAAACCAGAATTTGTGCAGCTCCCACCCACCCCTCAAAATTCCAACCTGGGGTTTTGACCTGACTTTCTGAAATTGCTGCTTCTTTCAAGTGGAAGAGAGGCTGAGTGGAAGTCACCTATCTCCCTGGGTCTTCCTTCCTCTTTCTCCTCCCCCTCCTCCTCCTCCTCACAACCATTCAAGAGTATTGCTCCTCAAAGAAAATCCAGGTTGGGACTGAGCAGCCCCCCAAAAGGCAGGTGCTTTAAGGTAAAGGTAAAGGTTCCCTTTGCACATATGTGCTAGTCGTTCCTGACTCTAGGGGGCGGTGCTCATCTCTGTTTCAAAGCCGAAGAGCCAGCACTGTCCAAAGATATCTTCATGGTCATGTGGCCGGCGTGACTCAACGCCAAAGGCGTACGGAACGCTGTTATCTTCCCACAATAAGGTGGTCCCTATTTTTCTACTTGCATTTTTTTTTTTACGTGCTTTCGAACTGCTAGGTTGGCAGAAGCTGGGACAAGTCACGGGAGCTCACCCCGTTCCGCAGCACCAGGGTTTCGAACCGCTGAACTGCCGACCTTTCGATCGACAAGCTCCGCGTCTTAGCCACTGAGCCACTGCATCCCCATCATCTTCCAGCTCTACGATTCTATTTTCTTTTTCCCCCAAGGGAGAAATTCTATGTTTTGAGTTTCTTGCATCCGGAAAAGTGGGGAGGGGGGACAGTGAAGTTTTGCTTCGTCTTCCAGCTCTACGATTCTATTTTTTTCCCCCCAAGGGAGAAATTCTATGTTTTGAGTTTCTTGCATCCGGAAAAGTGGGGAGGGGGGGACAGTGAAGTTTTGCTTTGTCTAAGAAGGGGAGGGGAGAGGGGGGGGACTGCCTTCTCCTCTGGTGTCTTGCCCCCACCCTACCTCAACCTTGAGAGTGTTGACAGCTCTGCTTTATGGCCTCTGCAGCACAGTTCTAACCTAACCCCCCCCCCACTCTCCCTTTCCAACCCTAGCAAATTCCACACTCGTGGCCTCAGATCATTTAAAAAGGTTGTGCATTTGGCAGGGGAGTGGGGGGGTCACAGGCTGTTGGGTGTTTGGGATGGGAAGGTTTCAGGCCCAGGTCTTTTTCTAATTAGGGTGTGTGTGTGTGTTTGGCAGCATCTCCTCCACCCCCTCCCAAGTCCCGGGTTTTTTGTGCAGCTGCAACGGCCCTGGCCCGTGGCCCCCCTACTTTCTCACGCTCTCCTTGCCAAGTCGTGTAATTGGCTGGGCGGGCGCCAAACTCTGGAGGTCGGCTGTGTCAGCCTTGCTGCTTGTGCTCACACTTAACGGGAGATGTTTTCCTTTAACGCTCCTCTCCGGAGACTTCTTTTTCCCTTACCCTCACACACCCCCACCCCCACACACACTCCTCCTCCTGGCTCCTGTTCAAGGTCACAGCTGAGCTTCACAGCACCACAACTGTTCTAGGGCAGAGTCCCACAAGCAGAGGGAGGGATTACCACCCCTCCCGGAACCTCCAGCTAGCAAGGCCAAAGGAGTTGCGGTGACGATTCATAACGCAGTAATAATAGTATAAAAGAGTGAGAAGGGATCTTGGAGGTCTTCTAGTCCGACTAGAAGACCTCCAAGGTCCTCAAGCAAGAAAGCCTGTGCCACTTCAGACCCTGTTTCCCCCAAAATGAGACACCCCCTGATAATAACCCCAATCGGGCTTTTGAGCGCATGGCAATAAGGCCAAGCACTTATTTCAGGGTTCAAAAAAAAAAATAGGACAGGGTCTTATTTTCGGGGAAACATGGTATCTATTCATTCATTCTATCTATCTATCTATCTATCTATCTATCTATCTATCTATCTATCTATCTATCTATCTACCTACCTACCTATCTACCTATCTACCTATCTACCTATCTACATACCCTGTTTTCCTCAAAATAAGACACTCCCTGATAATAAGCCCAATCAGCTTTTGAGTGCGTGGCAATAAGGCCAAGCACTTATTTCAAGGTTCAAAAAAATATAAGACAGGGTCTTATTTTCGGGGAAACATGGTATCTATTCATTCTATCTATCTATCTATCTATCTATCTATCTATCTATCTATCTATCTATCTACCCTGTTTTCCCCAAAATAAGACCTCCCCTGATAATAAGCCCAATCAGGCTTTTGAGCACATGGCAATAAGACCAAGCGCTTATTTCAGGGTTCAAAAAAATACAAGACAGGGTCTTATTTTTGGAGTGCTTTGGAGATTAGGTTGATACCTCCCCTCCTCTCTGTGGCAGCCCCTCAAATATTGTAAGGCTGCTATCAAGTCACCCCTAGTTCTTCTCTGAAGACTGATTCTGTAAGCCCTGTTTAGAGAGGGCTGTGAAGCATTGTGAAGCAGTATATAAGTCTATTGCTATATTGCTATTTCCTTCCAATCTTGAGTGGCCAGCTTGCCTGCTAGCCCCAGGATCACCAGGTGGTCTCCCTTCCATGTACTGACCCAGCCTGTTCCTAAGCCCTAAGACAAAAGTTTAAGGTGTTTTCTACACAGAGGAACTGGGGAAGGTTCCTGATCTTTGTGAGCAACGGCGCTGGCATGCTTCCCTTCCCCTCAAGAGGAAACAGATTTGTCATGCCACGCTCCCCGTTTCTAATCCTGTCTGCACTCTGTGATGCACCCCTCCCTCTTCCTCCTCCTCCTCTTCAGCTCAAGTCCAGATTCCGCCCTCCAGCTGTTATTCAAGTCGGATCCTCCCTTGAGGGACGGAAACAAGATGCCGGCCAGGTCAAACAGCCAACGATGGGAGTTTGCGCGCCAGCCCTCCTGCATCACAAGGGGGGAGGGAGGAAAAGGGCTGCCCGAGAAAGTTGCATTTGCGCTGGCCACACTCTCTTGCACCCTGCCACCCACAGCCTCTTCTCCCTTTCTTCTGTCATCATCCCCACCCACTTCTCCAAAAACGTAACACCCCAGCTTGGACCCAACCTTTTGCAACCTCTCCCTGATCTGGGATGAGGAAGTCGTCCAAAAGGCTGGAATCCATTCCTGACACAGGAATGATGAGAGATGGGGAAAAAAATAAGGAAGGAGACCTTGAATTATTGCACCATAAGGAAGGCCTTCCCATCCAGGATGGGCTGGGGATTAGGGAGTTGGAGTTTTGGCCAAGAGGTCATTTCTGGGGCATTTCCCCCCCCACCATCCCTGCTTCTTGCAGCGCTGCTGTTTTGAACCCAGGACACGTCATCTCCTGATTCCTTCCCAGGGGTGCTATTCAGCGGGTTCTGACAGGTTCTGGAGAACCGGTAGCAGAAATTTTGAGTAGTTCGGAGAACCGGTAAATATCACCTCTGGCTGGCCCCAGAGTAGGATGGGAATGGAGATTTTGCAATATCCTTCCCCTGGAGTGGGGAGGGAATGGGGATTTTGCAATATCCTTCCCCTGGAGTGGGGAGGGAATGGGGATTTTGCAGTATCCTTCCCCTGGAGTGGGGAGGGAATGTAGATTTTGCAGTATCCTTCCCCTGCCATGCCCACCAAGCCACGCCCACAGAACCGGTAGTAAAAAGGAGTCAGCCTCTTGCCCCCCACAATCTGGGTCCTCATTTGGGTCCACCTCGGAAGGATGGAAATCTGAGTCAACCTGGAGCCTGGTGAGATTCGAACTGCCAAAGAGCCTTGGTGGTGCAGCAGACTAAAGTGCTGTTAGGCAGCCCCAGCTGCCTGCAATTACTGTGAGTTCAAATCTCACCAGGCTCAAGATTGACTCAGCCTTCCATCCTTCCGAGGTAGGTAAAATGAGGACCCGGATTGTGGGGGCAATAAGCTGACTTTGTATAAAAAAGAACACCGCTTAGGGGAGGCCAAAAGCCCTACTAAGCAGGTATATACAAAAGTATGAAGGCTATTGCTTAACGCATTGTAAGCCGCCCTGAGTCTCCGGAGAAGGGCAGCATATAAATCGAACCAATAAATAAATAAATAAATAAATAAATTGCAGGCAGCCGGCAGGCAGCAGAAGTTGCCTGCAGTACTGCACTCTCACCATTGCACCACCAGAGCTCATATAGTCGTAAGTCGAGGACTACCTGTATAGCCAAGGAGCTCTGGGGGCTGGCAAGACTACCAGGCAAAGCCTGACCTAGCCTATACATTCAACTGTCCCCAAGTTTGATCCTTTCCATCTGATTAAAATTCTCCAGAATAGGCAGGGGAATTATCTTTTAATTTTTACTAATTCTCCCACCCACCCACCCAAGCTGTGTCCTCAACGGTTCACAACTGCGAAGTATTTGGAACGAATAGGAGACCACTCAGAAATGCTGGGAGAACTATTGGTTAGATAGGAAGTTTTTTTTTTTAAAGATAATTGAGCAGAAGAAGTCAAAGACAAACAATCTCTCTAGTGTCCCCCCCCCGCTCCCCAAAATGGACAGAGAGATGTCCATGTAAATCTCCAGCTCAGCTCTGCGGGAAACTTGATGGGAGTAGTTAAGTAAACGAAAAATGCCTCAATGTTTGAAAAGAATTGGGTACTACGCCTGCTTGGAAACGCAAAGGTTACAGAGCGATGCAATCAACGTCCTGACATTCTAAAAAGTTTGTCAGGGAGATAATGGCCATAGTCGTGCCCCTTATTGCTGGAGGATGGATGAAAAGGTGCAAGCAAGCAGCCGCTGGCAAATTTGCAGAAGGAACGACTACAAAGTAGAGTAAACTTTTTAGATTGCCATTGGCTCCTTCCCTGGCTGGAGATGTTTAAACAGAGGGCCCGCACAGCTGTTGGTCAGGATATGACAGTGGAAACCTGGCTGAACCAAGCAGGGAGGCTTGTGAGCAAATAGACAAGAATAATAGAGTTTGGAAGGGTCCTTGGAGGTCTTCTAGTTCAACCCCCTGCTTAGACAGGAAACCCTACAGCGCTTCAGACAAAATGGTTATCCAATCTCTTCTTAAAAACTTCCAGTGTTGGAGCATTCACAACTTCTGGAGGCAAGTTGTTCCACTTATTAATTGTTCTCACTGTCAGGAAGTTTCTCCTTAGTTCTAAATTGCTTCTCTCCTTGATTCGTTTCCACCCGTTGCTTCTTGTCCTGCCCTCAGGTGCTTTGGAGAATAGCTTGACTCCCTCTTCTTTGGGGCAGCCCCTGAGATATCGGAAGACTGCTATCATATCTCCCCTAGTCCTTCTCTTCATTAAACTAGATATACCCAGTTCCTGCAACCATTCTTCATATGTTTTAGCCTCCAGTCCCCTTATCTTCTTTCTTGCTCTTCTCTGTACTCTTTCTAGAGTCTCCACATCTTTTTTACATCATGGTCCATAATCTGGCCTTTAGTCGGCCTTTCCAGGTGGATCAGACAGGAAACAGGGATAGAGTAGCTAATTCTTCTTTATGTAAGGCTACATTAACAGAATCTGCAACTCCGAAAGTTAGAAACTAGTGAGGATCCCTTCTGAATCTCTTTTTCCACCCGTTATGTATCTGAGGGCTATGCCCTCTCTTCTCTGACTGTTCCCTAAGCACCATTTCTTCACTCTCCCAAGGTTGTTCACACATACCATTACAGGTAATCCTCAATTTACAGCAATTTGTTTAGTGACTGGAACTGAAAAAAAAGTAACTTATGACCATTGCCAACAAAAGTGCGTACAGTCAAGGCTATGGTTTTCCCAGTTGCAATGTCTGGCTGTGAAAGTTGGACCATAAGGAAGGACGAGCGCCAAATAATTGAGGCCTTTGAACTCTGGTGCTGGAGAAGACTCCTGTGAGTCCCTTGGACTGCAAGGCGATCCAACCGGTCAGTCCTAGAGGAGATCAAACCTGACTACTCTTTAGAAGGCCAGATCCTGAAGAGGAAACTCAAATCCTTTGGCCACCTAATGAGAAGGAAGGACTCCCTGGAGAAGAGCCTAATGCTGGGAACGATGGAGGGCAAAAGAAGAAGGGGACGGCAGAGAAGGAGGTGGCTGGATGGAGTCACTGAAGCAGTAGGCGTGAGATTAAATGGACTCCAGAGGATGGTAGAGGACAGGAAGGCCTGGAGGAACGTGGGGTCGTGATGGGTCGGACATGACTTCACAACTAACAGCAACAATGATCATTGCAGCCTCCTCACAGTCATGTGATCAGAATTCAGAATTGCTTGGCAACTGGCATGGACTTATGACAGTTGCCCGTGTCCCATGATCCGCTTTTGAGACTTTCGCACAAGCAAAATCAATGGGGAAGCCAGATTCACTTAACAATGGGGTTACTAGTTTAACAGCCACACTGATTTGCTTAACAACGGTTGTCAAATGGTCACAAAACTCACTTAACAACTGTCTTGATTATCAGTGGAAATATTGGGCTGAATTGTGATCATAATTCACACCTTCCTTTTTTAACCCAAAGCATAGCTGGCTTCAAATAGGTCATTCGGATGCATTTATGGCTGCTGTCCAGGTTTGTTGAACTACTGTCCCCAACAGCCACAGCGAGTGCTGAGAGATGCTAGGAGTTGTAGTTCAACAGCAGCTGGAATGGCAGATGTTGCCTGCCTTTGTGTAAAGTGACTTTTTTAAAAAAAAAAAAAACTCAAATTCCCCTACCTTTTATATAGATAACCTCTCGGAGTCCTCTCGCCTTCAGCATTCCAGTAAAGAAATTCTCCAGTTTAGGTCTGGAAAGGAAAACAACTAAATAAATAAAAGCCAAATGTTGCTATAAAGTGTAAATGTTACTTTAAAAAAAATGGTAAAATTTGACACAGTATCAACCTGCTCAAAAAGAAATGTTTACAATTCAACGTCTTTCTGACAGTACTTCTTAACTTTCTTTATCTATTCTCACATATTCCTACTTAATCGACATGTTTAATCACATTTTATATCTTATTTTGTTCTATACATTCCTTATTTTTAATTTCTATCCATTGATACTAATTATCCCAAGTTAAGTAATATTCCGAGTCTTCCTTATTGTTTAATTCTAAAGTAAATTTGTCCATTTCTGCACATTTGAAAAATTTTCTGGATTATTGCACAGTCTGTTGGAATAGTGTTGATGTTGAATTGTATAATTATTATGGATGTATTTTTTGTTATAGAGTTATTTTAACTTGTATTTCTGGATTTTAAGTGTTAATAAAGGTTTTTCAATTTAAAAAAAAGGGGAAAAAAAAGAAATGTTTAACATGGTTAGAGGAGAGGTATAAAGGGCAAGGAAAGATTACATGAGGAAGATACAGGAGTTGAAATGTAGCAACAAAACAAACGGAAATGGAACTGACACAGAATGTACGATTGAAATTGAGTACATTGTTATTTATATATATCTCTATCTATCTCTATCTATCTATCTATCTATCTACCTATCTATCTATAAATATTAGAATCGTATGTATAAACAGTAAAACGCTGAGCTTGTCGATCGAAACGTCGGCAGTTCAGTGGTTCAAATCCCTGGGGCTGCGTAACGGGATGAGCTCCCGTTCCTTGTCCCAGCTTCTGCCAACCTAGCAGTTCGAAAGCACGTAAAAAATGCAAGTAGAAAAATCGGGACCACCTTTGGTGGGAAGGGAACAGCATTCCGTGCACCTTTGGCGTTGAGTCATGCCAGCCACATGACCACGGAGACGTCTTCGGACAGCGCTGGCTCTTCGGCTTTGAAACGGAGATGAGCTCTGCCCCCTAGAGTCGGGAACGACTAGCACATATGTGTGAGGGGAACCTTTACCTTTTTAGTCTAGTGAAGAGAAGGATCAGGGGAGACAGGATAGCAGTTTCCAATATTTGAGGGGCTGCCCCAGAGAGGAGGAAGAGGGGTCAAGCTATTTTCCAAAGCACCTGAAGGCCAGACAAGGAATAATGGATGGAATCTGATCAAGGAGAGAATCAACCTGGAAATAAGTTTTCTGACAGTGAGAACAATCAACCCATGGAAGAGAAGTTGTCTTCAGAAGTCCCTTGTTTCGATGACATCGTAATTTTGGTCACTAAATGAAACCGTTGTAAGTCGAGGACTACTTGTGCTAAACGGTTTCAGTTGCTTACTCGCCTGGTCCAAAAACAGGATTATAAATCAGAGAGTGGGGGGGAAAAAAAGGCCGTTTCCAAGAGCTGAAGCGGCAGGAAGCTTCATCAAGAGAGTAGAAGAACTGAATTCTGCTTTTTGAATGTATTGCCTTAATGGGATTCCTCGTTTATTATGACCTTGGACACGACCGCTGTGTCTTTTCAGTCCTGTGTTTGGTCTCCTTCACCGGGTTTTTTTTTCGCCCAGGAAGAAAAAAAAGACAAAACCTCAAGGTCCGGCAATGACGACGGCTATCTCTGGTTTGTATAAACGTGGACCCCTTCGGTGTCCTCTTCACAATGCCGGACAAAAGGATGGCCAAGCTGTTTTCTCAGCCAGGAATCCCGAAGACACAGCTGTAACTAATGCAAACACCAGTCCGGATCAATCTGGGGAGAGAGAGACCCTGGCAACCTGCTTGCATTCTTTTCTCACAAAAAAAGAAGGAGCAAACAATGCCTTCAGAGAGGTGGTGGGCCCATCCAAATCTTAAATATTTCATTAGACAAATTTTCCCAACAGAGGGATATGGGTTTGGTTTTCTCTCTTTCTCTCTCTCTCTCTCTCTCCAGGGGGAGATAAAAAAGACTGAAGAAGAGCGAGGAAAAAGCAAACACTCATTTTGAAGCAAGCTGAAAGGGGGGGGGAGAGAGAATGAGAACGAGAACAAGAGAGAGAAGAGAGAGAGAGAGAGACACAGAGAGAGAACCAGAACAAGAGAGAGACAGAGACACAGAGACACAGAGAGACACACAGAGAGAGACAGAGAGAGAGACAGAGACAGAGACACAGAGAGAGAGAGAGACAGAGAGAGACAGAGAGAGAGAACAAGAGAAAGACAGAGAGACAGACACACACAGAGAGAGACACACACAGAGAGACAGACAGAGAGGGAGACATAGAGAGACACAGAGAAAGAGACAGAGAGAGAGAGAATGAGAACGAGAACAAGAGAGAGACAGAGACACAGAGACACACAGAGAGAGAGACAGAAAGAGAGACAGAGATAGAGAGACAGAGAGAGGGAGAGAGAAAGAGAGAGACAGACAGACAGAGAGACAGAGAGAGAGAGGCAGAGAGGCAGAGAAAGAGACAGAGAGAGAACGGGAACAAGAGAGAGAAGGAGACACAGAAAGAGAGAGAGACACAGAGAGAGAGAGAGACAGAGAGAGAATGAGAATGAGAACAAGAGAGAGACAGAGACACAGAGACACAGAGAGAGAGAGACACAGAGAGAGACAGAGATAGAGAGACAGAGAGAGGGAGAGAGAAAGAGAGAGAGAGACAGACAAACAGACACAGAGAGAGAGGCAGAGAGGCAGAGAAAGAGAGAGAGAGAGAATGGGAACAAGAGAGAGAAGGAGACACAGAAAGAGAGAGAGACACAGAGAGAGAGAGAGACAGAGACAGAGACACATAGAGAGAGACACAGAGAGGGAGGGAGAGAGAGAGAGAAATATAAAAGGGGCATCTGAGCTGGGTTTGCATATGGGTGGTTAGGGTGTGACTTTGTGCAAAATGTAAGACTGTAAATGTAAGAAATGTAAAAAGTAAGGTTCTACATTTAGGCAAGAAAAACAAAATGCACTAGGTACGGTATATGTGGTACCTCACTCAATAGTAGTAACTGTGAGAGGGATCTTGGAGTCCTAGTGGACAACCATTTAAATAGGAGCCATCCGTGTGCAGCAGCTGCCAAAAAAGCCAACCCAGTTCTAGGCTGCATCAGCAGAGGGATAGAATCAAGATCAGGTGAAGTCTTAATACCACTTTATAAGGCCTTGGTAAGGCCACACTTGGAATTCTGCATCCAGTTTTGGTCGCCACGATATAAAAAAGATGTGGAGACTCTAGAAAGAGTGCAGAGAAGAGCAACAAAGAGGATTAGGGGACTGGAGGCTAAAACATATGAAGAACAGTTGCAAGAACTGGGGATGTCTAGTTTAATGAAAAGAAGGACGAGGGGTGACATGATAGCAGTCTTCCAATATCTCAGGGGCTGCCCCAAAGAAGAGGGAGTCAATCTATTCTCCAAAGCACCTGAAGGCAGGACAAGAAGCAATGGGTGGAAACTGATCAAGGAGAAAAGCAACGTAGAACTAAGGAGAAATTTCCTGAGAGTTAGAACAATTAACCCGTGGAACTACTTGCCTCCAGAAGTTGTGAATGCTCCAACACTGGAAGTTTTTAAGAAGAGGTTGGATAACCATTTGTCTGAAGTGGTGTAGGGTTTCCTGCCTAAGCAGGGGGTTGGACTAGAAGACCTCCAAGGTCCCTTCCAACTCGGTTTTTCTATTCTAAGACAGCGGTTGGTATGGCTAAGACGGCATGTTGAAATCTGCGCAAATGCAGCCACAGACTGTAGCAAACAGTAATGTGGCTTGAATTCTAATTTGGTTGTCTAAAAGAAGAAAATGTTGCATGCGGCCTGCTATAATTCCCCAAAAAGCAGATGAGTTACAGTAACACGTAGCCCAGTGATCTACACAGGCTGTGTCTGCAACCCTGGATGTCTATGATGGAAGAGTGATAGGAAATGAAGTGTCCTTTAAAAAAAGGCATTTTAGTGCCCTTGGGACAGAAATAAGTAGGAGGTGCCTCTTTACTTTCATAATCGAGGCTGACAGCTCATAAGGGGTACCACATTTAGGTTGCCAAATTCCAGATGGCAACAGTCAAGAGTCGACACAATCCTACTCTCTCCTCCCATCTAATGTCTGTCTGGGGGCGGGGGGGTTGCAGCTCAAATTCCAGTCGTTTGAGATGGATGGCCATATAAATCAGGTAGATAGGTAGGTAAGTAGATAGATAGATGATAGATAAATAGATAGATAGATAGATAGATAGATAGATAGATAGATAGATAGATGATAGATAGATGATAAATAGATGATAGATATAGATAGATAGATAGATAATAAATAGATGATAGATAGATATAGATAGATGATAGATAAATAGATAGATAGATAGATGATAGATAGATAGATGATAGATAGATAGATAGATAGATAGATGATAGATAGATAGATGATAAATAGATGATAGATATAGATAGATAATAAATAGATGATAGATAGATATAGATAGATGATAGATAGATAGATGATAGATAGATGATAGATAGATAGATGATAGATAGATAGATAGATAGATAGATAGATGATAGATAGATAGATGATAAATAGATGATAGATATAGATAGATAGATAGATAATAAATAGATGATAGATAGATATAGATAGATGATAGATAGATAGATGATAGATAGATGATAGAAGATAGATAGATAGATAATAAATAGATGATAGATAGATAGATAGATAGATGATAGATAGATGATAGATGATAGATAGATAGATGATAAATAGATGATAGATAGATGATAGATAGATGAGATAGATAGATAATAGATAGATGATAGATAGATATAGATGATAGATAGATAATAGAAAGATGATAGATAGATGAGATAGATAGATGATAGATAGATAGATAATAGAAAGATGATAGATAGATGAGATAGATAGATAATAGAAAGATGAGATAGAAAGATGATAGATGAGATAGATAGATAATAGATAGATGATAGATAGATAGATATAGATAGATGATAGATAGATAGATAATAGAAAGATGATAGATAGATAGATGATAGATGAGATAGATAGATAATAGATAGATGATAGATAGATATAGATGATAGATAGATAGATAATAGAAAGATGATAGATAGATAGATGATAGATGAGATAGATAATAGATAGATATAGATAGATGATAGATAGATGATAGATAGATAATAGATAGATGATAGATAGATAATAGATGATAGATAGATGATAGATAGATATAGATAGATGATAGATAGATAGATGATAGATAGCTAGACAGACAGACAGACAGATAATGCTAGATGGATGGATGATAGAGAGAAAGATGATGATGGATGGATGAAAGGGTGAGAAGGAAGGAGGATTGATAGATGGATATAGATAGGTAGATATTATGGAGGGAGGGAGGAATGAAGGGATGGATGAAGGATGGATGGATACGATAGATAGATAGATAGATAGATAGATAGATAGATAGATAGACGGTAGATGATAGATGATAGACAGATACTGTAGATAGATAGATGATAGAAAGATAGATATAGATGATAGATAGATAGATATAGATAGATGATAGATAGATAGATGATAGATAGCTAGACAGACAGACAGACAGATAATGCTAGATGGATGGATGATAGAGAGAAAGATGATGATGGATGGATGAAAGGGTGAGGGGGGAGGAGGATTGATTGATGGATGGATGGATATAGATAGGTAGATATAATGGAGGGAGGGAGGAGAGACGGATGAAGGGATGAAGGATGGATATGATAGATAGATGAGAGAGAGAGAGAGAGAGAGAGAGAGAGAGAGAGAGAGAGAGAGAGAGAGAGAGAGAGAGAGCCTTCCTCCTCACTTTGCAGAATAGGGTTTCGGCTGGGAGGAAATGCTAAGAGACTGGTGGCCGAGCGAAGGCTGGAAACCTCATGTCTAGGTTGCGTGGAAAGGGCACCCCTCTATTTCAGAGGGAAGCCAGGTAAGGTCCCTTCAGCAAGGATGAGGTTAATCCAAAGATGTAGAGCTCTGTCTCTTAAACACTTCTTAATATCGCCTCTCTCTCTCCCCCACCTCCATTTGCCAAATGACCTACCACCATCACCCCACGCCTTCCCGCCTCTTCCCCATGAGTTTACGTTGGCCTCTGGTAAATAGGACCTTCGAATTGGCTTCGTACTTGATTTATCAACCCTCTTTAAAAGAAGAGGCTTATGAATAATTCAGAATGATGTGAGATTATGAGGGAGGATCGTGTTTCCCCCCCCACACCCACCCCCCATTTCCAACCTTGAATCTTTTTCTCTCTCCCTCCCTCCGCCCCATTTCTCAGGCACTTTGCTGTCAGTTAGATAAATATAATCTATTGCCAATTAAATGCTCTTTCTGCGCTCTCCTTTTCAACGAGGAAACACCTCGAGTTAGGGTAGCTCCCAGGAACGCTGACAATTATCGATCCTGAAAATAGAAAACCTGCTTTTATTTTTATTTTATTTTTTTAAAAACCCAACTTGGGTCAGTTGAGCGGTTCATTTTGGCATATAAATAAGATCCAATATTGTTTGTTTGTTTTTACGGTGGAAAAAATGACCGCTGAAAGCTTTGATTTCTCTTGTTCTGGGCTCCTAAGGAAATTAACAGTCTAAAAAGGGATGCAACTATACAGTAGTGGCCAAAATTGTGGAAACCTTTTTGGGAAAAGTGAATTTTCTAAAACTTAGCTAATAACTCCCCCCCCCCTTTTTTTGGAGTAGTACCATAAAATTATATATCCATGGAAAGATCATTTAATCAAGAATGTAATGCAGTAACTTTTATGAAGGATTTGCCATTAGAATAGCAGTGATGGTATAAAGAAGAAAAGTGAAACAGGTAGAAAAAAAACGAGATATGCAAACATTATCACCATATCAGTTAATCCTTAATTGGGTAACTTTTAGCATGAATTATGGCCTTACAACATCTTGTCATGCAGTGAACCAAGTCTTTGAGTTCTGCGGCTGTTATCATGTGAAACCAAGATGGAATGATGGCTTCTATTAATGATGGTTTTATTGCTGGGTCGTTTCTGACTCACAAGTTTCTTTAGTCAGCTCCATAGATTTTCGATTGGGTTCAGGTCTGGGCTATTCCCAGGCCATTCCAGCAGCGGAATAGGATTATCTCGAAACTCCCAAAAAAAAGGTGGTGTTATTAGCCATCAAATCTCAAAAAATACACTTTGCCCAAAAGAGTTTCCACAAATTTGGGACTACTGTAGGTCTTTCCCCTCCCTCCCACTTCTCTGACTTTATGATTTCAATAAATAGATTAGCCTGCGACATTCTGGATCAACTGGTTTGCGTTCTCTGCAAAACCTCAAAGCCGGGATGTATTTATGCGGGGTTACTTAAACAAGATTCGTTGACATAATTAACTCAATGGTCTGGATTTCTCCTTGCGCAACTGAACCATAAGCGAAGTAAAAATGGTGCTGGGAGATTTGTAGTTTAGGGTGAAGGTAGGCTTCAGAAGGTGTGACAGCAGAGTCTTCATTTGGGGAGCAATCACCAATTCCTATTTATTGGGCAGAGAAGGCCAGGATTACGACTACCTTGTGTACCGCCAGGGGTGGGCTTCAAAAATTTTAGCAAGGGGTTCTTTGCCCGGTTGCTGGGTCGGCGTGGCCATGGTGGGTGTGGCCTAGTTGGCCTCCTGCACCATGAGGGGAGGTTGCTTTTGCCCTCCCCAGGCTCTGGAGGCTTTTCTTGAGCCTCCGGGAGGATGAAAACGGCCTCCCCAGGCTCTGGGGGAAAGGCCGGAGATGGGCCCATTTATGGCCTTCCTGAACTTCCGGTAGGCCCATTTTTTGCCCTCCCCGAGCCTCCGCACGTGCCCTGCACTTACCTGAATTTAAAACGGGCCGTGTCAGGACTCCTGGGAGGGGAGGGGTAGGTGGGGCCAGCCAGGAGTGGGATTCAAGATCACGTGAAGTATTGATACCACTTTATAAGGCCTTCGTAAGGCCACACTTGGAATATTGCGTTTAGTTTTGGTCACCACAATGTAAAAAAGACGTGGAGACTCTAGAAAGAGTGCAGAGAAGAGCAACAAAGATGATGTGGGGGCTGGAGGCTGAAACATACGAAGAACGGTTGCAGGAACTGGGCATGGCTAGTTTGATGAAAAGAAGGACCAGGGGAGACATGAGAGCAGTGTCCCAATATCTCAGGGGCTGCCCCAAAGAAGAGGGAGTCAAGCTATTCTCCAAAGCACCTGAGGGCAGGACAAGAAGCAATGGGTGGAAACTAACCAAGGAGAGAAGCAACTTAGAACTAAGGAGAAATTTCCTGACAGTGAGAACAATTAACCCGTGGAACAACTTGCCTGCAGAACTTGTGAATGCTCCAACACTGGAAGTTTTTAAGAAGAGGTTGGACAACCATTTGTTTAAAGTGGTGTAGGGTTTCCTGCCTGGGCAGGGGGTTGGACTGGAAGACCTCCAAGGTCCCTTCCAACTCTGTTACTCCTACTCTACTCTACTCTACTCTACTCTACTCTACTCTACTCTACTTCTATTCTGTCCTATTCTATTCTACTCTACTCTACTCTACTCTACTATTCTATTCTATTCTATTCTATTCTATTCTATTCTATTCTATTCTATTCTATTCTATTCTATGGAGAGGTTTGAAGTCTTGGCATCCATAGGGTGAAACTACTGTATGGGACATGCAGATAAGTGACTTTGGCCTATTCGTTTTCCCCCCTGTTTATTTCAGATTTGATTCCAAACCCCGAAAACCAGGTTTTCCATCTAATCCAAACAGTTATTCATTAATTTAGGAAATTCTCTTGTTTGCCTGCCGAGGGAGACAGCAAAAGCTGAGGGTTGGCTGTTTATCTGTCTATCGGTCAATAACACAGCATCGCCTGCCCCAGAGGTCAGCCGCGGAGGCTGGAACTTTAACCCAAGGGGCTGGACACCTTCCTTGCTCTCTTTAGAGATTCTGACCAGGCTGTCAGTAACTCAAGCCCTGGATTTATTCAGGCTGGAGATCTTCAGGTTTCAAAAGATAATCTGGGAATAATTTGATGTTTTTACTTGGCTGTTCACCACCCTGAGTCCTCAGGGAGAAGGGCGGTATACAAATTCAAAATAAAATAAAAATAAAAATAAAAAATAAATTGGGAGTTAAGGAACTCTGGAATTTTCTGCATCACTGCTGTTCACTCCGCAGGTGGACATCTTATATGCCATTCTAATTTGAGGGGCTGATTGGACCCAAATGATTGTGATTGCCTTAGGGTTCCTTAAGTGGCTCAGTGGCTAAAGACGCTGATCTTGCCGATCGAAAGGTCGGCAGTTCAGCGGTTCGAATCCCTAATGCCGCGTAATGTGGGAAGGGAAGAGCGTTCCATCCACATGACCACGGAGACGTCTTCGGACAGCGCTGGCTCTTCGGTTCGCCTCGGACATTTGTGCTAGTCGTTCCCGACTCTAGGGGGCGGTGCTCATCTCCGTTTCAAAGCCGAAGAGACAGCGCTGTCCGAAGATGCCTCCGTGGTCATGTGGCCAGCGTGACTCAACGCCAAAGGCCCACGGAACACTGTTCCCTTCCCACCAAAGGTGGTCCCTTTTTTTTCTACTTGCATTTTTTACCTGCTTTCGAACTGCTAGGTTGGCAGAAGCTGGGACAAGTCACGGGAGCTCACTCCATTACGCGGCTCTAGGGATTCGAACCGCTGAACTGCCGACCTTTCAATCGACAAGCTCAGCATCTTAGCCACTGAGCCATCGCATTCCCAATTAACTTTACCTTTATGTTAGCCTACGGTGGCCAAAAAATATACGGAATCTGGGAGCGTTTTAATACATGAAAAGGCATATATTTTCATGTTTTCATCCGGCAGCTCACTACACCCAATTCTAGAGCCTCAGTAAGTTTCAACGAAACTCACAAAATCACCCCAGGGAAGGGATTCATGGTTAGCCAAATTTTGCAAAAGGCTTGAGGCTACTCTTAATGTGGGGGTTGTGTTTTACTGGTTCTTCCCCAGAGATTAAAAAAAACCAACCAAACAAACAAAAAAAAAACACATTTGCCCTTTTGCAAGGCTGATTTAAATCATTTAAATTTTGAAAAAATAATACCTAAAAATAAATAAATAAAGCCACTGCAGGATGAGCTTTCTGCAAGGCTCAAAGCTGTTTGCTGCCTCTGCAACTGTTTTAAGGCTGTTTTGCATTCTTTCTTCCAGGGAATATGACCGACTCCAAACAGAGTAGAGTTGGAAGGGACTTTAGAGGCCTTCTAGTCCAACCCCTCACCTCTCAAGCAGGAGGAAACTTTACGCTATTTCAAGCAAATGGTTCTCGAATTCTTTTCTTAAAATTGGAGGCCTTTCCTAACCCACCAGGATAACATTCTGCTGTGGATTTGGGAGTCATTTTTTAATCATGTAATTTAGAAGATGACAGGACTGCTCTTGGATATGGAGGCTCGACTTAGCTGGACTTTCAACCAAGATACAGATAGTGCAACCGCGAACAGCGAACTTGACTGCACAAATAACAATGTTTAATGCTGATCCTAAGAGGCAGACTTTCCACAATGTGACTGGGGAAAAAAAAATGACAACCTCTTGGTGAAACTTTTAGCCCAGAGGCATCTCAGCAATTACAAGCCTTTCTCTCAGCCAAGTTCTAAAATGAGAGTGGCTTGCTTTTATTTATTCTTTGACTCTCCATTGTTGTTTTTTCCCGCTCCAAGGTTTGAGGCTTGGGGAGAAATCTGTCTTAATCCAACCTTGAAAATTATAAGTAAAGAGGTTCATGCATGATAACTTTTAAACAAAGGAAGCCTCTGGAGAGAAGGAATTAAATGACCATCTAATTTGATGAACTGACTGCTTATTGTAGCAATCTTTTCTTGGGGGGCCACTTGGTTTTAAAACTCTTCCTTTTTCTCTCTCTCTCTCTCTCCTCCTTCACCTCTTAAGAGTCAGCTCTAATGAATAAGGTACAATTGGAGTTTAATAGGCTGCATCATATGTTTTAACCATCTGATCCCTGGGGACAAATGTTCTTTTCTCGAGATTTTAAACAGTCTGAAACCCGTTCATTGTCCCGCTTTAAAATGGGCGATGGGAGTTAGGGTGGGAGTATGTATCAATTTGTTTGTGGCTTCTGTCTAAGGAAGACCCTTCCCGAGTATGAATAGGTGGGGTGGGGAGAGAGTGGCCTGAAGAAGGAGACAATAAATCAGATGATTTGGTTCCAAGGAGACCACGGGCCAGCTCTCTCCCCTGGAATGGCGACATATGGTCCACCTCGGAGTTAAGCCATAGCTCTTTTCAATAGCGAAACTTGTGTCCCTCTGCACAAGAGCTGGGGCATTCGTTTTTATGGACGTCCATTCATACCGCCTTTATTATTTTATTTTATTTTATTTTATTTTATTTTATTTTATTTTATTTTATTTTATTTTATTTTATTTTATTTTATTTTATTATTTTATTTTATTTTATTTTATTTTATTTTATTTTATTTTATTTATTTTAATTTAATTTAATTTAATTTAATTATTTTATTTTATTTTTTTAACGTGGCTTTGTTTTCTTTTGCGCAGGGGTGGGTGGGATGGATATAGAAAGAAGGAAGGAAGGAAGGAAGGAAGGAAAGAAGGAGAAAGAAAGAAAGAAAGAAAGAAAGAAAGAAAGAAAGAAAGAAAGAAAGAAAGAAAGAAAGAAAGAAAGAACAGAAATGACCGTGTTTACTTTCTACTGGGTTGGAAGGACGGGAGTTAAGTTTGCAGCCCCGTGAAAAGAAAACTTGGAAGGAGGCTTTGGGGCTGTTTGACAAAGTCCCCACTTTTGCTTCTCTCATTTTGCTCTGCCTGGATTTTGAGGCCTTCCTCTTAAGAGCAGGAAAACATTCGACGCATGCATAGGCAGCATTTTTTTTCCTGTCTAGGAGAGGTGTCAGTCAAGCAAGCAAGCAAAATCACTTCAAGTGCAGTGTGGGATTCAAATTTTTTTACTACTGGTTCTGTGGGCGTGGCTTGGTGGGCGTGGCAGGAGAAGGATACTGCAAAATCCCCATTCCCTCCCCACTCCAGGGGAAGGATATTGCAAAATGTCCATTCCCTCCCACTTCAGGGGAAGGATACTGCAAAATCTTCATTCCCTCCCCACTCCAGAGGAAGGATACTGCAAAATCCTCATTTCCTCCCGATCAGCTGGGACTCAGGAAGCAGAGAATAGATGGGGGCGGGGCCAGTCAGAGATGGTTATTTATGGGTTCTCCGAACTACTCAAAATTGTTAAACAACTTGTTAAACAGTCATAATGTGGGTTCTGTTTTGTTTTGTAGAAAGTTAGCCACTGGTCTCTGTAAACTAAGTATCTGGCTTAACATGAGCTCCTCATCCAAGGTGGCTTTTTCAGCATGACCGAAAAAAATCCAGAAATGCGCCATGAAGGAAAAAGTCCCTGCTTTTTGTGATGGAAAAAAACAACATTGAGATCGCTATACAGCCATCAAATCTGGCGTGTCCAGAACAGACAAAAATGTCCGCACATTTTGTGACTATAATAACCCACATATTCCCAGTTGAGGTAAAGGAATAGGCAGGTTTTCAATAACCCCCCCCAAGTTAGGGCTGAGTTCAAATGCATGATTTAGTCTTACATAAACGTTTGCAAAGAGAACTGTATAATAATCAATCTTTCAGAGGGAAATAAATATATTGCCACCTATTTACATGATGTTCAACTCGCCTGATATTCTTCCTTAGACCACACCGCCTGATCTTACGTCAGCCATGGTATTTCTTCAACAACTTGAATAAAAAAACACAAAATCTTCATTAATAAATATATCTGTGATAGCAGTGTCCCAATATCTCAGGGGCCGCCCCAAAGAAGAGGGAGCCAAGCTATTCTCCAAAGCACCTGAGGGCAGGACAAGAAGCAATGGGTGGAAACTAATCAAGGAGAGAAGCAACTTCGAAATAAGGAGAAATTTCCTGACAGTGAGAACAATTAACCAGTGGAACAACTTGCCACCAGAAGTTGTGAATACTCCAACACTGGAAGTTTTTAAGAAGAGGTTGGATAACCCTTTGTCTGAAGTGGTGTAGGGTTTCCTGCTTAAGCAGGGGGTTGGACTAGAAGACCTCCAAGGTCCCTCCCAACTCTGTTATGAATTGAATCTAGGAAACAAGTTAATTTAGGTTAAATGCAGGATGCAAATTTAGCTACAAAGAAGTATCTCTGAGCATGCAAAGAATTTTCTAGTCGAAGGATTTTATTTTAGGACAATTGTCCCCAGATTATGTGACGGTCCCTCTAATTATGCTCATAGATACATCCACAATGAAGAATGCTCTAAATCAATTTCTAACTCTAAGAATTCTAGATACTTACAGATTTTTTTTTTATTGTACCCTGCACCCTGCCCTCCACACTTCACAAAATTGCCTATGTTATTTCAAAATCTCCGACTGTATATAAATAACGATATACAACTTTGGATTTTTCCTTCCAGACAGATTTTTCATCATTCTCTCAAGGAGTTTTTTTTTAATTGCAAGAGTTTGTGTCTATAATTTAACTGTTGATACACGATGGGCAGAAAGCACTTGACACAGAAAGCAAAGAAGAAAGAAAGAAAGAAAGAAAGAAAGAAAGAAAGAAAGAAAGAAAGAAAGGGAGGGAGGGAAGGGGGAGGGAGGGAGGGAAGGAAGGAGAAAAAGAGAGGGGGAAGGGAGAGAGGGAAGGAAGGAAGGAGGGGAAGAAAGAAAGAAAGAAAGAAAGAGAAAGAAAGAGAAAGGAAGTAGGGAGAGAAGAAGGAGAAAAAGGGAGGGAGAAGGGAGGGCGGGAAGGAAGGAGGGAGGGAAGAAAGAAAGAAAGAGAAAGAAAGAAAGAGAAAGGAGGTAGGGAGAAAAGAAGGAGAAAAAGGGAGGGAGAAGGGAGGGCGGGAAGGGAGGAGGGATGGGAGAAGGATAGAAAGAAAAAAGAGGAAGGAAAGAAAGAAAGAAAAGAAAGAGAAAGGAAGGAAGGAAGGAAGAAAGAGAGAGGATGGAAGAAAGAAAGAAAGGATGGAAGAAAGAAGGAAAGAAAGAGAGGAAGGAAGGAAAGAGAAAGAAAGGAAGGAAGGAAGGAAAGAAAGAAAGAGGAAGGAAGGAAGGAAGAAAGAGAGAGAGAGAGGATGGAAGAAAGAAAGAAAGGATGGAAGAAAGAAGGAAAGAAAGAGAAAGGAAGGAAGGAAAGAGAAAGAAAGAAGGAAGGAAAGAAAAAGAAAGAAAGAAAGAAAGAAAGAAAGAAAAGAAAAGAAAAGAAAAGAAAAGAAAAGAAAAGAAAAGAAAAGAAAAGAAAAGAAAAAAGAAAGTCTCTCAAAAGGAGGGATATTTTCTGTCCACCAAATGGACTGGGTGTTTGTGGGGTGGGAGAGAAAGCCATATAAACTGTATTCCCAAGGATTGCAGAGAACAGCAGGTGAAAGGAAGAAAGGGGCTTGGGAATTTGAAGTGGAAATGACACCACAACCTACCATCCACATCCTGGCCTTTTATTGGGCTTCAAAAGTTGCTTCCCACTGTCCTTTCCTCATTAGCTAATTACCAGGGCTGTAGTTTTTTTTTTTCTTTTCTTCTTTTTTTCCCAACCTCCCTTCAGAGCAATCATCAAACCCAACATCTCGCACAGCCAATAAACCAGGGAAGGGAAATGAGTCTCTTTGGGGGATTTGAAAGCAGCTGGGAAGCCCAGAATCTGCCTTCCTGCATAATTCGTTTATTGCACAATAAACACGCATTTGTTTCTCCTTAGTGTGCCTGTCTGTGGATCTGGTTCCTTAAGGCTACTGTCCTTTTGTGAAGCAAAAGGCCCTTGGTTTCTCACAAAAAGGGTTGCTTGTGCAAAGATGCAAAGTGTGTGTTTGTGTACTTCTTTTAAGCCTCTTGGCTGTCCCCACCAGTGGTGCCCACTACTCATATATTACGAGCAGAGTGCAATGCTGAAATTAAGGTGAGTGAAATTTCATGCAGGTAGCCCTCGATTTACAATAATTTCCCTCGACGTACAATAATTTAGTGACCGTTTAAAGTTACGGACGACACTGGAAAAAAGTGATGCTTATCACCCTTCTTCCCACATAGGACCATTTGCAGCATCCTCGTGATCAAAATTCGGGCGGTTGGCCACTGACATGTACTTATGACGGTTGTATTTCCCGGGGTCATGTGATCCCCTTATGTTCTGATGTCAGTAGGGTTGCCAGGTGTCCACTATTTGAACCTTCCTCCTCCCTTTGTTTCCTTCCTTCCTTCCTTCCTCCCTCCCTCTCTCCCTCCCTTCGTCCCTTCCTCCTTTTCTTTCCTTTCCTTTCCTTTCCCTTCATCACCCTTCCTCCCTCCTCCCTTTGTTTCCTTCCTTCCTCCTCCCTCCCTCCCTCTCTTCGTCCCTTCCTCCTTTCCTTTCCTTTCCTTTCCTTTCCTTTCCTTTCCTTTCCTTTCCTTTCCTTTCCTTTCCTTTCCTTTCCTTTCCTTTCCTTTCCCTTAATCACCCTTCCTTCCTCCTCCCTTTGTTTCCTTCCTTCCCCCTCCCTCTCTCCCTCCCTTTCTCTCTCCTTTCCTTTCCTTTCCCTTCATCATCATTCCTTTCTCCTCCCTCTGTTTTCTTCCTTCCTTCTTCCCTCCCTCCCTCCTTTCCTTTCCCTTCATCATCCTTCCTTTCTCCTCCCTTTGTTTCCTTCCTTCCTCCTCCCTCTCTCCCTCCCTTCGTCCCTTCCTCCTTTCCTTTCCTTTCCTTTCTTTCCTTTCTTTCCCTTCATCACCCTCCCTTCCTCCTCCCTTTGTTTCCTTCCTTCCTCCCTCCCTCCCGCTCTCCCTCCCTCCCTCTCTCCTTTCCTTTCCCTTCATCATCCTTCCTTTCTCCTCCCTGTTTCCTTCCTTCTTCCCTCCCTCCTTTCCTTTCCCTTCATCATCCTTCCTTCTCCTCCCTCTGTTTCCTTCCTTTCTCCCTCCCTCCCTCTCTCCTTTCCTTTCCTTTCATCTCCCCCTCCCCTTCTCCGTTTATCCTTTCTTCCTTCCTTCTCTTTCTGTTTCCTTCCATTTCCTTCTTCCCTCCTCCCCCCATTTATTTCCCTTTTTTCATTTTTACGCAAACCTCCCCTCCCTGTCCCCATTACCTCCCCAGGCCGCCGCCCCCCAACTCAGCCCCGCCAGCTACAGGCGCCTCTCTCACCCAAAGTCCATTCAAAAAACGGAGGGAGCCAAACTTTCCCGCCATTGAGGGCCGGCCAGCCTTCTCGGACTGGGCAGCTGCAGTCGGGCCTCTCCCAAACCAGAAAGGATGTAAAAAGCAAAAAAAAAAATTTCCCTCACACCACCATTTTTGGCATCCTCTGAGGGGATGACAAAGAGAGGAGATCCCCCCCCCAAAAAAAACAAGAAGCCCCTTTTTTTTCCTCAGAGACCCTTTGCCTCACACTTTGAGGAAAACTTTTTGCCCAGATAAGTTTCCCTCCAAAACTGTTGGGGGCTTCAGCTACCCCTTTCCTCCTTCTCCTGAGGGGGGGGGGAGAAATGGGCTTTGTAGTCCTCTCAGCCATTCTGGTCCATTTGGCCACCATCCCTTCACGAGCCTTCAGGAAAATGGCCATTTTCTTGGGGCAAGCGCCTGAGGAGAACTTAATTTCCCTTTAAAAAACCAGCCATTGTGAGTTTTAAACCTGGTTTTACTGAACAAACCGGGTTGGGCTGGGCTTTGTGTAATGCACTAAGCCACGAATGAGAGTCAGTGGTGGGTAAAAGAGATGAAACCAGTTTGGGGGAGACGGGTTCAAGTCCATCTTTACCACCAAGGCAAGCCGACATTGGGCTGTTTTGTCCCCTCGCGGGCTGGCCTACCTCGCAGGGTTGTTGTTCTGGGGCTCAAATTTTTGTTTTGGGGCCTACAACACAAAAGGAAGGCAGGATATAGACGGAAAAGATGATAGGCCAAACAAACCGTGGTTTGTGCTTCCACGAAGGCTGGCCTCAGCCCTCCGCCTCCCAACCTGGCTTCATGATGGCTTAGAGTGGTAAAAGAACCACCCTGACCATCTGTGGTTATTTTCCGCCTCCCAAGAACATCGAAGGGTTACCAAGACAAGCTGAAATTCAACAGGTGTGGCTGTTTCTGCCCCGCCACCAGAGAGAGATGCTTGGGGTAAAAAAAGCTATACCTGTTGAATCTTTCAAAACAAGAGAAAAGGGAAACTCCGGCCCTGAAAACGTTATAAAAGGAGAAAAGGCAGAGAATTTAATTTATGGAAACTTTCCTTATTTTAACTAAGAGCTAATGAATTACAACCTTAAATTAATTACGATCAAATATAATTAATTTTTTTTTCCAATAAATTTTTTTTATTTTCAAAAACACAAACAAAACAAAACATAAAAACATTATCATTCCACACAATTATAGACAGTGTATCAGTCGGTGGCATTTTTGTGCTTCTCTTCAATTTATCACTAGACATGCTAGCTTATTTCCAAAAGTTTCAACATTATATCATAATTATTTCCAACTCTTATTCTCTATCCATTGGTAAAATAAATCCCATATCAAATAATATTGTCTATCTTCCTGCTCTCTTATTTCAAATGTCAGTTTACTCCTTTCAGCACATTCCATCATTTTCTTAATAATTTCTTCATCATTAGGTAACTTTTCTCCTTTTCAAATGTAATTAAATTTTTATTTCCTTACAAGTAGTTGTTGACGGACCGGAATTGAGTTCAAAATTTCCACCACGAAGCAAGATGGTGGTTAAGTGAGTTTTGCTCCATTTTGCGACCTTCCTCGCCCCAGTAGTTGTTAAGTGAATCACTACAGTTGTTAGGTTAGTGACACGGTTGTTAAGTGAATCTGGCTTCCCCGTTGAGTTTGCTCATCAGAAGATTGCAAAAGGGGACCCTCTCCCCCTCAGGACATTGCAACCGTCATAAGTACATGCCAGTTTCCAGCGTCCAAGTTTTGATCACGTCACCACGGCGATTCTGCCACCGTTGTAAGTACGAAACACGGTCACAAAAAATCACTTTTTTTTTTCAGTTCAGCCATTGTAACTTTCGACGGTCACTCAAACCCTCATACATTGAGGACTAGCTGTATTTATTTATATCCCATCTTTATTGTAAAAATAATAAAAGGCGGGATGCAAATAAATAAATATATTTTAACAGCATCTCTCTCCTCGCACACAACCCAAACATCTTTTATGAGAAATTACACCTGGGAGGTTTTGCTAGTGGGTTTAGCAGTCACAAGTTTAGTTCTGTGTGTGTGTGTGTGTTTGTGTGGAAATAAGGAAATCCTGGAATGAAATTTGATATAAGAAGCCTTTTTTTAAACTGGTGTTAAAAAAGAGCTTTTTTTTGGGGCGGGGGGCAAGGGAAGTCATTCTTCTTCTTGTTTTGACAACAGCTGAACAACCCAAAGAAATTCGACCTAGAAACGGGGAAGACCGAACAGCAAAGTAACCTGATCCTAGGGGTGGATTAGGTGCACCAGTTAATTTTGTTTAAGGTGGCTTGACTCTGTCCAGCATGGTGGCTGCGAAGCCTGGGAGGACTGGAAAAGCAGCTGGAATTCCAGGACAGTTCCTCTTGCTGTGTTTGCAACGAGGGTGGTCCGTTCCCCTTGCAGAAATGGTGCAAAAGGCCAGAAAGCAAGCATATGTGTTCACTTTTAACAGATTAACAGTGTCGGAAGGAACCTTGGAGGTCATCTAGTCCAACCCCCCCCCCCCCCCACTACCCAAGCAGGAGACTCTGCCTACACCATTTCTGACAGATGGCAGTCCAGTCTCTTCTTGGAAGCCTCCAGTGATGAAGCTCCCACAACTTCTGAAGGAAAGCTGTTTTCCCCGCTCAAAAGAAAGCACCCCCTAGAATTTAAAATACATAAAAGCTAAGCCTGTATGGGTCTGCATTCAGACAACAACACCTTGTGCCTTGTTTGGGTTTTTTTTTTTTCCTAGTCCTTTTCTTTTCCTTTCTCAGCTGCGTTCCCAACTCCTCCCAGAAATAAACATCAAAGAACACCAAAATTGTCACAAAAGTGCTTTTCCAAAAGGATTTTCTTGATTCCCCCCCCCCCCCCCTTGAAAATGTTTAGAATTTAAGAAGCTTTCTTGGATGAAAAGTGAAATGTTTTCAAGGAAAAAATAACAAACAAGCAAGAAAGTCCAGTTGCCTTTTGGAAAAGCACTGTTGTTTTAACAGTAACAGAGTTGGAAGGGACTTTTGAGGTCATCTAGCCCAACCCCCTGCTGGCCCAGGAGACCTGTGCTAGGGATTCGAACCGCCCGCCTCTGATCAACAAGCTCAGTGTCTTAGCATCTGAGCCCCCAGTCAGGCAACTTTGGGGACAATTTTGGATGATCAAGAAACTCCATAAACAAATAATCAGAACTGATTATTTATGGCACCTAAACAAGTTAGAGTAAGTACCTAAGCTTGGTTTATGAATCTTAAATTGTTTGGTCACAGTAATAACAGTGAGATTCTTTGGGTACAATAATCCATTGAGAGATGCTTCGGAGCTGGGCAGCATATGAAATTATTTATTATTATTATTATTATTATTATTATTATTATTATTATTATTATTATTATTATTATTAAAGTTCATTGTTCATACCAAAGTAAAGTCAGGATCATCCAAGATTCACTGGTGCTTCATTAAAAATGGCTTGTTTCTTTGCAATAAACTATAGTTCCAAGATTTGAATGCAATTTTTTTGGGGGGGAGAGATCTATAAACTTTAATTTGGGCCAAATTATCTAATGGGTTTTATATTGTCTTTTAAATTTTGTAGTTTGTGTGTTTTATCTTTTGGCTGTTCACCGCCCTGAGTCCTTCGGGAGTCGGGCGGTATATAAATCCAATAAAATAAAATAAATAAAAATAAATAAATAAATAAACTGAATAAGCAATGCTAAATAATTTAGACACTGTGCTTGCTTATATTTCAACAGGAGGAACTGAAGTGGGGGTGTGAGGGATGGTTTACAGCAGTGGCCCCCAATCTTTTGGGCAACAGGGATCGGTTCCATGGAGAAATGCTGTGGACTGGGGTACCCCTAGTTTAAATAATAGTTTAGCAACATAAATGCTTCACATAAAGTGATGTATAAACATGACTAGAAAATAAACTTAAAGAAATATATCTTTTGAAAAAAATGTAAAGATTATTAAGGAAATGGGAAATGATAAATTGGTCCATATGATAAAATATTAAACTATATGAGGAAATTAAGGATGGAAAGGGCTGTCTTTAAATTAAAGGGTTGCAACTTGAAAAAGGGAAAAAGAGAAAACAAATTGTCAATAACGTAAGATTAGGGTTAGGGCAAATGGTAATATTGTTTATATATGGCATAAGAAGTAGGAGGAAAATTAAATAAAGTAGAGAGAATGAATATTATGGCAGAAATGGAAATATGCAAGTTGTGTTTGGAGATATTATAAGCTGTACAAGTTTTGACTTGGTCAATAACTCTGTTCAGAGAAAATGCATTGTTTGTTTGTATGTGTGTTTGTTTAAAATTAAAAATTAAAAAAAAATTAAAAAAAAACATGACTAGCAACAAGGACCAACATCACTAGGAAGATATGTTTTGATTACTTAAAATGAGAATAATTTCTTTTATTCTCTCTCCCCCGCCCCACTCCCCAACAGAACATCTTCCAGAATCTTTCCCAAATCAAGATCCAGAAAATGACGGGTGCCAATCATTATTCCACAGGAGAATCTGAGAGAGGGGGAAAAACACGGAAGCATTTTCTTCCTCGCAACCTTCCCCGCCTCCCATCTTCACCCCCAAACTGGTCCAACATGCAGAATCAAATCCGTGGGAAGATAGATAAGGTAAGCTGACATGCGAGAAGGGTGGGCCTTTGGATTTTCCCATAGATAAGGTGTTTTTCTATACAAGAGAGAGGTGAATTTTATTGCCTTTATTTTTCTTAAAACACTCTCCTGAATGAATTCCTCCCACTCAGGGGTGAAATCCAGCAGGTTCTGACAAGTTCTGGAGAACCGGTAGCGGAAATTTTGAGTAGTTCGGAGAACCGGCAAATACCGCCTCTGGCTGGCCCCAGAGTGAGGTGGGAATGGAGATTTTGCAGTATCCTTCCCCTGCCAAGCCACGCCCACAGAACTGGTAGTAAAAAATTTTGAAACTCACCACTGATGCATACCAGTTAGGAATGCCTGATTTGTATGTAGCTTAGCAGGCTGCTCGGCGTGGCATTGTTTAGCTGTTTGCATTATTTTATGGCCCAATGGATTTTCGTGTCTCTAACTATCATTAATGTTAATGACATCTACACAAACACACACCTGTTTCTGTCTGCCTCTTTTCTGATCGCCTGCACCCGTCTGCAAAGGCAAGAAAATTGGGTTGCCTATCACTCAGCAAAGTAGCTTGCCTATTTGCAACTTAGCGCACGTTGTATGAATTGCATAGGGTTTGGGAATCCTGGCCAAACAATTTAGGGCATTTGAAGAACCCAACCAATCTGGCCACAGTAATTAATTAAAGGAACCACGGCTTTTTTTGCTTGTGGCAAGAACACAAATATAGTATCTGGATGCCAGATTTTTTTTCAGGTCCCTTTTGTGAGGGTTGTATTTCCCCTCTGCCTAAATGGCACAGAAATCACACAGTTAGGTTGACCCTTCTTAACCTTTCCACTCACTGGCACCAGGGGTGAAATCCAAATTTTTTTCCCTACTAGTTCTGTGGGCGTGGCTTGGTGGGCATGGCAGGAGAAGGAGAATGCAAAATCCCCATTCCCTCCCCACTCCTGGGGGGAAGGACATTGCAAAATCTCCATTCCCACCCCACTCTGGGGCCAGCCAGAGGTGGTGTTTGCCAGTTCTCTGAACTACTTAAAATTTCCGCTGCCGGTTCGGCAGAACCTGTCAGAACCTGCTGGATTTCACCCCTGGGGTTGAAGGGTTTGTTTCACTCTGTTTTTCTATAGGGCCCAGAGGAAGCTTTGAGAAGCATCCAGTGGCAAGTATCTGCAAACGTTCAGAAAATATGAATCCCCACCCCACCCCCCCCACCCCCGCACACACACAGAGGTGTAGTTTCTAAATCAGGAGTTGGCTACCTGATGCCTTCCAGATGTTCTGGGTTGCAGCTTCCAAATCTGTAGGCTCCGTGCCCATTATGGGGAGCTGCAACCTGAAATATCTAGAGAACAGCCCCGACTGCCCATCCTTGAGACTCAACAATTAGAGATATAATAACTTTAGTAGCGTTCATTTTATTTGTGGCACACTCAAGCAACTCAATTTAAACAGGGCACAGAGCTCTGTGAAGGCCAGAATTTCAGGGACAAACACTTTCCACGTTTAAGGGCATGTTTCTACTTTAGAAGATAACTTTAAGATTCTAGCTGCATTTTTATCCCTCCTTATTATTCAACTCCAGTGGCATTTTAGCTAGAGGATGACAAGGACTAAGGAAGGACTGGTTTGGCAACATATTTTTTTTTTGTGAGCTATAAATGACTGACTTTTCTTGAATGGCAAGACTTTTATTGTACGTTTTGACCCGTGTGAAGTCAGCCATAGAAACCCTTATGCTCTCTGATGTTGATCTTGTTGATTATTGCTGATTATGTTGATTATTATTATTATTATCATGATTAATTTGGGGTTCTGTTTTTTTTTTTTTAAATGCGAGAACAGGCTTTGTCGCTCTGCTGTGTAAACTAATCTCTTTGAAGTCAAGCTGGATCGCTATAGGGAAATATTTTGCCCATCTCTCTCTCTCTCTCTCTCTCTCTCTCTCTCTCTCTCTCTCTCTCTCTCTCTTAAACTTCCCAATCTGGATAACAGAAATGATAAGATCTAGCAAGCTGGTACATTGGACTGCTGGAAGGATGTGCAGCTAGATATGCAATACACAATATTGTAACCGAACAAGTTAAAATTGGCCTGCATTTGACTATTCTCCTGCCGCTAATTATAGAGGAGAAGTCGAACTGAAGAGCGGTGACAAAATCCAGGGTTAATTGTAGACTTTTCCAATTAAAAGAGTCAAGTAACCTAAAATAGGATTTCTTGCAGTAGAACTATATAGCTGAAGCCAAGAAAAGTGAAGCCAGTAACTTCACTCTAACCTTCCATCAGGCCAAAAATATTTTATTCAGTCTTTCCTCTGGCTTTTCATTCTATACAGGTAGTCCCCGACTTTCGACCACAACAGAGCCCAAAATTTCTGTTGCTAAGCGAGACAGTTGTTAAGTGAGTTTTGCGCCTCATTTTACAAACTTTCTTGCCACGGTCGTTAAGCGGAGTTGCTGCAGTTGTTGAGTTTAGTAACACGGTTGTTAAGTAGAATCTGGATTTCCCTGTTGTCACAAAAGGGGATCACTGCAGCTGTCATAAATATGAGTTGGTGACCAAATGTCTGAATTTTCATCATGTGACCGTGGGGATGCTACAATGGTCGTAAGTGCGAAAACTGTTCATACGTCAATTTTTTCAGTGCTGTTGTGTAACTTTGAATGGTCACTAAACGAATTGTCATAAATCAAGGACCACCTGTAGTGCGCGACCCTTTCTGTGATTTCATTATTATTATTATTATCTCTTTTATTCATTAAACATGAAACTCAGTCAACTGAACATTCAAAAATGCATCAGAAATACCATTGACTGGTGCTAACGGTTGATACAGGTTGCTGCCAGCGTCCTAGTTATCAACCAAGTTTCATCATCATCACCATCTTCCTTTCCTCCTCTTCTCCTTCTCCTTCTCCTCCTCCTCCTTCTTCTATTATTATCTCTTTTATTCATTAAACATGAAACTCAGTCAACTGAACATTCAAAAATGCATCACAAATACCATTGTCTGCTGCTAATCGTTGATACGGGTTGCTACCAGCGTCCTAGGGATCAACCAAGTACCTTCTTAAGATGTACGATGTTCCGAGTAGCGCAGTTTTTTGCAGTTTCGCTGGTGTTATTGCAGGAAGCTGCAATTTCTTGATGTATTTTATAAAATTCTTGGACATGGTACCAAGTGCCCCGATGACAACGGGTATCACTGTGACATGTTTCATCCGTAGCCGTGTAGTTTCGATGGCCAGGTTGCGATATTTTGTGATGTTTTTCCAGTCCTTTTTCTTCGACTCTGGCGTCTCCTGGTACTGCGATGTCAATAAATTGTACGTTTTGGTTTTCGACAACTATGATATCTGGCGTGTTGTGTTCCAATTGATGATCCGTCTGTATTCGAAAGTCCCACAAGATCTTCACCTTCTCATGTTCTATAACTTTTTCCACTTTATGTTCCCATGACTTTTTGGATACAGGTAACTTGTATTTTTTACATAATGACCAGTGGATTAATTTAGCAACTCGGTCGTGTCTAGCTTTGTAATCAGTTTGTGCGATTTTGCTGCATTCACATATTAAATGTGAAAGAGCTTCGACTTTGTCATTGCAAAGTCGGCAAAGTTTGGATTGTCGGTGGATTTTTGTATCTTCGCTTTCGTGGCATTAGTTTGTAGTGCTTGTTCCTGAGCAGCGAGAATTAAACCTTCCATTTCTTTCTTGATGGTTCCCATCTTAAGCCATGCCCATGTCAAGTTGCCATCACACTTTCCTTCAATGTTTTTCAAGCGCTGTCCATGCAAAGCTTTGCTTTTCCATCTATTTAATCTATCACCCAGCTCTTTTTCCTTATATCCTGCCTTTGTTTCTGTTGCTTTTATAATGTTCTCCGTTTTCACAGCCTGAAGCAATTTTTCTGTTCTTTGGTTCACATAATCATTCAAACTTCGTTTTTCTTCTTCTACAGTTTGATGGATTTGCAATAGTCCTCTGCCCCCTTATTCTTTTTGGCAGGTACAACCTGTCGATGTCACTTCGTGGATGTAAAATGTGGCACATAATTCAAAAGTTTGCACGTTTTCCGGTCCATGTTTTCCAGTTCAGCCAGTGTCCACTTGATGATTCCAGCTGAGTAGCATATCACTGGAACTGCCCTTGTATTAATGGCTTTAATTATGTTTCCAGCATTCATTATTATTATTGTTGTTGTTGTTGTCGTCATCACAACAATCAGCATCTTGAGTTCTCCACCCAGTTGACGCAATCTGTTTCTTGAATTAACCCATTTTCCTGGTTTGGCACCGTGCCCTGAATCAGAACCTAACCATAAAAGCAGCTTGAAACACTAACTAAGCCTTTAAAAAGCAAACTACCAAACACACTACTGGTTCTGTGGGTGTGGCTTGGTAGGCGTCGCATGGCATGGCTTGGTGGGCGTGGCTTGGTGGGCGTGGCAGGGGAAGGATAATGCAAAATCCCCATTCCCTCCCCACTCCTGGGGGGAAGGATACTGTAAAATCTCCATTCCCTCCCCACTCCTGGGGGGAAGGATACTGTAAAATCTCCATTCCCTCCCCAATCCAGGGAAAGGATACTGTAAAATCTCCATTCCTTCCCCAATCCAGGGGAAGGATACTATAAAATCTCCATTCCCTCCCCAATCCAAGGGAAGGATACTGCAAAATCCCCATTTCCTCCCGATCAGCTGGGATTTGGGAGGCAGAGAATAGATGGGGACGGGGCCAGTCAGAATTTTTACTACCGGTTCTCCGAACTAACTCAAAATTTCCGCTACTGGTTCTCTGGAACTGGTCAGAACCTGCTGAAACTCCACCTCTGCCAGCAGGTTATAAAATAAATCCAGACTCTAGAACAACTGGATGGGTGGCAAGAATCCAGCTGCAGCAGAAGCAGCCCATAAAAATGAATTATGCAAGCTGCTTCCCTCCACTTTCCTTATTGTTTTTTGCTCGCCTGTCAACTGCTGGATTGGTTGGCTGGCTGGCTGGCTTCCTCCCCGCCACCCCCATGCAGTAGGACGGGGGGGGGGGGAGCGGCTGCATGGCAGCCTGCCGGCAAGCGTGCAGCTGTTGTAATGACATGTACCACCCACCGCAGGCGAGTTTCCAGCGTGAGACGAAAAGGCTGTGTGCGGCCTGGGGGCGGGCCTGACACTTTCCCAAGCATTGTGTCCTCTGTCACCGCAGAGCGAGGCGGCTCCCAGTCGGACAGGCCGAACCGGATACCTTCAGTGACTGAAATAATAGGCCTGGTGGTGGGAAAAAAGAGGCCAAGAAAATCTCTAGGGAGGAATTAAGTGATGAATAACTTTCCCCACCACCAACAACCCCCTCCAGCTACGTTCCAGAAACAAGCCCGAGCCTGTGGCCAGCCTATTAGCTGACTGCCCTTTCTCCTCCTCCTCCTCCTCCTCCTCTTTCTCAACGCCCTTCATTGCCCTTGTGGGGGAGAAAAAATAATAATAATAATAACCCTATTCGGGTTATTCAGAATCCTGTTCGGATTCCACGGCAGAAAATAAGCTAGTGTGGTTCTGGGGACAGAACAAGCAAGCTCGTCTCCTTTTGGAGATGCAGAATAATTCCAAGGCAGGCAGGCAGGCAAGCGGATGGATGGATGGATGGATGGATGGATGGATGGATGGGCGTGCTGCCCTCTTCCCTCCTGGACAAGATGGGAGATTTGGTTTTGCAAGGCAGCTCCAAAGCACCTGTTTTTCCATGCCTTTGATCTAGCCATGCCTCGCGCTAAACCAGCTGCCTTCCGGATGTTTTACGCCCACGGCCTGGGAAATCTGGGACTTGTCAATCCTATCTTGGGAGGACGTGGGCTGGAGCTGTCCTTACTACAGGCCGGGAATATGAATTTTAAATGGGGTTGTTTGTCAATTTTTAACTTTGTGGGCCAAATTTAATATATTCGTTTTAAATTTTGTGGAGTTTATGTGTTTTTTAATGTGGCTGTACACCGCCCTGAGCCCTTCGGGAGAAGGGCGGTATAGAGATTTAATAAACTAACTAACTAACTAACTAACTAACTATCTGGAGAGAGAGAGAGAGAGAAATGGAGCTTCCGGATTCAAGTTTCTGGTGGTATCTCTAAAAAGGACCAGCTTGGTTCTAGATAATAATAACAGAATGACAGAGTTGGAAGGGACTTTAGAGGTCTTCTAGTCCAACCCCCTGCTAAGGCAGGAGACACTATATATCGTTTCAGACAAATGGTTGTCCGATCTCTTCTTAAAATCCTCCAGTGGTTGGAGCATTCACAAACTTCTAGAGGCAACTTCTCGTTCCACTGTTTTGATTGTCAGGAAATTTCTCCTTAATTCTAAATTGCTTCTCTCCTCGATTCATTTCCACCCATTGCTTCTTGTCCTGCTTTCAGGACAAACAAGAGTGAGAAGGGATCTTGGAGGCAGCGGTGGGTTTCAAATTTTCAAATACTACAGGTTCTGTGGGCGTGGCATGGCGGGCGTGGCTTGATGGGCATGGCAGGGGAAGGATACTGTAAAATCTCCGTTCCCACCCCACCCCCATCTCAAAGAATTGTGTCTTTTTCCAGAGACAAGATACTTCTTCTCTCTCCTTCCCTCCCTCCCCCTCCCCTCCCTCCCTCTTTCTGTCTCCCTCCCTCCTCCTTCCTCTCTTCCTCCCTCCCTCTGTCCCTCCCCCTCCATCTCTCCCCCTCCCGCCCTCTTTCCATCTCTCCCTCTCTCTTTCTCCCTCCTCCCCCTCCATCTCTCCCCCCTCCCTCCCTCTCTCCCTCTTTCTCTCTCCCCATCCCTCTCCCTCCCTCCCCTCCCTCCCTCTTTCTGTCTCCCTCCCTCCTCCTCCCTCTCCCTCCCGCACCCTCCCTCCCTGTCCCTCCCCCTCCATCTCTCCCCCTTCCTCCCTCTTTCCATCTCTCCCTCTTTCTCCCTCCTCCATCTCTCCCCCTCCCTCTCTCTCCCTTTCTTTCTCCCCCCTCCCTCTCTCTCTCCCTCCTCCTCCCTCTCTCCCCCCTCCCTCTCTCCCTCTGTCCCTCCCTCTCCATCTCTCCCCCTCCCTCTCTCCATCCCTCCCACTCTCTTTCTCCCCCATCCCTACCTTCCTCTCTCTCCTCCTTCCTCTCTCTCCCTCCCCCTCCATCCCATCTCTCCCTCCCCCTCCCTCTCTCTTTCCACTTGGCTTGATCGTAAATGCTTTTTAAAACCTTTCTGGTTTCTACGGCTTCTGTGGTTTCCTCTCATGAAACCTCAGAGGGTTTTGCTTGGGAACTACGCCAGGCTCTGCTCTTAAACCATTGATTTCCTATACAGCATCTTAACTTCTCATTAAGGGGAAAAGCTGGCAGCTTCGTTGTCGAGAGAGAGGCCAGCACCAATGCAAACATGTGTTGGGTGTCGGGTGTGAGAGACCTCTGAGGCTGAGTGGGGCCACACATCGGCCAAAGAAATACAGGGACTGCAGTCAACTTGTCTGCCATTTTGCGCGGCTTCTAGAGAACGTTGGGACAATCTCTTCGCTGTTTTCCTTAAAATTCGAGGGTTAGAAACTGCCACCATTAATTAGTGTATACAGGGGTGGGCTTCAAAAATTTTAGCAAGGGGTTCTCTGCCCGGTTGCTGGGTGGGCGTGGCCATGGTGGGTGTGGCCTAGTCAGCCTCCTGCACCGTGGAGGGAGGGGTGTTTTTGCCCTCCCTGGGCTCCGGAGGCTTTCCTTGAGCCTCCGGGAGGGCAAAAAACGTCCTCCCCAGGCTCCAAATTTAATTTTATTGCAGCTTTCCTTATGTTCTAAAAGCAGGAGTAAAGTTAAACTCTGTCCATCTGTCTGTCATCTCTCTCTCTCTCTCTCTCTCTCTCTCTCTCTCTCTCTCTCTCTCTCTCTCTCTCTCTCTCTCCCTGCCTACCTATCATATCTAGCTATCCATCCATCCATCCATCCATCCATCCATCCATCCATCCAATCTATTATCCATCTTTCTCCATCCTCTCTCCTATATATATCTATCTAATCTAATCTAATCTAATCTAATCTAATCTAATCTAATCTAATCTAATCTAACCTAATCTATCTATCTATCTATCTATCTATCTATCTATCTATCTAATCTATCTATCTATCTAATCTATCTATCTATCTATCTATCTATCTATCTATCTATCTATCTAATCTATTATACATCTTTCTCCTATCTCTATCTTGTCTATTTATCCATCCAATCTATTATCCATCTTTCTCCATCATCTCTCCTATCTCTATCTATCATCTATCTATTATCCATCTTTCTCCATCCTCCATCCTCTCTCCTGTCTCTATCTATCATCTATCATCTATCTCTAATCTCTATCTATCTCTATCATCTATCTATCTAATCTATTATCCATCTTTCTCTATCCTCTCCTCTCTCTCTCTCTCTCTATCTATCTAATCTATTATCCATCTTTCTCCATCCTCTCTATATATATCATCTATCTATCTATCTATCTATCTATCTATCTATCTATCATCTATTCTTCTCCATCCTCCATCCTCTCTCCTTATCTATCTATCTATCTATCTATCTATCTATCTATCTATCTATCATCTATCTCTAATCTCTATCTATCTCTATCATCTATCTAATCTATTATCCATCTTTCTCCATCCTCTCTCCTCTCTCTCTCTCTCTTTATCCATCCAATTATCCATCTTTCTCCATCATCTCTCCTATATCTATCTATCTATCTATCTATCTATCTATCTATCTATCTATCATCTATCTATTATCCATTCTTCTCCATCCTCCATCCTCTCTCCTTCTCTATCTATCATCTATCTATCTATCTATCTATCTATCTATCTATCTATCTATCTATGGCAGCATTTGGCGTTTCAGTGTTATGATTGTTTATTTGGGGAAAGGTTTCCGAGCGGCAAAGCAAGGAAGGAATTATATTTCTTTTTAAATGGTTTCCTTTCCAGTATGAAATTGATTTTGCTTCTGCATCTGAAGCCAATCTACACACCGAGCTTTCCTTACCTATGTTTCAGCTTTGGAGAAAATAAAAAACCAGGTAAGACACCAGATCCAATATGAAACAAACAAAGGGCATCTGTTTGGGGTTGTGAAATGAATGGCGTATTTCCCCCCCCCTCTTTTACCCCTTAAGCTACCGACAACAGTTTTCAGTACTAAGTGAAAAAAAAAAAAGTGAACTGGTTGAGAAAATGTTTGGTCTAATTTTTCCATTCATTCTCCCACATATGCACCGTTTCTGGTTCAGACAGACTTTGCTGTTATCTCCTTGAGATAAATTCGGCCGGCGGTTGAGAGACAGCCAGACACAGCAAAAATCTTAAGGCCTTTTTTTAGGAGCCATAAATGTGAGAACAGCGGCATTTTCCCAAGCGCGCTGACCTAGCCTCACTGCTCTGCTAATTAGCTTTACGTGTCAAAAGAGGCCCAGCTACCTTCTTTCTTGTCTCTTTCCTCTTTGTGTGCCACAGGAATTCTTCACCTGTCCCGCTCAGCGGATGGTTGGTGAAGTCATCCGCAGCCCACAGATCAGTCAAAGTTTGTTCTAGGGTCTTTGAGAAAACTTCCTAAAAAGTTAGGAAGAATTGCACAGGCACATGATCCAACCTTCCCATCTGTTGAACAGACGTGTGGGGTTTTTTCTTTCCCCTTCCCACCCGGCCCTCTGCTATGATATTTTACTCTGTTCAGCTTTTAAACAACTTCCCTCTCCATCAAAACCTTGCTCCTTTCTAAAACAAAGAGGGCTGAACGAGGAAAGTGGTTTTGTTTGCACCAGCAGAAGTAAATAGCATTTTTAAAATCTGGGTTAAAACAGCCAGAAATGCCCCCATGTTTCACTTGCTTAGAGATCACAAATAGAATAGAATAGAATAGAATAGAATAGAATAGAATAGAATAGAATAGAATAGAGTAGAGTAGAGTAGAGTAGAGTAGAGCAGAGCAGAGCAGAGTAGAGTAGAATAGAATAGAATTAGAATAGAATAGAATTAGAATAGAATAATAATAGAGTAGAGTAGAATAGAATTAGAATAGAATAGAATTAGAATAGAATAGAATTAGAATAGAATACGAATAGAGTAGAGTAGAGTAGAGTAGAATAGAATAGAATAGAATAGAATAGAATAGAATAGAATTAGAATTAGAATTAGAATTAGAATTAGAATTAGAATAGAATTAGAAGAGAGTAGAGTATAGTAGAACAGAATAGAATTAGAATAGAATAAGAAGAGAGTAGAATAGAATTAGAAGAGAGTAGAATAGAATTAGAATAGAATAAGAATAGAGTAGAGTAGAGTAGAGTAGAGTAGACTAGACTAGACTAGACTAGACTAGACTAGAATTCTTTATTGGCCAAGTGTGATTGGCCAATAAAGGCCAATCTTTATTTGTCTTTCTTAGGTGCATATGCTCTCAGTGTACATAAGGAAAATAAAATAACATTCATCAAGAATAAAAAGATATAACACTTAGTGATAGTCAAGGTTACTAATAAGCTATAAAATCATACTAGGAAACAAATAAAAACAATATAAATTGAAGGATACAAGCAACATGGTTATAGTAATAAGTGGGAAGAGATAGATACTAGTAAGGAAGAGAAGAAGAATAGTAAAATAGTCTTAGTAAATTATTTGACAATGTTGTGGGAATTAGTGATGAAGCAGGGTGATGGCATTCGGGAAAAAAAACTGTCCTTGTGTCTAGTTGTTCTGGTGTGCAGTGCCCTATAGCGTCTTTTTGAGGGTAGGAGATGAAACAGTTGATGTCCAGGATGCGAGGGGTCTGTAGATATTTTCCCAGCCCTCTTTTTGACTCGTGCAGCATACAGGTCCTCCATGGAAGGCAGGTTGGTAGCCATGGTTTTTTCTGCAGTTCTAATGATTCTCTGAAGTCTCTGTCTGTCTTGTTGGGTTGCAGAGCCAAACCAGACAGTTATGGAGGTGCAGATGACAGACTCAATAGTTCCTCTGTAGAAGTGGATCAGCAGCTCCTTGGGCAGTTTGAGCTTTCTGAGTTGGCGCAGAGAAAACATTCTTCGTTGAGCTTTTATGATGACGTTTTTGACATTAGGTGTCCATTTTAAGTCTTGAGATATGATAGAACCTAGGTGGTCTCTACTGTTGATACTGTGTTGTCTAGTATTGTAAGAGATGGTAGTATAGGAGGGTTTCTTCTAAAATCCACCACCATTTCTACTACATTAGTCTAGTGAAAAATCAGAACTTCCAAAACAAAGTTGACCAAGGATTTACCCTTAACTCTGGATCTCTGCAGTAAGAGTAAAGAATGGAACTCTGTAGGTTGAAGCATGTCAATAACATTTTGTCATTATTCCTGCATATATACACCCTGGTCATTAGATAAAGGGTTTAAAGCAAGGGTGTGTTTTGCAGTGAGAATTTTGCCAGATTCGATACTTTGCATTTCTATACAGGGCTGAGGAACATTCCCGAGAGATGCTGCCAATCAATGGAAAACCTGCTGTTCTTACTAATCAAGTGGAATGAATAGGGGCGGGGCAGATAGTGTAAAAGCTCCTTCAAAAACACACATTATCGGTGCCTGGTGTACAAATTAGATTTGATCCAGTTTTCTCAGATGGAATTGAAGAGTCTCGGGTGGCTGGAAATGCGTTTTCTCAGATAGAAAGATAGGAACGAGTATTATTGTTATTATTCATGGAGCAAGGCCGAGCAAATAATTATTGCAATTGTACAATGTATTAAGATGCTTATATTAACCATGTGTGTGGGGCGGGGGGGCTTATAGATTGTGTGAATTCAGGCCCCTGGTCTGACTAGAACTGTGTCGCTTGTATTTTTACGATTTATATTGTTCTGTTTCTTTCCTACCATGATTTGATTGCTCATTAGTAACCTATGACTATCACTAAGTGTTGTATCTTATTATTCTTGATGAATGTGTTTTATTTTTCTTAATGTACACTGAGAGCATATGCACCAAAGACTAATTCCTTGTGTGTCCAATCACACTTGGCAAATAAAAAAATCAATTCAATTCAATTCAATATTATTCTATTCTATATTATTCTACTCTACTCTATAGTCCTGTTCTATTCTATTCTATTCTATTCTATTCTATTCTATTCTATTCTATTCTATTCTATTCTATTCTATTCTATTCTTCTATTCTATTCTTAATTCTATTCTATTCTATTCTATTTTATTATTCTATTCTATTCTATTATTCTATTCTATTCTATTCTATTCTATTCTATTCTATTCTATTCTAACTATGGGCATCTGTAACAGGAGATGCTTTAGTAATTAGGTTTAACAAGTTGTGTGAATACAGCCGCTGAACTAGGAGGCTAGGTAGCAGGGTTGATAAGAGAATAATAATAATGTATAACAATCAAAATTTATATGCCTCCCGACTAGGAATTGGCTTCGCAAGCCGTGATTTTGTTCAGCTGCCACGATCTTGTTGTTAGTTGTAAAGTTGTGTCCGACCCATCGTGACCCCATGGACCACGTTCCTCCAGGCCTTCCTGTCCTCTACCATCCTCTGGAGTCCATTTAAGCTCACGCCGACTGCTTCAGGGACTCCATCCAGCCACCTCCTTCTCTGCCGTCCCCTTCTTCTTTTTCCCTCCATCGTTCCCAACATTCAGCTCTTCTCCAGGGAGTCCTTCCTTCTCATTCGGTGGTCAAAGGATTTGAGTTTCCTCTTCAGGATCTGGCCTTCTAAAGAGCAGTCAGGGTTGATCTCCTCTAGGACTGACCGGTTGGATGGCCTTGCAGTCCAAGGGACTCGCAGGAGTCTCCTCCAGCACCAGAGTTCAAAGGCCTCCATCCTTTGGCCCTCAGCCTTCCTTGTGGTCCAATCTTAGCCACAAGCTTAGCTTAATGCAATTCCTATATTGCCCATTTGAAAAGATGGGTGAAATCCCTGGGGATGCAGAAAGGTAAACTTCAGTAAACTTAAGCAAAGCTAGTTAAGTTGGTGCTAAATCCTGGCAACTAAAAAAATAAAAATAAAAACGCCAGTGTTATCAGGCACTCTGGCTTTGACACATCTGAAAGGAATCTAACAGATTCCAGACTTTATAACCCAGAAAGAACAGAGCTCCAAGGAGTGGGGGAGTGGGGGAATTCGGGGACTAAAAAGGTGTTTCCTTTCAAAATGTATTTGCAAGTTCAGGAGCAGATACCCCCTTGTCCATAAATCCTCTCAAACGGGGCCTGCCGTCTTAAAGGAAGACAAACAAGCTACGGCAGTTTATTTATTTTATCCCCTCACTCTCTGGGTGTGATCAGCGGGTAGACAGGCCTCTCAAGTGAGGGGGGGGAGCCGTGAGTTGGGGGATTGGCATCCTTTGTTCGGGAGTGCAGCGAATTTTGGCGCCAATCTCCCCCGCTTTGAAAGGGCCGCATTCCTCTCCCATTCGGGACGGAGACTAGATCCTGATTGAGGGGCTTGGGTGCAGTGAACCCCTGACCTCAGAAAAGCAGGGGCTGCTTCTGTGGGGGCATTTCAGTTCAATTCATCAAATTAATGGCTTGAGTCGGTCTGCAAGCTGCAAGCCAGCCAGCCGGTTTGCGACAAAGGGTTTTTCTCGGATTTTGGCGGCTCTGCTCCGGCGTGATTGGCACAATCCCCTTCTAAACCAAACATGGTTTATTTGTCTGCTTGCTCCTTCAATCGAACCACTCAATCTGAGCACCAGGCCCAAGGCAAGCTTGCTAACTTGTAGATTATTATAATCAGTGGAACCACTTGGGCCTCCAGAATGCTCCAACACTGGAGGTTTTGAAGAAGAAGAAGAAGAAGGAGAAGGAGAAGGAGAAGGAGAAGGAGAAGGAGAAGGAGAAGGAGAAGGAGAAGGAGAAGGAGAAGGAGAAGGAGAAGGAGAAGAAGAAGATTATTATTATTATTATTATTATTATTATTATTATTATTATTATTATTAATTTGATTTATATACCGCCCTACTCCCGAAGGACTCAGGGCGGTGAACAGCCAAACAGTAAAAAAAATACATAGATACAAAATTTAAAAAAAACAAAGTAAAATCGAATTAAACAATTTGGCCCAGACAAATTGAAACACCCCAATCATTTAAAAACCCATTAAAAATTTGCATAATTAAAAAGAGGGAAAAGATTAGGCCAGGCCCGCCTGGTGGAATAAAAAAGTCTTAAGAGCTTTGGTCTTAAGATGTTGGATAACCAAGTGGCGTAGAGTTTCCTGCCTAAGCAGGGGGTTGGACTAGAAGACCTCCAAGGTCCCTTCCGACTCTGTTACTCTATTCTATTCTATTCTAATTCATTTTTTTACTTTTTATTACAACAATGGTGATTATGGCCAAGGGTACCTTACTTTTCAGGGTTTTTTTTTCCCCAGTAGCAGATTACAAGCAACCTTCGCCCTTCGTTTTTTTCAAGTTTAAATATATACATATACATATACATATACATACATACATACATACATATATATATATATATATATATATATATATATATATATATATATAGTTTCCAAAGGGGGGGGGGAAACAAACTTCTAGGATTTTTCTGATGAGGCGAGGAGAAATAATCCAGCTGAGCAGTTTTGGGAGAGAGCGGTTTGGGTGATTTTAAGGATGGTTTCAAACTTGGGCTCCTTGTGGTTCATTTTTATTTTATTTTATTTTATTTTTTGAGTCTCTTGTTCTTGATGGTTAAAGCCAGCCTGATGCCAACCTCGGAAAGGCCTTTTAAATCTTCTCTCCAAACTGCCCCTATATCCCCCATTTATTTATTTATTTTCCTTCTTCCTCGGGGGGGGCTGCTTTATTGCCCTGGATCAAACATGGAATCGAGATCATTACCTCTTTTTTTTTTTTTTTTTTTTTTAAGGCCAGGGCCCACGGCTTTGTTTATCATTCCAAGAACTGGGGGCGAGATAAAAAAAACAAACAAACCTGAATAACCAGATCAAGAATGAATGAATGAAAAAAAAAAAGTGGTGGTTAAAAAAAGGCGGCGGGGAAGCGCGTGCCAGGCTCACTCCCAGCCCAGCCTCGGTCAACCTTGCCCCACGCGGGGAGTGGGCTACCTTGCCCCACGCGGGGAGTGGGAGCCTGAGTGGCGTAGGAGGCTAATGCCTCCTACTAAGGCAGCATTTAACATCCAGCTGCCTGCAATTACTGCGAGTTCAATTCTCACCAGGCTCAAGGCTTCCATCCTTTCTAAGGTGGGTAAATTGAGGACCCAGTTTGTGGGGGCAATAAGCTGACTTTGTATAAAATATACAAAAGTATGAAGGCTATTGCTTAACGCATTGTAAGCCACCCTGAGTCTCCGGAGAAGAGCAGCATATAAATCAAATTTAGAAAAGAAAGAGAAGGAAGGAAGGAAGGAAGGAAGGAAGGAAGGAAGGAAGGAAGGAAGGAAAGAAAGAAAGAAAGAAAGAAAGAAAGAAAGAAAGAAAGAAAGAAAGAAAGAAAGAGAAACTGACTTTGTATAAAATATACAAAAGTAGGAAGGCTATTGCTTAACGCATTGTAAGCCACCCTGAGTCTCCGGAGAAAGAAGGAAGGAAAGAAAGAAAGAAAGAGAAGCTGACTTTGTATAAATATACAAAAGGATGAAGGCTATTGCTTAACGCATTGTAAGCCGCCCTGAGTCTCCGGAGAAGGGCGACATATAAATCAAATTTAGAAAAGAAAGAGAAAGAAGGAAGGAAGGAAGGAAGGAAGGAAGGAAGGAAGGAAAGGAAGGAAGGAAGGAAAGAAAGAAAGAAAGAAAGAAAGAAAGAAAGAAAGAAAGAAAGAAAGAAACTGACTTTGTATAAAATATACAAAAGTATGAAGGCTATTGCTTAACGCATTGTAAGCCACCTGAGTCTCCGGAGAAAGAAGGAAGGAAAGAAAGAAAGAAAGAAAGAGAAGCTGACTTTGTATAAATATACAAAAGGATGAAGGCTATTGCTTAACGCATTGTAAGCAGCCCTGAGTCTCTGGAGAAGAGCAGCATATAAATCAAATTTAGAAAAGAAAGAGAAGGAAGGAAGGAAGGAAGGAAGGAAGGAAGGAAGGAAGGAAGGAAGGAAAGAAAGAAAGAAAGAAAGAAAGAAAGAAAGAAAGAAAGAGAAACTGACTTTGTATAAAATATACAAAAGTAGGAAGGCTATTGCTTAACGCATTGTAAGCCACCCTGAGTCTCCGGAGAAAGAAGGAAGGAAAGAAAGAAAGAAAGAGAAGCTGACTTTGTATAAATATACAAAAGGATGAAGGCTATTGCTTAACGCATTGTAAGCCGCCCTGAGTCTCCGGAGAAGGGCGACATATAAATCAAATTTAGAAAAGAAAGAGAAAGAAGGAAGGAAGGAAGGAAGGAAGGAAGGAAGGAAGGAAGGAAGGAAGGAAAGAAGGAAGGAAGGAAGGAAGGAAGGAAGGAAGGAAGAAAGAAAGAAAGAAAGAAAGAAAGAAAGAAAGAAAGAAAGAAAGAAAGAAAGAAACTGACTTTGTATAAAATATACAAAAGTATGAAGGCTATTGCTTAACGCATTGTAAGCCACCTGAGTCTCCGGAGAAAGAAGGAAGGAAAGAAAGAAAGAAAGAGAAGCTGATTTTGTATAAAATATACAAAAGGATGAAGGCTATTGCTTAACGCATTGTAAGCCGCCCTGAGTCTCCGGAGAAGGGCGACATATAAATCAAATTTAGAAAAGAAAGAGAAAGAAGGAAGGAAGGAAGGAAGGAAGGAAGGAAAGGAAGGAAGGAAGGAAGGAAGGAAGGAAGGAAGAAAGAAAGAAAGAAAGAAAGAAAGAAAGAAAGAAAGAAAGAAAGAAAGAAAGAAAGAAACTGACTTTGTATAAATATATACAAAAGTATGAAGGCTATTGCTTAAGGCATTGTAAGCCGCCCTGAGTCTCCGGAGAAGGGCGGCATATAAATCAAATTAAATAATAATAATAATAATAATAAAAATCACGTGGGTAACCTGGTTGCAGACCGACCCCCCCCTCGCCACACACACACACACACACAAATACACACACAGAGATTGGGTGCAAGCAAGGCTGTTTGGGGCGTGGGAAGAAAGTCCCCAAACTTTAAGCAGGGGTTCGACGGACGCCCCCTCCCCACTCCAAATTGCCAGCTTGGCCAAGCCGACGTGGCGCTGCGATCCGGCGCGCCAAGCCACGGATTGTGCCAAGCGCTCCACCCTCGGCCTTCCTCCAGCAAGCCGGGCCACCCAGCTGAGCCAGGCGAGGGCTCCCGTCACTCCCTCAACGCCCGGCCCCGCGTGGGCGGCTGAACGCTCGTCGGCTCGCCAAGAGAAGGAGGGAGGGAGGGCGGACGGACGGCCAGCCACAGCCAGCCAGTCAGTCATCCAGCAGCCGCCGCCGCCGCACACAGTCCAAACCAGGAGGGAATTTGTGGGTTGGCTTGGCGGCGCGCCCGGGCGCAATCTCTGCGGAGGAAGGGAGCGAGAGAAACTCGCTCTGTTCTCACGACCTTCAGCCAAATGCACGCGGCAGGGCGGAGAGATGGGGCGGCCGCCAAACCCCAGCGCATCCGCCAAGCTCCGGGGCAGCCTGCCCCGCCGCACAGCTTGGCTCAGGGAAAGGCTTCCTTGCACTTCAAAGGCCGAGGCTCGTGCAAACCTGCTTGGCGGAGGTTTTTTTTTTTTTTTTTTTCCAGCAACACCCCCCCTCCCCCGAAAGAATCCACGTTAGGGCTTTCTTTTAACAGGTGATACATAACCGCCGGTGTATATACTGGTCTCCAGATTGGGTGGAGGAGTGCAAAACCCCATCGTCCCCTGCCAGCGGGCTCGTTGACCTTGGCTTCAGAAAACCCTTAGGCTCGTTTACAGTTTTTGCATGAAGAATACTATAGATCTCCTTCTCCTTCTCCTTCTCCTTCTCCTTCTTTTTGCTTTTAATTTATATGCCGCCCTTCTCCGGAGACTCAGGGCGGCTTACAATGCGCTAAGCAATAGCCTTCATACTTTTGTATATTTATACAAAGTCAGCTTATTGCCCCCACAAACTGGGTCCTCATTTTACCCACCTTTGAAAGGATGGAAGGCTGAGTCAACCTTGAGCCTGGTGAGATTTGAACTTGCAGTCATTGCAACCAGCAGATGTTAATAACAGTGCTTTAGTCCACTGTACTACAGGCTCTTCCTTGGCATTTCCAATTTATCTTAAATGTTGTAGACTTAGAGCTTAGGTAGGTGGGTGGGAGGCATCTCACTAAACGTAAAGGTTCCCCTCGCACATATGTGCTAGTCGGTTCCCGACTCTAGGGGGCAGTGCTCATCTCCGTTTCAAAGCCAGCGCTGTCCAAAGACATCTCCGTGGCCATGTGGCTGGCATGACTCAATGCCAAAGGCGCACGGAACACTGTTATCTTCCCACCAAAGGTGGTCCCTATTTTTCTACTTGCATTTTTTTTTTACATGCTTTCGAACTGCTAGGTTGGCAGAAGCTGGGAGAAGGAAAGGGAAGCGGCACTACTAGGGATTCGAACCGCTGAACTGCCGACCTTTCGATTGACAAGCTCAGCATCTTAGCCACTGAGCCATCGATTAGTTCTGTCTATTCACACAACAGAACGCTAAACAAAACCAGGATGGCATCTTGCTACACTTGAATCTAAGCAGTGTTGACTGAAGATTAGATGGACAATCTCAGCAGTCCAGTGTTCCTTCAGTCCATGGGTTGCTATGTACATTTGTTAAATAAATAATATAATGATAGCTTCCTTTTTTTTCAGTCTAGTGCCATGATGGCAAACCTATGGCACGTGTAGCCATATCAGTGGGCACGCCAGCTCAGCTCCGGCGTGCATGTGTGCGCCGGCCATCTGATTTTCAGGCCTTTTGGGCCCACCAGAAGTAGGGAAACAGGCTGTTTCCTGCCTCCAGAGGGCCTGGAGGGGGTGGGGAAGGCTGTTTTCGCCCTCCCCAGATGCATAGAGAGGATCTGGAGCCAGGTGACAAAGAAAAATGGGCCAGTTCGGTTTATTCATTCCTTCTCCACAAGATCTTCCCACAAACTTTTTTTTTTTTTTTTTTAAGATTCTTGGCCTATCCTAAGTACATTTGACCTCTCTTTGCTGCCCACTAGTGACCAACCCCATTTTTGCAGCTGGGTTCCAGTAGCCTTATAGCAATACTTGCGCTGTTGGGTCTAATAATATTACGAGAGTGGGGTTTTCCACACACCCCAATATCCACATTTAATGAAGCGGTGAAGAGGTTACCCAGAATGCTGCTGGGAGGCTTGGAAGTATATTGGGAGAACAGGGTCCCTGGGAAGCAGGATAAAAATACAGTTCAATAAATAAACAGCTGTTCCCCGTGGATTAAATGTGCTATAAGCACTGCCAGTGATTAACTGTGTGCTCTAAGGATAAACCCCATATTTAGTGCACCATAGGGTGAGACTATCACAAACTTTGGACCTGCACTTGTAGCCTGTTGACGACGGGAAAAAGGGTATCTGTAACTCCAAATAACCTTTCCCCCCCCCCTCCAGATAGAATCCAATTCATCCATTTCATTTGCATCTCCTGTTCAGCCTGATTGGATTTCTGCTTTATCTTCTCGACCTCTCCTTTAAATTTTTCCCTTCTGGAAAAAGCAAAAACAAACAAACATTTTTGCACCTTAAGTCAGTTTGCTTATTTCCTCAACGGACTGGTCCCTTCGGATCCCTTGGGACTTTTCTCTCTCTGCTTGGAGACAAAACGCTTCCTTGACTGCCTGTGTGTGGGGTTTAATAAATTACCTGACCTACTTCAGATAGTTATTGTAAGGTTTTCTGAAATAATGCCTTGGGAAGGGCTTTGTGGCAGTTGTCACCAAGCTGCCACTTTTAAGTATCTCTGGTGTTTTCTTTTTTCTTTTTCTTTTTTTACAGCTTTTTCCCATCCCTGTCATTTTGGGGGATACCCCTTTTCTCCTCCTCCCCCCCCCACGCGTGCGCTGGGGGAGGGGGCTTTGCTATGACGCTTCCCCCTTGGCTGCTCTTCCCATGCTGTGCGTGTCATAATGGGTGGTACCATTGTTTTCTCCTCAATTCTTTGGCTTCTTGGATGTGGATGAGGTTTGGAGCAGAGTGGGCAAGGGTAGGGGGGGAGGATTTGACAGGGAAGGTGAGGGAGGGGTGAGGGGGTGGGGAGGAAGGAGGAAGAACAGGGTTGAATCATTCTCATTTATGAGGAAGGCTTTTGTGAAGGCGACCGGCTGAATTTACAACACTATTGAGTTGGAGAGTCCATCTCGCGCCCCCCCTTCCTCTCCCCAATCAATGAGAAGGGGGCTACTTCGGGGGTTGATGGGAGGAAGAAGAAGGGCCCAGACTCTCAATAGACCCTCAGCTTTGCAAAAGAGCCCGCTGCATATTCAATGAGACCTTTTATATCTTTTAATTACCCTTCCCTACAAAAGAGGCCAAAGCAGTCTTCCTCAGCTACCCATCCCGTAAGGTGGGAGAGTAACTTTTCCCTGTTTCCTCCGAAGCCAGGAAAAAAGAGAAAAAAGAAAAGTAGAGCTAGACTAGAGGGAAGCCAAGCCTGCTTCCATGGAGGCTGTGGGGTTGAATCTGGTTCTTAATCAGTTCGTGACTTCAAACAGCACTCGATTTATGCACTGGATAGGCAGGCCAAGATAAAACATTGGAGCTGAATCTTCAGGCAGGGCTGTCTTAACAGCATTATGCCCCCCCCCCTCCGGCAAAGCAATATGCTGGAGGGGAGAGGGGGGCCAAGACAACTACTCACAGGAATAAAAGAATGTAAATGGTTGATAAAACTAAACACATATTAATTTTATTGGCATGTTAGTATTAATTTTTTTAAAAATGCAGGGGTGAAATCCATCAGGTTGTGGAGAACCGGTAGCGGATATTTTGAGCAGTTCGGAGAACCGGCAAATGCCACCTCTGGCTGGCCCCAGAGTGGGGTGGGAATGGAGATTTTGCAATATCCTTCCCCCAGGAGTGTGGGGGGGGGAAATGGGGATTTTGCAGCATCCTTCTCCCAGGAGTGGGGAGGGAATGGAGGTTTTGCAGTATCCTTCCCCCAGGAGTGGGGAGGGAATGGGGGTTTTGCAGTTATCCTTCCCCCAAGAGTGGGGAGGGAATGGGGATTTTGCAGCATCCTTCCCCCTGGAGTGTAGTGGGAATGGAGATTTTGCAGTATCCTTCCCCTGCCAAGCCCACCAAGCCATGCCCACCGAACCGGTAGTAAAAAAAAAAATTGGATTTCACCATTGAGTAAAATGTAACAAATATATTGCTGTATTTGTATGATACGAGGTGCATTGAAGGGTTAACATACACAGATTAGTATGGGGCCCCTATGCTTGTGGGGCCCATGGGCAAGTGCCCATCAGTCCCAGCCCTGTCTTCAGCTCCTTACTATGGCACAAAACTCTCACTCGGTGATATTGCTGCCTTTCGGCCTACAGAGAAGTGTGGGGCGGGGGTGCAGGGGGGTCCGAGTGAGAAGGAGAATGGCCTAGCTGCTTTTCTGGCAGGAATTCATCATCATGATAATACTGGCCAACCTCATCTGTGACACAGGATTAGCTGAATTGTGGTCAGGAGAATAGCTGCTTTTGTGCCGAAGGCTTGAATGCGAAGAAGATTGTCCTCTTCTTCTGTCTTCGATCCGAAACAATTCCTTTCCAAACTCAAAAAAATCAAATTGCTCATTTGATAACCAAGTTCAGAACTGGAGGGGAAAGCAAATAAGGCAGACTTGTATTACAAGGCTGCGGGATATGGAACAAGAGTCCCTGTTCCTTCATCCCCATTTCAGATCTTGTATTTATAGAGAAGATAAATCTGACTTATCTAAGAGTAAGGGAATGCTGTAGCTTTTCTAAGCTGCTTTGCAACTTTCTATAAGGTAAAAGGTAAAGGTTCCCCTCGCACATATGTGCTAGTCGTTCCCGACTCTAGAGGGCGGTGCTCACTCCGTTTCAAAGCCGAAGAGCCAGCTCTACCGAAGACGTCTCCATGGTCATGTAGCCGACATGACTAAACTCCAAAGGTGCACGGAACGCTGTTACCTTCCCACCAAAGGTGGTCCCTATTTTTCTACTTGCATTTTTATTTTACAGGCTTTCGAACTGCTGGGAGTTGGCAGAAGCTGGGACAAGTCACGGGAGCTCATCCCGTTACGCGGCACTAGGGATTCGAACCGCCGAACTGCCGACCTTTCTGATTGACAAGCTCAGCGTCTTAGCCACCCAGCCACCACGTCCCTTTCTATACCTCAGATTAAAAACTGAGCAAGGTAATGTTGGCTCAGGCTTGCGGGCGAATAGGGGCAGGCTGTCAGGTTGCATATTTCGCAACTAGAAAATAAGATATTTCTATAATATCTCTAATCGCCACAACTGCAGATGGTACATGGTCCCTACTTTGAGAAATAGAGAAAGATAACATATACGGGCAGCCGACTGTGTCTCGTTGGGTGTTTTTGTAGAGCGGTCTAAAATAAGGCAGATGCAGTCATGTGACATGCTTACCCAAAAAATATAGCAGTTGAATATACATGATAAATGTGGTTTATTTTAGCCTTGCTTGTATTGTGGCTTAGGATATTTCATGGTCCCAGCCCCTTTGGCTGTTTGTCCGAAAATGGATTTTAATAACCTAGGTTAAATCAGTTACAAGAACTCAGCTGTTACTCAAGACCCCATTCAGAAATGCCTTTCGTGAAAGAATGGAAGAATATTTAAGTTAGAAACCTTTCTAAAGGTATATGCTAGAAAAAAAACCACTGTTTTTTCCTAGTTCCCATTCTGAAATTAATATGCCAGCAGATCTGGGTTGCAAAAATAGGGATGGCCAGTAGGGGCTGTTAGTATATATCTTTACTGCCATCTGATGACCGGCTGCAAATTTGCAGGACAGATCTGATTGGCAGCCCAGAGGATTGCATTTGGGAGTTGCCCTCTGAAAGGACCAAAACTGAATTTTGATTTAGAGGTAGTTATTACGATTCCCTAGTAATGAATAGATTTTTTTTCCTTTTCCCATATTAGCTTTTACTGTTTGGAGTTGCTGAGGGGCAGCCAAGTTTTTTTGGGGCTAATATTTTAAGGAAGGAAAACAGAGAGTTGACTCTTTAAATCTTGACTAACTAACTAAGTGCATAAATTTTGAGTTGTATATGTTGTCAATTTTGCTAATATCACAAGGCTTAACTTTTGGCTCTGTTGTTATATATAAAGGAAGCAACTTTATTTTCTTGGAAGTTAATTATGTGTGATTTGAAAGAGGAATCTGTAGCATGAAAGGACTATCAGCTGCTTGAAGCAGCTCTTGCCAAATTAAGGGAAAAATGGGGCTTGTCCATCACATCCATGGGCATTTATTGCACTGCGTGGCACATTTCTCCCATTTATAGGCCTATTTAAGATTACCCAATTAAATCTGAGTATTGTCTAAGCAAAAAAAGGGGGGCCTTTTAGATTTTTGCAAGTATAACATACTTTAAGACTGCTCCCCACCCATTTTTTCAGATGGGAATGCCTCCGAGATAATCACACCCTAATTTTGTTATTTGTCCATGAAAAAAAATCGACCTTTAATAATGCAACTGGAACATTCTAGCTGAATCCAAAACATTTTCTGCATTCTTGATTTGCTGAGGGAGCCTACAATCCTTCTAACCCTCCATCTTCCAAACATTGCCTGATATCTGTGATGCCCCCCTAAGGAGGGAGATGGCATCGATAACCCAATCACATTTCTTCTAAAAAGTTTTAAACTCTTGCCCACTGCTCTTAAGTTCCTGGCAAACTGACACAACAGCAGGTTTAATTCAGGAAAAGTTTTATTTGTACAAACATCTTCCAGCATTCTTTTAAAAACAAAAGTCCCAAGACAGACATAAACAAGCTTTGGCATAGTACATGGCAAATATTTGATACAAAACTAACTTTTTTTTTCTTTTTTTAAAAAAGAAATACTTTCACAGGACGTGTTTGTTTTTTTTAAAAAAAAAAAAAAAGATGAAAAATACAAATTGGCATCCCAACCTTTGGACATGAATAAATATGAGTTTTTGTGTGTTGGGGGGAGGATTCTGTATAGAAGTCCAGATTCCATAGAACGGAACCAATGTTGAAAATAGTCAGGATGTTTTTTTCTCTGGGGAGAGAAAAGGGATGAGGGAAGTCACCAAGGTCTCCAGACCATCTCATGACGTTCTCCTCCGGCTTGAGAAACGGGGGCTAAGCTGCCCCCAAAAGATGTGAGCCCGTGCACCGGTGATACCGAAGGAGTCGCCGTTGAACCGCTGCAGGAAACAGGCATGTTCGTGTTGCCGTAGAGTGGAACCACAGGTCCGGCGTTAGGTGGGAAGGATGGGCTAGGGATGAGGAAAGCGAATTGGCCGTCGGTCGCTGGTACCAGCTGGAAGCCCCCGTAGACTTTGGGGGACAAATTTTCACTGGGATTGAGTTTACACGGCCCGGGCATGACTCCAGGTGCAGCTGTTGGTCCTGGCAACTGGATATGCAAAGGTTGTGCCAAATGAGCAGGCTGTCCGCTGGTGGCCTGAGGGGGAGGGGGCGGCGGGGGCGGGTAATTCATGGCCACAATCTGACCCAGGCAAGTGGAAAGGTGGCCCAAGAGCCGGCTACGGACTTCCGTGTTCACCCCTTCGCAGGTGGAGAGAAAACGAGTGACTTCGTTCATACACTCATTAAATCCAGCTCGGTATTTGCCCAAGACGGTAGGATCCGCACTCAGAGCAGCTGCCAAGGGGAGAGAGATGGGGGGGGGAAAGCGTGAAGGATTAATGACTAGGACCATCTTGGAGACAAATTGCTTTTCCTAGGGATGAGCTGCTTTCTCCGGGTCAATCAACGTTGCCTTAGATCCAGAGGGATAGAAGATCTTGGTTTGGTCAGCTGTGGGATTTTCCTAGGTGGGGTAGGACCAACCCCTCCCTCTCCCCCTTCCCCTTTTAGGGCCCTGAATCAGGGAGATGGCTTCAAATCCTGCTAAGCCAACAAAATCTTTTGGCATGTCAGTTTCTATCCTCCCTCTTTGCAGGAGATACTAAGATGATTATGGCCACTAAATGCTTGGAAGCAAGAACAGAGTATATAAACTCTGTGTGGGGAGGGAACCCCCCCCCCAAAAAAAACAGTGGCCCCTTAAGACAGCTAAGACTTTCCATATTATATAGCCTTATTTTCTTTCTGGAGAAGAAACCTTTTCCTTTCCCCCCAGTTCAGAAGGCAAAAACGCCTTATTCTCTTAGTTTGGGGCAAGAGGTTTGTGCTTACTCACCTGTCATCTGGACTCTTTGGAGATTTCTCAGGTGTTTTACAGTCATTTCCAAGATATCTGCTTTCTCTAACTTGGAGTGCCTGGAGCTCTGGAGGAAAAAAAAAAATAAAAAGGAAAGGTGAGATGCCTTGAACCCCCACCGACTCGGGTATATCCCTAAAACTGTAGGGATCCCAGGCTCCTCCTCCTCCCCTTCCCTCCCCTTCCCCCCCCCACTTCAAGGGCTGCTGACACAATCTTGTATCCCCCTTCCCCCCCCCCCCCAACTTACATCTTTCTTCAGGGCATCCAAGATGAGAGTTTTGAGCTGGCCCAGGCTTTCATTAATCCGTGCCCGCCTTCGCTTCTCCATGATGGGTTTTGACGACTGTTTGGGGGAAAGGAGAGAGAGAGAGAAAGGTTAGAAAAACCCAACCAGGCATGGAGGAGGGGGGTGGGGGGGCAGTGTCAGGAGGGGGGAGCCCTCCCCGTCTTGCAATTGAGCCCCTTTGGCAGAGATTCAGGGCGCTTAAGCAAACTTGTGGGTCCCACCTAAGCATGGCAAGGGGGGGGGTGTCTCTCTGTTCCCAAGCATGGCAACTTTGGGAGGGGATTCCCTAAAGCTGTAAGTGGATTTCCACTTCCCAACTCCACAAATCTTTTACCCAGATGCTGTCCTCGCTTGCACCCTTCCTCCCTCCCTTTCTCCCCCTTATCTACCAGTCATCTAATGCCCTCTCTTCACCTCCTCCTCCTCCTTCCTTCCTTCCCCTATCAGTACATCCACCCTCCCCCCCTCCCTTCTTGCCGGCTTCTCTCAAAATCTCAGCAGGGAAAACAAAAATTGCTCGAGTCGTTTGCAAGCATGCAAGCGCCGTGTGGGTAGGTGGGTGACTGGCTGTCAATCAGCCCCGATGGAGAGAAGGGGAGTTGAACTATCTTATCCGTGCTTGCGGTTTAAAAGGGTGTGTGTGTGTGTGTGTGTGTTTCCAATCCCTGTCGATTTTAATTTCATGGGAACAAGGAGAGCAAAGAGAATTTACCTTTCTGTGTTCGCTGGCGCTCTTGGGTTTATCTGGGGTTTGGCTGGAGCTGGCCGGGGCTCCGGCAATCGGCGAGGCGGTGGGTTTTTCCATCGTATCGGCTGGCATTTTGGTAACCTCGGTTTGTTTCAACCTTTCCCCCCGCAAGAACAAACAAAACAAAAAGTTGTGGGGGGGGGGAAAGAGAACTGGAAGCGATCAAACTTGTATATATATCCGATGGAATCTGAATTTCTTTTCCGCCCCCCAAGATTAAGAGGGAGAGCCGGGCCGGCTTCCACGAGAGAGAGAGAGAGAGAGAGAGGGAGGGAGGAAGGGAGGGAGGGAGGGAGAGGCGTTTTGCAACAACAACAAAAAAAAAAACGCGATCGCGCCCCGGCAAGTGGCAAAAAAAACGTCTCCCGGCTCCGGCTCCCGTTGCTTTGGCTGCAGCGCCCTGCTCCCCCCTGGCTTTATATAGCCGACTGCAGCTCCCTAATTCGTGTGAAACCTGCTCCACATTCTTTCCCACACTCCCGTCCGCCAATGGGAAGCGGGACTCTCCCCGTCGGGCTCGCCGATTGGACGACGCCCCCGCGAGCTGTCAGTCACGCGCCAAGAGTTGCCCCCCTCCCTTCCCTCGCGTCCCCCTCTCCTCCTCCTCTCCCTCCCTTCCCTTCCCTCCCCCCCGCCCCACGCTCCAATTTATTGCTTGGCTATTTCTCTCCCCGCTTCTTCTTTTTCTTTTTGAACTTAGTATACCTGGTCTTGTTAGGTATGGCTCGCTAAGATCGGATTGAACCTGGGCATTCCAAGAAGGCGAGTTTCTCCTCCAACCCTCCACACACACACACACACACACATATACACAGTCCTCCCCCTCCCCAGGCCCGCCCCCTCCCCTCCAACCCGAGGGTCTGCATCGAGCTGTCCGTGCCCCAGTTAAGGAGAATCCCGCGCCATCCGTGCTGGAATGCGTGAATCCCAGTTGCACCTTTAAAAAAGAAAAAAGAGGAAGGCTGGGTGCCTCTGCGGGGGGGGAGGGAAGTTGGGGGGTTGGAGAGAAAGAGGTTCTCCAAAAATTGGGGGGAGGGAGGGGTAAAGTGGAGAAGACCCCGATTTTTAGGACGTGCCCAGCGGTGGCTTTCCTGCATTGGGATTCTACTCCAATGATGATGATTTTATTGGGTGGGCAGGTTGAATGGATTTCTCGGTCTCTCTCTTTTGCCCACGCGAATGGACTCCCACCTGGCGTCTCATGGGCAGGTGTCCGGTTTTCGATCATTATTAAAGGTATTTGGGGAGGGGGTTCAGCGAAAACGTGGGTTGAAGGTTCGGCCGGCTTCCTGCTTCCCACCTGAGCCCCCCCCCCCCTCTTCCAGAAGGACGGGAAAGGCCGCTCAACATTAGCACCGGTGGGGGAAACCTGGGAGTATTGACTCCCAGGTAATACATTCCCCTCCATTGAATCGCTCGGCCCAGGGAGACAGCCCGAGGCTCTTGTGCAGGACAGTTTCTACCGATCGTCCCTTCAGCTTTCTTTCCCACGCCACCATTATTTAGATTTATGGACCCCGGGGATAATACTTTGCTGGTCTGCTATAAAAGCCCCCTTAACTCGGTTCTAATCCCCCTGGAACTGGCTTTCCAAAGCAAAACAGCCCCCCCCCTCCACCTTTTCCTGGCACAGCACACATCTGTTTGCAACGCCGTCCCGGTTTAGCCACAAGTGAAGCCCCATAGCTCCGCTTCTATAGGAGCAGGAGGTGGTGGTGGGGGTCGCTTGGGGGTCGCTTAACAGACCCCCCCCCCCAAAAAAAGCAAAACCTCCTTTTGGAACTGCGCGAAGCAGAAGGGGAAAAAAAAAAAAGGAAAAAAGGAGAGATGCTCCGAGAAAAAGGGGGGCTTGGCTCACACTTCCCTCCAGCTGTTGCAAAAGCGGAGGGGAAAGGGAGAGTAAATAAAATAAAATAAAATAAACAAATAAATAAATAGATGGAGGGATGGATGGATGGAACAGCAAAGAAGAGGAGAAGCAGCAGCAGCTGCCCGGCACGCGAAGCCCTGCCAGGCTGACAGCCAATCGGGGCACGGCTGTAAGCCAATCTGCTTCCCATTGGATGGCAGCCTTCGCAGCTGTCAATCAAGGAGCCTTCTCTCTCTCTCTCTCTCTCTCTCTTTCTCTCTCTCTCTCTCTCTCATCCCCAGCGGCTAAAACAGCCGCCAAATGTTGTCTTGCCTCCACCCTGCGAGACGGGCCGGGGCGTGCGCGCGGGCGCGAGTGAGTGAGTGTGCGAGTGTGCAAGGTCGGCTTTCCCTGCCCTCCTCCTCCTCCTCCTCCCCTTTTTCCCTTCCCTTCCCTCCCGGCCCGCCACGGAGCACGTGCCAAAAGCGCTGCTGGCTTCCTGCGCCGCGCAAGCACACAGATGCACACGGCAGCCCTTGGAGTTGGGTAGCGAGAAGGAAGCGCATAGGGTGGCACGGCTCCAGCCGCGAAAACCTCCCGGCGGTTTGCAAAGCTAGACAGGGAAGGGAAGGGAAAAAAAAAAGAAAGAAAGAAAAAAAAAAAAAAAACCAGCCCAAGCCTGGGAAAACTCCGCCCCTGCGCCTTATATTATTTATTATTTATTATTGTCCAACCTTCAGTAGGGAATGAAGATTAAGCTTTGCAAAAGGGGCAGGCTGAGTTGCGGATGTACGGGTGGAAAAAAAAAAAAAAGAGAGAGAGAGAGAGAGAGAGGTGGGGGAGGTTGGATCTGAGGATTGGCGTTTATACAAGGCAATAAATTTGGGTTCGCTTTATTTATTTTTTAAAGTGTTTTTTTTTTATTTTGAATACATTAAAACGAGACACAAACACACAACGTTTTTAGACGCTGCTCAAAAAAAATAAATAAAGGGAACTCAAGCACGCTGCTCAAAAAAAATAAATAAAGGGAACTCCAAGCAGAAGACATCCGAGATCTGAAGGAATGAAACAGCCTTATTAAATACTTTGTGCGTTGCATACAGGGGTTTTGTGTTGCCTTTGGTTGTTTGAGCAGTGTATAAACTACTGTATGTAAAGAACAAAGTATTTAATAAGGCTATTTCATTCATTCAGATCTCGGATGCCTTCTGCTTGTGTTCCCTTTAATTTTTTGAGCAATATATGTAGCACTTTTTCCTACAGCTGTTTCGAATTTTCTTGCTATTTACCTTTATTTATTTATTTATTTATTTATTTAATTATTTAATTATTTAATTATTTAATTTATGTAATTTATATGCCACCCTTCTCCCGTAGGACTCAGGGCGGCTTACAAAAAATGACAGAAAATTACACAAACGTTTAAAATCAATTTAAAATTAATTAAAATCAAATTAAAATTATGAAATATTTAGAATCCCCCTATGGATTCAGGCCATATGGCGAAAAAGCCACGTTTTTAAATCGCAGCGGAAGGAGAGGAGGTCCCGGGACTATTTACACATATTTTAACTTTGTCTTGTTCAACAATTATTTTCCATCTTTCTTTATTTCGTCTACCTTGTACCTTGGTCTTCAACATTTTTATTCCCCTCTCTCTTTTTATTCCTCTTTCTCATTTTTCCTATTCTCCAACCATCTACACCACACTTTGAAATATTTTGTATCCTCTTTCTTCCTTGAGTTCTTTGGTTAATTTGTCCATCTCTGCGCATTCCAAAAGTTTTCTAATTAAATCTTCTTCTGATGGCAAATTTTCCTTCTTCCAATTTTGGGCATAGACTATGCGGGTAAAAGTTAAAAAGTGGATAGAGGAAATAATTCAGAACTCAATATATTAAGGGAGAACCTGAGCAGTTTCTACTAGGGATTTCCATAGAAAACTATACCAAGAAATACATTATTTAATATTACATAGATTGACAGCAGCCTGCATAGTCTATACATAAATTTGGGTTCACTTTAGGTGGGGATTTTGTGGTGGGTCGCCTCTTTTAAGTATATGTTGTCCCAACCTCACAAGTTTGATTCTCTTTATGGTTCAATGCACAGCGAGGACTTGGAAAAATAATTTAGTAAGACAGGGGTTTAACTGGAGGTTAAAGGCAGGGCTGGTTCATTGCTGCTAGTTAGGGCATTAACTAGAACTAGCAGCAATTATGATGAGGCCCTATAACCTGTGTTCTTTAAAAAAAAAAAAAAAAACTGTACCTCTTGTTTACTCAGTAAATTTCACCAGATCATTATAAACTTAAGTAATTGCATTTGGCCAACCTCTGAATGGTAGATTAAGTTTTCTGTTGGTTTGGTATGTCAAGGAGAACCAAGGCAATTCAGTTGCTTTGTGGGTGGGTGTCTTATACAAACCCAGAAAATAAAATTCAATTTAGGGTAAACTTACTGTATTTGTAAAACCCAGGACAACCACCAGGTGGCGAAACAGAGTGAGGTTTTTCTGCATCTTTGCTGCACTCTGATTGTCTTTAATATATTATTTTATTCCCTTAATATTTTCTACGGGGAGGACAACTTGTTAACGGGTTTTTCTGAATACTTTTTGTCTTCAGAAGAATATAATCGAGTATAGAAATATGCAAATTTCAGGCTCATGAGAAAAGTGTGTGTCGGGGTTTTTTTGCCCAAAGATCCACCAACCAGAACCAGTATTAAAATATACCCAGTATTAAGAAGTTAAAGGGTTTTCTTTGCAGAACCAGATACAGTAGTGGCCAAAATGTTGGAAAACTTTTGGGAAAAGTGTATTTTTGAAGTTTGATGGCTAATAACACCACTTTTTTTTTTGGAGTTTCAAGATAATCCTATTCCACTGCTGGAATAGCCCAGACCTTAACCCAATTGAAAATCTATAGAGCCGACTAAAGAAACTTGTTAAGTCAGAAGCGACCCAGCAATAAAACCCAGTTAATAGAAGCCATCCTTCAATCTTGGTTCCACATTAGAACAGCTGCAGAACTCAAAGACTTGGTTCCCTCCATGGGAAGACGTTGTAAGGCCGTCATTCATGCTAAAGGTTACCCAACTAAGGATTAACTGACGTGGTGATCATTTTTTGTATATCTCATTTTTTTCAATGGGGATCATTTTTGTATATCTCGTTTTTTTCTACCTGTTTCACTTTCCTTCTTTAAACTGTCACTGCTATTCTAACAGCAAATCCTTCATAAAAGTTACGGCATTACATTCTCGATTAAATTATCTTTCCATGGATATATAATTTTATGGTACTACTCCTACAAAAAAAAAAGTGGTGTTATTAGCTAGTTTTAGAAAATACACTTTTCCCAAAAGGTTTCCACAGGTTTGGCCACTATTGTACATCTGGCGTAGCGAAGAAGACGTATTACTCCATATTACTTGCATCTATACTTGGTTGGCTTAAAAACCTACCTGTGAATATTTATGCTTATCTGGGACACCAGTAAGCACCGACTCCTGTTTATGTATTGGTTCGAATTTGCTCCAACTCTTCTTATTCTAGACCTCCCTGATAATCCAGTCTGTAAGCACAACCGAAAGATTAAAGGGGGGCGGGGAAACGACAGGACACCCTCCAACAGTCTTAATCTTGTATGTGGTTGTGTATTGGAAGAATGTCTGGAAATTTTCACCTCCTCCTCCTCTTCAGTTTGTTTTCTTTTTTTGGGAACAATTATTGCCTGAGAAATGGGTTCAAGGGTTGGGGCTGGGAGAATGAGATAGAGAGAAGGCGAACAGTGCCACCTTTGGGTCATATTGCAAAATTATATGATGGGAAATATGATCGCATTTATCTTGGCTTGAGAACAAGACTGCATCCAATGAATGGGCCCAGTCCTGGTGCATTTTCGATCATGAATAGAGTAGAGTAGAGTAGGGTAGAATTTAGAATAGAATAGAATAGAATAGAATAGAATAGAATAGAATAGAATAGAATAGAATAGAATAGAATTTAGAATAGAATAGAATTTAGAATAGAATAGAATAGAATAGAATTTAGAATAGAATAGAATAGAATAGAATAGAGGAGAGGAGAGGAGAGGAGAGTAGAATTTAGAATAGAATAGAATAGAATAGAATAGAATAGAATAGAATAGAATAGAATAGAATAGAATAGAATAGAATAAGATAGAATAGAGGAGAGGAGAGGAGAGGAGAATAGAATTTAGAATAGAATTTAGAATAGAATTAATAGAATAGAATAGAATAGAGAGGAGAGGAGAGGAGAGGAGAGTAGAATTTAGAATAGAATAGAATAGAATAGAATAGAGGAGAGGAGAGTAGAATTTAGAATAGAATAGAATAGAATAGAATAGAATAGAATAGAGGAGAGGAGAGGAGAATAGAATTTAGAATAGAATAAAACAGAACAGAGTAGAGTAGAGTAGAATTTAGAATTTAGAATTTAGAATAGAATAGAATAGAATAGAATAGAATAGAATAGAATAGAATAGAATTGAATTGAATTGAATTGAATTGAATTGGAAGGGACTTTGGAGGTCTTCTAGTCCAACCCCCTGCTTAGGCAGGAAACCCTACACCACTACAGACAAATGCTTATCCAATCTCTTCTTTAAAATTTCCAGTGTTGGAGCACCCACAACTTCTGGAGGCAAGGTGTCCCACTGGTTAATTGTTCTAATTGTTTCTCCTTATTTCTAAGTTGCTTCTCTCCTTGATCAGTTTCCACCCATTGCTTCTTGTCCTGCCCTCAGGTGCTTTGGAGAATAGCTTGACTCCCTCTTCTTTGGGGCAGCCCCTGAGATATCGGAAGACTGCTATCATGTCTCCCCTAGTCCTTCTTTTCATCAGACTAGACATACCCAGTTCCTGCAACTGTTCTTTGTATGTTTTAGCCTCCAGTCTCCTAATCCTCTTTGTTGCTCTTCTCTGCACTCTTTCTAGAGTCTCCACATCTTTTTTACATCGTGGCGACCAAAACTGGATGCAGGATTCCAAGTGTGGCCTTACCAAGGCCTTATAAAGTGGTCTCAACACTTCACCTGATCTTGATTCCATCCCTCTGCTGATGCAGCCTAGAACTGTTTTGGCTTTTTTGGCAGCTGCTGCACACGGATGGCTCCTATTTAAATGGTTGTCCACTAGGACTCCAAGATCCCTCTCAACAGTTACTACTATTGAGCAAAGTACCACATATACTATACCTGTGTATGAGTAAGTCCCCTGCAAGCTTACACAAGTCAAACCTACTGAGAAGGGACATATTTTATGTAACAAAACATTTTCACTCTCTCGATCTGGCTCCCGGCATTTGAGAACCTGTGTTTAGTATTTATGGACAATACATTCATTATTTCCGAATGAGATTTAAATAAAACATGGAAGGAAAGAGAATCCAGACCAAAGAACATAAACAACCAAAATTTGTTGAGGGGGTCAATAGTAAAAAAAAAAGTGTATTTATGGCCTCGGTGTTTCCCTTCCCCCAAATGAAAATTGAAAAACAATGCAGTGAGCAAATCTAAGACATGAAACCAGGTTTTGAATTTTTATCAAGGGGAATTTTATTAAGAAAATAATAAAAATAATTTTTTTTCTGCCTTGCTTTCAAATCCTCTTTTGGAGTTTTCTGAACTTAGTTTATGGTTAGCGAAAGGACTGGAAGTATTGCCATCTGTGGTTTGTGCTCAATACACCATTGAGCTTTTACATTTGCTCTCTTATTTGCCCTGAAAGGAGAAATTCCATTGTTAGTTCCATCCTTAAGACTAGGAAGTTTTGGCTGGCTAGATGGAACAATTACCTATTGTTCCAGTTCAGATCCTTTCTTACTAAAATGTGCCCACCCCAAGGACATTTAGGTCAAGAATTAGCTAGTATTGTCAAAAAAAATTTCAAATCCTGACTTTTAGAAGTGTAGGAAGTTAGCACCCACCCGTCTCCTAGGAAAATGAAATATTGTAGGAAATGTTAAAAAGGCAGAATATTATACCTCCCTGGATGAGAAATGGAGGAACATGTTTTTAAGGCAGGAAGCAGACTCACTTTTAATAGCCCCCACCCTCCTCAATAGCCCACAGCAGATGTCAGCACTTAAAGAGATAAAGAGATAGCTAGGTCTATTCATAAGCAAATGCCCTCACCCAAGATCCAACAAAGGTAGGATTAGCCCTCTACCCATTTAGCAAGGGAACTCACCACGTGGCACCTGGGGAGATTGGCATCACCCAACAAGGCTTAACCAAGCCAGGGACTGAAAAGACAATCTATAAAGTTACCTCTTCATGACCCCCATGGGAGTCTGACAACCAATCGGGATACAAGCTCAACTTCAAAGCCCAACAGAGGGTATAAATCTCTCTCTCTCTCTCTCTCTCTCCTATCTCTCCTCTCTCTTTCTCTGTCTTCTCCACTCTCTCTCTTTCTATTTCTCTCTCTCCTCTCTCTTCTCCTCTCAGTCTCTCTTTCTCTCTTCTCCTTTCTCTCTCTCTCTCTCCCCCCTCTCTCCTCTCTCTTTCTCTCTTCTCCTCTCTCTCTCTTTCTATTTCTCTCTCTCCTCTCTCTTCTCCTCTCAGTCTCTCTTTCTCTCTTCTCCTTTCTCTCTCTCTCTCTCCTCTCTCTCCTCTCTCTCTCTGTCTTCTCCACTCTCTCTATCTCTCTCCCCCCTCTCTCCCCTCTCTTTCTCTCTTCTCCTCTCTCTCTCTTTCTATTTCTCTCTCTCCTCTCTCTTCCCCTCTCGGTCTTTCTCTCTTATCCTCTCTCTCTATCTTTCTTTCTTTCTCTCTCTCTCTCTCTCCTCTCTCTCTCCTCTCTCTTTCTCTCTTCTCTCTCTCTCTCTCTTTCTCTCTCTCTCTCTCTCCTATCTCTCCTCTCTCTCTGTCTTCTCCACTCTCTCTATCTCTCTCCCCCCTCTCTCTCTCTTCTCTCTCTCTCTTTCTATTTCTCTCTCTCCTCTCTCTTCTCCTCTCGGTCTCTCTTTCTCTCTTCTCTCTCTCTCTCTTTCTTTCTCTTTCTCTCTCTCTCTCTCCTCTTTCTCCTCTCTCTCTCTGTCTTCTCCACTCTCTCTATCTCTCTCCCCCCTCTCTCCCCTCTCTTTCTCTCTCTCTCTCTTTCTTTCTCTCTCTCTCTCTCCCCCTCTCCCCCGCATGTGCCATTTTTACCTAGGACCTCAAAACCATGCAGTCCTGCTGTCCACCATTAAACCATCTTTTCAAGCAGTCCCCATGTGTCCAGGGTCTTTCTTCCCACTTGGAACTCAACCCAGATGTACATTTCTTCCAACAGAAGAACCAGATGTTGAATCTGGGAATATTCTTTTCATTGATATGCTTTTCATCATCCATTGATTATTCTTGAGTTCTATATCTCCAGATTAGATGGCTGTTTTTCTTTTCTCCCAATTCCCAAAAAACAACAACAACCTTTTCTGGTTGATTTCAAGAAATCGAGGGGCTTAGATGCGCCCCCATCTTTTCTAGCCACCTGGCCCCTGCAGATAAGAAGGAACCTGCCATTAAATCGAATTATTTGTGTTTGGATTATGTTCTTCAGAACACAAAACAGCCCCTTTCCTTAGAAAAACTCCCATCCACCCTCCCCCTCCTTCTTTGATCCTTAAGCCTAACTTTATTAGAGTCAAACTTTTTTGTTTCTTAAGGCAGGGCCTCAAAAGCTTACAGCCTGGATTGGGGGAAAAAAAAGGTTTGTGGGAGTCCAAATGCATGGTTTTATTGGGGAGGGGGTTTCTGCTGTTTCAATAAGCTTCTTACTCTTGATAGGACTTGCTTATTTTGGAGAATTTTGTTTCGTAAAACAATTACCCTTAGCATTATCAGCATTGCAATCTCTTGTAGATATTCACAAATTTGAGAGAGAGAGAGAGAGAGAGAGAGAGAGAGAGAGAGAGAGAAACAGAAGGAAAGGAAGGAAGTGAAGGAACGAAGAGAAAGAATGAAAGAGGGGAGGGTGGGAGGGAAGGAAGGAAAGATGGATGGAAGGAAATGAATGGAGCCACCTAGTCAGCCTGTGTATATCCACTGAACAATAATTTGATATTGCAAAATCTCCATTCCCTCCCCACTCCAGGGTGAAGGATATTGCAAAATCTCCATTCCCGCCCCACTCTGGGGTGAAGGATATTGCAAAATCTCCATTCCCTCTCCACTCTGGGGTGAAGGATACTGCAAAATCTCTATTCCCTCCCCACTCTGGGCTGAAGGATACTGCAAAATCTCCATTTCCTCCCCACTCCTGGGGAAGGATATTGCAAAATCTCCATTCCCTCCCCACTCCGGGGTGAAGGATACTGCAAAATCCCCATTCCATCCCCACTCCAGGGGAAGGATATTGCAAAAACTCCATTCCTTCCCCTCTCCAGGGTGAAGGATATTGCAAAATCCCCATTCCTTCCCCACTCTGGAGCCAGCCAGGGGTGGTATTTGCCGATTCTCCAAACTACTCAAAATTTCTGCTACCGGTTCTCCAGAACCTGTCAGAACCTGCTGGATTTCACCCCTGATTCAATCCTTTGCATCATTTGGTCAGCTCTGGTCACAATTTCAAACCACAGAAGGAAGAGGGGGGAAAAAAGATCTATGTTGTTCAAATGGAAGGAATTTACCAAAAATTCTCTGGAATTTATCCCTTAAATAGTTGTGAAGTTGTGGCATTTATTTATTTATTTATTTAATGATATGTGTGTGTTCCTGTTGGATGACCTCTCTGTGTTTTCTATATGTCCAGCACCAAGGACAGCGGTCCAGTTTTTGGACTAAAGGCAGTTCTGTTGTCAGGACTAGTACTGCACTCTTTAAATCCATTTTTTTTAACGCAATTCCAGTTGTGTGACAATCTCCATTTGTGCCTGCCAGGAATTGAAAGGTGCTATGTGTTGTCTATGTCGGTGCAGGCCTGTTTCAGGAGACAGCGTAAATATTCAAGGGAAGTCTGGTGTCAGAATTCACCCAGGAAGGAGGAGGAGAAAGAGAAGGAGAAACAGGAAGAGAAGAAGGAGCTTGTCCCCAGAATCATTTTGTTATGATAATAAAGAAGTTATTAATCTCAAATCTCAACCAATAAATGCTCTTGTCTTACACATTGGCAAAAAAAATAAAATAAAATCAGGACACCAAATACAAGCTGGGGGGATACGACCTCGTAGATGACCCTCAATCTGTCAAGGACCTTGGAGTACTCATTTCAAACGATCTAAGTACCAGAGCTGACTGTAACAGCATTGCCAAAAAGGCATTTAGAGTTGTTAACCTAATTTTGCGAAGCTTCTTCTCCGGTAATATTGTACTGCAAACTAGGGCATACAAAACCTTTGCCAGACCAATTCTCGAATACAGCTCTTCTGTCTGGAACCCGCACTGCATATCGGACATTAATACAATTGAACGAGTCCAGAGATATTTCACAAGAAGAGTCCTGCACTCCTCTGCTTGCAACAGAATCCCTTATGCCACCAGACTGGAAATTTTGGCCTCGGACAATCTAGAACAGGGGTCAGCAACCTGCGGCTCTGGAGCCACACGTGGCTCTTTCACCCCCTGCTGCGGCTCCCTGTCACTCAAAATATGCATCACAACCGCCAATGTGTGACACCCGCCAGCACATGATTTATTGAGCTTTTCAACCCCCGGTAGGCCAACCATGGATAAATCCAAGAAAAGAAAAGGTTCAGAAGAAAACAGAACATTTAATTCAACTACATATGCTAGTTTTGTGGCTGCTCAAGAAATAATCAGGCACCAGAAAGGTTTTGTGGCTCCCGGTGTTTTCTTTTCTGTGGGAAACTGATCCAAATGGCTCTTTTGAGTGTTTAAGGTTGTAGATCCCTGACCTAGAACTACGCCGTCTTCGGTCTGACCTAAGCATAGTACCCAAAATTATCTGCTAAAATGTCCTACCTGTCAATGACCACTTCAGCTTCAACCGCAACCAAACACAAGCACACAATAGATACAAACTCAAGGTAAACCGCTCCAAACTCGACTGCAGAAAATGCAACTTCAGCAACAGAGTGGTCAAATGCCTGGAATGCACTACCTGACTCTGTGGTTTCTTCCCCAAACCCCCAAAACTTTCACCTTAGACTGTCTACTGTTGACCTCACCCCATTCCTAAGAGGTCTGTAAGGGGTGTGCATAAGCCTACCATCCCTGTCCTACCGTCCCCATTTATTCGTATCCATTTCCTGTATTCATAACCGTGTTCATACTTATATCTGTTATCTTATCCAGGATTGACAAATACATATATAAATAAAAATATAAAGGTTATAAATGCTATCCATTAGAGCTCTTGCTTTCTCAGGTCTTCCTCTTGAGAAGTTGAAGGAAACCTCAAAACTGCATTTTCCCTCTCCTCCTCCTCCCCCCACCCATTTTCTTTTCTCCTCCTTGGTCTCCCCACTGAGCCAGCCAAGAGAAGTTGCAAAGCGTAGCCAGCCACCCAGGGCAGGAAGAAAAGACGAGGAAGGCAGCGTTAGCTGTGGGTTTTTGACTTTTTGAATGAAACAGATGTGGCCTTCCTTCACAAACAGCCGCTTTAGTCCTTATTTGCTGACTTCCCCTCCGCTTGAAAACATGTTTGAAAAGGCGGCCCCTCCGAGATCAAAGGGAAAAGCAATGTCCAGATTTAAACACAGCCTCGAGAGCCCCACTTTTGGATCGAGGAGTGGGCCTTTTCAAAAGGTTGCCAGTTAATTTGTTGATGCATAATAGCGACAGAGCCGATGCAATCTGTATGCGGACTGCCGAGAGCGGAGTCAATTACATCTGTATTAAGATCGGCTCAAAGGGGAATATGGTGGGGGGGAGGACGGAGGAAATCTCCTTACATGTCCTTCCAGGGGAACCGTTCCTTTGCTTAAGGGGCAGAACGTGTTCTTCCGGTGTGTGGAAGAATTTGAAAAGAAAAACAGTGCACAGGCACACATGGCAGCCTTAAGTAGCTTGGAACAAAAAAAAAGGGGGGGGGAGAAAAAAGAAGCATTTCTCTCTCTCTTTTTCATTTTTTTTTATTCTTTAACTTAAACATTCCACCTTCCATTAAACAGTGTGTCAAATATCTCTGTGCAATACCATGTTTCCCCGAAAATAAGACCCTGTCTTATATTTTTTGAACCCTGAAATAAGTGCTTGACCTTATTGCCATGCGCTCAAAAGCCCGATTGGGCTTATTATCAGGGGGTGTCTTATTTTGGGGAAAACAGGATAGATAGATAGATAGATAGATAGATAGATAGATAGATAGATAGGTAGATAGGTAGATAGGTAGATACCGTGTTTCCCCGAAAATAAGACCCTGTCTTATATTTTTTTGAACCCTGAAATAAGCGCTTGACCTTATTGCCATGCGCTCAAAAGCCCGATTGGGCTTATTATCAGGAGGTGTCTTATTTTGGGGGAAACAGGGTAGATAGATAGATAGATAGATAGATAGATAGATAGATAGATAGACACCGTGTTCCCCGAAAATAAGACCCTGTCTTATATTTTTTGAACCCTGAAATAAGTGCTTGACCTTATTGCCATGCGCTCAAAAGCCCGATTGGGCTTATTATCAGGGGGTGTCTTATTTTGGGGAAAACAGGATGGATAGCTAGCTAGCTAGATACCATGTTTTCCCAAAAATAAGACCCTGTCTTATATTTTTTTGAATCCTGAAATAAGTGCTTGGCCTTATTTTGGGGGAGGTCTTATTATTTTGGGGCGCATGGAGGAAACCAGAGGAAATGGCGGGGACCGGTTGCGCATGCGTTTAAATATTTTCGGGGAGGGCTTATTTTTAGAGGGGCTTATTTTAGTGCATGCACTCAAAAGCCCAATTGGGCTTATTATCAGGGGATGTCTTATTTTAGGGGAAACAGGGTAGCAATCAAGATTTACAACAGTATTCATTACATTGATAATAATTCTCTGATCTTACAGTAGTAGTAGTATTGAGCATAATAAACATTCATTTTTCCCTCTTAACACATCTTCTAATAGGAATATAATAATAATAATATTAAACGTAATAATCCTAAATAATAACTATCATCATATTGTTTACATCTCTTTCTTAACACATTTTCTACATTTCACTAATCTCCTTCTTCCTTTCTAACTTCCAATTTTTGTTCTCTAACCATCGATAAAATAATTCCCATGTCATAGAGTATTTAGTTTGTTCTTTCCCCTTCATCGCAAGTGTTAATCTATTCATTTCTGCACATTCTAGTATTTTCCTTACCACATTCTCATCAGTAGAGATCTCTCTGCTTTTCCAGTTTTGTGCAAATACAATTCTAGCTGCGGTTAATACGTGTATAATTAAATATGCATTCCCTTTACTGTAAGTTTCAGGTAAAATCCCCAACAAAAATATTTCTGGTTTTAAATCAATGTACTGCTTTATCATCTTTTCCAGCCACATTTGTATTTTTATCCAATATTTTTTTTTTGAGAAGCATTTCTCATGTAGTCAATCTGAGATCATATTTTGGTCCTCCTCAAGTCATCTGGAAAAAGAAGAGAAATATTGATTGCAGATAAAGAGTTAACTCAATTAAGTTTCTCGAAGGGAACTAAGGCAAGGCAGGAGGCACAAAATAACAGTTCACAACTACTCCATTTAAACGAGTTGCGTTGCTCAGTTGCATTTTTAATTTGTTGCTCTACACTGCTTTACTAAATGCATGCATATTAAAGAATTGACTTACATAGATGTTAAGAATTCAGAGGACAACAACAACAAACAAAGCACACAGATAGAAACCAAATCCTCAATTAACGGAGATTATCCTTTGTTTACCAAGAAAGCTAAGCAGCCTTGTTTATGGGAGGCCACCTTGGAAGACCAGAGGAATGAACTAATCAGAAAGAAAGAAAGAAAGAAAGAAAGAAAGAAAGAAAGAAAGAAAGAAAGAAAGAAAGAAAGAAAGAAAGAATAGAATAGGTAGAGTAGAGTAGAGTAGAGTAGAGTAGAGTAGCATAGAATAGAATAGAATAGAATAGAATAGAATAGAATAGAATAGAATAGAATAGAATAGAATAGAACAGCTAAACAGCTTGAAATAGCTATACTAGTCTTCCGATATTTCTTTGTCGGTAAATTCAAATTTGCCTTCAGGTGCTTTGGAAAATAGATTGACCCCCTCTTCTTTGTGACAGGCCCTTAGATATTGAAACACTGTTATCATGTTTTCATTGTGATGGATGGATGGATGGATAGGTGGGTTTCAGCAGGTTCTGACCAGTTCTGGAGAACCAGTAGCAGAAATTACTGGTTCGGAGAACCGGTAAATACCACCTCTTGACTGGCCCCACCCCTATCTATTCTCTGCCTCCCGAGTCCCAGCTGATTGGGAGGAAATGGGGATTTTGCAGTAACCTTCCCCTGGAGTGGGGTGGGAATGGAGATTTTACAATATCCTTCCCCTGCCACGCCCACCAAGCCATGCCACGCCCACCAAGCCACGCTCACAGAACCAGAGGTAAAAATTGTTGAAACCCACCACTGGATGGAAGGAAGGAAGGAAGGAAGGAAGGAAGGAAGGAAGGAAGGAAGGGGGAGGGATGGGAAGAGGAAGGAAGGAAGGAAGGGGCAGGGATGGGAAGATAAGGAAGGAAGGAAGGGAGGGAGGAAGGAAGGAAGGAAGGAAGGAAGGAAGGAAGGAAGGAAGGAAAGAAAGAAGGAAGGAAGGAAGGAAGGAAGGAAGGGGGAGGGATGGGAAGATGAAGGAAGGAAGGAAGGATAGGAAGATGAAGGAAGGGATGGGATGGGAAGGGAAGGAAATAGATTGATAAATCCATTCTCAATTACAGAAAAATGGTAAAAATCTCCCTGCGCTTTTGAGACTCTACAGCAAGCCAACATAACAAATAATCGTCACTTGCTTATAGTTAACTCTACAGAATTTATCATCTCCGTGTTTTCTACTACCTAGATAGCATGACTGGGTAACAAACTGAGAAATCCAAGCCCTGCTAATTTAATTAATGCCAATAGCCCCTCCCTTCACCCACCCCACCCCCATGCTTTATTCAGGAACTCCCAAATGCTTCTGTTATCCCAAACACCCATTACGAAGGTCTATATAATATTCATCCAGAACTTTCCTTTTGGCCTCCCTTAATCTCATTAAGCCTCTGTTTCCATACCTGTAGTTTTAAACAAGGGGGTAAAAAAAAAAAAAAAAGAGAGAGAGAGAGAGAGAGAGAGAAGAAGAGAGACAGGAGGGGATGGGGGGGGGTTGTTAAAACCCATCAATTAAGTTGGTTTTGGTTCTCAAACGATTTATCAACTTGTCATTGATACATCAAGCTCCCGGAGACCTTGGTTTTTGTTTGAGCCTGCCCAACATTACTAGTTTTCTTTTTCTTTGGAATATAGCTCCTCTATCCCCTTTTCTTTCTATGTGCTTTCCCCTTTTTTCACCCATCCCGTTCATGAGTTTGGCCTAATCAGATTAGCTCAACCCGGACACAGCAAAAATTTATTCTTTTTTTTTTTTTTTTTTGGAAAAAGCTCTGCTGTTTTTTTCTACCCCTCTCCCCTTTGCAAATTCTCCCCCCTCTCTCCCTCTCTCCCTCTCTCTCTCTCCCTCTCCCCCCTCTCTCTTTTCCCCCCTCCCTTTGGTAGGGTTTTAAAAAACTTTTTCATCCCCGGTTGAAAATCTTTTGTAAAAGCTGTATCCAATGAACTCTTGAAAAAGGACCCACCTTCTCCTCCAAAGGGGCCGGTTAGAATGGGTCACTGGAACAAACAGTGGGGGACACTGCCGCTCCTTCAACACCCCCCCCCACCCCCCCAGGCCAACCATTCAGTCCTCCTGAGGTTGGATGGGTTGCTAGGATGGGGGAAAAAAAGACCACAATCAAATCCCAGTAAATCGCTGGAACATTTAATTTGTTTGCTAAACTCAATCTGCTGTAGAAGTCCGTCTTGTTTACAAGCTTAATGAGATAAAAACATTTTGGACGGTCTGTTGGGAAAGCGAAAGGATGTCCTTTTCCTGACATTCCTTTTCTTTCGGCTGAAATTTAAACATGGCTCCTGATTTCAGGAGCCCGAATGCACCTTTCATAACTGCCTGGTTTGGTTCTGCAACCGAACAAGACAGACAGAGACTTTCAGAGGATAATTAGAAGTGCAGAAAAAAACATGGCTACCCTTCCATGGAGCTCCTGTCTACTGCACCAGTCAAAAAGAGGGCTGGGAAAATATCTACAGACCCCTCGCATCCTGGACATAAACTGTTTCAACTCCTATCCTCAAAATGACGCTATAGAGCACTGCACACCAGAACAACTAGACACAAGGACAGTTTTTCCCCAAATGCCATCACTCTGCTAAACAAGTAATTCCCTCAACAATGTCAAATTAACCACTAAGACTGTAGTACTATTATTCTTCTCTTCCTTAGTAGTGTCTATCTCTTCCCACTTATTACTATAACCATGTTGCTTGCATCTTTATGATTTATATTGCTTTTATTTTTTTTTATTTTTTTTTATTTTTTTTTTTTAATTTGATTTATATGCCGCCCTTCTCCGGAGACTCAGGGCGGCTTACAATGTGCTCAGCAATAGCCTTCATCCTTTTGTATATTTATACAAAGTCAGCTTATTGCCCCCACAAACTGGGTCCTCATTTCACCTACCTTAGAAAGGATGGAAGGCTGAGTCAACCTTGAGCCTTGGCGAGATTCGAACCCTGCAGTAATTGCAGGCAGCTGGTCTTAATAACCAGCTTAATAACAGGGTGCCTTAGACCACTGTACTACCAAGGCTCTTATATTTGTTTCCTAGTACGATTTGATAGTTTATTAGCAACTTTGATTAGCATGAAGTGTTGTATCTTTTTATTCTCGATGAATGTATTTTATTCTCCTTGTGGACACTGAGAGCATATACACCTAAGACAAATTCCTTGTGTGTCCAATCATACTTCGCCAATAAAGAATTCTATTCTATTCTGTTCTGTTCTGTTCTGTTCTATTCTATTTTCTCTGTTCTATTCTATTCTATTCACTCTTCTCTGTTCTATTCTATTCTATTCACTCTTCTCTTCTTCTTAGAGAGAGAGAGAAAGAAAGAGAAAGAAAGAAAGAAAGAAAGAAGAAAGAAAGAAAGAAGGAAAGGAGGCAGGGAGGGAGAAAGAAAGAGATAGATAGAAAGAAAGAAAGAAAGAAAGAGAAAAGAGAGAGAGAGAGAAAGAAAGAAAGAAAGGAAGGAAGGAAGGAGGCAGGGAGGGAGGGAGAAAGAAAGAGAAAGAAAGAAAGAAAAAGAAAGAGAGAGAGATAGAAAGAAAGAAAGAGAAAGAAAGAAAGAAAGAAAGAAAGAAAGAAAGAAAGAAAGAAAGAAAAAAAAAGAAAAGGAGGGAGGCAGGGAGGGGTGGGTTGGAGGGGGGGAGAGAGAAAGAGAAAAAAAGAAAGAAAAAGAAAGAGAAAGAAGGGGGGAGGGATGGGATGGAGGGAGGGAGAGAGAGAAAGAAAGAAAAGGACTAAGAAAGAAAGAAAGAGGGAGAGAGAAGGAGAGAGAGAGAGAGAGAGAAAGAAAGAAAGAAAGAAAGAAAGAAAGAAAGAAAGAAAGAAAGAAAGAAAGAAAGAAAGAAAAAAGAAAGAAGGAAAGAAAGAAAGAAAATGAATGACTCCTGGTATCTTTTTTTTAAAAGCCATGCATTCTTTTATAAAGATGCTGTTAATGATTCTGTGAACCATTCTGTCCTGAAGGGGTGCCCCCCACAAGGAGAGAGAGACCCCCCCTCCCCCAGCAAAACAAACTCTTGGCTCTCGCAATCTAAATTCAGCAGCAGTGATTCAGGATGGAAATACATTAAGTCAACAACATTCTTCGGTGTCCTTTCACAGAAGCAAAAGGAACAAGTCCGGGTTAGCAATGAAGGAGAATTTTGTTACCTTTTGTGTTGTATTCAAGCCTGGGCAAAAGCCGAAAAGATTAACATGCTGATGAGATCCGACACACCTCCATTAACATCACTCAAAGAGGAAACCGAAGTAGTATGTGAATTTCCACCCTTTCCAGCTCGTAATCTCAGGCCGCATTGTAATCTGAACTATCTGCCATTATCAACAAGTGCTGACAATAGCTGGCACTCAAAGCTGTCAAGGCCATGCCATTTGCATATTATTATTATTATTATTATTATTGTTGTTGTTGCGAACCGGTAGGGAAAGTAAGTGACTACCACCTCTGCCCATCATCCTATTCTCTGTTGTGGTTTGCCAGCAGCCTGTGGAGCTGGCAGCGGAGTCGGACAGCGATGAGGCTGAGGAAGAACAGGGGCCAGTCCTGGAGAAGTCCCGGATGAGGGCTCTGCGTCGGAGGCAGAGATGGGGCCAGGGCCATTGGGGAGTGATGTGTGGACTCTGTAGCCTCCAGAGGCTGACATCAGAGAGGCAGAGGAACAGGAGGAGCCTGTTCCTAGTGCACGCATGAGAAGAGCTGCCAGAAGGCAAGAGCAGCTAAAGCAAAAAGGACGACTCAGGAGTAAGGCCAAGAGATGACTGGCCCCTCCCATAAGGCTTAAAAGACCAGCAACGGCTCTTGGGCTCTTTGTCGGAAAACAACGTTGATCGTCTTGCTGCACTTATCTCTGGTCGGCCTCTTCTGCTTTTGAACTTTTGCCAAGAGAAGCCTTTGGCAGTTTGCCTAGTTATACCAAGGTTGGCGATTAGACTGAAGAATTGATGTGATGAAGAGTTTGCTTTCATTTAGTTTGGACGACGCTGAGAATCTCCGCTGTTCTAATCAAGTCTGTTTGTTTTGGAACTGTTTGCGTCTAATACTACCTACTTGGGCCTGGGCCACAACATTCTCCCAATGGTTAACCGGATGCCTGAAGGAAGCCCACAAACTGAGTTGCACAGCTGCTGAAAAGCAAAAGGTTTTTTTTTCCGTATGAGTTACTCCAGATGTTCAGCTGTGGAACTCACTTTCTTTTTTTCCTAATAATAACCGTAACAAAAAAAAGCACCAACCGCAGTTTGGCTGAAGATGGCTTTCCATCATCTCCAGAGACTGCTATATATAAGGAGCCATACGGAGGATTTTTGGGCCATCTCCGGTCTTCCCCTTGTCCCTGGAGGAATTACAAAAAGCCGGTCTCTTCACTCCGCTGCGGTCATTGGCTTTGCGGTTAGGGGACCCTGTCTTCTTCCGTTCGTCATTTCTTCCCCGGAAGTCCCCCACCTCGAACGAAATCTATTATGGTGTCCACCAATGCTGGTTTGCCATGCTCAGAACCGCCCTTAATGGAATCCCCACATTTTCTGGATTAGCAGGCTGCCGTTTAATCATAAGCCAACCAGATGGAGCTGGATTTGCATGGTCTGTTTCAACCCCAATAAATCAATAGTCCCCGAGTTGAAATTAACCAGCTTCCCCCATATGTTGTACGAAGAGGTTGTCTTGATCTGAAGACAGTAGGCGATCATGGGGCGGCGGGTGGGGTGGGGGGGGGCAACAGATGACCTTGCCCACAGATGGATCATCTCAACCGGTAAAAACATGTGGAAGAGGGAATTTTTGCAGACTGGCCAAGATCGGTCCTGGGCAGGCGTGCAGAGTTGTTGCTTCTTCTGATGTTTATGAGGGTTTCCAGACCCATCTGCCTGCCGTCTGAGGCACAACCAGTGAGAAGAGTTAATTAACAACCTATTTCTTCTTCTTCTTCTTCCTTTTTTGTAACAAGACATCTCCCTTTTGTGGCTCACTAAAGAGCCAGCTCATTAGAGAGAGTGAATGGTTCCCTTGACCATCTGTTATTGGAGCACATACCTGGAAGAAAGACTGATCTGGAGTGGAGGGCGGGGGGGGGGGAGGTATGTGTGGGCGAGGAGAGACCCACCCCAGGAAAAAAAAAAAAAAACCGGCCCTTGAAGTCTTGGGAAAAAGCAGGCCAGAGCCTCTGCTCAATATAATTACATCAAGCCTGCCAGAAAATGACAGCTCTGTTGCATGGAAATAGAAGAACGTAATTAAAATCTCAGGGAGAGAAAGGAAGGATGAAAGAAGGAGGGAGGTGGGAGAGAAAAAAAACTGCAGGCATAAGAGAAAAAAAAAAGAAAGAAGTGGATTTGTCTAAGCAGGAAAGAAAAGTGGGGGGAAGGAGAGAGAGAGAGGAATTTAAAGGAATCCTTGCTTGCCGGGTTTGTGAAATTGATCGAGGACAAACCATAATCGTTTCCCTCCTTCTTTCATCCATCCAACCTTCCTGCTTTTTGGCTGCCTGCAGGTTTCGGTTCTTCTCCATTCCTGGGAGATTCTTTTCAAATTTATTGGTTCGATTGATTGGTTCGATTTATATGCCGCTCTTTCTCCGGAGACTGAGGGTGGCTTACAATGCGTTAAGCAATAGCCTTCATACTTTTGAATAGACCTGCTTAGTAGGGCTTTCGCCCCCCCCCAAGCGGTGTTCTTTTTTTAATACAAAGTCAGCTTATTGCCCCCACAATCCGGGTCCTCATTTTACCTACCTCGAAAGGATGGAAGGCTGAGTCAACCTTGGTGAGATTTGAACTCGCAGTAATTGCAGGCAGCTGGCAGCTAAGTGCTACTTAACAACACTTTAGTCCGCTGCACCACCAAGGCTCTTTATATTGGGAACGTCTCTTGGGAAATTTTGGTTCCCAAGAGACGTCCCCCACCCCCACCCCCCGCTCACTGAGAAGGGCAGAAAGGTCAAGAATAAGAATTAAAAGAGTTAGAAGGGACCTTGGAGGTCTTCTAGTCCAACCCCCTGATCAGACATGGGGAATAAAGGAAATAAATAAATAAAGCAAAGCTTTGGAGAGTAAAATCCTCTCGAGATCCAGTCAAGAGAAAAATGCGTTGCTCCAACTTTTTCACTTTCTCGGCTCTTTTTCCTTGAATAGATAGGAAAGTTGAGGAATGCATGGATTTTTTTTTCTCATTAGTCCGGACCACCTGTGGGGGGGGGTTTGGTTTGAACCAACTTGCAGGTTGCCCTTGATCTTTCTTTCCTTCTTTCTTCCTTTCTTTCTTTCTCTTTCTTTTTTCTTTCTCTCCCTCCCTCCCATCCCTCTTTCTTTCTTTCTTTCTTTCTTTCTTTCTTTCTTTCTTTCTTTCTTTCTTTTTCTTTCTCCCTCTCTCTTTCTTTCTCTCTCCCTCCCTCCATTCCATCCCTTTCTTAAGAAAGGCTGCTGGCATTACGTTACGGAAGACTCTTGGCTCCAAGCTTGGTGGCTCTCTAGAGATCTTTATATTTCTAGAGAAATATGTCAAAGGGTCCCCACAGGCAACAAGATCATCTGCTTTACAGTAGTGGCCAAAATTGTGGGAACCTTTTGGGAAAAGTGTATTTTTTGAAGTTTGATGGCTAATAACACCACTTTTTTTTTGGAGTTTCAAGATAATCCTATTCCACTTGCTGGAATGGCCTGGGAATATCCCAGACCTTCACCTCATTGAAAATCTATGGTGCTGATTAAAGAAATTTGTTAATAGATAATAATAAAACCCAATTAATAGAAGCCATCCTTCAATCTTGGTTTTGCATTACAGCAGCTACAGAACTAAAAGTCTTGGTTCACTCCATGGGAAGACGTTGTAAGGCCGTCATTCATGGTAAGCATTAACTGACATGGGGATCATTTTTATATATCTCGTTTTTTCTGAGGGGATCATTTTTATATATCTCATTTTTTTTTCTACGTGTTTCACTTTTCTTCCTTATAATGTCACTGCTATCCTAATAGCAAATCCCTCCTAAAAGTTATTGCATTACATTCTTGATTAAATTATGTTTCTATCGACATATAATTTTAGGGTACGACTCCAAAAAAAAAAAAAGTGGTGTTATTAGCTAAGTTTTAAGAAAATACACTTCCCCCCCCCCCCCAAAGGTTTCCACAATTTTGGCCACTGCTGTATAATGGTGTGTGTTTGTGAGTGTTGGACTAGATGGCCTTTTAAGGTCCCTCCCAACTCTGTTCATCTTTCCCCATCAGCACAAAGCAGAAATGGGAGAACCAGCCAGCCAGCCCCAAGTTAAGGCAGCTTTGCAAAGCCCTCTGCGATAGGGAAGACCCCCCCCCCCCCACAAGTCTACTCCTGACTGTGTTTGTTACACCTTGGATAGCCACGCGCTCCCAGAGGACACTTTTATGGGCAGCGAAGAGTAACGTGGCTGCCCAGAAACCTGATGTTTCCTCCCCATCCCCCCCTCCGTCCGCCTTTAATCAACATTCATCCTGCGTGCCGAGGGGTTAATGAGGAAGTGGGTTGGAAGAAGGTGCAGAAATTCCTCCAGGCACGTGTTGGGCAGTGTCAGAATTAACACAGGAACCCGAAGTTGTAAAAAAAAATAAAAAAAAAGGAGAAGGAGAAGGAGAAGATGGGGGCCCTATGTTGAAATGAAAGCATTGGGAGGAAGAAGACCCATTTCAGAATCAGCCTCCTGGAGCTGAGCAAACGTTAGCAGATCCTACAGGATCTGAATTTGCTGAATTTGCTCAGAAAAATGGGCTTCTAGGTTTCCCGCATAAAATTAGACTTGGAGGGGTGGATGATGGATGGTATAGTTGCTTGGCCTTCTCTTCCCCCAAAACAGCTTCTCTCCGGTTGGAACTGTTTCCATTCTGTTTTGCTTTCGTTCCCTTGGCTTCTGAATATTTGGGAAGAGCTGCCAATGGATGGATTGGATTGGATCGCTCTCCTTCTTCCCTCTATCAGTTTCACACTTTAGGATGGGGAGAAAATGTATCCCTCTCCTCTAACCATTCACACCGTTTCTTCCCTACTGTAATAATATTCTGTTTCTTCCTTTTCTTGTACTTCTTTTGTAAGTTTTTTTTTTTTAAATTTGATTTATATGCCGCCCTTCTCCAGAGACTCAGGGCAGCTTACAATGCGTTAAGCAATAGCCTTCATCCTTTTTGTATATTTATACAAAGTCAGCTTATTGCCCCCACAAACTGGGTCCTCAATTTACCTACCTTAGAAAGGATGGAAGGCTGAGTCAACCTTGAGCCTGGCGAGATTCGAACCTGCAGTAATTGCAGGCAGCTGGTATTAATAACAGGGTGCTTTAGACCACTGTACTACCAAGGCTCTTTTGTTTGCCCATCTCTGCACGCTCCAAAACTTTTCTAATCAAATTCTCTTCCGTTGGTATATTATTATTTCTTCCAATGTTGTGCGTACATTATTCTTGCCGCTGTTGTAATAGGTATAATTAAATATTGTATATATTTTTTTTCATTATTTCATTTCATTTTTTTTTTTTACTTAAACCGGAGCCGCATCAAAGCCCTGTAATAAATAAAATAGGGGCCCCATCTTGCAAAGGCATCCAGTTTGAAAGTGGCTGCTCCAAATCCATTACGATGGGCTCCTATGGGGGTGGGGGAAAGAGACAGGAGGACCTGGGGAGGGGAGCAAGTAGGGGACCTTATAAATATCGAGTCCCTTGTTCGAAGTTTGACACATGAGCAGCAATTAGAAAATGCTACCCACCTTCTTTCTAAATTAAGTTTCTTTGATTTTCAGTCCTACCCTGGCTTTCGCAAGGGAATGTAATTAGTTGTGTTGAGGTGGGGAGAGGAGGAGAGGAGGGGTCGGCAGCCAAGAGCCAGTGGGGGTCTCCTTTGGGGAGATAATGGTCGAAATACCTTCCCTCCCGAGACCTGCCTGGCCTATTTCAGCCTTCGGATGAGACCCAGGGGCTATTGCCTGGATCCCTTTCCCTCCCCTTTTCTCCATTCCCTGAGAACCACTTCAGGCAGCAGCAAATGCACTTTTTTTCCTCCCTTTTTTAATTAACAGGCCTGGAGGCTGGGGGCTTCGTCCCTCAGCAGGCTGCCAGGCTCCTGTTTCTGCAAAGGGTGTATGGGGAGAGAAGGGGCTGGAGTGTGTGTGGGGGGGGGGGACGGTGAGTCGGGATGCTGAACCAGCAAGTTTTTCACACAATGGCTTGCTTCCAGATGTTGGGCCAGCAAAATCTCCCAGAGCCTGTTGGTTGGCCTGTAGAATAATAAAATAGAATAGAATTCTTTATTGGCCAAGTGTAATTGGACACACAAGGAATTGGTCTTTGGTGCATAGGTTCTCAGTGTACGTAAAAAGAGAAGATACGTTCATCAAGAATCATAAGGTACAACACTTAATGATAGCCATAGGGTACACATAAGCAATTGAATCATACTAGGAAACAATCAATATAAGTTGTAAGGATACAAGCAACAAGTTACAGTCATACAGTCGTAAGTGGGAGGAGATGGGTGATGGGAACGATGAGGAGATTAATAGTAATGCAGACTTAGTAACTAGTTTGACAGTGTTGAGGGAACTGTTTGTTTAGCAGATTGTAATTGCTGCTCCCTTTAGAAAATGTCCCCGGAGAAAGCATTTCCCCCAAAAGCATGAGTTCCTTGTATTTTAATCCAGCCCAGCAAGGTGTAAACTGTTATTTGGACTGAGCCTACCTGAATACAATAGGGAGGAAAATGTAAATAATCTCTGAATCCATATCCCTAAGTAAACAATTCAAATCTTAGCACAGGTTTTTTTTTAATTATGTTTCTGTTCCACCATGGTCTGGGAGGAAAGATAGTGTAAGAATATTATATTATATTATATTATATTATATTATATTATATTATATTATATTATATTATATTATATTATATTATATTATATTATTATAGAATAGAATAGAATAGAAAATACGGAATGGAATGGAATGGAATAGAATAGAATAGAATGTTCCTTTCCACAATTTTTATTTCTTCCCATTTCTTCCTATATTTCTCCACTTAATTCAGCTGTTATTTAGTCTTCCCTTATCCTTTTTTCCCTTTTCCTCCAAACATTTATACCATCTCTCCCAGACTAGATAGCAGTTTCCTCTTTTTCTTGTATCTCCTTCGTAACCTTATCCATTTCTGCACACTCCACGATTTTTCTAATCACATTGTCTCCTGATGGTATATTCTTATTTTTCCAGTTCTGAGTGTAAACTATTCGTGCTGCTGTAATTATGTGAATGATTAAATATCGTATTTCTTTTTCGTATGACATTTATACCTCTATCTTAATCTGTTTTCGATTATTCTTTAGCCTTCTTCATTTCCAAACTCCTTTTTTATTCTCCAACCCTTGATAAAATACTCCCCATATCATATAGTATTCAGTTTGCTCTTTCTCCTTAATTGATAATGTTAATCTGTTCATTTCTGCACATTCTTAATATTTTTCCTAATCACCTTCTCATCAATGGGAATCTCTACAAAACTTGAGATGGGAGCTTTTCCCTTAAAGTCCTATCTCTCTTCCATTAAAACTCCTGTGTCATCTTTTAGATATTTCTGATATTCTTTAGAGCTGAGTTTTCAGTGAATATTCCTTAACTGCCAAAACCTATGCCCAGGTGTGGGAATAAATAGTGTGTCCTTTTAAAGCAAAGGCTAACAGCTCCGCCGTGTAAGTTTAAATAAACAAGGTCTAAATTGACTCTAAACAGTTCCGGACCAAACTGCTGTGGCTTTCATCTATATGGTCACTTCAGCTCTTTGATTTCTCAGGATGCAAGCCACTCGCTTCCGGAGGACAGGATTAAAAGCAAGAGTGGTGAGTGGGTTTCAGAATGGACAACTTGAAGTCAGAGGCTTGAAACGTTGACGCAAATGAAAACTGGTGCCAGGAAATATAAGGATTGATCTGCATTCTTTGTACAATTCAGCTGGGTGTGCTTATTAATTCAGTAAACAAATGCTTTACAATGGCTTATTCAGAAGTCAGCTTTAGAGACCTGACGGTTCCTTCAGAAATGGAATGGAATGGAATAAAATAGAATGGAATGGAATAAAATAGAATGGAATGGAATGGAAAAACTTTGTTTTGGTGGGGATGGGAGAAATAAAAAATTTGCAATAAAAATTGATTTTTTTAAAAAAACCAAATATCAAACTGGATTATAAAGTGAAAGGCATAAAGCAAAATTAATGTGCTAAATACACTGGTTTACAGATAAATTAAGGCTGCCCTGCCCTCTAGTGGACATAAAGGAAAGCACACCATATCGAAGCTGGAGTTTTAATATTAAAAGTCTGGCTTTACACATCATGCCAAGCTATGGTTTGTGTTAAACCGTGACCAAACGGTAATGGGAATGTTTAGGTATCACCCCAGCCTGCAAAGCAGGTTTTAAAACATGCTAAGCCACCATGTTGTGATTTAGCACATTGGGTGACCATAAGGCAAAATTGTTTGCAGGATGATTATAATTCTTGAATTATAGTGTTGTTGTCATAGCAGGAAAAGAGATTCCAAGTTTTTTGCCGGTAATGTAAATGACTGCAAAGAGAAAAGTGGAAAAAGAGCAGGCAGAAATTAAACTTAAAGTAAATTTTAAGAGTTCCCCTTTAGTTCCGAGCAATTAAAGTTTATACAGTATTGGAAACTCCTTTCTCTTCCTTCCCCACTTAAGTCCCCCCCCCCCCAAATTCCCCCACTAGTTTTCCTACTTCTGCAGCCAGACTGGTGCAATTCCTCACTTTAGTAGCTAAAATAGACAAGGCATCCTGAAGGCAGTGAACACCGGAGGGCCCCTCTGCTCATGTTAAAACTTATTTGAGAATTGATATCTGTGGGACTGCATTATAACCCATTCCCAGAATGGCCACGTTTAGGCTGCAGGCCTCCAGTTACAAATTATAATCTGCCTTCCACAACTTTGATTTGTTTGAGGATAGACAGACTAGACTAGACTAAAATAGACTAAAATAGAATAGAAAATAGGATAGACAGAATAGAATAGAATAGAATAGAATAGAATAGAATAGAATAGAATAGAATAGAATAGAATAGAATAGAATACTTTATTATTGGCCAAGTGTGATTGAAAATACAAGGAGAAGGAGAAGGAGAAGGAGAAGGAGAAGGAGAAATGGAGAAGGAGAAGGAGAAAAGGAGGAGGAGGAGGAGGAGAAGGAGAAGAAAAGAAGAAGAAGAAGAAGAAGAAGGAGAAGGAGAGAAGGAGAAGGAGTAGGAGAAGGAGAAGGAGAAAAGGAGGAGGAGGAGGAGGAGAAGGAGGAGGAGGAGGAGGAGGAGGAGGAGGAGGAGGAGGAGGAGGAGAAGAAGAAGTAATAATGAATGTCTGATTGAATTCCTAAGATCTGTAGCAATACCACTCCATCCTCATTACTGTGAAACCCCAATTCAAATCACATAAAGGGTTACAACCCACTTCCTTTTCTGACCTTCCATTAATTGGACAAGCTAAAGTGGGCAGTTTAGGTCTTCCAAGAGCCCTACTCCCTCCCTTCGCCTCTCCGCCCCCACCTCTCTCCCCCTCTCTCTCACACACACACTTGATGGAACTTGTAGAAAAATGAGAACATAATAAGACTCTCTGCTTTTGTGATTCACAGCCTCTTCCTTACCCATTCCTAGGCAGCGTTGTGGGGTGGGGGTGGGAAATCCAGAGGGGTCCTTGACTCATGGCAGCATTCCTGCCTGATTTCTCTGCCTGGATTCCAGTCGATGCAACGTCTCCCAAAATTTAACCATCCCATCTGGGTGCCTTTTCCAGCAGTGGGTGAGGGACTCACTCATTTTTTGGCTGTGTTCACACAAAATGCTTAGCCAGGCCTTTTAGAGACTCTTTTGGTGTTGTTGTTAGTTGCGAAGTCGTGTCCGACCCATCGCGACCCCATGGACCATGTTCCTCCAGGCCTTCCTGTCCTCTACCATCCTCTGGAGTCCATTTAAGCTCACGTCGATTGCTTCAGTGACTCCATCCAGCCACCTCCTTCTCTGCCGTCCCCTTCTTCTTTTGCCCTCCATCGTTCCCAGCATTCGGCTCTTCTCCAGGTAGTCCTTCCTTCTCATTCGGTGGCCAAAGTATTTGAGTTTCATCTTGTCACTGCGTTAAGTGTTTGCCAGCTGAGCTTCCATCCTAAGACTTACGGTAGCCTTGCCAAAGAACTTTAGTTATCTGTAGCTACTGAGATAAGACTGGTCTTGTGAGACATTGGATTACTGCACATGTCTACATTCTTTCTTTTCTAACTTCCTCATTTATACCTTCCTTTGTCCGTCTCTGTGATAAGATTGCCAGTAAAATGTAGTTAGCTAGTTTGTTTTTACTTTTATAATAAAATATTTAGTATAATATATACTTCGGGTTTTCTTTCTTTGAGAGTATACACCATGGAAAACAAGATCCATTCACCTCTAATTAATTACAGTTTCCCCGGGGGGTGGGGGGGAAACGAGGCTGATTCACGCTTCGACACATCTTCAGGATCTTGGCCTTCTAAAGAGCAGTCAGGATTGATCTCCTCTAGGACTGACCGATTGGATCGCCTTGCAGTCCAAGGGACTCGCAGGAATCTTCTCCCGCACCTCTAGTTAGGGTCTATATATTTATAAACCCTAACTGGCATATTTGTTGATTAGCATTAGCGTTAGTTTGGTGTTTTTGTGACTAGCTCATAACCCATTTAATTCAGCATATGATTTAATTATCTTTAATGAAACCAGGGCAGGGGGTAAAAATGCAACAATTGGCTTCATAATGCAAATGCGGGTTTCCTCTTCCATTTTGGCGAGACAAAAATTAAATAACTTGGAAAGGGGTTGTAGAAGACAGGAGGGAGGAATAGGTCTGGCCCTAACATCCGTAAATAAATATTTGAGTGTCCAGATTTGACCTAGGTTCACTTCAGTTCAGCCACCTGGCCATTATCTTTACATGCTGAATGTTCACAAATAGAGAGCAAGGCAGGCCTATTTATTTCCTTTCTTTCCTTTTTTTTTTTTTTTCTGGGTCTGTTTATTGGAAAGTGACTCTGATTTTAAGTAGGCATGGCGGGCTGGGGGTGGGGGCTTTATCAAATGGTTCAGCAAACCTGTCTGGTCAAACGGTCAACGTGATTTCCCCTTATGCCAACTTTGCCAAAGTCCAGCTTCTAATCGGACTTTGCACTGTGCTGGAAACCTTCTCTTTCAACCTCCCTTAGGTGCCTATGTGGCCTAAACATAGTGATGCTGAGGATGTTAGTTAGCAAATGTGTGATACAGATACAGATGAACAGAGTTGGAAGGGACCTTGGAGGTCATCTAGTCCAACCCCCCTCCCCGCCCAAACAGGAGACCCTACACCATTTCTGATAGGTGGCAGTCCATTCTCTTCTTGAAAGCCTCCAGGGATGAAACTCCCACAACTTCCGAAAGCAACTTCTGTTCCATGGGTTGATTGTTCTCCCTATCAGAAAATTCCTCCTTATTTCCAGGTTGAATCTCTCCTTGATCAGTTTCCATCCATTATTCCTTGTCTGGCCTTCAGGTGCTTTGGAAAATAGTTTGACCCCTTCCTCTCTGGGGCAGCCCCTCAAATATTGGAAGATGCTATCCTGTCTCCCCTGGTCCTTCTCTTCACTAGACTAGCCATGCCCAGTTCCTGCAACCGTTCTTTGTATGTTTTAGCCTCCAGTCCTCTAATCATCTTGGTTGCTCTTCTCTGCATTTTTTCTAGTGTCTCAACGTCTCTTCAGTCTGCAATCCATGGGCACTGAAATTGAATTCTTGCACCATAATGTCCCCCAATCTGAATGCTGCCATCCTAGATGAATCCAAGGAGAATTGTTCTATTTGTCTAGATCCCTGTTTCTCAACCTCGGCAACTTTTAAGTGGTGTGGATTTCAGCTCCCAGAATTCCCCAGCCAGCCAAGGCATTCTGGGAGTTGAAGTCCACATTTCTTAAAATTTCCATGGTTGAGGAACAGTCCTCTAGATCAGCGGTCACCAACCGGTGGTCCGTGGATCACTGGTGGTCCGTGAGAAAATTTTGGTGGTCCGCAGAAAAATTATTTGTATTTTTAATATTGCACTAAATCAGGGGTCCTCAAACTACGGCCCCTGGGACAGATATGTGCAATGAACGTTTGTGTTACTGCAGAGAGTCTCCCCCTTCGGGGTCTTTTTCTGTGGGTTGGAGGGGGGCAGAAATTCCGACTTGGGGTCTGCTTCGGCCTCCTGGTGTGGGGCTTTGGGTGAAGGTTGGAAGGAAGCGCTGCTGATGGTGAAGAGCCGGAGAGCCTCGTTCCAGTGGGACTGCATCATGGCCTGGAACCGGCTGGCCATCTCAACCCGCTGAGCCTCCAGGTGCCGGTACCTGGCCTTGCACTCCCGCAGGTCTTCCCTCTGCTTGGAAAGCCTATGCTCCTAGTCCTCAGTGAGGTGCTTCCGCTGAGCCTCCTTCACAGCCAGATCCAATTTGAACTGAGCCAGCTGTTTTGCCAACTTTTTCTCCTGGTGGCTGCTTAGCTCCAACAACTGCTTCCTGTTGGGGCCCTAAGGAGCCCGGGTGGGCAGGTGAAGAGTGGCTGGGAGGGGAGGGGCAAATAGAGCCGGCGAGGCGCCCCTCGACGTGAGTGACATCAAGTTGACCACGCCCACCCAGTCACATGACCACCTAGCCACGCCCACCCACCAGTCATTAGGCAGATCATATTAGTGGTCCGTGGGATTTAAAATTATGAATTTAGTGGTCCCCTGAGATCCGAAAGGTTGGTGACCCCTGAACTAAATCATTGTTTCTCAGCTTCACAACTTTCCGATCAACTCCCAGAATTTCCCAGCCCCGAAGTTCACTCATCTTAAAAGTTGAGAAACATTGATCTAGATCAAAGACGGGAAAAACCTTTGATCTACAGGCCAAATGTGGACAACTGGGGCTTCCCAGGGCCTGTAACACTTTCCCAGTCCAGTTGTGAGGTCTTGATATTGTTTCCCTTACCTTGTTGGTCTCTCAGTTACAAAGTCAACAGAGCCAATTTTTCCCAAACTGGGAGAGGAAAAACTCTAATCCAAGCACTTGATAACGATAAATTCTGCCCATGTCTTTGGCCACGCTTTTGGCTAGAATGAGGATGGAAAGTCCTTTCTCAATTATTATTATTATATTTTTTGCCCAAACTATGGAAACGGACAATATTAAAATGAAGTTGACGGAAGCCACACAACTTCAGACACTACGACGCAAGAGTGGGGAAGCACGGGGGAAAGAGTTTATACGCCCGTCCCAGATTAAATTGTCTCCAGATTAATTCCAATACATTTTAACTTCATTAAACCACGAGTTCTTTTAAGCCCGCATGACCTCATGACCCTTGGGCTGGAGGGCTTAGACATGCGAACATGTATTCAGTGGAGGGTGGGCCAGCTTGACCCTTTCGGGCCAAATTAGCGCGTGCTGTTGCAACGGGGACTGAAGAGGGTGATAAATCTCTCACCATCACAAAAGCTGAGAAAGGAATGATAAAAGCAGCATCTGGTCAGGGAGCTGCTGGAAAGGTGTTTTCCAGAGAAGGAGAAAGGAGGGTGGGGTGGGGAGGAACAGTGGGGCAGCCGGAGAGAAAAGCCGGACAAAGCTATTTAGCAGTCACTTTGCTTGCTAAATGACTGCAAGGCTTTGAAAGTGATTCAAGCTGGGTGACTTGGCAACAGCCCCGTTCCCTCAAATGCAAGAAAGCTGGCCCCTACAAAAGAAACTTTTTTCTTGTTTTTTAAACTTGTGTCATTCTCTTATTGCAATGGGGCTCGGTTTAATATTTACCTGGAAGAGGCAATACTATATATAAAACTCTCTATAACTGTCTGGTTTGGCTCTGCAACCCAACAAGACAGACACAGACTTCAGAGGATAATTAGAACTGCAGAAGAAACAATGGCTACCAACCTGCCTTCCATGGAGGACCTGTATGCTGCACGAGTCAAAAAGAGGGCTGGGAAAATATCTACAGACCCCTCACATCCTGGACATCAACTGTTTCAACTCCTACCCTCAAAAAGACGCTATAGGGCACTGCACACCAGAACAACTAGACACAAGGACAGTTTTGTTTCCCGAATGCCATCACCCTGCTTCATCACTAATTCCCACAACATTGTCAAATAATTTACTAAGACTATTTTACTATTCTTCTTCTCTTCCTTACTAGTATCTATCTCTTCCCACTTATTACTATAACCATGTTGCTTGTATCCTTCAATTTATATTGTTTTTATTTGTTTCCTAATACGATTTGATAGTTGATTAGTAACCTTGACTAGCACTAAGTGTTGTATCTTTTTATTCTCGATGAATGTATTTTATTTATACCCTCTCTTGCGCTTTGAACTTGAGCTTCCTGTTCCTGTGGCAAGGGCATGTGTCCTATTGGTTGCAGTCAGACTCCCATATGGAGTCTGAATCAAGTTAGGTGGAACCTTGTTGGGTGGTGATGTGATGAAGGGGCTTGGCTGTGCCATATGGTGAGCCCTGCTGATAGATAATTCTATCATGTCCTGGAGGGTCATGTCTTAATCCCATCACCCTGGAGCTGAAGGTCTTATGTTTTGCAAATAGGCTGGCCCAGTCCTTCTCGATGGGCACCAAATAGAATAGAATAGAATAGAATAACAGAGTTGGAAGGGACCTTGGAGGTCTTCTAGTCCAACCCCCTGCTTAGGCAGGAAACCCTACACCACTTCAGTCAAATGGTTATCCAACCTCTTCTTAAAAACTTCCAGTGTTGGAGCATTCACAACTTCTGGTGGCAAGTTGTTCCACTGATTAATTGTTCTCACTGTCAGGAAGTTTCTCCTTAGTTCTAGGTTGCTTCTCTCCTTGATTAGTTTCCACCCATTGCTTCTTGTCCTGCCTTCAGGTGCTTTGGAGAATAGCTTGACTGCCTCTTCTTTGGGGCAGCCCCTGAGATAAATATCTGCTGGGGGCAGGGAGCTGAGGCGCTGAGTTTATTTATTTATTTATTTATTTATTATTCATATTTCTATGCCGCCCACTCTCCGAGGACTCTGGGCGGCTTACACCAAAGACAGTATACTAAATAGCATATTGCCCCCCCACAACAATCTGGGTCCTCATTTTATCCACCTCGGAAGGATGGAAGGCTGAGTCAACCTTGAGCCGGTGAGATTTGATCCGCTGATCTGCTGAACTAGCAGTCAGCTGAAGTAGCTGCAGTACTGCACCCCTAACCACTGCGCCACCTTGGCTCATTTTCTGTCTCCCTTGAGATTTCTCTTTTAGGGGAAATGCAATATTCTGCCTTTTTCAGATTTCTCAAAATATTTCAATCTTCTAGGAGAACGGTCCGTGCTAACATTCTCCACGCCCAAAACACACCCGATCCGGCGTTAAGCTTGCTTTTCCAGAACCTCCTCTTCCTCTGGTCATTCCAACCTGAATGCAAGTTTTGTCTTTTGCAAGCCGTAACGGACACACGTCGTCCTCCTCTCCCTTTGGAGGAAGTGCTAAAAAAACAAACAAACCCCAAAACCACAGGAAAGGGATGGCACCTCCTTCCTCCAGCCGGCCGCAAGCCATCTATTCTGGGAAGTGTCAACTGCACCTTTGGCCTTAGGAACTGTACCTCGCAGGCATCTGGAAGGCATAAGCGGAACAGCAGCTCGGAAAACTGCAACATGTCAAAAGTCTCAGCGGGACAAGGCAGGAATGCAGTGCCCGAGTCGGTTTCCCTGGAAACTGAAATGTAGAGAACATAATGAAAGTTGAAGGGGGTGGGGGTTTGGCTTTAATTTATATGCCGCCCTTCTCCGGAGACTCAGGGCGGCTTACAATGTGTTAAGCAATAGCCTTCATACTTTTGTATATATTTATACAAAGTCAGCTTCTTTCTTTCTTTCTTTCTTTCTTTCTTTCTTTCTTTCTTTCTTTCTTTCTTTCTTTCTTTCTTTCTTTCCTTTCTTTCTTTCTTTCTTTCTTTCTTCCTTCCTTCCTTCTTTCTCTTTCTTTTCTTTTTTTTTTAATTTTGATTTATATGCCGCCCTTCTCCGGAGACTCAGGGAGGCTTACAATGTGTTAAGCAACAGCCTTCATACTTTTGTATATATTTATACAAAGTCAGCTTCTTTCTTTCTTTCTTTCTTTCTTTCTTTCTTTCTTTCTTTCTTTCCTTCCTTCCTTCCTTCCTTCCTTCCTTCCTTCCTTCCTTCCTTCCTTTCTTCCTTCCTTCCTTCCTTCCTTCCTTCCTTTCTTCCTTCCTTCCTTCCTTCCTTCCTTCCTTCCTTCCTTCCTTCCTTCCTTCTCTTTCTTTTCTTTTTTTTTTTAATTTTGATTTATATGCCGCCCTTCTCCGGAGACTCAGGGAGGCTTACAATGTGTTAAGCAATAGCCTTCATCCTTTTGTATATATTTATACAAAGTCAGCTTCTCTTTCTTTCTTTCTTTCTTTCTTTCTTTCTTTCTTTCTTTCTTTCTTTCTTTCTTTCCTTTCCTTTCCTTTCCTTTCCTTTCCTTTCCTTTCCTTTCTTTCTTCCTTCCTTCCTTCTTTCTCTTTCTTTTCTTTTCTTTTTTAATTTTGATTTATATGCCGCCCTTCTCCGGAGACTCAGGGAGGCTTACAATGTGTTAAGCAATATCCTTCATCCTTTTGTATATATTTATACAAAGTCAGCTTATTGCTCCCCACAAACCGGGTCCCCATTTCACCTACCTTTGAAAGGATGGAAGGCTGAGTCAACCTTGAGCCCAGTGGGATTTGAACTTGCAGTAATTGCAAGCAGGAGATGTTAATAACAGTTGCATTAGTCCACTGTGCTACCAAGGCTCAGTTGGGGGGATGATGGTTATGTATATGTTTTTTTTTTAAAAAAAACCTGCCTTTCTCAACCCCGGTACCTTTTTCACCCACTCAGAGGAGCCAGGAAGAGGGGGAGGGACCGAAAACTGGCCTTCTTTTGGCAGCCAAAACAATTGTGCATTTTAGGATAGGGCAGCGGGATGGAGAAGTGGGAGGGGGAGGGCGATGCAACCCAAATTCTTCACACAGCTGCTGGAGTGACTTACGAGGCTGCCCAGGGAGAAGCAAAGAGATGGAAGAGCAATTCCCAGAGTGGTTTCCCCCCCCACTTTTTTTTTTGAAGACAATGAGATCTTAAGATCCTCTCTAAGGGTCTAGCTAGGACCTGGTATATATCCTTCAGTCTGGAGCTGGGGGGGGGGGGGAGGGAAGCCAAGATGAAAAAGCAAAAAGACTTCACAGATCTGTCTGAGTGGTTCTCTGGGCAATGACAGAGATGTCCTTCAACCTCTTGTTTCCTCTGGGTTGGGCTGTTAGTAACTCAGTCTGGCCTTCAGTCCTGGTAATCATTCACCACCCGATCCTAACCCCGTCCAGCTCTTTTCCTTAGCTTTCCAAGATCACCCAAGGTCAGCTAGGAAATGTTATCAGCTGGACTCTCAAGCGTTAGCTTTTTGAGGTCAACGAATGTGGCTCAATGGCTAAGACGCTGAGCTTGCCGATCGAAAGGTCGGCAGTTCAGCAGTTCGAGTCCCTAGTGCCGTGGAACGGGGTGAGCTCCCGTGACTTGTCCCAGCTTCTGCCAACCTAGCAGTTCGAAAGCAGGTAAAAAAATGCAAGTAGAAAAAATAGGGACCCCCTTTGGTGGGAAGGGAACAGCATTCTGTGCGCCTTTGGTGTTGAATCATGCCGGCCACATGGATACTAACTTTCTACACTTTCTACAGAATAAACCTCTGGTCCCAGTGACTGACTCAGACTGGATTTTGCAACATTATCCTGGGACACGTATATTTGCCTTCATTTGTGGGAAAAAAAGATGGCTTCCATTTATCATCTGAAATGAACTTAGGCTCACATTAGGGCTGATGAGTAGCAAGGTATTGGCCAGCTCACCCTTATATTTATCTGGGCAACGTTGTGGTCTGCCAACAAAAGAGCGTATAGCCAAGGCTACGGTTTTCCCAGTTGCAACGTATGGCTGTGAAAGTTGGACCACAAGGAAGGCTGAGCGCCAAAGAATGGAGGCCTTTGAACTCTGGTGCTGGAGAAGACTCCTGCGAGTCCCTTGGACTGCAAGGCCATCCAACCGGTCAGTCCTAGAGGAGATCAACCCTGACTGCTCTTTAGGAGGCCAGATCCTGAAGAGGAAACTCAAACACTTTGGCCACCTAATGAGAAGGAAGGACTCCCTGGAGAAGAGCTGAATGTTGGGAACGATGGAGGGAAAAAGAAGAAGGGGATGGCAGAGAAGGAGGTGGCTGGATGGAGTCACTGAAGCAGTCGGTGTGAGCTTAAATGGACTCCAGAGGATGGTAGAGGACAGGAAGGCCTGGAGGAACGTGGTCCATGGGGTCACGATGGGTTAGACACGACTTTGCAACTAACAACAACAACAAAAGCAGATGTGACCCCCTTAGATATTGCAGATGGGTTCTTTGGAACTTAGCTGTGGGATCTTTGCCCTATGAGCTGCGTATCTGAACTCTAGATCTGTCTTCCCACACCTCAAAACCTAACCCACGGTGGTTTCCAGACGTTGCACAGCCCTCCAAATGGATCTGTGGTGGTCAACAGCGCCTTGTCTTTATCAGGAGACAAAAATTACCCCAAAAAAACCCCAAAACAAAACCAGGGAGCCTTCACTATCTTTTTTTTTTCCTCCAACGAAGGAAGGACTTGCATGACCTGGATAACAAAGAGACACGTTGGGGGGTCGCTGACCCACCCCCCTTGTCTGTGGGTCAGGAGGGGTCACAGGCTCCGCCTTTTGACAGACTTTCCTATCGTCCGTGCTGAAAAGAAGAGAAAGGGCCGAAGTTTGCAGTGATAACCAGAGGTCAGGACCTGGCCAATTGGGCATTCCTGAAGAAGGTGTGGATTATGAGGTGCTCCACCGAGCTCTGGTTTTTTTTTGTGAGCGATGGGTTGGACCCTGCTGTCCAATTTTGGGAGGACAAATATTGACCCCGACCTCTCTTCAGCTGGGACATGTTTTTCGGTTTTTTCCTTTGTCCCTAGTGGAAAGATAAAGATCCTGTTCTAACCTAGACTTCCTTAGAAATTAAACAGCACAAATTTAGTCCCGGCAAACCTCCTCCTTGATTCATACGGCTGTAAATTACTTTCATTTACAGTCCGCAAGGCTTGATAAACAGTCATTCAGAGGAAGGTGATCAATACCCATCTTATCTCACGTGGAACGCTGCCAAGAGAGCTAATTTCCAGACGCAGGGCAAGGCCAAACTTGGCACAGAGTCACAAACAGAATTTTCAACTCTTTGAATCGGCCGGATGAACTAGTTGCTTCCTGCAAAAGCTCAAATCCCGTTCGCTTCTCTTTTATGTCTAATGGGAGGGGCCAATCATCTCCAAGCCTTACTCCCAAGTCGACCCTGTTTCCTTAAGTGTTCCTGTCCCCTGGCAGCTCTGTGTTTGCACACACTGGGAACAGGCTCCCGCTGTTCTTTTGCCTCGCTGATGTCCAACTCCAAAGGTAGCTGATAATAGTCAGACGGCCCTGGTCCCCTCTCTGCCTCCGACGCAGAGCCCTCATCAGAGCCTTCCCCAGACTCCAGCACTGGCCCACGCTCCTCCCCAACCTCCTCACTGTCCGAATCTGCTGTCAGCTCTACTGGCCGCTGGCAGGTCACAATAGATCCAAGGTGATTATGGAATCCAGGTATAATTCAACAACAACAGAGGAGCGGGACTTAGTTTCGACTAACGTCAGAGGTGGAACTTTCTGGGCCAAAACAACTTCTACTGTCCCTCTCATTGTCCACTGGAGAGGACTGTGACATCTCTTGAGATCCGTCCTCGTTTGCCCTGAATTTTAATTTATTTGCAATGTCACCCAGCACTTCCTCTTGAAAAGCTCTCATCGTGGTTTGAAGGTGAATAAACAAAACGACCAAATAGGAAAGGAAATAACGCAACGGGGAGGAGGAAAAAAAAATTGTTTTTGCTAATCGGGATAAATGCAATAAATATATCGCAGAGTTAAACTGGATTTTGCGTAATCTTTGAAGGAAGGCTGCAGTTTTTGAAGCGCTTGATCTCGAGGAAGTCCTTTTGAAGCGTCAAGCAAGAAGCTTTCGAGTCACTTGAAAGATGCTGGGGAGCACCAGCGTATCCTGATGAACTTTCAACTTTCAAAAAGCCATTTACTAGCAGTATACCAGCTCGAGAGTGTGCTAGCATACATTTCACCCCTCGATGGAAATTGCGGAGGCTTCTTTTCTTCATCCAGACCTCCTCTCTCTCTCTCTCTCTCTCTCTCTCCCTCTCCCCCCACCACTCTCTCCTTGGGATCATAGTTAATCCACTCCTCTTCTAAAAGGAGAGGACAGGGTGGATGGGTGTGAAACAAGCCTCGTGGTTTTGTAATCCCCTGCTTCCTCCTGGCCACGGCATTGATTTGAGAGGCCTTTGCACTTAAGCTCCGGCGTCGTCCTGAATAAAATATGCAGGGATGGAGGCGTTTTATCATCCACTGCTAGCCCAGAACGGGTGGAAAGAGCTCCGGTGTGAGATATTTGGGGGGGCAGCGGAGTGGGGGGGCCCCGCCAGCAGCCCACGGGGCTGACCAAGGTGACTTAACAAGGAGGCCCCTGGGAAGCGGATGTGTGAATGGCTACGGTTCACTGGAGGGAATACGGCCTACAAAGAGCCATGTATAAATATTGTGCGAAATCTCTTGGCCCCTTCAGATTTCGCCAAAGCCCGGATCCATTCAGAGGGGACAAATTCCCCGCGAGGATCCCATTCAGGTGGCCTCAATGGGAAATTTTTAATTGAGAGCCCTGTTCATTCAGAAGCTTCTGAATTGGGGTTAGGGTGGCGGGGGGAGAGGCATTTGAGCGAGGAACAGAGGGGCTTTTGTCATAGGCCAGCCGGGGGAAGGCTGCTGTGGGGTGCGGTGTCAAAATAATAGAAAAGCAACTGTTTCCAACTCTGTGGCAAGCTTTTGGTAGGGAAGGGTTTTTAATCCTTCGGAGTTGAGGGGCGTGTGCTAGGAAGAAGTGGGAAGACCGACATGAGAGAGAGAAAGAGAGAGAGAGGAGAAGAGAGAGAAAGAGAGAGAAGGAGAGAGAGAGGAGGGAGAGAGAAAGAGAGAAGGAGAGAGAGGAGAGAGAGAGAGAGAAGGAGAGAGAGGAGTAAGAGAAAGAGAGAGGAGAAGATAGAGGAGAGAGAAAGAGAGAGAGAGGAGAAGAGAAGGAGAGAGAAGGAGAGAGAGAGGAGAGAGAGAGGAGAAGAGAGAAAGAGAGAAGGAGAGAGGGGCGAGAGAGAGAGAGAGCGGAGAAGACAGAGAAAGAGAGGAGAGAGAGACAGGAAGAGAGAGAGAAGCGAAAGAGAAGAAGAGAGAGAGAGGAGAGAGAGGAGAAGATAAAGAGGAGAGAGAGGAGAGAGAGCGAGGAAGAGAGAGAGACAGGAGAAGACAGAGAAAGAGAAGGAGAGAGAGAGGAGAGAGAAAGAGAGAGGAGAGAGAAAGAGAGAGAGGAGAAGAGAAGGAGAGAGAAGGAGAGAGAGAGAGGAGAGAGAGAGGAGAAGAGAGAAAGAGAGAAGGAGAGAGGGGCGAGAGAGAGAGAGAGCGGAGAAGACAGAGAAAGAGAGGAGAGAGAGACAGGAAGAGAGAGAGAAGCGAAAGAGAAGAAGAGAGAGAAAGGAGAGAGAGGAGAAGATAGAGAGGAGAGAGAGGAAAGAGAGAGAGGAAGAGAGAGAGAGAGGAGAAGACAGAGAAAGAGAAGGAGAGAGAGAGGAGAGAGAAAGAGAGAGAGAGAGGAGAGAGAGAGAGGAGAAGAGAGAAAGAGAGAAGGAGAGAGGGGGGAGAGAGAGAGAGAGCGGAGAAGACAGAGAAAGAGAGGAGAGAGAGACAGGAAGAGAGAGAGAAGCGAAAGAGAAGAAGAGAGAGAGAGGAGAGAGAGGAGAAGATAGAGAGGAGAGAGAGGAAAGAGAGAGAGGAAGAGAGAGAGAGAGGAGAAGACAGAGAAAGAGAAGGAGAGAGAGAGAGGAGAGAGAAAGAGAGAGAGAGAGAGAGAGAAGGAGAGAGAGGGGGTGCAGAAAAGAGCTGTGAAATCAGCTTTGTTAGGACTCCCTCCTGTTTTAATGGCTCCTTGGATAACCCTCCACCCACCAAGACATTTCCCCCCCTATGCCATCACTCTGCTGAACAGCTAATTCCCACAGCGCTGTCTTATTGCCTCAGGATATTTACCCATGTAGTAAACGGAGCTTTATTGCTACTCATGCTTCTCAACTTTCCTATTCCCTTCTCCATGGTATCTTATGACTTCTTGTGTGTCTCTTCTGATTTATGATTGCGTCTTATGATTTAGGATTTATCACGTCGTTGTTTGCATCCAGAGCTTATGCACTGAAGACAAATTCCTTGCTTTGTGCCAGGGGTGAAATGCTCCCGGTTCGGACCGGATCACCCGATCCGGTAGCGATGGTGGCGGGTGGTTTGGAGAACCGGTAGCAAAAATCTCTCTCCTCCCCGCATGTCCAGCTGAGCCGCGCGATCATCAGAGGCTTTTTTTTTTTAATTTTTAAAAGCATTTTTTCTACAACCTCTTCAGCCGAAAAAAATGCTTTTAAAAGGGAAAAAAAAAAGCCTCTGCCGATCAGGCAACTCAGCTGGGATCGTCAGAGCCTTTTAAAAGCATTTTTTGTACAACCGAAGAGGTTGTAGAAAAAATGCTTTTAAAAGTTAAAAAAAGAAACCCAAATGCCACTCCTGGCTGGCCCCGCCCACCCCGCCCCACCCCTCCCAGGAGTCCCCACGCGGCCCATTTTGGTTGCAGGTAAGTGGAGGGCACGCATGGAGGCTCGGGTAGGGCGAACAACGGGCCTACTGGAAGTTTGGGAAGACCGGGAACAGGCCCGTTTCCAGAGGGCCTCCAGAGGGCCTCCGGAGCCTGGGGAGGCCGTTTTCACCCTCCCAGAGGCTCGAGGAAAGCCTCTGGAGCCCGGGGAGGGCAAAAACACCCCCTCCGCCATGGTGCAGGAGGCCGACTAGGCCACGCCCACCATGGCCATGCCCACCCAGCAACCTTGCTAAAATTTTTGAAGCTCACTCCTGGGACTAGGCCATGGTGAATATTTGCGATTTGAGTCAACTTTCTTACCCTTATATGGCTCATCAGAAACCCTTGCAATGCTAGAAGGAAGCCAGACAAGGATTTATTTGCAAACAAGACAGAGAGAGAGAGAGAGAGAGACAAAAGCACGTACAAAGTTTAAAAAGTTGACCTAATGCTCCCAATACTGGGGCCTCCATATGGAACAATGCCGTCTTGTAAGGAAGCCGTCTTGGAAGACACCTGGACTGACGGGAGGTGGCGGCAAGGATCGCCATGGCAACAGGGTCTGAGTGCTGGGAGGCCAGTGGGCCATTGAAGGCACCTGATTGATGGGTTGGCTTTAATGAAATCGGACCTAATATGATAGACAAGAAGATTTCTTCCCCCTGCCAGGCAAATGCCAATCCGTATTTAATGCGGCTGCCTTTCTGACAGCTCCTTCTCTCCGTTGATTCATTAAGTTAATGTATCCCGAGTTGTCTGTAGAAATTATTTAAATTCCCTTCCGTCCCATCCCCTCTCCCTTTTCTTGGGGGAGGGGTTGGAATAGCTAGAAAGAAGCCCAATTTTCTAGGCAGGGGTGAAAAATGCCAGCCAATCAGGGGGTTCGCAGGGGTTCGGGAGAACCTCTAGCTAAGATTCTGGGCAGTTCGGAGAACCCCCAAATCCCACTCCTGGGTGGCCCCGCCCGTCCCACCCCTCCCCTCCCAGGAGTCCCCACGTGGCCCATTTTGGATGCAGGTAAGTGCAGGGTGTAACGTGGAGGCTCGGGGAGGGCAAAACATGGACCTATCAGAAGTTCGGGAAGGCTGGAAACGGGCCTGTTTCTGGCCTCTAGAGGGCCTCCAGAGCCTGGGGAGGCCATTTTCGCCCTCCCGGAGGCTCAAGGAAAACCTCCGGAGTGGTGCAGGAGGCCGACTAGGCCACACCCACCATGGCCACTGGATCAAAAACAGGTTACTTCCTGGTTAAAACCAGGAAGTAATGACATCTGGGTGGGTGGGCGGAGCCTCGCACCGCCACCACTACCGGTTCACCGAACTACGTGCTGCTGCCGCTACCGGTTTGCCTGAACTGGAGCAAACCTGTAGCATTTCACCCCTGCTTAAAATTTTCTGCAGGTTGGTGAACTTTTGAGTCGGAGGTCCAGTAGATGATTTTTCTTCTACTTTCTCACTCTGCCTTTTCATTTCTTTTCATTATACACTATTGCCCTCCTCTGGCAGAAGGCAGGCAGAGCAAATCCTAACTTGCCATGAGTGATTCTGGCTATGTTTGGGGGGGGTGTTTCAAAATGCTCCCCCTCTTTGTACTTCCTTTCCTCCTGAATTCCTTGCTGGCTAGGGGATTCTGGGAGTTGAAGTCCACCCATCTTAAAGCTGTCAAGTTTAGGAAACGTTTAAACTAGGATGTTAGAGGGAGATTTCCAGGTTTAGAAAAAGGGGAAGAAATATAACAGATAATAGATTAATAGAGTTGGAAGGGACCTTGTAGGTCATCTAGTCCAACCCTCCACCCACCCAAGCAGGAGACCCTGCCTACACCATTTCAGTCTCTTCTTGAAAGCTTCCAGTGATGAAATTCCCACAACTTTTGTTGTGACCCATTAGCGGCCTGTGCATCTAGTAGCTGATTCCGACAGCGAGGAGGCTGGTGTGGTGCTGCGCCAGCAGCCTGTGCAGCTGGCACTCAAGTCAGACAATGAGGAGGCTGGAGAAGATGTGGTGCCAGAGGCGGGGATTCAGCCAGGGCCTTCAGAACCTCCAGAAGCTCCCTTAAGTGAAGAGGAAGAAGAGGAGGAGCCTCTTCTGGATGCATGGGCGCGCAGAGCTGCCAAAAGGCAGGAGTGGCTCCTCAGGAGGAGGTCTCCTCGAGAGTAAGGCTTGGGGCTAATTGGCCACTCCCTTAGCCTATTTAAGGAGGAACGCCAATTGAAGCAATTTGCAGGGAACAACTTCGTTCACTCTCCTTTGTGCCTTGATCTTTAGTTCTCTGCAAATTGCTTCTGGGCTTTCTGCCAACCATAGTAAGATTAAGATTATTTATTCTTTGAATTCTTGTAGGCTGTTAAGAAAGTTAATTAACAGCCTTTGTTTGAAAAAGACTGATTTAATTTAGTAAACTAAGGTTTGTACAGACTTTGTGTGTGCTGCGTTCTTTGGGGTCTGTAGCTGGGGCAGAAAAGGCAAGCTATGTTTAAGAAGAGTTTGGACAACCATTTATCTAGAATGGTGTAGGCCAGGGTCTTCTTCCTGAGCAGTGGGTTGGACTAGAAGACCTCCAAGGTCCCTTCAGATTCTGTTACTCTGTATTTTGTAATATGTAGATGTTTTAGGGCTCCAAATCACCTCAAAGCAAAACCACGTCCTTAAAAAATGGACAAAAAAAGAAACTGTAATTGAATCTCACAAAGCAAAACTGAGGCCTCTCAGCTTTCTGGAGCTGAGGGTCTTTTTAATTAATAAAAGATATTAAAGGCAGCATCTTTCCATCTTCTCTTCCCATTTCTAGGACCTCTTGACTATCGTTGATACTGCTGTGTCCTTTGCTATAGGCCAGTGATGGCAAACCTTTTTGCCGTCGCGTGCCAAAAGCGGGGGGAATGTGTGTGGGGGTCAGGCGCTCATGCATCCCCACATCCAAAATTCAATGCCTCCCCTCACCCCGCACCCCTGCGCACGCGTGTGACACACACACCCGTACTCCCTCTGCTTTTGGCACGTGACAACAAAAAGATTACCGGTAGGCCCATAGGCTTTCTTGGCGCCTGGGGAGGGTGAAAACAGCCTCCCCCACCCCCATAGGCCCTCTGGAGGCCAGAAATGGCCCATTTCCCAACTTCCAGTGAGCCCAGAAGGCCCATTTTTTGCCCTCCCCAGGCTCCAGAGGCTTTCTTGGAGCCTGGGGAGGGTGAAAACGACCTCCCCCCCTTCCCGGAGGCCCTCCAGAGGCTGAAAATGCCCTCCGAGAGCCTTCACACAAGCCCTGTACTTACCTGGCATTCAAAATGGGCCACGTGGAAACTCCTGGGAGGGGAGGGACAGCGTGAGAGGGGCCAGCCAAAAATCAGGTGGCTGGATGCGCGCTGAAGCTGAGCTAGGGCAACAGCTCGCGTGCCCACAGATACGGCTCCATGTGCCACCTGTGGCACGCGTGCCATAGATTCGCCATCACGGCTATAGGCCTTTCTTCACTTTTGCAAGCTTTTCACCAGCAGGAAAAACCGTATTATACCCAGCCTGTGATTCTCCACCTCTTCCTCGCAGCAAATGCCCCTCCGTCCGGCATGACTCCTGGTGGCAACTGGGAGTTTTAAGCAGAGTCTTTCTCGAAAGCTAAGTGCTCGGAAAACATTAATGGCTCCCGCCTGTTCTCAGCAGCATGACGTGGGTGGATTCGTTAGCTTAATCACAGAGGCAATTCAGTCCCGAGCTGCATTGATTTGCAAGGTTCCTGGTCTTTGCTTTTCCTAGGCTAAAGCCTTTGATCGCAACAAATTGTGGCAAGTTCTCAAAGAAATCGGAGTACCAGGCCATCCTATTTGTCTCTTGAGACAACCTACATGCCGGTCAGGAAGCAACAGTGAGAACTGGACATGGAACCACTGATTGGTTCAAAATTGAGAAAAGAGTCCAGCAAAGCTGTATACTGTCACCCTGCTGATTTAACTTAGATGCAGAGCACATCATGAGAAAGGCAGGGTTAGCTGAATCACAAGTTGGAATTAAACATTGCCGGGAGAAATATCAACAACTTCAGCTCTGCCGATGATACCACTCTAATGGCAGAAAGCGAAGAGGAACTCAACAGCCTCTTGATGCGGGTGAAGAAGGGAGAGTGCAAAAGTTGGCTTGAAACTCAACATTAAGAAAACTAAAATCATGGCATCTGGTCCTCTCAATTCCTGGCAAATAGATGGGGAAGAAATGGAGGTCGTGACGGATTTTATTTTCCTGGGCTCCAAGATCACCGCAGGTGGGGACTGCAGCCAAGAAATTAAAAGACACTCCTGGGGAGCAAAGCTATGGCAAATCTAAACAGCGTACTAAAAAGCAGAGACATCACCCTGCCAACAAAAGAGCGAATAGCCAAGGCGATGGTTTTCCCAGTTGCAATGGATGGCTGTGAAAGTTGGACCATAAAGAAGGCTGAGCGCCAAAGAATTGAAGCCTTTGAACTCTGGTGCTGGAGAAGACTCCTGCGAGTCCCTTGGACTGCAAGGCCATCCAACCGGTCAGTCCTAGAGGAGATCAACCCTGACTGCTCTTGAGAAGGCCAAGATCCTGAAGATGAAACTCAAATACTTTGGCCACCTAATGAGAAGGAAGGACTCCCTGGAGAAGAGCCAAATGCTGGGAACGATGGAGGGCAAAAGAAGAAGGGGACGGCAGAGAACGAGGTGGCTGGATGGAGTCACCGAAGCAGTCGACGTGAGCTTAAACGGACTCCAGAGGATGGTAGAGGACAGGAAGGCCTGGAGGAACGTGGTCCATGGGGTCACGATGGGTCGGACACGACTTTGCAACTAACAACAACAACTTTTTTTTTTTCTGGTGGCTACACAGGAGCTCTTTATTTTTTGCTGAGGCTCTTCGAAGAAATATTTTCTATCCCCTTGAGCCAGGCACACTCCCTCTCAGAATGGAAAAAAACAGGTTCCTGATTCCCATCGCTAGGGAGAAAAGGTGTCACAGTTAAATGCCCTGTCACTTAAATGTCAAAATTAATCACAGGTTGTTCTGCAGATAGCCTCTCGCTCCCTTGGCCTGTGTTTTCTTGCTGAGAGGTAATTTAGTCTTCTTGCCTCAAAACGAGAAAATGCTTTTTCCCCTCCCATCCAACCCTCGCCTTCTTTTTCCTTTGAATATATATATTTTTTATTTGTTTTCTCTTTACATGCAGTATGTGCTTGAATAGAATACAATAGAATAGAATAGAAGAATAGAATAGAATAGAATAGAATAGAATAGAATAGAATAGAATAGAATAGAATAGAATAGAATAGAATAGAATAGAATTTCTGCCCTACTCCAGGGGAAGGATACTGTCAAATCCCCATTTCCTCCCGACCAGCTGGGACTCGGGAGGCAGAGAATGGGGGTGGGCCAGTCAGAGGTGGTATTTACCGGTTCTCCGAACTTCTCAAAATTGGGGGCAAGAGGCTGATTCTGTAAACTGCTTAGAGAGGGCTGTAAAAGCATTGTGAAATAGTATATAAGTCTTAAGTGCTATTACCCTTCCTTCCTTCCTTCCTTCCTTCCTTCCTTCCTTCCTTCCTTCCTTTCCTTCCTTTCGTCCCTCCTTCCCTCCCTCCCTCCCTGTGGTTAGAATGCAATATTTCAGGCTAATTCTGCCCACTGCCAGCAGTTCGATCCTGACCAGCTCAAGGCTGACTCAGCCTTCCATCCTTCCGAGGCCAATAAAACGAGGACCCAGATTGTTGGGAGGGCAAGAGGCCGACTCTGTAAACCGCTTAGAGAGGGATGTAAAAGCACCGTGAAGCGGTATATAAATCTAAGTGCTGTTGCTATTGCTACGTAGATTTTCCTTATATCGAGTCTTCTTTTGAGATGACCCACAAAGAACCCATTGTTTTAAGTACGCCTTTAAAACAAAAAAAAAAAAGGAGGCAGGTTACAATTGACTGATACTTGTGGCTCCCCCACCTACCCACCCCCTGTGCCTTCCTTAGCCTCCTCTTGATTTGCAAACGGCTCCTTTGAACCCTGCAGTTCTATGGAGGCCTGCCCGGTGCAGAGACCCCAATGCAAGGCAGCCTCTCAAACATGTGCTAATAGGGTCTTAATTAGCAGAGTGCTTTGTCTGCAAAAAAATAAAATGAAATAAAATCTTTGCTTCCCTGCCAATGTAATTAATATTAAAAGACCACTTCCTGGAATTGTGAGGAGGGGAGGAGGGGGATTGATCTCTCCCCACCCCACCCCCCCGATTTGCCTTGATTTCTTGCAGCCCGTTTTGACAATCGCTTAATGCCACAGGTCTCTCCGAGCCAGCCGTTTACTTTACATCATTAATTTGCTCTTCATTTGCTTAGGTGGTGATTTCGATTCCTGCATTAAATCTATCCTCTAGTCCTTTTTCCTCTCCAATTCTGGTTGTTTTGTTTTTTTTTTTTCCTTTTCTTCCAGCCAACCCAACCTATTCTGCAATCTAGTCTGCATCTATCTATTCTGCATTGAAAAGGCCACCAGATGCCTTTTTTTTTTTTTAAAGCCTCTTTTACACATCGACCAAGTTGGCTATTGGTGGAGTGGCAAACGGGTGAAATCGAGCAGGTTCTGGAGAACCGGCAGCGGAAATTTTGAGCAGTTCGGAGAACCGCCAAATACCACCTCTGGCTGGCCCCAGAGTTGGGTGGGAATGGAGATTTTGCAGTATCCTTCCCCCAGGAGTGGGGAGGGAATTGGGACTTTATTTATTTATTTATTTATTTATTTATTTAATTAATTAATTAATTAATTAATTGATTTGATTTATATGCCGCCCTTCTCCGGAGACTCAGGGCGGCTTACAATGCGTTAAGCAATAGCCTTCATACTTTTGTATATTTATACAAAGTCAGCTTCTCTTTCTTTCTTTCCTTTCCTTTCCTTTTCCTTCCTTCCTTCCTTCTTTCTCTTTCTTTCTCTTTCTTTTCTTTTTTTAAAAAATTTGATTTATATGCTGCCCTTCTCCGGAGACTCAGGGCGGCTTACAATGCGTTAAGCAATAGCCTTCATCCTTTTTGCATATTTTATACAAAGTCAGCTTATTGCCCCCACAACCGGGTCCTCAATTTACCTACCTTAGAAAGGATGGAAGGCTGAGTCAACCTTGAGCCTTGGCGAGATTCGAACCTGCAGTAATTGCAGGCAGCTGGTCTTAATAACAGGGTGCTTTAGACCACTGTACTACCAGGGCTCTTTATTTATTTATTTATTTATTTATTTATTTATTTATTTATTTATTTATTTATTTATTTATTTGGACTTATATGCCACCCTATCTCCTCAGGACTCAGGGCGGCTCACAGCAATAAACAAACCAAACAGACCATTAAAAACAAAGTCCATGATAAAATTGACCAAAAAAAAAATCCAATAAAACCCCATTAAGTTCTATTATTAAAAACCCCATCTTTTCCCTCTTTTTAATTATGCAAATTTTAATCGGTTTTTAAACGATTGGGGTGTTTTAATCTGTCTGGGCCAAATTGTTTAATTCGATTTTATTTTGTTTTTAAATTTGTATCTATGTATTTTTACTCTTTGGCTGTTCACCGCCTTGAGTCCTTCGGGAGTAGGGCGGTATATAAATCAAATGAAGTAAGTAAGTAAGTAAGTCTAGATGAAATAGCCACGATTTTGCAGTATCCTTCCCCTGCCACGCCCACCAAGCCATGCCCACAGAACCGGTAGTAAAAAAAAAAATTGGATTTCACCACTGGCGGCAAATTTCCTGGGTGTGCAAGTTTTGTAACTTGCAAAGGGCTCCTTTGGGGGGTGGGGTTTCAAAGGCACCCCTCTTTGGCACTTTGGTTCCTTGCATTTAAATCCCCTTCTTGCCAGGAGCTGTCCAAGGTTCTGTGCCCTCTCTGGTCCTTCCCTCTCACATCAATCTTGCAAGGTAGATTTGACCGATGTGTTAGAAGAACAGAGAGATACTAATGAGAAGTCATACATCCGTGGTGTACTGTTCCCTGTATTTCATGCCTCCCAACCCCCCAATTCCCCCCATTTCTCCCTTTAAGAGCAAGCCCCCCCCCATTTCTCATCCGCTTCCACATTTTCAAAGGGATAAAACATGCATTTTAAAGCTTTTCCATGACTTTGTGACTTAAAAGCTGGTGTTGTTGAGCACGCAATTTTTGCACAGGTAGCCTCGGCTTACACCAGTTCATTTTGTGGACGAAGTTTCAACCGCACTGAAAAATGTGACTCGTGACCGTATTTTTCACACTGTTGCAGCATTCCCCACGGCCACCTGATTTCCCATTTGGATAGAATAGAATAGAATAGAATAGAATAGAATAGAATAGAATAGAATAGAATAGAATAGAATAGAATAACAGAGTTGGGAGGGATCTTGGAGGTCATCTAGTCCAACCCACAGCTTAGGCAGGAAACCCTACACCACTTCAGACAAAGGGTTATCCAACCTCTTCTTAAAAACTTCCAGTGTTCGAGCATTCACAACTTCTGGAGGCAACTTGTTCCATTGATGAATTGTTCTCACTGTCAGGAAATTTCTCCTTAGTTCTAAGTTGCTTCTCTCCTTGATCAGTTTCCACCCTTTGCTTCTTGTCCTGCTCTCAGGTGCTTTGGATGCTTGATGACTGGTTCATATTTATGACCGTTGCAGTGAACAGCTTTTGCGACCTTCGGACAAGCAAAGTCCATGGAGAAACCAGATTCCCTGAGCAACCGAGTTACTAATTTACAGTAGTGGCCAGAATTGTGGAAACCTTTTGGGAAAAGTGTATTTTTTGAGGTTGGATGGCTAATAACACCACTTTTTTTGAGGGGGGAGTTTCAAGATAATCCTATTCCACTGCTGGAATGGCCTGGGAATAGCCCAGACCTTAACCCAGTTGAAAATCTAGGAAGCCAATTAAAGAAACTGGTTAGTCAGGAGCGACCCAGCAATAAAACCCAGTTAATAGAAGCCATCCTTCAATCTTGGTTTCAACCTTATAACAGCTGCAGAACTCAAAGGCTTGGTTCACTCCATGGGAAGACGTTGTAAGGCCGTCATTCATGCTAAAGGTTACCCAACTAAGGATTAACTGACATGGGGATCATTTTCGTATATCTCATTTTTTCTATGGGGATCATTTTTGTGTATCTCTTGTTTTTTCTACCTGTTTCACTTTTCTTCTTTAGACCGTCACTGCTATTCTAATAGCAAATCCTTCATCAAAGTTATGGCATTACGTTCTTGATTAAATTATCTTTCCATGGATATATAATTTTATGGTACTACTCCAAAAAAAAAAAAAAGTGGTGTTATTAGCTACTTTTAGAAAATACTCACTTTTCCCAAAAGATTTCTACAATTTTGGCCACTCCTGTAACAACTACAACAAACGTGCAGAGAATTCCTAAAATGGGACAAAACTCACGTAAACAAATTTCTTGCTTAGCAACATAAATCCTGGGCTCAATTGTAGGTCGTATGTTGAGGACTATCCATACAGGTATCCTTGCTAAGCAGAGAAAATTTACACCTGGTTTCAAAACAGCCCACACTTAGGATCTTGTACAAGCTGAAGAATTATCTTGGCCTTATTAAGCATTTGGGGTGAATCTTACCCAAAAACAAGGATTTTTTACCTACTGTAGTTTCATAGTTATCTGTCTTAATGGGGGAAGCAAACTTTCTATGCCTTTTTTTTTCCCAGTTCCACAATATCTGTTTTGAATCCTGTCTCTCCCCAGAGCATAAGAGAACGTACTTGCTTCTTTTTATATTTATTACAATTAGGAATCGCCCGGAATGAAATACGGCCTTGCAAATGCAACCTTGTAAAAAGATTGATCTCTCCATGCATTCTAATATTAGCTGGATCCAGTGCAAACTGGTGGAATGGCTGCTGGTTTTTTTTTTTTTTCCTTTCTTTCTCTCCCCCATTAAAAAAATTAAAGCAATTTCACAAATGAAGCCATCTCTGGGAACGAGACGGGCTAAGAATTCCTAATTTAATAAAGAGGGTGGAGGGGGGCGAGGAAATCCATCAGGGCAATTAATTTAATTGAAAAGCACTGCAGAGGAGAGGGAGCCAAAAGAGAATTTTTTTTTAAAAAAAAATGCATTTACTCCTGACAGGAGCGAAGTAAAAAAGAAATATACAATATCTGGGCATTTTGGCTCCTACTTCCTGCTGCTCTCAGTGCTTTTAGCCTTTTGGCTATACGCCCAGGGGCCACCAAGCTCCACGTCCTTTTTTTTTCACACAGATTTCTTCTTTTCTGGACATTTAGGGGGGTCCCCATTACAAAAGTAGAGGGAGAAGCTGGAGCAGGGTCTTAAATTTGGGGGGAAGGGCTTCTTCAGTGAAGAAAAAACCGATTAGACCTGATCCACAGGTTCACCTTTTATTTTGGCCGTGCAAAATTCACCCAATTGAGTGTGGTGGGGTTTGTGCGAGCACATTCCTCGATATACTATATATTGTGTCTGGAAAAATCAAATCTACTTTATTGCACCCATCCATGGCGGCACTGTGGTTTGACAAAGATGATTATTTGAGGCATGTATCTCAAGCAAAGCTGGTTAGTTGGGAGGTTTAGTACAGAAAGAGCTCAACCTATGGGACTGGAGGCTAAAACATATGAAGAACGGTTGCAGGAACTGGGTATGTGTAGTTTAATGAAACGAAGGACTAGGGGAGACATGATAGCAGTCTTCCAATATCTCAGGGGCTGCCCCAAAGAAGAGGGAGTCAAGCTATTCTCCAAAGCACCTGAGGGCAGGACAAGAAGCAATGGGTGGAAACTCATCAAGGAGAGAAGCAACCTAGAACTAAGGAGAAATTTCACGACAGTTAGAACAATTAACCAGTGGAACAACTCGCCTCCAGAAGTTATAAATGCTCCAACACTGGAAGTTTTTAAGAAGAGATTGGACTGAAATGGTGTAGGGTTTCCTGCCTAAGCAGGGGGTTGGACTAGAAGACCTCCAAGGTCCCTTCCGATTCTGTTATTCTATATTCTATACCTATGGTGTGCCATATAAGAGCAAGAAAATCTCTAAATTGTGTCCGGTCAGATAGAGATACCAGAAACATAAAGGCAAAAAATATTCCATGCCAAACCAGACTTGCCAGATCTAGAGTACCAAATTAGACTAGGAAAATAAAAGTTAAAAAATGAGACCAAGAGGAACAGACTTACAGGCAAGTTCATAAATGCACACCAAGTGTCTTTTCATCTTGTGATATAGGCTGTTGATTTCTGAATAATTATAAATAAATCCATACATACTCTCTCTGGCTCATATCTGAGTTTTGACCCGAAACCATAAATGGACATTTGCCTCAAATGAGCCTCTGCAATATGGGAATAGCAGCATCCTAGGAAGTTCTTTAAAAGGAGCAGAAAGCGCTCTACAAATGCAAATTTGTAAAGCGTGCAGTGCAGTATAAGTCTTAATGCTGTGTCCGCTGTCAGCCAGGAGATGGCGCTATAGTTTATTTTTACCCAGACCTTAAACTTTTTCCCCAGCCTGTCCCAACTCATTCTCACCCCTCCCGCCCTCTCCTTTTTCCATGGCACACATCTGTTTCCCCCCCCCTTTTTCATAAAAAACAGCCTAGAGTTAGAAGAGGAAGTTGCGTTCAAAAGAGAAGCCTAAGGAGCCTCTGCTTCACCTGTGGAATTCATTGCCACAAGGTGTAGGGATGGCCCGCTAACTTGGAGAGCTTGCAAAGGGGAAACGGGATGAATGTGGTATCTCCACAAATACCAATCTGGTGACCGTTTCATTAAAAGGAAGCTCTGAGCCACAGGAAATTTTCTTTTAATTATCAGCCAAACTCTGTTCCCTGACATTAAATTCCACCCCTTGGTCACCAGTCTTCTCTGCTGGGCCTACCATGATATTCAGCAACCACACACAACCTCTCTTCTCTCTATTTTCGAGGGACGAGGCAATTGCCAGTGTCTGCATCCCTTCAGGGCCTCTGCTGTGACTTTCCACAGCATTTCTTCCATCCTTCCTTCCTTCTTTCTCATTCTTTTTTTATTTCTTTCCTTCCTTCTTTCTCTCTCTCTCTCCCTTCCTTCCTCCTTCCTTCCTTTCTCACTTGTTTTCTTTCTTTCCCTTCCTTCCTTCCTCTCTCTTTCTTTCCATCCTTCTTTCTCTCTTTCTTTCTTTCCTTCCTTCTTTCTCTCTCTCCTTCCTTCTTTCTTTTTCTTTCTTTCCTTTATTTTTCTTTCTTTTTCCTTCCTTTCTTCTTTCTCTCTCCCTTCCTTCCTCCTTCCTCCCTTCCTTTCTCTTCCTTTCTCATTTTTTCTTTCTCTCCCTTCCTCCTTCCTTCCTTCCTTCCTCTCTCTCCTTCCTTCCTTCCTTTTTTCTTTCTTTCTTTCCTTCCTTCTTTTTCTTTGTTTTTCTTTCCTTCCTTCTTTCTCTCTCTCTTTCTTTCCTTCCTTCTTCCTTCCTTCCTTTTCCTCCCCTTTCTTTCTTCCTTTCTTTCTCTCTCTCTCTCTCTCTCTCTCTCTTTCAGTCACGTCACTCTTCCAACCATATTAACTCTGCATTTTATCCTTCTAATCCCCTTGTACCCAAAGACAAAAGGTAAAGTGAACAGGATTTCAACCCATTTTGGAAGGGAGATTCCCAAAAGGCATCTCTGCCTGACCTCCCAAAATGTTGATCTGCCCGATGAGATGCTGATTGCCAGGCTTAAGGACACAGCAGAAAAGGAAAAAAGGTCAGGGAGGGCAGAAGGGAAAATAAAGAAGTTTCTAGACACGTTGCAAATTCCTTACAAGTATTTCCCCCCCCCCCCCCCCCCCCCCGATATGAAGCCTGCTCGTGGATACATGGGGTATTTTCGCAATGTATGTGGGGTTTTAATTTCCATATTTTCCAGCAAGGAATGATTGAGGCAGGTAGGACAATCATGCCTCTCTATTATATTCAAAATGGAAATGAAAACTTTAATGGTAGACGACCAATGGCCTTTTAATACTGCCATCTGTGAACCTAATCTATTTGGCTTCTGTCTGTGTGAACATTATAATAGAAGTGCACATAAATAAGTGTGTATAAGTATGACACCTAGAGTACTGCATCCAGTTTTGGTCACCACACTATAAAAAAGATGTTAATACTCTAAAAAAGTGCAGAGAAGAGCAACCAGGAGGATTAGGGGACTGGAGGCTAAAACATACGATGAATGGTTGCAGGAACTGGGCATGGCTGGTCTAGTGAAGAGAAGGACCAGGGGAGACAGGATAGCAGTCTTCCAATATTTGAGGGGCTGCCACAGAGATGGGGAGTCAAAGCTATTTTCCAAAGCACCCGAAGGCCAGACAAGGAATAATGGATGGAAACTGAACAAGGAAAGATTCAACCTGAAAATAAGGAGAAATTTTCTGACAGTGAGAGCAATCAACCCATGGAACAGAAGTTGCCTTTGGAAGTTGTGGGAGCTTCATCCCTGGATGCTTTCAAGAAGACACCGGACTGCCAACTGTCAGAAATGGTGTGGGGTCTCCTGCTTGGTCCCTTCCAACTCTGTTAATCTGTATCTAGATATCCACGATGCAGATGGGGTCTCCTATCTGTACATTCCCCAACTCAAAGAATTCCAAAAGTATTTACTAGAGAAAATAGTTCCCACAAGCCTGGCATTCCAAATGTAGAAATATGCACCTTCCCCCTGATCAAGCCTCGATGGTAAATATTTGCTCCGAAGTCACTTGATGGACTTTAATCCCTGTTCGTATCACTTCTTCCGCAATCTAATGATAGAAGCCCATATTACATGATTGAATCTGTGGCAGAGGCAGGGAAAAACTTCACCTCTCAGCATGATTCCTGGATAGCATGATTGCTTGAGCAAAGATTAGGAAGAGAGTGGGGGAAAAATGTAATTTCTTTCTGAGTTCCTAGAAGGAGGAGGGCGAGGGTAGGGGATGAGATCAAAGGGAGGTCGGCTACAGGAGGTTAGATTTTGACTGAAGGTGAGGAGAAATGAGTGACTCAACAGGGCAATCAATATCAAAAGATTAGAGGCTTTTAAACCAAGATGGAAGAAAGAACCTGTCCAGATCTCTTAAACTACCCTAACTCTTCTCTTCCCCCCCACCAAGTTTTTTATTTTTTAAATTTTTTTTACAAACATATCAATGTGTGAATAGTACAGAACCTGGTTATCATGCATTCTAATACGAATAAAACTAGTAAAGTTAATCCTACTTATTACATTCAATCAACTTATATATTTCTAATAGTAATAATACACATTTATATTAAGTTACAGTCTATCATTATTCAATTATTCCATATTTTCTCTTGCTATTGCTTTTATTTTATTATATAAAAGTGTATACACTAATATTCCCCCTCTCTCTTATTTCTATCTCTTATTCTAACTTTTCATCCTGTCACTCTTATATTAAAAAAAAAACATTTTCTTTCTATCCTACCTAACTTCTATGGAAACTGATCAACCTGGAAATAAGGAGGAATTTTCTGACAGTGAGAACAATCCACCCATGGAACAGAAGTTGCCTTCAGAAGTTGTGGGAGCTTCATCACTGGAGGCTTTCAAGAAGAGACTGGACTGCCGTTTGTCAGAAATGGTGTAGGGTCTCCTGCTTGGGAGTGGGGTTAGACTAGATGACCTACAAGGGTCCCTTCCAACTCTGTTAATCTGTCACCTGTCAACTACAAGTCCCCTCATCCTGAACCATATTGGCTGGTACTAGGTGGGTATTTGAAGGGCCTCCATTCCAGTATAGGTGGGGTTACTAGAAATGTTGCTTGTGCTAAGTTCAGTTTAAAATTTAAGAGTGGGTAGAATTTGGTTAAATATTACCCTGCCCGTCCATGAAACCAGCCGTCCCACGAGTTGAATGCGTGGCCATCCGTCAGGGAAGCAGATTTTGCAGATTCCTGAAACTTGTCCTGGCTTCGATATGATGACCTCTAAAACCCCTTCCCACGTTTTAAGAGTTTGGCTCGTCTCCCACCTTGCATGAGTCACCATGAAACTATCATGCCTTTGCCTGATTTAGCTTAATGCAGTACGCCAAGCCTATAAATCATAGTTTACGGTTGAATGCCATGCGAGAAGCCAGCGAAAAGCACATTACTCATCAGGCCACGATTCTCCCAGCCATCACTTAACAAGACATGTCCTTTCTATCATTTCTCTTCTTGGGTTAACTTTGGTGATTAATAATATTTTCAACCTGCCTCCCATTCCCTGCAATTGTGGTGACCCGAGGCGTGGCACGAAAGCAACACAACCAGAGAACAGGTCTAACTCTCCTTTTTTGTTCCAACTGTGCCCCCAAACGTTCCCACATTCACTACAAGTCCTGGAGCAGGGGCAGGTTTCAAAACCCGTTGCTACTGATTCGCTCGTGGGCACATGCACGCTTGCAACAGATCTAACTCTCCACAGAAGTGTCCGGGTGGGTGGGAGGAGCCTCCCACGTCCGCTACCGATTCGCCTGATCCGGGGCGAACCGGTAGCAACTCACCACTATCCTGGAGCAAAGCTCTTGCACGCACCTTCAGAAATCTCTGGCTGCGAGTAATCCAGTAAACCAGGTTTACCAAACAGCAACCAGGGCCAGCAGTCCAATAAACCAGGTTAGCTAAACAGTCCTGTTGGAGAAGGGCGGTATACAAATTAAAATATAATACATATATATATATATATGTATAATATATAAAAAAAGTAACCAGAGCAAGAAGTTCAGCGAAGCAGGCAACCTGGCAAGCCCCACAAGACAGAGTACAGCAATCTCCAGGCATCGGCAAGTGCACACGAGACTCCACAGATTCAGCACTTCTTCTTGACAAATGCCCCTCCCACTGGCACCTCCTTACATCTCAGTCCCCAGGCGTGCCTTGTGAAAGGGGGACGGGACACTCTCCTCCCTCGTAGCCGGCTCAGTCTGCGTCGTTCTCGGCTTCTCTCTTCCCTCCATGCTCTAGGATCAGGAGGGGGCAGTCCCTGCTCTTCTCCTGAACTCTATCTCTCCTACTCCTCCCTGTCTGCAAGACTTTCTGATCCTAAAAAGGACTGACTGTGCCCTTCTCCAGTTTCCTCCAAGGCCAACGGAGCTGCCCTCTCCATCCGTCAGTTCTTGTTCCAGCTCATCTTCCCCCACAGATTCAGACTCCAATGGGGGGCATGACGGTAATGTTCTGGAGTTTGTATGGGTAAGGATGAGGATGATGTACCATCATCAAATTAGTGTTGATTTTTAGTGACCGCAGAGATATACCTTCTGCAGGATGGTCTCTCCCCAACTTGGTCCTACAGGTCTCTTCTGGTGGCAAGTTGTTCCACGGGTTAATTGTTCTCACTGTCAGGAAATTCCTCCTTAGTTCTAAGTTGCTTCTCTCCTTGATTAGTTTCCACCCGTTGCTTCTTGTCCTGCCCTCAGGTGCTTTGGAGAATAGCTTGACTCCCTCTTCTTTGGGGCAGCCCCTGAGATACTGGAACACTGCTATCATGTCTCCCCTAGTCCTTCTTTTCATTAAACTAGACATACCCAGTTCCTGCAACTTTTATTTCTAATTTTCATAATTATTCTCTAACCATTAATAAAATAACTCCCATATGCTATAATAGTCAGATTCTTCCTTTTCTTTCATTGCAAGTGTTGATCTATTCATTTCTGCACATTCTAATATTTTCTTAATCGCATTCTCATCCAAAGGGATCTCTTCACTTTTCCAATTTTGTGCAGTTTCCTTTTCAGAAGTGCATGTGGCATGTTGCAGCTTTTAGAGTAAAGCAGTTTTGTGGGCCTTTGTGTTTTTTTGGTAATCCTATGACAATTCAGAAAATCCTGCAAAGTTTGACCGAACAGATGCCTCTCTACCAGGAAATGTTAAAAACACAGAAAGTGTCCCAAAAGGTTTTTTTTTCCCCAAGAGGCAACTGGATTTTCTGTTGTTGTTTTTTTTAAGACGTTTTGCTTCTCATTCAAGAAGCTTCTTCAGCTCTGACTGGATGGCAGGGAACAGAAGGATTTATATTCCTCGCAGACCGCTGGTCGTTTGCATTATTTTAGAGGGTTGTTGAGGCCACTTGGAGGTTTATCTGTGTTACCCTGAAAAATTCTTCCATTCCCCACCTCCCAGTTGCCTCTTGGAAAAAAAAATATACCTTCCATGGCCTGGATGACTGAGAATCTCCATAGACAAACAAAAAGTTGTGTTTGTGTGTCTCTGTGTGTGCAAATTAACAAGCCCTATGGGGAAGAAATGGAGGTAGTGACAGATTTTATCTTCTTGGGCTCCAAGATCACCGCAGATGGGGACTGCAGCCAAGAAATTAAAAGACGCTTGCTCCTGGGGAGGAAAGTTATGGCAAATCTAGACAGCATCCTAAAAAGCAGAGACATCACCCTGCCAACAAAAGAGCGTATAGCCAAGGCTACGGTTTTCCCAGTTGCAACGTATGGCTGTGAAAGTTGGACCGTAAGGAAGGCTGAGGGCCAAAGAATGGAGGCCTTTGAACTCTGGTGCTGGAGAAGACTCCTGCGAGTCCCTTGGACTGCAAGGCCATCCAACCGGTCAGTCCTAGAGGAGATCAACCCTGACTCCTCCTTAGAAGGCCAGATCCTGAAGATAAAACTCAAATCCTTTGGCCACCTAATGAGAAGGAAGGACTCGCTGGAGAAGAGCCGAATGCTGGGAACGATGGAGGGCAAAGGAAGAAGGGGACGGCAGAGAAGGAGGTGGCTGGATGGGGTCACTGAAGCAATCGACGTGAGCTTAAATGGACTCCAGAGGATGGTAGAGGACAGGAAGGCCTGGAGGAACGTGGTCCATGGGGCCGCGATGGATCGGACACGACTTCCCGACTAACAGCAACAAATGTCATTAATCAACTCCAATGCATTCAGTTCTGTTTATGGAAGTGGGGAGAATCCTTTCCCCTTTGTTGCCGAATTGTAAGAAACTCTGTATCTGTGCGTGCGTATTAGTAGAAAGGAAAAAAAAAATGTTTTTTTTAAAAGAGCTGGCGTTTTATCACTTCCCCTCTTCCCTGCCCCTTTTATGCTTCTGCTAATGGGAAAGGCAACAGTTACATTAAGGGTTTGGCTAAATCTCAAGATTACGACTTCCCCCCTTCAATTCTCTTTTTTCTCCTTGACGTTTGGCACCCATTAATCCTGATTTTTTTATGGATTTAAAGGAACAGCGGATTCACAGGCTGAAAATCCCACCGATCCCCCCACTGCGGAGGGCAATAGGGAATGGGGTGGGGAGGAGAATAAAACAAAACAAAAAAAAAATAGGAGGACCCCCTTTTTTCTTTTGGCAAAAGACCCCCAGGAGATCCTCTGCTGTGTTATTTCAAAGATTCGGGACCCCTTGCCAGCAAATGCACGGAGATAAAAATGTATGTATATAAACATGTTTGCGTGCCTTGAATCTTAATATCATCCCCTTTTTACTGGAAACGACTTTCCCAGAAACCCTAAAGCCTTTTTTGTTTGTTTTAAGAGGAATCTAAAACTGGATTTTATTCCTTTTGCATAACTTCTCCCACCCCCCATCTCCCACCGGTTTAACATATTCATGATGTCTACCTACCAAGTGGTGTTTTGCACAAGAGATCCAATTTGGGGACTCCTGACAGGACAGAGACAGAGGTTCAGAGTAGCTACTTACTGCTGGGGATAACACCGATGGTTAAAACATACAAGCACTAATTCACTCTTCCAGCCCGAAGTTGTTCCTTTCCCAGTTTTGGCCTTTTCAAATGCTCTGTCCATTTGAGGTTGTTGTTAGTTGCAAAGTTGTGTCCGACCCATCGCGACTCCATGGACCACGTTCCTCCAGGCCTCCCTGTCTTCTACCATCCTCCGGAGTCCATTTAATCTCATGCCGACTGCTTCAATGATTCCATCCAGCCACCTCCTTCTCTGTCGTCCCCTTCTTCTTTTGCCCTCCATCGTTCCCAGCATTCGGCTCTTCTCCAGGGAGTCCTTCCTTCTCATTAGGTGGCCAAAGTATTTGAGTTTCATCTTCAGGATCCGGCCTTCTAAAGAGCAGTCAGGGTTGATCTCCTCTAGGACTGACCAGTTGGATCACCTTGCAGTCCAAGGGACTCGCAGGAGTCTTCTCCAGCACCAGAGATAAATATAAATTTTCAAATCCTCTTTTGAGGATTTCTTGTAGCAGCATGCAATCTTCGCTTTTTAGACATCTGGCCTTAATTCCCTCCCTTCCCTTGCCTAAATAATTGATAGGACTTCTGCGAAATCTCCAGATTTCCCCCAGCCTGTTATTCTTGGATCTGCAGGTAATTCAACACACCATCTGCCATTCATAAGGAGTTCGACAGGCTGCCAGAACTGATGTTACAATACAGATGGTTCTGTGGTTGTTGGGCTCGGCAAGCTTGACAGGATCCACCTTTAAGATCTGTAAATCGTGGTTAAGAAGTTAGTGGATTGTGTGAATCAAGCCACTACTTGCCTGCGCAGTAGATTATGAGCAGAACAAGCCACGGTTGAGCACAGGATGGGAAACCATGCAGCATGGATCAGTAGCCGGCTGACTCATAGCTGTTCCCAGTTGAGATATTTTCCCTTGTTTCTTCCTGGAGAAGACTCTCAGGAAAAGAACTCAAGTCTGGTGGTTTGTTGTTGTTGTTAGATGCGAAGTCATATCCGACCCATCGCGACTCCATGGACCATGTTCCTCCAGGCCTTCCTGTCCTCTACCATCCTCTGGAGTCCATTTAAGCTCACGCCAACTGCTTCTGTGACTCCATCCAGCCACCTCGTTCTCTGCCGTCCCTTTCTTCTTTTGCCCTCCATCGTTCCCAGCATTCAGCTCTTCTCCAGGGAGTCCTTCCTTCTCATTGGATGGCCAAAGGATTTGAGTTTCCTCTTCAGGATCTGGTCTTCTAAAGAGCAGCCAGGGTTGATCTCCTCTAGGACTGACCGGTTGGATGGCCTTGCAGTCCAAGGGACTCGCAGGAGTCTTCTCCAGCACCAGAGTTCAAAGGCCTCCATTCTTTGGCACTCAGCCTTCCTTAAGGTCCAACTTTCACAGCCATCCATTGCAACTGGGAAAACTGTAGCCTTGACTATACACTCTTTTGTTGGCAGGATGATGTCTCTGCTTTTTAGGATGCTGTCTAGATTTGCCATGGCTTTCCTCCCCAGGAGCAACCGTCTTTTGATTTATTGGCTGCAGTCCCCATCTGCGGTGATCTTGGAGCCCAGGAAAATAAAATCTGTCACGACCTCCATTTCTTCCCCATCTATTTGCCAGGAATTGAGAGGGCCGGATGCCATGATCTTAGTTTTCCTAATGTTGAGTTTCAAGCCAACTTTTGCACTCTCCCTTCTTCACCCGCATCAAGAGGCTCTTTAGTTCCTCTTCTGCTGGTTTGTAGAAATGGCTAATGGACAGTCAAAATGTTCCCTCTTGTCAAATCTCTTGCTGCATCTCTCTAAAATGGGAATGATGAAGGATGAACGATGAAGGAGTTTCAGGATTTGTTTATGGAGATTCTCAGTCATCCAGGTCATAGTTATGACGAGGATGCTTTTCCCCCACCCCAAAAAAAGACAACTGGACTCTTTTTTTTTTGTCCTTGAGGAAGATGTTTCCCTTCTCGTCCAAGAAGCTTCTTCAGTTCTGACTGAAGAACTGAAAAAGCATCTTGGACGAGAAGCGAAATTGTTTTCTTCAAGAATAAAAATAAAACCATAGTCCAATTGCCTTTTTGGGGGGGCGGGGGGAAGAGGTACCTTTGTGACAATTTCAGGATTCTTTTTACGATTCTGAAATTTAAAATAATAATAATAATAATAATAATAATAATAATAATAATAATAATGCACTTGGTCCACAACACACCTGACATAACAATAGTTGAAAAGAAAAAAATATGGTTCATTGACATTGCAATACCTGGTGATGCACGGATTGAAGATAAGCAGCAAGAAAAAATCACAAAGTAGCGGGACTTGCAAATTGAAGTTGAGCGACTGTGGAAAAAGAAATTGTGTGTTGTCCCGATTGTAATTGGAGCCCTTGGAGCAATACCCAAAGGGCTACCCCGCTATTTAGAAATTCTAAATTTGCCGGACTTGAACATTTTGACTCTACAAAAAACCACCTTACTCGGAACAGCTTACATCCTCCGACGATACCTTAACAGTTCCTAGGTCCTTGGTTAGGACTCGAGCTGCTGAGCTATTAACCAGCCTCCAAAGGCTGTGAATATCACTAAAGATTAACAATAATATATATTTATATATATATATATATATATATATATATATATATATATATATATATATATATATATATATATATATATATTAAATTGATTTATATGCCGCCCTTCTCCGGAGACTCAGGGCAGTTTACAATGCACTAAGCAATAGCCTTCATACTTTATATTTATATTTTATATTTTAATACTTTATATTATATACATATTTATATAAAGTCAGCTTATTGCCCCCACAAACTGGGTCCTCAATTTACCTACCTTAGAAAGGATGAAAGGCTGAATCAACCTTGAGCCTGGTGAGGTTCGAACTTACAGTAATTGCAGACAGCTGGTGTTAAATCACAATGCTATCAGTCTGCTGAGCCACCAGATTATTATTATTATTATTATTACGGTGCCAATCAGTCTCCTAGGGCATCTTCTCTTTCTCTTTTAAAATATTATTTTATTGACATTTAATACTTTAAAGTTCATGACATATGCGTCCTCTATTTCCTCAAGGACCCTTGCTTTTTCCCCCCCTCTGGTTATCTCAATTATTTTTCTGTGGCTTTCCGGTGTTCTTCCATCCACCGGAGGAATTAAAAAAAAAATCCATTTTGTACGATGCGACAGAGAAAAGTGGTGGGAGAGGAGAAGGGGGTGGGCAGGAAACATTTTTATTTCACTGTTATTAGCCTCCGACAGTGTAACTAACTTTCCTATCTTATAAAAAGATAGATTGCCCATTGAAGCATTTTTTTTTTTTACTTCTCTCAATTAATCCCAACCATAATACCAATAAATCCGGCAGGAGCTGTAATTAAATACTGCCAGCCTTAGGCACCTACAGGCTGTCAAGAGAAATGGTGGAGAGAAATATTTTCTTCCTAGGAGCGGTTGAAGACGGATGTAATCCATGATTTCTCCGAAGGAAGAGATGAATGTCAAAGGTTGGGATGTTAAACCTTTCTGGGGTTGCATTTTTTTTCCTTCTTCTTTCATTTTTTAAAATTCTGTTCATCCGCATTTGGCTACCTGTTAGGATGGCAATTGCAACAAGGCATTCATTCCAGCACAATTTTAAAATGAGATTTGAAAATGAGAGAATCTGAAGAGTAACGGTCTAGCAGAGTTGGAAGCAAGGGTGAAATCCAGCTGGTTCTGGAGAACCGGCAGCGGAAATTTTGAGTAGTTTGGAGAACTGGCAAATAACACCTCTCACTGGCCCCAGAGTGGGGTGGGAATGGAGATTTTGCAGTATCCTTCCCCTGGAGTGGGGAAGGAATGGGAATTTTGCAACTACTGGTTCTGTGGGTGTGGCTTTGTGGGCATGGCAGGGGAAGGATACTGCAAATTCCCCATTCCCTCCCCACTCCAGGGGAAGGATACTGCAAAACCCCCATTCCCTCCCCACTCCAGGGGAAGGATACTGCAAATTCCCCATTCCCTCCCCACTCCAGGGGAAGGATACTGCAAAACCCCCATTCCCTCCCCACTCCAGGGGAAGGATACTGCAAAATCCCCATTCCCTCCCCACTCTGGGGCCAGCCAGAGGTGGTATTTGCCGGTTCTCCGAACTACTCAAAATTTCCGCTACTGGATCTCCAGAACTTGTCAGAATCTGCTGAATAGCACCCCTGGAATAAATGCAAGGAATTAGGGATCATTTAACTAGCTGGACCACCTAATCCGCTAAACGAGAAGGCTAAAACATGCAACCATCGCAGAAGATACATTTTCAGAAATGATGTGTTTTGGCTGTAGCTTGTTTTAACAGCCCAAGATTAAGCCAGCTTCCTTCTGAAACACAGAGAAACAAGCACCCATCTTCCTTATCCAGCTGGGCCATTAATGGGAGCTGCAGTCCAGTACATGTGAAGGGCGGCCCCAGATAAAGGAAGTATGTTGTCAAAAATGTGAATAATGACAATAAGTGAAAATGGCAGCAAACACAATAATAACCCCCCCCCCCAAAAAAAAAGGGCTGGAACTGGACTCAAACACTGGGGGGGAAAACTGCAGTATTTTCCTGTGGCCTCAGCTGAGAAAACAAATGGGATTATCTCTCTACTTGTTTGGCAACTACACGCATCAACTTCTGGCTAACATTCCCTTTCTCCCTTCCTTCAGAACATATTCCAGCTCCCATTAATAAATTTAGTTATCCGGAAAATCATTATCCAAGCAGGCGGGATCGGTCTCCCAGGGACGGCTCTCTAGGGAGTTGGGAAGGTTGCAAGCAAAGCCCAAACACTTTGCAAATGTCCAATGTCAAAGGCAGAATTTTAAACAGATTAAAAAGTGCACGTCGTAAGGAAACGGTGCCTCCGTTTGAACCCAGCGCAAATATTTTCTCAAAAGACGCGAGGCTTGATTGAAACAAGAAAACTTGCACTGGGAAAAAAAAAATCTTGTTTTAACTGTTTAGTCATCTGGGATAGCTTTGCAAGCGTATTGACAAATTGGCTGGCTTGATGGTTGACAGATATCCCCAAGCTGTTTTAAGGGCTATGTAAAAGTGTAAACACCGGGAGCGTGAATGGAAAATATAGGCCTCTGTATTACTTTTATCCCAGAACTGTAAATAAACCGATAATTTGAACAGATAAATGGGATCTTTTTCTTCAGGCACCCAAAAAAGAGGATTGTAGCTGTGTAGGTAACATACTTCAGACTAAACTTCCGTCTGTCCCCTCTTCTGTCCCAAATAGAATAGAATAACAGAGTTGGAAGGGACCTTGGAGGTCTTCTAGTCCAACCCTCTGTTTAGGCAGGAAACCCTACACCACTTCAGACAAAGGGTTATCCAACATCTTCTTAAAAACTTCCAGTGTTGGAGCATTCACAACTTCTGGTGGCAGGTTGTTCCACTGATTAATTGTTCTAACTGTCAGGAAATTTCTCCTTAGTTCTAGGTTGCTTCTCTCCTTGATGAGTTTCCACCCGTTGCTTCTTGTCCTGCCCTCAGGTGCTTTGGAGAATAGCTTGACTCCCTCTTCTTTGGGGCAGCCCCTGAGATATCGGAACACTGCTATCCTGTCTCCCCTAGTCCTTCGTTTCATTAAACTAGACCTACCCAGTTCCTGCAACCGTTCTTTGTATGTTTTAGCCTCCAGTCCCCTAATCATCTTTGTTGCTCTTCGCTGCACTCTTTCCAGAGTCTCAACATCCGTTTATGAAACAATACATTACATCTTTTAAAAAAAAAATCCAGATAACCCTCATCTTTTTGCCCAAATTCAGCTCAGACACATACACAGGGGTGAAATCCAGCAGGTTCTGGAGAATTGGTAGCGGAAATTTTGAGTAGTTCAGAGAACCAGCAAATACCACCTCTGGCTGGCCCCAGAATGGGATGAGACTGGAGATTTTGCAATATCCTTCCCCCAGAAAGTGAGGTGGGAATGGGGATTTTGCAGTGTCCTTCCCCTGGAATGGGATGGGAATGGGGATTTTGCAGTATCCTTCCCCTGGAATGGAGATTTCAGGGTCCCCTTCAGTGAAATATCCCTTGCACAATCAGCATTTCCCAGGAGAGTGTTAATTTGGAAACAAAACAACTAGAAGTCGGCATCTCTAGGTGTCCCTGGCGATTATTGTCATGATCTTCAAATGACAATTTATCTCTTTGTGGTGTATAGCCGATTCAAGGGGAATAGAGCAGGGGTCAGCAACCTGCGGCTCTGGAGCCGCATGTGGCTCTTTCATCCCTCTGCTGCGGCTCCGTCACACAAAATATGTGTCACAACCGCCAATGTGCAACACGCACCGGCATGGGATTTATTGAGCTTTTCAACCCCCGGTAGGCCAACCATGGATAAATCCAAGAAAAGGAAAGTTTCAGAAGAAAACAAAGTTTAATTCATATGCTAGTTTTGTGGCCGCTCAAGAAATAGTCAGGCCCGGGAAGGGTTTTGTGGCTCCCGGTGTTTTCTTTTCTGTAGGAAATGGGTCCAAATGGCTCTTTGAGTGTTTAAGGTTGCAGACCCCTGGAATAAAGGGAGGGAGGGAGGGATGCAGTGGCGGATTAAGGCTCACTGGTGCCCTAAGCACAGGCTTAGTCTGCTTAATGGTTAATACACCACTGATTGTATGGATGGATGTCTGGAATTTAAGAGTGAATAAAGGAGGGAGGGAGGGAAGGAAGGAAAATGAGTTTGGGAAGGAGGGAGGGAGGGAAGGATGGATGGAACTCTGTAACTCTGTTACTCTCCATCATTTCTCGGAACAAAATTTCAAGGGCAGAGAAGCGCCTCCTCTGACTTGGGTGGGGGGTGCAGGGGGGTGTTTCCTGCGTAAATCTGGTTAACCCCAGGCTAGGAAACATCCTCCTCAAGGCCGGAGTTGAAATGTTCTAGAGTCTGCACTAAACCCACCCAAAAAGGAGAGAGAGAGAGAGAGAGAGAAAAACCTAAGAAAGCCAACCGCATTTTTTTTCCACCCGTAATAAACCTTTTCAGCGGGCTTTCAAACCCACAAACTAAGCCACGTCTGTCTTAAGTCTCCAAACGACGGTAACCCACCACCAACCCAAACCCCACATCCATCGCGAGGCTGTAAGCGAGTAATCCGACTGTGCCTGGGACGATTCTGGAGTAAATGTGGGGCCAGGGAGATGGGTTCGACTCTTTCGGCTTTTACACACACACACACACACACACACACACACACACACACACGTCTGACTAGATTAGCTCAGTGGCTAAGACACTGACTGAGCTTGTTGGTCAGAAAAGCCAGCAGTTCGAATCCCTAGTACAAGTCTCCTGTGGGAGCGTGGGGTTGGACTAGATGACCTCCAAGGTCCCTTCCAACTTCTTTGTTAATGTTACACCTCCAACTCCCCTGCACGGGTGGAAGAGGAGTCACTGCCGATCCGTCGGGAAACAGGGGTGGTGGAACCCCCGACGTTCCCCCCCTCCTTCTCCAGGACAAGACACTTTGGGGTGTCGCCTCCTCCCCTCCCTCAAAGCCCCTCCCCCTCCCTCCCTCTCCAGGACAGGACACTTTGGGGTGTCGCCTTCCCCCTCCCTCAAAGCCCCTCCCCCTCCCTCCCTCCCCAGGACAGGACACATTGGGGTGTCACCGTCCCCCTCCTTCAAAGCCCCTTCCCCTCCCTCCCTCCCTCTCTAGGACAGGACAGTTGGGGTGTCACCTCTCCCCTCCTTCAAAGTCCCTTCCCCTCCCTCCCTCCCTCTCTAGGACAGGACAGTTGGGGTGTCACCTCTCCCCTCCTTCAAAGTCCCTTCCCCTCCCTCCCTCCCTCTCTAGGACAGGACAATTGGGGTGTCACCGTCCCCCTCCTTCAAAGTCCCTTCCCCTCCCTCCCTCCCTCTCTAGGACAGGACAGTTGGGGTGTCACCTCTCCCCTCCTTCAAAGTCCCTTCCCCTCCCTCCCTCCCTCTCTAGGACAGGACAATTGGGGTGTCACCGTCCCCCTCCTTCAAAGTCCCTTCCCCTCCCTCTCTAGGACAGGACACTTTGGGGTGTCACCTCTCCCCTCCCTCAAAGCCCCTCCCCCCTCCCTCCCCAGGACAGGACATTTTGGGGTGTCACCTCTCCCCTCCTTTAAGGTCTCTCTCCCTCCCTCCCACTCCAGGACAGGACAGTTGGGGTGTCCCCTCCCCCCTCCCACAAAGCCCCTCCCCCTTCCTAGGACAAGACACTTGGGGTGTCTCCTCCTCTCCCCCTCCCCCCTCCGCCCAGCCCAGCGAGCCCGATCCTTGCCAAAGGGCCCAGCGGGGCAGGCGGAACGCCGGGCGACAAGAGAGCCGGCGCCTCCCTCCCTCCCTCCCTCCTTCCCTTCCGCCCAAAGCCAAGCAAAGGCAAGCGGCGTCCGAGCCGCGGGGCTCCGCCTTTCTCGCCCGCCCACCCTTCTCCGGGGCCTTGGAACCCAACGCCGCCTCCAGCGCCTGCAACCTTGGCAAGTCACATCACGTGCGGCATCGGCGGCGCGATTAGCCATTGACCGGCGAGCGGAGTCGGTGGGTCCAGCGGCGGGCAGGGGGCGGTCTCTCTCGCTCTCCCTTTGCCGGAATCCCCCCCTTCCAAGCCCGCCTCTCTCTCTCTCTCTCTCTCTCTCTGTCCCTCCCGCGGCTGCAGAGGCGGGCAGCGCAGCCCGGCTTTCTCTCTCTCTCTCTCTTTTCTCTCTCTCTCTCTTTCTCTTTCCCTCCTTCCTTCCTTCCTTCCTCCTCCTCCGCAATTCAGATCGCCTGCAAAGCGCTCCCCGGCCGGAGCCACCTTCCCAGCACAGCTTGAGCCGGGGAAGGGGACGGAGCTCTCGGGCCGGCCACGCCACCTTTCCTTCCCTCCCCCAGCCCGTCTTTCATTTTTCTTTTCTTTTTTTGTTTCCTTCCTTCCTCCGCCTCCCCTTCCTCCTTCCCTCCTTCCCGATCTCTCTCTCTCTTTCTCTTTCTCTTTGCGCGCCTCCCGCAAACTTAGGATCGGAAAGAGGGCAAACTCCAGCTTTTCCCACCGCCGGCTCTCTATTGTTGCCGCGATGCGGCGGGCGAAGGCTTCCTCCGGATCGCCCCCCGCCGCCGCCGCCAGCCTGCTTCCTCCTCCGCTGCTGGTTTTGCTGCTCTTGCTGGCATCGGGGCCGGCCCGCGGCAACCGGAGCTGTCCGGAGAAAGAGCTGGAACGGCGGGAGGAGGAAGCCAACGTCGTGCTCACCGGCACCGTGGAGGAAATCTTCAACGTCGATCCGGTGCACCAGACCTACTCGTGCAAGGTAACGCGGGGCAGCGGCTGGTGGGGCGGGGGTGGAGGAGAGAGAGAGAGGGAGAGGGAGAGATACAGAGATACAGAGAGAAAGAAAGAAAGAGAGAGAGAGAGACAGTGAGAGAGACAGAGAGAGAGACAGACAGAGAGATACAGACAGAGAGAGAGAGAGAGAGGGAGGGAGAGATAGAGAGATACAGACAGAGAGAGAGAAAGAGAGATATACAGAAAGAGGGAGAGATAGAGATACACACACACACACACACACACACAGAGAGAGAGAGAGAGAGAGAGAGAGGGAGGGAGGGAGAGATAGAGAGAGAAGCCTAGTTCCTCACGCAGGCGCACACCCGCGGTGGGAAATTTTGGGGAGGGGGAGGCTTGCTTTCTTCCTTCCCAGTCCGAACTTTTACTCCCCGGAGGGGGGAGGAAATGGGAGGAAAAGGTCGGTTGCACGACCCCACTTGTTGCTTTCCGATCTCCCTCCCCTCCTCTCTCCTCCCCCCCCCCCTCCGGTCTCTGGTTAGGAGGAAAGGAAGAAAAAGAAGGAAGGAAGGAAGGAAAGAAAGAAAAAGAAACAGAAGGAAGGAAGGGAGAGAGAAAAAGAGAAAGAAAGAGAAAGGAAGGAAGGAAAGAAAAAATAAAAAGAAGGAAGGAAGGAAAGAAAAAGAAACAGAAGGAAGGAAGGGAAGGAAGGGAGAGAAAGAAAGAGAAAGGAAGGAAGGAAAGAAAAAGAAACAGAAGGAAGGGAAGGAAGGAAGGGAGAGAGAGAGAGAGAAAGAAAGAGAAAGGAAGGAAGGAAAGAAAGAAAAAAAATAAAAAGAAAAGGAAGGAAGAATGGAAGGAAAGAAAGAAGGAAGGAAGGGAGAGAGAGAAAGAAAGAGAGGAAGGAAAGAAAGAAAAAGAAGGAAGGAAGGAAAGAAAGAAAAGGAAGGAAAGAAAGAAAGAAGGAAGGAAGGAAAGAAAGGCGAAAAAAGCCTGCTAGGTTTCTGGGCTTTTATCTTGGCGACCCGGCTCTCTTTTTTGCACCCAGGATGTCAGCGGGATTTATTTTTGCAGGACCAGACTAGTTGGATCTGGAAGAAGTGCTTTCTTCCTTCCAGGCTGAGTTTCTCCTTCCCCCACCCCACCCCCACCCCTCTTTTCCCTTCGAAGGAGCCGTCTTCTCCTGAAGGTGGCACTGAAAAAAATGAATTAAACTCCTTTTTTTAGAACGAGCTCTCTCCAAGAAATAGAGAAGAAAAGCCCCTGTTTTACGAGAGACCCTCCCCATTTTATTTTAACACTTGGCTGCTAATAAAGTCTGCCTTGGATGCTTCAACATGCCACCCCCCCAAAAAAAACTTAAAAAAAATAAAAATCTATCTCCCTTCCACCACGAGCCAGCAGGACATTTTGGGAGCAAACCTCCACCTTCTTTTTTCCAGCTACTCTTAAAGATACATTCTTTAAGAGGGATTCTTAAAAAAGACTTTTTAAAAAATGTTTTTAGGGACTTTAGAGAGTTTTCTTTTAAACTCTCAGTCACCAAAAACAAACAAATAAAACCAGCCACACATTCCCCTTTCTTTATTGTGGAATAGTTATGCCAGATTGTGTTTCTTTCACAATCTGAATAGTTACGTAAAATAACAATAATGTATCTACATTAGGCTCAATGTAGAACAGTGATGTCAGATTGTGGTAGAAATTGATGGATAAATGTTGTTGTTAGTTGCGAAGTCATTTTATCTCTATTTTAATTTTTGTATCTATATGTTTTATTTTATGGCTGTTCACCGCCCTGAGTCCTTCAGGAGTAGGGCGGTATACAAATTTAATAAAATAAATAAATAAATAAATAAATAAATAAATAAATAAATAAATAAATATCCGACCCATCGCGACTCCATGGACCACGTTCCTCCAGGGCTTCCTGTCCTCTACCATCCCCTGGAGTCCATTTAAGCTCACGCCGACTGCTTCAGGGACTCCATCCAGCCATCTCGTTCTCTGCCGTCCCATTCTTCTTTTGCCCTCCATCGTTCCCAGCATTAGGCTCTTCTCCAGGGAGTCCTTCCTTCTCATTAGGTGGCCAAAGGATTTGAGTTTCATCTTCAGGATCTGGCCTTCTAAAGAGCAGTCAGGGTTGGTCTCCTCTAGGACTGACCGATTGGATGGCCTTGCACTCCAAGGGACTCGCAGGAGTCTTCTCCAGCATCATCATTCAAAGGCCTCCATTCTTTGGCACTCAGCCTTCCTTATGGTCCAACTTCCACAGCCAGACATTGCAACTGGGAACCTCCTAATAATAACACAATTGATAATTGCCTGAGAATAAGTCTAAGTGAATACAGCAAAACCTCTCTTCCGTTGAAGTCTTGATTTACACTTTGCACTAAGCCTGGGTGTGTTTTAACACTGTTTTTTTTTTAAAAAAAAATAAAAATAAACCAGATTTGTGGGGTGAGATATAAAGTAAACCATGCATTCCTTTAGGAGCTCACCAGCAAGGCAGGACAGTGGTGTTGGTACAGGATGAATTCTGGGAATTGAAGTCCACATAATGTAAAGTTGCCAAGAATTGCAGACGCTGGCTTATAAATTTGCAGCATCTTTTAAAGAGTCCTTTGAATCATATCCTTGTCCTGAATAGAATAGAATTCTTTACTGGCCAAGTGTGAGTGGACACAAAGGAATTTATCTTTGGTTCATATGCTCTCAGTGTACATAAAAAGACAAGATACATTCGTCAAGAATCATAAGGTACAACACTTAATGGTAGTCATAGGGTACAAATAAACAATCAAATCATACTAGGAAACAAACAAACATAGATAGATAGATAGATAGATAGATAGATAGATAGATAGATAGATTGATTTAATTCTTTATTGGCCAAGTATGATTGGACATACAAGGAATTTGTCTTTGGTGCATATGCTCTCAGTATACATAAAAGATACATTCGTCAAGAATCATAAGGTACAACACTTAATGATAGTCATAAGGTACAAATAAGCAATCAAGTCATATTAAGAAACAGTCAATATAAATTGTAAGGATACAAGCAACAAAGTAACTGTCATACAGTCATAAGTGGGAGGAGATGGGTGATAGGAACGATGAGAAGACTAATAGTAAGAGTCATGCAGACTTAGTGAATAGTTTGACAGTGTTGAGGGAATTATTTGTTTAGAAGTACAAGAAGGATGGGGTTGGATGATGGTAAAAGAAACTCGGTTTTTTAAGTAGGATCTTTCCTGGGGGTGGGGGTGGGAAACTGGTGCAAATAGAAGCATATATTTCTTAGAAGAACAGAATACGAGGACCAGAAGTATCTTGGCTAATACTATTGTATAGAAGGCCAGAATAAGTTTCAAGGCTGACTTACTAAGCAATTTGCTAGTGGAAGAATTTTTAACATTTTACAATGGATCTGTGAATCCCAACAACTCCTTAACGTCTAATAAGGACACCTGGCAGATTAAAGGGATACAAGCTTTTCTTTACCTGCACAAGCTTTATAACAGTAACAGAGTTGGAAGGCACCTTGGAGGTCATCCAGTCCAACCCCCAGTTGGAGACCCATACTAGGGATTCGAACCGCCGAACTGCCAACCTTTCCTGATTGACAAAAGCTCAGCGTCTTAGCCGCTGAGCCACCAAGCCAAGGTTTTCTGGTCACCCTTCTCAAATATAATTAAACGTTATCTTTCCACACGATTTTCTGGACAGCCGTTAACTTTAGATGTTCAGGGGACACACCTGATTAAAGAGAGAAAGTGATTTCCCTGCTCTCCTGTTGTGTGTGTGATGCACAAGGCTACATTTTCCCCCCCAATGCAAGCACAGAAATTTATTCCTCGCTTGCACAATTTAGAATCCTGCATAATTTGGGTTTTTTGAGTCAGCGAGGTGGGAGGAAGGAAAATCCCTGTATGCAAAGCAAGTCTGTGGGAGGTATTTATCTTAAGGTTAATCCCCTGTCAAGTGGCATGATCTTCTGAGATATTATATTAAGAAAGGGGAAGATCCTTGGAAGAGGCTACCTACTTTTTCAACAGGAGTTGCTATCAGTAGACGAGTACTGCGAAGTGCCTGGATTCCTCTCTAGGAATAATTCTCAAGGCTCTTAAGGAAAGGAATCGAGCAATTTACAGGGATTGGCTGCAGGGATGAGGTAGAATGAGATGATCCAGAGGCGGAGGCTAAGAAAAAAAAAGTAGAATAAATCATAAAACTCTTACGAAGCTGCTTTGGACTCCGCCAAGAGCATTCAATCCTCAAATTTCTCCCTAGCATGTCCTTTGCAAATGACAGTATTGCCACATGTGAGTGGTTTTTTTTTTAAAATTTGATTTATATGCTGCCCTTCTCCAGAGACTCAGGGTGGCTTACAATGCGTTAAGCAACAGCCTTCATCCTTTTGTATATGTTATACAAAGTCAGCTTATTGCCCCCACAAACTGGGTCCTCATTTAACCTACCTTAGAAAGGATGGAAGGCTGAGTCAACCTTGAGCCTGGCAAGATTCGAACCTGCAGTAAATGCAGGCAGCTGGTCTTAATAACAGGGTGCTTTAGACCACTGTACTACCAAGGCTCCCTATTGAAGGAACTTCAGCTGGGATTCGGTGGCAGAACTAACTATTGGCGGTCCTCGACTTAGGGAGGTTCATTTAAGTGACCAAAGTCGCAACAGCGCTGAAAAACGTTTTTCACACTTACGACACTTCGAAGTAGCCCCATGATCGTGGGATCAACATTCAGATCCTTGCAACTGGTTCATACTTACGACCTGTTGCTGTGTCCCAAGGTCCCCCTTTTGTGATCTCCTAAGCCTTCTAATTCCATTTTTAAGACAAGGACATATGCTTCTCATTGGGTTTAAATGTTCGGCTGGTGCATAATTAAGTATTTTTAGACAGCAAGGAAGACGAGGCGATTGCTTGAAAAGTCTTTGAAAAATTGCTGCTGTGGGAACCCAACCTCAAACATCTGCACCGTACAGCAAGCTGCATTTTTTTTACACATTCTGTTTGGAAAAGTTTCAAAGCCAGACTTTGGAATCAAATCTCTACTTGAAAACAGTTGCTGTCTATTGTTTGACTGTAAAATCGCCTCCCAGCTATGGATTTTCCCCCCCTCTCTGCTTCTGTTAAACCTTGTTGATTTTAAAACAAACAAACCAGACTGAAGTGCCAACCAGTTGCTGGTATTTTTCAATCCATATTGCGACATCAAATCCACACTGTATTCTCCAAAAATAATTCTATAGTACTTGCGTGTCCATGGGGAACAGGGAGGAGGGGGAGGGCCACGAAAATTTTGTACAGGTAGTCCTTGACATAAGAACCACAACTGAGCCCCAAATTTCCAGTTGTTTAAGTGAATTCCTGTCCCATTGTACGACCTTTCTCTCCACAGTTGTTAAGTGAAACCGTAAGCACTCGTTAATGTGGTGGTTAAGGGAAACTGGCTTTTCCCCCGGTTGACTTTGCTCGTCAAAAGGTCGCAAAAAGGGGATGGTGTGACCCCCCCACTGGGATACTGCAACCATCATAAATATGAGCCAAGTGCCTGGGGGTACACAGGAGTTCGGGAGAACCTCTAGCTAAGATTCTGTGCAGTCCAAATCCCACTCCTGGCTGGCCCCGCCCACTCCACCCCACCCTGCCCCTCCCCGGAGTCCCCACGCGGCCCGTTTTGGATGTAGGTAAGTGTAGGGGCTCGGGGATGGCGAAAAACGGGCCAACTGGAATTTTGGAAAGGCCGGAAAAGTTTCCAGCCTCCAGAGGGCCTCCGGAGCCTGGGGAGGCCGTTTTCACCCTCCTGGAGGCTCAAGGAAAGCCTCCGGAGCCTGGGGAGGGCAAAAATGCCCCTTTTCGCCGTGGTGCAGGAGGAAAACTAGGCCTGCCCACCATGGCCACACCCACTCAGCAACCGGGCAGAGAACCCCTTGCTAAAATTTTTGAAGCCCACTCCTGGTCGTAAGTGGGAAAAACGGTGATAAAGTCACTAAACTTAAGAATTCAGTCTACCTCACACAGGGTTGTCTTTAAAGGCTCAAAGGACAGGCATGGAGGGTTTGTAACTTTGAGGCTGGTTGAAACTTAAAATACATTGGGTGCCTCAACCTGATCTTCTCTGTGTTAAGTCCTAGCACCCCCACCCCCACCCCCATTTCTAGGCTCTGACAGACCCCCAAGATAAGAAAAGGCAGCTTATGAAAGAAATCTTGACCACGGCAGCGGATTGCTTTCTGCCACTGATTTCCCAGACAACTGATTAACTATTGAGCGGGAAAAACAAGAGGAAGAGAAGATTAGGATCTGAAAGATGGAGACTGGGCTAATCTTGTCTCCTTTGGTTGGTTGGACCAAATCTCTGACTCAGAAGCTGGAAAATGGGCTCAGAAAGAGGTGTGGGGGGGGAGGCTGTGTTGTTTTAAGTCACACAAAGTTTTAGAGACTAGTTCGTCGAAGAACGGGGTGTGCTATTAATAACAGAACATTTTTTATTCCAGACACCTCGGAGCTGCGCCCCAAACACTTCCTTCGTTTCCCTAGAATTGTGGAGTTGCAAGAGGGGGCCCCCCACAAGGTTCATCTATTTGACCCTTGCCTTGGTCTGGGCCTGGTTAGCAGTCTCTCACTGCTAGACGCTGAGCTTGTTGATCGAAAGGTCGGCAGTTCAGCGGTTTGAATCCCTAGCGCCGCGTAACGGGGTGAACTCCCATGACTTGTCCCAGCTTCTGCCAACCTAGCAGTTCGAAAGCATGTAAAAAAATGCAAGTAGAAAAACAGGGACCACCTTTGGTGGGAAGGGAACAGCGTTCCGTGCGCCTTTGGCGATGAGTCATGCCGGCCACATGACCACGGAGACGTCTTCGGACAGCGCTGGCTCTTCGGCTTTGAAACGGAGAGAAGCACTGCCCCCTAGAGTTGGGAACAACTAGCACATACCTGCGAGGGGAACCTTTACCTATATAACCCTGCTTTTCCAATCAACCTTCAGTTGAATTCCATCCAGCCTTCAATTGAATCTTCAATGACAAGGATTTTTATCAATCCCCAAAAATGGTAGAAATCCAGCCGCTGCCGCAGTACATAAATCATGGTTTGATGCCTGGGGATGTTGCACGAGCTTTCCAGTGTTGGCTTCCTTGACAAGCTGTGTTTGAACAGCTTCTCGGAGAATCCTATGGTTCTTATATGACTTAAACGTCTGGGAAGTTGCTTTACTCTGTACGAGGAGGAAGTGGGTTTTCTGGTGTTTTAATTTCCCTGAGTAGTTTTGCATCCTCCCCATCCAGGGTCCAGTCATACCTGAGGCATAACAATGTGGCAAGGAAAGAAAATGCGACTCTGCAAAGTCCTAAGTGGATGTGAATGGCCATGATGCAGATAAACGTGCCCAGGCTTTCATTAAGCAGTCTGCCAAGGAAAACATCTTTGAAAGGCTGCCCCCCTCCCTTTTTTTAAAAAAAAAGGGAGACCCCCCCTCCAATTAACCCTGCAGGGTTCTTAAATGGGCAATTCCCTGAAGTGGTTGGCTGTTCCTTTTAATGTAAATTTCAGCTACCGTATTTTTCGGACCATAAGACGCACCTAAATTTAGAAGAGGAAAACGACAACCAAAAAGTTTTTGGCCTACCTTTTTTCCAGGCCTTTTCCAGTCTTTTTTCAGCCTTGTTTCTGAGGCTTTTTTTGGCCCATTTTGAGGCTTTTTGTGGCCCATTTTGGGGGCTTTTTGTGGCCCATTTTTGAGGCTTTTTGCGGCCCATTTTTGGGGCTTTTTGTGGCCATTTTTGAGGCTTTTTGTGGCTGTTTTTGAGGCTTTTGGGGGGCCATTTTTGAGGCTTTTGTGGCCATTTTTGAGGCTTTTTGTGGCCATTTTTGAGGCTTTTTGTGGCCCATTTTGGGGGCTTTTTGTGGTCCATTTTTGAGGCTCTTTTGTGGCCGTTTTTGAGGCTTTTGGGGGGCCGTTTTTGAGGCTTTTTGTGGCCCATTTTTGTGGCTCTTTTGTGGCTGTTTTTGAGGCTTTGCGGGGCTTTTTCTAGGCTGTTTTCGGCCCATTTTCGAGGTGTTTTTCAGCCTGTTTTTTCCATAAAAATGGCCGAAAAAAGTCCTGAAAATAGACCGAAAAAGCCCCCCCCAATGCCCCCCCCCAAAAGCCTTGAATATGGGCCGGAAAAAGGCCCCAAAACAGGGTGTGCAGAGGCCCAAAATAACGGTCGGCGAGTGGCTGGGACTTTGGCAATATTCGGTCTATAAGACGCAGAGACATTTTCCCCCTCTTTTGGGAGACGAAAAAGTGTACCTCATAGTCCGAAAAACACGGTACTTCTTGTTTTGTTTCCTCCTCCTTCCTCCGTTTTTGAAATCTCTTGTGGCTGGTATCACCTTTGCTCAAACCTGATCCTCTTAGTATTCTTCCTTCCCACCTTTTTTTTTTTTTTTTTTAAAAAATCCTCTTTGTATACCCAAAAGGAATCTCCCCAGGAGCTTAGTACAGCTCATCTTAATTGCCCCAGCCTCTGGGGGTGGGTGGGAAGGTGAGAGTTGCTTTTAACTTTCCTGAACTGGCTGTTTTAGTGATTCTCTTCCTTCCTTCCTTCCTTCCCTCCCTCCCTCCCTCCCTAGCCAGGTTAAAAAAAAATGAATCTCTGCAAATCTTTAGTCCTTGGCTGATCCTGGCAAACATATTCATCACCCCAAGGCAAAAAAAAAAAAACAACAACAACAACCAGATGCCTTGCGTAGATTACAGGCCTTAAGGTAGCACAGAGATGAATTTTTGGTTTGGCCTCCTACCTGCATTCATTCATTGTTTTAAAGTTCATTTATTTTCTTCATAAAGCTCTCCGGTGGCCTGTACTGTTTTTAATCCTCAAAATGGATAGGCGTAGAACGAAGTAGATTGGACTGCGGCAAACTAAATGAGCTGTACATATTTATTAAATACTGTGGGAGAGCTTTTTCATTGATCCCTGAAAAGGTAATTTCGCTTAGGGTCCATCTAACCGTATTTTATAGGTAGGCCTGACTGTTCTGTTTTGGATCCTGATAATGACCTTATCTAATCAATATGGTATTATTGTATTATGTGTTTTAATTATACAGTATTATATCAATATAGTATGTTGTTTTATACATATGCATATACATACATATATATATATATGTATAGGAAGGAAGGAGGGAGGAAAGGAAGGAAGGAAGGAAGGAAGGAGTCTCACTGTCAACTCATGACGCTTTGATAGGAATGATGCAGCCATGATGGAAGGGAGGGAGGGAGGGAGGGAGGGAGGGAGGGAGGGAGGAAGGAAGGAAGGAAGGAAGGAAGGAAGGAAGGAAGGAAGGAAGGAGTCAACCATTCCAATGTAAGTTCATGTCCCTTGGATAGGAGAGATGCAGCCATGGCGGAAGGGAGGGAGGGAGGGAGGGAGGGAGGGAGGAAGGAAGGAAGGAAGGAAGGAAGGAAGGAAGGAAGGAAGGAAGGAAGGAGTCAACCATTCCAATGTAAGCTCATGACCCTTGGACACGAGAGATACAGCCATGGCGGAAGGGAGGGAGGGAAGGAGGAACGAAAGAAGGGGTGTGTTTGAATTAGGGTGATAAATAATCTTTAAATTCCCAGAGAAATATGCCTCCCTTAAGTGCAAAGTTGTTGTTAAAAGGGGATGGTTTGGTAGTTGTGATACATGTTAAAAGAACAATCAATAGTTGATACATTTAGCAAAACCTTTGGGTAGCTAAAATCTCTGCTGTTTTTAGATCGCTTCTTATCTTGTAAAGACATTTGCCTTTGCCCCATCTTTCAAACTTGTAAATATTTTTTTTTAAAAAAATAAAGAAACATTTTATAGATTGATATGGGTCAACAACTCCAGGCATTTTTTTACTTGAGAGAGAGAGAGAGGAAAAAAAACACACACACACACTTGCAGATAAGCTAAGAGGAACAGGTAGGGAAGAGCCCAGGCTGGTACAAAAAATCTGCTTTTGCAAGACATTTTCCTCCAGCAAGCTATGCACATCCTGGGCCTCTCCGATTCCTAATCTTCCCTTCTTTTGCCAAGAAATTAGGTGGGGTTATTTGTGTGCTTGTAGGTTGTGAGTTCTTCTTTCCCTCTTCCTCCTGCCGGGACTTGAATCTGGAGCAAAGTGTAAAGCAGTTGGTGCCAACAGGCCTTCTCCCTTTCTTGGAACAGGTTTTTTTTTTTTTTCCTGCTCGTTCCAATGTCGGTTGGTCTCTCTCTTAATAAGGGCTTTGTTAGGGCCATTTCTTCAGGGTTGAAATCCAGCAGGATCTGACAGGTTCTGGAAAACAGGAAGCGTAAATGTTGAATAGTTCGGAGAACTGGTAAAATATAACCTCTGGCTATTCCTTCTGTAGTCCACTATAAGCTCCTTGGTCTTCCTAGATAGAAAAATGCCAGCCTTTTGTCAGGTCAAATTTGAGGAATGTCGAATATTTGCTTCTCTATACCGAGAAGTGTTTGTCTGCCTCTTAGCTCTCTGCACAAGGGGCTCAGCCGCCATGCAGAAATATTCCAGGTATGTCACTTACAGTCTGGAAAAATTCTTCTTTCTGTCTGTGGAAAAGGCAGGATTCACACCAGGAGTGACATCCAGCAGGTTCTGACAGGTTCTGGAGAACCGGTAGTGGAAATTTTGAGCAGTTCGGAGAACCGGCAAATACCACCTCTGGCTGGCTCCAGAGTGAGGTGGGAATGGAGATTTTATTAATTAATTAATTAATTAAACTTGTATGCCACCCTAGCTCCGAAAGGACTCAGGGTGCGCTCACAACAATAAAAACAAGCAAAAACAATATTAAAATACCCAATAGGATTATAAAAGACCATTAAAATCCCCTTTAAAACCCTTTTAGTCCATTTTGCAATATCCTTCCCCCAGGAAGGGAGAGAATGGGGATTTTGCAGTATCCTTCCCCCAGGAGTGGGGAGGGAATGGGGATTTTGTAGTATCCTTCCCCCTGGAGTGGGGAGGGAATGGGGATTTTGCAGTATCCTTCCCCCTGGAGTGGGGTGGGAACGGAGATTTTGAATATCCTTCCGCCTGGAGTGGGGTGGGAATGGAGATTTTGTAATATCCTTCCCCCTGGAGTGGGGAGGGAATGGGGATTTTGCAGTATCCTTCCCCTGGAGTGGGGTGGGAACGGAGATTTTGAATATCCTTCCCCCTGGAGTGGGGAGAGAATGGGGATTTTGTAGTATCCTTCCCCCTGGAGTGGGGAGGGAATGGGGATTTTGCAGTATCCTTCCCCTGGAGTGGGGTGGGAATGGAGATTTTGAATATCCTTCCCCCTGGAGTGGGGTGGGAATGGAGATTTTGTAATATCCTTCCCCCTGGAGTGGGATGGGAACGGAGATTTTGCAATATCCTTCCCCTGCTACGCCCACCTAGCCACGCCCACAGAACCGGTAGGGAAAATTTTTTGGATTCACACTCAAAGCGAGGGCTGCAAGAAAAATATTAGAACATAGAATGCAAGGAGTCCTACCGTGTTTCTCCGAAAATAAGACCCCGTCTTATAAATCTTGTTTGCCACCAAAAAAGGCACCAGGTCTTATTTTGGGGGGAGCAGATGTTGTCCACTGACTCACCTCGATTGGCCTGTCACCCCTGGCCTCCTCCTCGCTGTCAGAGGCCTTCAGGAACTTCTTCTGCGGCCAGGAAGGCCGGCAAATGCCCGGCAAGGCTTTCCTGAAGACCACTGCAGCTGATAATAGAGCTCTGGATCGATCCCCACCCTAGCTTAATTTTTAAGCCGTGCAATTTAGAGTGGGTGGGTGGGGGTCTTAATTAGGGCTTATTTTGGGTGCACATGTAAATATCAAGCTAGGGCTTTCTTTTGGGGTAGGTTGTATTTTCGGGAAAACCTGGTAGACTTACAAAAGTTCCTTTAGTCACCGTTCAAAGTTACAACAGCAGTGAAAAAAGTGATTTACAACCATTTCACCCCCACAATTATGACTTTTGTCGTGTGATCAAAATTCAGGTGCTTGGCAGCAGGTTCATACTTACGACCGAGGTCACGTGATCTCCATTTGCGACCTTCTGGTGAGCAAGGGAGGAACATTAGCAGGGATGCAGTCTTTCCTGTAGGGATGCGGTGGCTCAGGGGCTAAGACGCTGAGCTTCTCGATCGAAAGGTCGGACGTTCGGCGGTTCGAATCCCTAGTGCCGCGTAACGGGAGTGAGCTCCTGTGACTTGTCCCTGCTTCTGCCAACCTAGCAGTTCGAAAGCACGTAAAAGAATGCAAGTAGAAAAATAGGGACCACCTTTGGTGGGAAGGGAACAGCGTTCCGTGCGCCTTTGGTGTTGAGTCATGCCGGCCACATGACCACAGAGACGTCTTTGGACAGCGCTGGCTCTTCGGCTTTGAAACGGAGATGAGCACCGCCCCCTAGAGTTGGGAATGACTAGCACATTAGTGCGAGGGGAACCTTTACTGTTTAGTCTTTCCTGTAGCCTTCGCCACGGGGATTTTGCTCAACATTTCTATGAAGTCCATGTTGGCTGCGGATGATGGGAATTGTGATTCAAGGTGCTCAATTGGGCAAAGCTGTTCCCAGGTAATCTCCAACGGATTTCCCCCATCGTTTTTGGAGGCCTGGCTCTATGCTCCACACTTAAATTGGGTGACAGTTGTTTTAATTCCTCCCCGAATTGATATAATCCGTCTCAATTGTTTTTTAAATCACTTCATCTTGACTTCAGGATGCGCAACAAGTTGCCCTCTCTTCTTCGCCCCGGCTTAATTTTGCGTTACTCCTTTTTATATTTGTCCTTACCTCTTCTTCTTCTTGTGCCGGTTTTATTTCATTGGGGTTTTGTTGTGATCGTTGTTTATGGTTTTAATTTAATTGGGTGCGGAGGATTTTAAGAGAGGAAAAACAACGTCGGAGGAAAAAAAATAATTGCCGGCTGAATCTTCCCAGCTATGAAGATGCGGATTCTAATCTAAAAAAAAGATACACTATGATTTAAAAAAAGCGGGATTTTACAACGCTCTTTGGATTGCGGTTGTGCTGCTGCCATCAAATTGTTGGGACAACTCGACGCAGCCAACTGGTTGTGAGATAATTCATCAATCCAATTTAATATTGTTTCCTGATTGCTTATTGGTACACTATGACTATCATTAAGTGTTGTACCTTATGATTCTTGATGAACGTATCTTTTCTTTTATGTACACTGAGAGCGTTTGCAACAAGACAAATTCCTTGTGTGTCCAATCACACTTGGCCAATAAAGAATTCTATGTATGTATGTATGTATGTATGTATGTATGTATGTATGTATGTATCTATCTATCTATCTATCTATCTATCTATCTAATCTATCTCTCTCTATATATCTATCATCTATATATCTATCATCTATCTATCTATCTACCTAACTACCTACCTACCTATCTTATCCATCCATCCATCCATCCATCCATCCATCCATCTATCTATCTATCTATCTGATTGTTTCCTAGTATGATTTGATTGCTTGTTTGTATCCTATGACTATCATTAAGTGTTGTACCTTATGATTCTTGATGAAGGTATCTTTTCTTTTATGTACACTGAGAGCGTATGCACCAAAGACAAATTCCTTGTGTGTCCAATCACACTTGGCCAATAAAAAATTCCATTCCATTCCACTCCACTCCACTCCAATTTATTGCATTCTCCTATTCTATTCTATTCTATTCTATTCTATTCTATTCTATTCTATTCTATTCTATTCTATTCTATTCTATTCTATTCTATTCTTTAAAATATTTTTTTAAAAATATTATTTTTTCATTCACATTTTATTTTCTCCCTCCTTTGGCATTCTTTCTTTAATGATTCCGTTAGACCAGTGATGGTTAACATTTTGGTGCCCACTGCCCAAAGCGCACCCACATGTTCAAATGCATGCATGTGTACCCGAATGCAATATGAGCGCCCCCGCGCATGTGTGTGCATCCCCATGCATGCGCCCCGCTCCCTTGCGCGTGCACCCCCGGGCCCCCTCGCTCCCCGTTTTAGCTTCCAGATTGGAAGACCCGAAGACCAGCTGGCCGGCAGAAGATGCACACGCATACGCAGTGCACCTAGACTGTGGTGACGCTGGCGTGCCCGCAGAGAGGACTCTGCGTGCCACCTGTGGCAGGCATGCCATAGGTTCGCCATCACGGTGTTAGACTATTCCTTTAATATTAGTGTAACACTTGTCCTATGTCGAGATGTTCCGCAGCAAATTGGTCAGGCTGACTTGCCTTGCATCAAGTTGGCCATGATGAGTTGGCCATGATGAGTTGGCCGTGATGAGTTGGCTGTGATAAGTTGGTCATGATGAGTTGACCACGAAGAGTTGGCCGTGATGAGTTGGCCGTGAAGTGTTGGCGGTGATGAGTTGGCGGTGATGAGTTGGCCATGGCAAGTTGTCATAAACAACCCGTTGTCCACTCTTAGCAACTGCACGGGCCCCTTGGAGCCGCAGTTCTTTCTGACGGACACTTCCTTTAATTTCTCCTCCTTTCTGCAGGTGAGGGTTTGGCGATACCTGAAGGGGAAGGAGGTGGTGACTCACGAGATCCTCTTGGACGGCGGGAACAAGGTGATGATTGGGGGTTTTGGGGACCCCTTGATCTGCGACAACCAGGTCTCCACGGGAGACACCCGGATTTTCTTCGTCAATCCCGCCCCGCACTACATGTGGCCCACTCACAAGAACGAGCTGATGCTCAACTCCAGCCTGATGAGGATTACTTTGCGCAACCTGGAAGAGGTGGAGCACTGCGTCGAAGGTAAGTCCCAGGCCCGGAATCTGCAGCCGTGGCTGTCTTTTATCATTTTATAGGCAGTCCTCAATTTACGACCACCAGTGAGGCCCAAATACTAAGCGAGACATTCGTTAAGGGAGTTTCGCCCCATTTTATGAACTTCCTCTCCATGGCTCTTAAAGTGAATCACTGGCATTGTTAAATTAGGAACATGGTTGTTAAGTGAATCTGGTGTCTTGCCCGTTGTCACGTGACCCCGGGACAGAGCAAACCGTCATAAATAGGAACATCTGAATTTCGTTCACCTGATCGTGCGGATGCTGCAATGGCCTTAAGTGTGAAAAACGGTCGCAATTGACTTTTTTTCAGTGCCGTTGTAACTTTGAACAGTCACTAAATGAACTGTCATAAGTCGAGGACTACCTGAACTCTGATTAATTGCGGGAAATACCTAAAATGATCATAGGTCATCAGGAATTCCTAGCAATTACGCCCAATCCCTTGGGCTGCCTATTTCAGAATTTACTACCCTGTTTCCCCAAAAATAAGACCTCCCCTGATAATAATAAGCCCAGTCGGGATTTTGAGAGCATGTGCTAAACTAACCTCCCCCTCCTGAAAATAAGCCCTCCCCGAAAATATTTAAATGCATGCACCGTTGGTCCCCGCCATTTTCTCTGGTTTCCTCCACACGCCCCAAAATAATAAGGCCTCCCCAAAAATAAGGCCAAGTGCTTATTTCGGGGTTCAAAAAAAAATATAAGACAGGGTCTTATTTTTGGGGAAACGTGGTACAAATCTCCTGTGTTATAATCATAAGGACTAGAACCTTTAAAAAAAAAAAGGCTGAATACTTACCCAGCAGGCCAAGATCTATTCTAGTGGTGTGTTTTTAATTTCCTGAAATTTGTACTCACTTGTCGAATTTCACAGGCCACCAACTCTGGCCAAGACTCTGGGTGGCATCCATTACTACAAAGTGTGAGGACTATAAAAACAAGGAAAAGAATGCTGTACGATCGAAAGGGGGAGGGAAAACATTCAGACTACAAATATAAAATCCTATAAGGAACTTGGTCTCTTATCCTAGCCTAAATTTTGGGGGAAACAGCCAGATTTCTAAATACTTTTATTTTTATTTATTTATTTTTTAAAAAAAGAGGTTGGTAGCTCTGTGAATCTCTGGATACAGCTTCGGGGTTTTTTTTTTTTTTTTATTGTTGTTATTAAATTGCGACTGACATGGTGTGTGTCCCATTCATAAGAACTCTGTGTGTGTTTGTGTGTGCTTAAGGGTGTGTGTTTTAACAGTAAGCTCCAAAACCCAAAAGAAACTCCTCGGGCATTTTAAAAACTGGAATGTGCTCAGAGTTACACATTCCGGTTTGATTGCCTCTGAACTTTTTCTCTGTATTTGCTTTCCAACCTATGATTATGTTTTTAAACAAGCCGTAATATTTGTCTGTTCTCTGCCACACCGTGCTGTGCGTGCAATTATTACTTATTAGCTGTTATGGTAGGGAATGTATTCCATAAATTCTGATTTTTTTAAAAAAAAAATAAAACCCCGACTGGTATTATTTGAGCTTCTTTGCAGCGGCCGGTAGTCCTCGACTTATGACCGCAACTGAGCCCACAATTTATATTACTAAGTGAGACCTTTTCTTTGCCCCCATTGTACGACCTTTCTTCCCACCGTCGTTAAATGAATCACTGCAGTTGTTAAAGTTAGTCAAACGGTTGTTAAATGAATCTGGTTTTCCCATGGTCAGAAAGTTGCAAAAAGGTTCGATGACATGAGCCCGGGATAGAATGGCCTGATTTGCACACAATTCTGGGCCAAAGCTGACTTTCAATCATGGTTTTGCTGGCATCACGGATCTATCTGTTTATTAGATGCTTCCATCTTGATCTTGTATTTTGGGAGCCTCCCACCCCAATTTTCTTGGACTCGAATTGGGAAATCTGGTTGGCTGAATTTGGAACATGTCAGTAGCTTAAGCCAAGTCCTATGCTTAGTTTGAAGTTTTAAACGAAGAAGCTTCAAGATCTGAGGTTGTTGCAAAACTAAGAGACTTTTAAGATCCTGGCATGTTGGACCAAGAAATTTTAGTTTCCTGTGACCTTCAGATCAAGGCATGTTGGTTAATTAAAGACTTCTGAAAGGCATTGTGGTCTGTGGGGTTCTTCCTACATATTCTGACTTATTCAACTAAAATAAGCTCCCTTTGCAAAGACACACAGAATGCTGGAAGTATTTGATCTGGAAAAAAGCATGTGGGATTTTGGTCTAGAACTGCATTCTTTTTTTTTTTCTTCTGTGTATCTCTTCCTTCTGTCTCCCAGTTAAACTACTTGTACTTTCTCTTATTTTCGGGCAAATACGGTACTAAATGCATCCGTTTGATTGACAATCTTAACTGGGGCTTATTTGTGGGGTAGGGCTTATATTACAAGCATCCTGAAAAATCATGATAGGGCTTGTTTTCCAATTGGGTCTTATTTTCAGGGAAATACGGTACTAAATGTGTCCATCTGGCTGACAATCTTAACTAGGGCTTATTTTGGGGGGTAGAGTTTATGAGTAGCCTGAAAAATCATGCTAGGGCTTATTTTCCAGTTGGGTCTTATTTTCAGGGAAATACGGTACTAAATGCGTCCATCTGGCTGACAATCTTAACTGGGGCTTATTTTTGGGGTAGAGTTTATTACAAGCAACCTGAAACATCATGCTAGGGCTTATTTTCCAGTTGGGTCCTATTTTCGGGCAAATACAGTACTATATGCATCCGTTTGGTTGACAATCTTAACTGGGGTTTATTTTGGGGGTAGAGCTTATTACAAGCATCCTGAAAAATCATGCTAGGGCTTATTTTCCAGTTGGGTCTTATTTTTGGGGAAACACACACACAAACGAAAAATAAACTGGGACTTTAGCACAGGGAGCTGTAGAAGGAAGTGAAGATTAGAAAGAACAGAGGGAAAAAAAAACACCTTGACAGGGGCGTGTAAGACGAAGATTGGCATTATTCCAAACAGAAAACTCTCCTCCATTCATTCATTCCAATCCAGTGGACTCAGCAGCATTTTTGCTCATTTAAATCATGCGGACTTTGACCTCTCTCTGGGTGTATAAAACGGAGAGAGATGCATTCCTTGGGATGTGATGCCAATCCAGGCTGGTGACTAGGAAATTATTGAAGGAAGAGGTGGGATTTTTAAAAGGGGCAGGGAATGGCTTAATCCTCCTCTTCCTGTCCATGCAGAACCTTAACAGTTTGCACTCACACATTCCACTGAGCCTTTAACGCATCTGCTCTGGTTTGGCTTACTTTAGCTCTGACGACTTCCGATTGTGTAAACCAGGCTGCAGTTGGCTTGTAAGAAAACCGTGGCTTAAACTGTGGGTGCGAACCCAACCTTTGGGGGTTGACCTTAGGCCAAATCAGAAAAAGCACGGAGGGATTTCCAAATTTAGCAAAGTTTGAGCTGCTTCTAAGAGCAGTGCCATGTGGAGTTCATTCAGGGGTGGGCTTAAATTTTTTTTAGCAAGGGGTTGTTTGCCCGGTTGCTGAATGGGTGTGGCCACGGTAGGCATGGTGTGGATGGCCTCCTGCACCACAGTGGGTGGGTGGGTGGGGTGTTTCTGCCCTCCCCAGGCTCTGGAGGCTTTTCTCAAGCCATCGAGAGGGTGAAAACGGCCTCCCCAGGCTCTTGAGCGCCTCCAGAGGCCAGAAACGGGCCAGTTTCCAGCCTTCCCGAACTTCCGGTGGGCCTGTTTTTCACCCTCGACGAGCCTCTGCCCACATCTTGCACTTACCTGCGTCCAAAATGGGCCGCGTGGAGACTCCTGGGAGGTGCAGGTGGTTGATGCCAGCCAGGAGTGGGATTTGGGTGTTCTCCGAATTGCACAGAATCTTAGCTAGAGGTTCTCCCGAACCCCCAGCAGCCTGCCCCTGAGTTCATTAAGTGGGCCCCATTGCTTTGTTTACCTTGTGTATGCTTGTACACAGACACACAACATCGGCATGCACAAAAGTTGTGTGTCTGTGCACAATACTTTCAAATACTTTCAGACTGATACTTTCAGACTGATGTTCGTTGCAGTACTCTTAAGAAAGGAAAAAGCAGGAGTAAAACGAAGGGATGCTGCCATCGCTATATGTTTCTAATAATGATTAATATTGATTACGTGTTCGGAACTAACAGATATCCATTCATTCAGCTGGATAACCAACCCAGATATTCAACCTGGGTTTTCTGAGGCTCGACAGTCCACATGCACTCCTGAGCTGGCCTGTTTTGGGTTTTTTTTCTTCTTCCAAGTTTCCATTTTATCCAGCTGCTCTTTTCCTGCCTCTCCTTTATCCCTCCCCCTCCCTCCCACATCCCTTTTTCTTTCTTCCTTTTCCACCCAGCCTTTCTTTAACACTGAGGAGTTTTGTTCTTGTAAACTGGTCCGTGCAAAATTCCCTTTTCAGTGGCCTTAAAAGGGCTCCTAAGAATCTCCTGGAGGGAGGCTCCAAAGCAAGGAAAATTGCTGGCAAAGCAAGTTAGATCTCGGTAAAAAAATCCGTACATTTCCCAGGCTGTCTTTTAGCAAAAAAACATCCCCATCAACTCTGGGAAGAGGAGGGTTTCTCCTCCTTCTTCTCCTTCTCCTTCTCCTTCTTCTTCTTCTTCTTCTCCTTCTCCTTCTCCTTCTCCTCCTCCTCCTCCTCCTCCTCCTCCTCCTTTTTCTTCTCCTTCTTCTTCTTCTTCTTCTTCTTCTTCTTCTTCTTCTTCTTCTTCTTCTTCTTCTTCTTCTTCTTCTTCTTCTTCTTCTTCTTCTTCTTCTCCTCCTCCTCCTCCTCCTCCTCCTCCTCCTCCTCCTCCTCCTCCTCCTCCTCCTCCTTCTCCTCCTCCTCCTCCTCCTTCTTTCCCTTTTCTCTCTTAATCCTTCCTGGTGCCTTTGTGATGTTTTTCAGGCCAAAAAAAGACCTCCTTGTTTTCTTAAACTCTCTCTCTCTGTGTGTGTTTGTGTGTTGTGTCTTTCTCTCTCAAACAAACTTCTGTTTCAGCCGGCTGAGAAAGTCGATCAACAGCTGTGAAAATGGTGTATTTTACTGTAAAGGAACCTCCTGCTGGGCAAATTTTTTTGGCCTGGGATGTGTTGTGGGGGCTGAGATATCCACAGGGGTTTAAGAGTGAGATAAATGTCTGCTTCGCTTGGAAACTTAGTCAATGTTATAATGGTTAATACGTCGAGGAAGACTTTTAAGTCGTAAAGAACGATGAGCTGGTCTTCGCCAGGCTTCCTGTAGTTTTATTCTTAGGGTCGCAGATCTGCCAGGGTCTTCAGAAATGGGATATCCATCAATTGTACTTCAGAGTGGTAATAGTCTTCTCGGAGTTCACCCACTGTCATTTGCTACTTGATGCGGGAGATTGACAGAGATGGAGGGAGCCATTTAAGGCCACTCAATCTCAATCCAAATTTGTTATTGTTGTTGTTAGTTGCGAAGTTGTGTCCGACCCATCGCGACCCCATGGACAACGTTCCTCCAGGCCTTCCTGTCCTCTACCATCCTTCGGAGTCCATTTAAGCTCACGCCGACTGCTTCAGGGACTCCATCCAGCCACCTCCTTCTCTGCCGTCCCCTTCTTCTTCTTTTGCCCTCCATCGTTCCCAGCATTCGGCTCTTCTCCAGGGAGTCCTTCCTTCTCCTTAAGTGGCCAAAGGATTTGAGTTTCATCTTCAGGATCTGGCCTTCTAAAGAGCAGTCAGGGTTGATCTCCTCTAGGACTGACTGGTTGGATGGCCTTGCAGTCCAAGAGACTCGCAGGAGTCTTCTCCAGCACCAGAGTTCAAAGGCCTCCATTCTTTGGCCCTCAGCCTTCCTTATGGTCCAACTTTCACAGCCAAACATTGCAACTGGGAAAAACCATCGCCTTGACTATACGCACTTTTGTTGGCAGGGTGATGTCTCTGCTTTTTAGTAAGCTATCTAGATTTGCCATCTAGATTAAAACATCCCAAACAGGTAGTCCCCTAGCCCTCCATTTCGACTTACAGATACAGATTAGCAGAGTTGGAAGGGACCTTAGAGGTCATCTAGTCCAACCCCTTCCCCAAGCAGGAGACCCTACCCCATTTCTGACAATGGCAGTCCAGTCTCTTCTTGAAAGCCTCCAGGGATGAAGCTCCCACTACCTTCAGAAGTTGTGGGAGCTTCATCACTGGGAAGTTTTCAAGAAGAAACTGGACTGCCATTTGTCAGAAATGGTGAAAGGTCTCCTGCTTGGGCAGGGGGTTGGACTAGATGACCTCCAAGGTCCCTTCCAACTCTGTAAAATAAATCCTTGACTTTCTTCTAGTCAGAAGTTTGAAGAGCCTTGTCCCATCTTCCCATCTCCAGGCTGAAGACCTCCAGATTCTAACTCTCCGTTCAGCCAAGTTTCCCTTCTTTGAATCAGTTTCAGATTTCTAAGTCCCTTCCTACATATCTAAAGGAGCTGGATCAAATCCTTGACATGGGATCTAAACCATACAGGGGGGGAAAAAAAGAAAAGAAAAGAAAACAAACATCCAGAACAATGGGACTGGCGATTTAGAAATTATTTTTTCTGTTGATGTGGCCTAAAAACAGCATTTGCCCTTTTCTGTCACTTTGCTGATCTCTTAAGTCAGCTATTATTCCCGTATCTGTTTCCGTCTTTTTTTTTTTCCTTTAGAAATGGATATGGCTGCGTATGAAAAGCTTGTTCGTTCAGGTTCAACTGAGACCTATTCCCTGGTTAATGACTTTTTTAAAAGTGTTATTTTAGATTATTTTTCTCTTTTCCGCCCTCCTCCCCCTGTTGCTTTTCCTGTTTTGGCCGGCTGACACAGATTCTCAAGGCTATTTAGATTTAGAGGCTTATGAACTTCTGATTTCAGAAGGAACACAGAATGCAGAGTATCATCTCGGTCATGGTCACTGGGCTATTATCATCATTTGGCCGAAAAGGAAATTGTGACAATATCCAGACGCTGCTTCTGCCTAAATCACCCTTTTTTTCCCTTCCTTTTGAGATGCTTTTTGGCTTTCGGCAGCTTCCTGTTGGGGTGGTACTCATTCTTTTCCATGGGAATAGAAGTAAGACCTTTTGAAAACAGGGCTCTTAACAAACCAGTGGTCTCTGAATCCTTTTATTGGGTGTTTGGGAGGGAGGGAAAAAGTAGTATATTTATCTCTGGACAGGTTGCTCTTGAAGTTCACATACTTCTTACCTCCTGCAAAAGTTGCTAAAAATCAAGAAAGAGTAGAGTAGAGTAGAGTAGAGTAGAGTAGAGTAGAATGGAACAGAGAATGCAATAAATAGAGTAGAGTAGAGTAGAGTAGAGTAGGCTAGGCTAGAATAGAATAGAATAGAATAGAATAGAATAGAATAGAATGGAACAGAGAATGCAATAAATAGAGTAGAGTAGAATAGAATAGAATAGAATAGAATAGAATAGAATGGAATGGAATGGAACAGAGAATGCAATAAGTAGAGTAGAGTAGACTAGACTAGACTAGAATAGAATAGAATAGAATAGAATAGAATGGAACAGAGAATGCAATAAATAGAGTAGAGTAGAATAGAATAGAATAGACTAGAATAGACTAGACTAGAATAGAATAGAATGGAACAGAGAATGCAATAAATAGAGTAGAGTAGAGTAGAGTAGAGCAGAATAGAATAGAATAGAATAGAATAGAATAGAATAGAATAGAATAGAACAGAATAGAATAACAGAGTTGGAAGGGATCTGCTGTCCACCATTAAACCATATTTTCAAGCAGTCTCCATATTTCCAGGGTCTTTCTCCCTACTTGGAACTGAACCCAGATGGCCATTTCTTCCAACAGGATAAAGTGGACTATAAGAATCAACTCCTGGATTTGTACAAGTTCTAGAGAACATTTTATAATCCACCACTTGCACACTTTTCCCTTGTCAGGGAAAATGTCCCATCTCCTTGCTGAAAGTTAATAAATATATATATATATTAAATAATATAATATACATGCAATAATCTGAATGCCTTGGCCCTAATATATTTTGATCTATTGGGTGCTGAGCCAATTCTTTTTAACTCTACCTCCTCCTTTTCCGTGAATCTTGTTCAAGAAGAATAACTTTCTGGATTAAGCAGTTGCTGAAATGTTTATCACAAAAGGAAATGGCTGGGATATCCTTGAAAAACTTCAGTTTATCATAGAGGACAGGATGAGGGACGAGCCCTTGTGCACAAAATCGTTCTGGAGCAGGATCCGTGGCACTTCAACTAACTTAAAAAAAAAAAAAGGAGAGAGGAAAAAAAAGGAAGGAGCTAACTATCGGTCTCCATTAATTTTGGTGTCTTGTTTTCTGCCTCTTGAACCCCAGGCGGTAAATCTGAATTCCCAACCGACCGTCGGTGGAAGAGAACAATTCACCTCCTGCCCAAAACGTTGGGTTTGTCAAAATGCGTCTGGTGGAAAGTCGAACTGATGCTGAATGTCAGAGCCCGAGGTTCTCCTTAGCTGCCTACATTTCAAATCTTCCCTCCCAGGAGCGAGAGAAGAGAAGAATTTCCACTGATCTTGTCATCAGTGCAGAAGAGGCTATCCTTGGGCGCACTGCCTTGCCACTTGCAACATTCACAGCCTCCTGGCCTTCACACAATCGCATCTGTTGGAGTCCCCCGATTGAAATGTTCAGAAACGGTAGGAAGAAAGACGCTCTTTTAAAAAAACCCAAGCTGGGAGAGACGGTTGTGTGTCCAACTCACAAAACCTGAGGACATATGAAGAAGGAGGGAGGAGGGAGAAGGGAAAAAGGAGAAGAAGAAGAGGAGGAGGAGGAGGAAGAAGAGGAAAAAGAAGAGGAGGAAGAGGAGGAGGAAGAGGGAGGAAAAAGAAGAAGAGGAGGAGGAAGAGGGAGGAGGAGAAGGAAGAGGAAAAAGAAGAGGAGGAGGAAGAGGGAGGAGGAGGAGGAAGAGGGAGGAGGAGGAAGAAGTGGAGGAGGTGGTGGTAGAGAAAGAAGAAGCGGAGGAAGGGAGGGAGGGAGGAGGCGGAAGAAGAAGAGGAGGAGGAGGAAGAGGGAGGAGGAGGAGGAGGAAAAAAGAAGAAGAGGAAGAGGAAGAGGGAGGAGGAGGAAGAAGAGGAAAAAGAAGAGGAGGAAGAGGAGGAGGAAGAGGGAGGAAAAAGAAGAAGAGGAGGAGGAAGAGGGAGGAGGAGAAGGAAGAGGAAAAAGAAGAGGAGGAGGAAGAGGAAGAGGGAGGAGGAGGAGGAAGAGGGAGGAGGTGGTGGTAGAGAAAGAAGAAGCAGAGGAAGGGAGGGAGGGAGGAGGCGGAAGAAGAAGAAGAGGAGGAGGAAGAGGGAGGAGGAGGAGGAAAAAAGAAGAAGAGGAGGAGGAAGAGGGAGGAGGAGGAGGAAGAGGAAAAAGAAGAAGAGGAGGAGGAAAAAGAAAAAGGAGGAGGAGAAAGAGGAGGAGGAGGAGGAAGAGGGAGGAGGAGGAGGAGGAGGAGGAGGAGGAAGAAGAAGAAGAAGAAGAAGAAGAAGAAGAAGAAGAAGAAGAAGAAGAAGAAGAAGAAGAGATAATAATGGTAAAAGCAGTGAGGAGCCATGAAATGCAAATTGTGCTTAACCTTCTGTGCAGAATTCTGCGGTGAAGTACCAACTCAAAAGTCCCTGGAGATGCAAAGGCCACGAGTCCAGGCTTGTCTTTCCTGATTCTTGCCCTGAAGAATTAAGTTCAGCGTTGGCTGTTTATCTTATGAACGGCTCCGTGTAAAAACTCCACATTCTTTTGACGTGACTCCTGGAGAGCCCACGGTCTGGAGTTGTGCCGTCTTTGGAGCCAAACTTTCTCAATGAAATCTTTGGGCCATTCTCCAGCCCATTGGCACACTGGGCTCTTGCCCCCAATTATTCCACAAATTGTCTCTCTTGATGGTTTTAAATTCCCTTTATCCCCCCCCCCCGCCTTTTTAATTACACAGATGAGTAAAGGAATATAATTCAGATTCTTTAGCTCAGCCCGGTGGCTTATTTAACAGAAAAACAGATTTGGAAGGGACCTTGGAGGTCTTCTAGTCCAACCCCCTGCTTAGGCAGGAAACTCTACACCACTACACACAAATGGTTATCTGACTTCACAACTTCTGGTGGCAAGTTGTTCCACTGGTTAATTGTTCTAACTGTCGTGAAATTTCTCCTTAGTTCTAAGTTGCTTCTCTCCTTGATTAGTTCCCACCCGTTGCTTCTTGTCCTGCCCTCAGGTGCTTTGGAAAACAAATGGAACCCCTCTTTTTTGTGGCAGCCCCCCAAATACTGGAATACTGCTATCGTATCACCCCTAATTCTTCTTTTCGCTAGATTCCTGCAACCTTAATCAAGTCCTGCGGATTTAAAAAGGCACAAATAACCTGCAAAAAAGTGGCTAGAAAGCAGAGCCAAGTTATTTTAATTCAGCTTCTTCGGAATGGTTTCTTTTCTGAGCCTACGATTCCTTCTACTCTGCTTTTCCTACCTTGAGTGTGTGTGGGATGCTGTTGAAAATTCCTGATTTACCTATGGAGTGGAGGTGCCCAGACCTGTGGGTAGAAGCCAAGGGGCATTCTTTTCATGGCTGGGGCATGATCCTTTCCAGAGAAGAGGGCGAGGCACGTCAAAAAGGTGGAGAATTAGTCAGTGATTCTGAATTGCCTTCTCTCCTGCCCAAAACACAGCTACATCGGCAAGAATCAGGGGTGCTATTCAGCAGGTTCTGACAGGTTCTGGAGAACCGGTAACAGAAATTTTGAGCAGTTCAGAGACCCAGCGAATACCACCTCTGGCTGGCCCCAGAGTGGAGTGGAAATGGAGATTTTGCAAATTCCTTCCCCTGGAGTGGGGAGGGAATGGAGATTTTGCAGTATCCTTCCCCTGGAGTGGGGAGGGAATGGAGATTTTGCAGTATCTTTCCCCTGGAGTGGGGAGGGAATGGAGATTTTGCAGTATCTTTCCCCTGGAGTGGGGAGGGAATGGAGATTTTGCAGTATACTTTCCTCTGGAGTGGGGAGGGAATGGAGATTTTGCAGTATTCTTCCCCTGGAGTGGGGAGAGAATGGAGATTTTGCAGTATCCTTCCCCTGGAGTGGGGAGGGAATGGAGATTTTGCAGTATACTTTCCTCTGGAGTGGGGAGGTAATGGGGATTTTGCAGTATCTTTCCCCAGGAGTGGGGAGGGAATGGAGATTTTGCAGTATCCTTCCCTTGGAGTGGGGTGGGAATGGGGATTTTGCAGTATCCTTCCCCTGGAGTGGGGTGGGAATGGGGATTTTGCAGTATCCTTCCCCCAGGAGTGGGGAGGAAATGGGGATTTTGCAGTATCTTTCCCCAGGAGTGGGGAGGGAATGGAGATTTTGCAGTATCCTTCCCCTGGAGTGGGGTGGGAATGGGGATTTTGCAGTATCCTTCCCCCAGGAGTGGGGAGGAAATGGGGATTTTGCAGTATCTTTCCCCAGGAGTGGGGAGGGAATGGAGATTTTGCAGTATTCTTCCCCTGGAGTGGGGAGAGAATGGAGATTTTGCAGTATACTTTCCTCTGGAGTGGGGAGGTAATGGGGATTTTGCAGTATCTTTCCCCAGGACTGGGGAGGGAATGGAGATTTTGCAGTATCCTTCCCCTGGAGTGGGGTGGGAATGGGGATTTTGCAGTATCCTTCCCCCAGGAGTGGGGAGGTAATGGGGATTTTGCAGTATCTTTCCCCAGGAATGGGGAGAGAATGGAGATTTTGCAGTATCCTTCCCCCAGGAGTGGGGAGGGAATGTAGATTTTGCAGTATTCTTCCCCTGGAGTGGGGAGGGAATGGAGATTTTGCAGTATTCTTCCCCCAGGAGTGGGGAGGGAATGGAGATTTTGCAGTATCCTTCCCCTGGAGTGGGGAGAGAATGGAGATTTTGCAGTATCCTTCCCCTGGAGTGGGGAGGGAATGGAGATTTTGCAGTATACTTTCCTCTGGAGTGGGGAGGGAATGGAGATTTTGCAAATTCCTTCCCCTGGAGTGGGGAGGGAATGGAGATTTTGCAGTATCCTTCCCCCAGGAGTGGGGAGGGAATGTAGATTTTGCAGTATTCTTCCCCTGGAGTGGGGAGAGAATGGAGATTTTGCAGTATACTTTCCTCTGGAGTGGGGAGGGAATGGAGATTTTGCAGTATCCTTCCCCCAGGAGTGGGGAGGGAATGTAGATTTTGCAGTATTCTTCCCCTGGAGTGGGGAGGGAATGGAGATTTTGCAGTATCCTTCCCCCAGGAGTGGGGAGGGAATGTAGATTTTGCAGTATTCTTCCCCTGGAGTGGGGAGGGAATGGAGATTTTGCAGTATACTTTCCTCTGGAGTGGGGAGGTAATGGGGATTTTGCAGTATCTTTCCCCAGGAGTGGGGAGGGAATGGAGATTTTGCAGTATCCTTCCCCTGGAGTGGGGTGGGAATGGGGATTTTGCAGTATCCTTCCCCCAGGAGTGGGGAGGAAATGGGGATTTTGCAGTATCTTTCCCCAGGAGTGGGGTGGGAATGGGGATTTTGCAGTATCCTTCCCCCAGGAATGGGGTGGGAATGGGGATTTTGCAGTATCCTTCCCCCCAGGAGTGGGGAGGAAATGGGGATTTTGTAGTATCCTTCCCCTGCCATTCCCTCCAATCCACGCCCATAGAACCGGTAGGAAAAAAAAATTTGGATTTCTACCCTGGCATGAATAACACACACACGAGAACATATTGGGCCAGATGTGGGCTGTATTTCTGTGCATGTGTGTGTGCAAAACACACTTGGGATCACGTCGGGCACTTTTGAATAGACTTCAGCATTCATGGCTTGAGACCTTATGCTCAGCATATATATCCATATTTTATGCTAGGCGACGGGAGGCTGGGTACTTCAGCATGCCTCTCTGGCAGCAGAACAGAAGACGGGAGAGGGGAGAACCACTAAAGTCTGTCTAATGCGGCATCTGGACGTGCCCAACCGAATTTTACAAGCAGATCATCGAGGGATGAATCTCCCTAAGTTTGTCTAATAATCCATCTTAGCTTCGGAAGCGTTATACTTCGGGGGGGAGGGCGGAGAAGCATGTCTTGTAAATTAATTGCACAGAAAAATAATAATAATCCCCCAATAAAAAGGTAAAGGTTCCCCGTGCACATGTGTGCTAGTCGTTCCCGACTCTAGGGGGCTGGTGCTCATCTCCGTTTCAAAGCCGAAGAGCCAGCGCTGTCCGGAGACGTCTCCGTGGTCATGTGGCCGGCATGACTCAACGCCAAAGGCGCACGGAACGCTGTTCCCTTCCCACCAAAGGTGGTCCCTATTTTTGTCCTTTCCGGGCTCCGGAAGCTTTCCTCGAACCTCCAGGATGGCGAAAACTGCCTCTCTGGAGGCCGGAAACGCACCTGTTTCTGGACTTCCGGAATTTCCAGGAGGCCCGTTTTTCACCCTCGCAGAGCCTCCGCACGGGCCCTGCACTTACCTGGCATCCAAAACAGGCCACGTGGAGACTCCTGGGAGGGGTGGGGCGGGCGAGGCCAGCCAGTCCTTGCAGTTACCGGTTCGGCGAACCAGATGTAAAATTAGCACCGAACCGGCTGAATCCCCCCTTGCCCTGCTCCCCATTTTTGCTAGCAGAGGCACTGATTTACCTGCCCCATACTCTTTATGCCCTTCCCATTTCTGTTGCAAACCTCCCTGATTTACAGGGTGAAGAAATTTGGCAGCTGTTCTTTTCTTCCCTCAAGGAATGTAAGCTGAAGTTCTTGAAAATACACGCGGGTGCATACACTTGCATATAAACGCATCCAGAAGATAAATTAATACGCTTTTTTGCTTTCTTTCTTTCCAGGCAATCTTTCCAGGCAATTGTTATGCTTGGGGATTTCCTCTTTTCAGAACGATGAGAGCTCAAATTCTTACTTAACCCGGTTCAAGAAACGGAGGCACAGGAGTAAGGAGAGGAAAGTCCTGTGGGATTTTCCCAGCGATTTAGGCAAATATAAATAAACCTGAATTTAGATCTCATCGCCTTTGCTGTCAATTTGGGGCTTTTGTGACCTGATTTTAGAGAGTGCTCCTGCTGTGCTAGCCAAGATTTTGAGGGTAGAATGTCTGATGTTGTATCTTTGTAGAAGGAAGCGTGTCAGTGCTAAAAACTCAGCCTAAAATCTCTCTCTGTCTCCTTCCACCCTCTCTCTCTCCTTCCACCCTTTCTCCGTTTCCCTGCTTCCCTCTCTCTCCCTTTCTTTTCCTCCCTCTCTCTGCTTTTCCTCCCCTTCTTTCTCTCCTTTCCCCCCTCTCTTTCCCTCCCTCCCTCTGCTTTCCCTCCCTCCTTCCCTCTCTTTCTTTTCCTCCTCTCTCTCTCTTCCTCCCTCCCTCTTGCTTTTCCTCCCTCTCTCTCTGCTTTTCCTCCCTCCCTCCCTTTCTTTTCCTCTCTTTCTCTCTCTCTTCCTCCCTTCGTGTCTCTGTTTTTCCTCCCTCCCTCTCTTTCTTTTCCTCCCCCTCCCCCTCCCTCCCTCTTTTCCTCCTTCTCTCTCTCTCCCTCCCTCTCTCTGCTTTCCCTCCCTCCCTCTCTCTGCTTTCCCTCCCTCCCTCCTTCCCTCCCTCCCTCTCTTTTCCTCCCTATAGCTCTCTCTTTCTTTTCCTCTTCCTCTCTCTCTTACTCCTCTCTCTTTTCCTCCCTCCCTCTTCCTTTTCCTCCCTCTCTCTCTGCTTTTCCTCCCTCCCTCCCTTTCTTTTCCTCTCTTTCTCTCTCTCTTCCTCCCTCCCTTGTTGAAAATGTCCGGACCAAACATAATTTCTAATGTTGGATTTTCCCCCTTACCAAAGGGAGCCCCCTTGTGGAGTAATATAAAGCTGTTACCGTGGCAACTCCACTGTGCTGTACAGTAGATGCCATTTTAAGGCAGTCCAGTAGAAGCCATTCTAAGGCACAACAGGCTGTATCTTAATAGAACACCCCCCCCCCGAGGGATGTTAGGGGTGAAAATACCCCCACAGTATTTCTTTCCAGAGAGTAAGTCATCTGTGTACCAAGTTTGGTTGAAATTGCTCAAGGCATTCCAGAGTTATGCTGGAACATACACACATACATCCTTTTTATATATATAGATTTATATAGATTTTGAGTCTTAGCATCCCCAACTGGTGGGGCCACTGGCAAAGATTTGTGGTAGTCACAGTCCATAATCTCTGGAAAACACCCATTTGACTCTCCTTTCTGCTAACTAACAAAGGTACAAGTTCATTCTTTTGTTTTTTTCTCTCTCGCTTTCTCTAGGCGCTTGTTGAAAATTTCCTCTCCCAAGGAAAGCTGTTTTTTTTAAAAACCTGTTTTGGCAGGTGCCCAGGTCAGGTGGATTAGAAAAATCTGCACGTTTGGAATGCCAATTATGTACCACTTCAAAATTCAGATTCGAGTAACAGACTTTTTTTTTATTTTGCTCAAGACATGGGTGGCTCTCTCAGGGAATGCAGTGCAGTGAATTGTGTTTTCATATGCTTCCTTTCCCTTCTCCGGTCATGCATCTTAGTTGCTGAAATTAGCTATCCCTGTTTCCCCAAAAATAAGACCCAACCAGATAAATAAGCCCCAGCATGATTTTTCAGGATGCTCAAATATAAGCCCTACCCCAAAAATAAGCCCCAGTTAAAATCGTCAGCAGACAGAGGCATTTAGTACTGTATTTCCCCCCAAAATAAGACCCAATCAGAAAATAAGCCCTAGCATGATTTTTCAGGATGCTCGTAATATAAGCCCTACCCCAAAAATAAGACCCAGTTAAGTTTGTCAGCAGACGGAGGCATTTAGTACTGTATTTCCCTCCCCAAAATAAGACCTAACTGGAAAATAAGCCATAATGCATCTTTTGGAGCAAAAATTAATATAAGACCCGGTCTTATTTTGGGGGGGAAAGACGGTGTTATTTTTTAGCAATAATACTTAGAGTTATATACCGCTTCACAGTGTTTTACAGCCCTCTCTAAGCGGGTTTCTAAGTCAGCATATCGCCCTCAACAATCCTCATTTTCCCCACCTTGGAAGGAAGGATGGAAAACTGAGTCAACCTTGAGCCAGTCAGGATCGAACTCCATGCTGTGGGCAGAGTCAGCCTGCAGTAATGCATTCTAACCACTAACATCGCCAGGGGCTCCCATGTAAAAGCAATAAAAGCACACAAATAAATATTTCCAATAACAGTAAAAAGACAGATTATAATTAAAAGATTAAAGCCCTTTGCACATCTTAGTTTTTTCCCCTTTAGCGTTGAACCTACAACGGGCCACAAAGTTTATGGATTGTAATTGTAGTATAGTTAGGGCAGGGGTCTGCAACCTTAAACACTCAAAAGAGCCATTTGGACCCGTTTCCCACAGAAAAGAAAACACCGGGAGCCACAAAAACCCTTCCCATGCCTGACTATTTCTTGAGCGGCCACAAAACTAGCATATGTAGTTGAATTAAATGTTCTGTTTTCTTCTGAAAGTTTTCTTTCCTTGGATTTATCCATGGTTGGCCTACCAGGGGTCGAAAAGCTCAATAAATTGTGTGCTGGCGGGTGTCACACATTGTGGTGGTGATGCATATTTTGAGTGACAGGGAGCCGCAGCAGAGGGGTGAAAGAGCCACATACGGCTCCAGAGCCGCAGGTTGCCGACTCTTGTCTTAGCCTATTCTGCTTTCTGCTATGTTCCTTGATGGAAGGTGGGAAAGAGAGAAAGCTGTTTTAATGTTTCATTTATTTGTGGAAAGAGAAACTTCCTATTTCATTGACACCCAGATTCGGGGACAGAATGACATTGTTCCAACCAGGAAGCAAAACAAATCGAAGCTTTTGAAATCCTACTAAGGGTAATCTTACCAATTGCTCACTTCTGCTAAATCCCTCTGTCTAGAATTTGTTGATTTTGCAGCTCTTTGTCCCGGAGCTCGCTGTATTCTGCTCAAGATTATATATTTGAGGGGATAACAGGGATGTGTTGATGGATGTTAGCGGGATTTTGGTTAACTGATTGTTAAAGGAGATCAGCAGATTACAGGTAAGTGAGGATCCAGTTCATTCAGACTTGCATTCGCAAGCACGGAAGGATTTCTATTCCTTGCAGACAGCTTGGTCCTTTGCATAAATCCTTCCGTTCCCCACCATCCAGTCAGAGCTGAAGAAGCTTCTTGGATAGGAAGTGAAACATCTTCAAAGAAAAAAAAAACAAAAAACAGAAAGTCCAGTTGCCTTTGGGATAACCATGGCCTGGATGACTGAGAATCTCCGTAGATATCCAGGATGTGATTTATTTTTCCTGATTTATTTAAAAAAATATTAACTCAGTGCAAGGGGTGATTCAGATTAGTAAAGGTAAAGGTTCCCCTAGCACAGATGTGCTAGTCGTTCCCGACTCTAGGGGGCAGTGCTCATCTCCGTTTCAAAGCCGAAGAGCCAGCACTGTCCGAAGACGCCTCCGTGGTCATGTGGCCGGCGTGACTCAACGCCAAAGGCACACGGAACGCTGTTCCCTTCCCACCAAAGGTGGTCCCTATTTTTCTACTTGCATTTTTTTACCTGCTTTCGAACTGCTAGGTTGGCAGAAGCTGGGACAAATCACGGGAGCTCACCCCGTTACGCAGCACTAGGGATTCGAACTGCTGAACTGCCGACCTTTCGATCGACGAGCTCGGTGTTTTAGCCACTGAGCCACCACGTCCCTTGTGGTGGGAATAAGGGAGAATCAGGTTATTACAGAGTTAATTTTACACCCCCACAAAGCTCTGGCGCAGGGAAGACTACAAGAGCCATACACCAAAGTTCCTAATCTCTTCACCTAGACGTTAGACATTTCTTGAGCTTGAAATCTTGAGAAAAAACAGCCGAGTTGAATAAAAGACTTTAGATTCTTTTAGACCAGCAAGATTTTTTTTAAAACCAATACCTATAAAGAGATGCAGATGCATATCAACCCTTCTCTTAGAATGCAGCTGTTATGATAAGCCGAAGGTATATTGAAAGAAAAAAAAAAGAGGATTAGCAAGAGAGATTACACAAGAGTTGGGGAAACTGACTTGGCTGGAGGGACGAGGGACGTTATCTAGCAGTAAATATGCCATCCGCCCACATAGTTCTCATACCCTCCCAAGGTTTTACAGATGAAAAAAAATACAGTCCGTCTTGTGTGTTGGGAAACCCACCCACCCCCTTCCTCCTCATTCCTAAAATCACTTCTCAAGCTGTCCCTTCCCCACTATGTCACATTGCTCAAAGCTTTTTTTTCCCCCTCCCCGTTTGCTGAATGTTGCATTCATTTATTTTTCAGCTGCCTGTCCTGCAAAGGATTCAGGAGTAAAAAAAAAGGGGGGGGGCATTTGTTCTCTGGGTTAAATACGTTCTAGGGGGGAAAAGGGCCAACCCCAAAATGTGCGTCTTAAACCAATGGGACGGCGAAGCGTTGTATTATGTACGTGAATTGTTGTCCCTCTGCATTGTCTTTGGTGCCCCTGTTGCCACTTAGACTCTGCTGCGATGAATGAGCCCTTGACACCAAAGGCCTAAAATGGGAAATTAAGGCACAGGATGCCAGAAAAAAAATGTAATTTCTAGAAGCCCAGGCATTGGGGGTTGGAAGGGGTGGGATGTAGCAAGCAGTGAGGCCGTCAGATAGTAGAGATGCTTGTTATGGCCAAAGTTTCCCGCCCCCCCATTGTACCATTGTATCTTTTTATTTGTTCATCCTTCATTTTTAAATTTAGTTAAGAAGTTTTACCGTTTCCCCCCCCCCCCCGAAAATAAGACCCGGATTTATTTTATTTTCAGCCCAAAATAAGCACCAGGTCTTATTTTTGGGGGGAATGTCTTACCCACTTACCTTAGTACCACCGCAGCCAGACCTCCCATGCTTTGACCCAGTGCAAAGAGGAAGCCTGCCAGCAGTTTGGGGAGTGGTGTCAAGCTGGCCACACCCACCCAGTTGGCCACACCCACCCAGGTGGCCACGCCCACACCAGGAGTGGGTTCTACCTACCTTTACTACCGGTTTGCAACGGGGCCGTGCAGGCGCTCTTCTGCGGATCCGCAGAAGCATTTTGATGATGTCGGGGTCGGTGGGCGGAGCTTCCCGCCGGTTTTACTACCGGTTCTATAGAATGAAATTGAGTTTCTCTCTGTCCTAGAGAAAGAGTGATGCCTCACACCGGATGCCGCCTGACTAGCCGATCCCTATCAAAGTTTGCAGCTCTGAGGAAGGGTGGCGCGTGCCATGAAAAAAGAGAGTACAATGCTCTTTATTCTTACTTTCCTATTGCTTGTGGGCAATCCTTTCTACTACGCCCGAGCTTCATTTACCTGCTGTTTTTTTTTTCCCCTTTCTCCCGAGGCTGGAGGAACCAGATGTACGACGATGCTGCACAGCCCCGTTCTTAAAATTTGAATCTTCCTCCTCCTCTCGTCTCCCTTGGGCCTGCCCTGACCTGTAAAATGCCTGCAACGGAGACCCTTCAAAGGATTTGAACATACCATGTTTCCCCGAAAATAAGACCTGGCCTTATATTAATTTTTGCTCCAAAAGACGCATTAGGGCTTATTTTCTGGTTAGGGCTTATTTTGGGGGGAAAATACAGTATTAAATGCATCCATCTGGCTGACAAATTTTAACTGGGGCTTATTTTTGGGGTAGGGCTTATATTACGAACATCCTGCAAAATCATGCTACTGTTTATTTTACGGTTGGGTCTTATTTTCAGGGAAACAGGGTAGATAGTCTTTTCAAGGGGAAAAAAAAAACACCCTTAGCATTAAAAAAGATGGAGAAAAGGGCCATTCAAATTATCCAGGAGAGAATTGGAGCAATTTATCTGTGAGCAAAAGCCAACACAGATGGTTCTTAATTATTCGGAATAGACTTCTGGCAGAAGAGACATTTGGCGGGAGGTTTTTAGAATTACAGTATGCCTGGTTTAGAAGAGAGAAAAAAAAAACAGGAGAAAAAAAATATGCGGCTATAATATTTGAATTGGGAGCTGTCCATGAAATTAATCAGAGGGAGAAGTGGACTCAATAACTCAACCGTCTCCTAGGACTGGTTATGGAATGTTTTATTGGTGTTAACCTGCTTCCAAATCAGGGGTGGGCTGCTGAGGGTTCGGGAGAATCTCTAGCTAAGATTTTGTGCAGTTCGGAGAACCCCCAAATCCCACTCCTGGCTGACCCCCCCACCTCAGGAGTCTCTACACGGCCCATTTTGGATGCAGGTAATTGCAGGGCGTGCGTGGAGGCTCGGGGAGGACGAAAAACGGGCCTACCGGAAGTTTGAGAAGGCCAGAAACGGGCCCGTTTCCGGCCTCCAGAGGGCCTCTGGAGCCTGGGGAGGCCGTTTTCGCCCTCCCGAAGGCTCGAGAAAAGCCTCCGGAGCCTGGGGAGGGCAAAAAGACACACACCCTGCCATGGTGCAGGAGGCCGACTAGGCCACGCCCACCATGGCCACGCCCACTCAGCAACCAGGCAGAGAACCCCTTGCTAAAATTTTTGAAGCCCACTCCTGCTCCTAATGTATTTCTATCTCATGCTTTCCAATGAAGAGACCTGAACGGTAGGTCTTAACTACCAGAAAATTGGAAGTGGGAGGGCTTAATTAGACCCAGATGTCGGGAGCAAGAATCCTTGGGACGTTTGCCGCCCTCCCCCCCCCATTTTTTGCAAAAGGGCTGAACTGACGGAACTCTCCGTAGAATGAGAATTTGCAACCTCCAAAGAGAGAGGGTAGGACCCGGGAGTTGAGACCAAACAAACAACACTACGGGGTATTTTGCTAGGAGTGTAGGCAAAATAATGTCGGATCTGTGGGAACAAGGGTGTGTCTGGAACAAAGTTTGAGGAACAAAGATGTGTTGGCAGATGTTTTCACCCAACGGAAGCTGCTTGGGTCCACTATTGTGATCCCAGCATTATCCCATTCGGTGTCACTCCATTAAAAGTTTTTTTTTTCCCCCTTCTCCATAACTCTGCTCTGCAAGCGGTATTTCCTCTTACGATTAAAATTTCCTCTTTAGTCTTCGCATGACACCGTGTTGTTGCCACAGATAAAAGAATCACGGATGACATGTGGCGATGGGACAGCTGCCACCCACCAAACAAAACCCATTTGTGGGTTTTCCACCAGAGAAGGTCTATGGAACAAAGTTGTTTCACGCGTTTTTTGAATCGCAGCATCTCCTTCGCTGAGACTTTCAACAAGATGCTGAGACAAGACTTCACTGGTTGACTGACCGTCAAGATGCGGCGATAGATTTATAGATTTCTAATATCTTCTTAATCGCTTTTTCATCTATGGGGATCTCTTCGCTTTTCCAATTTTGTGCAAATACAATTCTAGCTGCGGTTATTACATGAATAATCAAATCTACCAGTTTCTTTACTATAAATTCCCAGTAAAATCCCCAACAGGAACAATTCCGGTTTTAAATCAATACATTGTCGCGTCATCTTCTCCAGCCACAGACGAATTTTTGCCCACTATCTTTTTGCTTCTCCACATGTCCACTGCATATGATAGTACGACCCATCCAGAGGATTTCTCAATGAGAGAAGGCTGCTGAAGTTTTGTGAGCTCTTTTCTGGGTTTGTTTGTTTGTTTGTATTTTCTGTTCCACCTGGTAAGAAAGAGACGGATAAATGCTATTTTGAAGACTCAGCCACCCTGAGTCTTTGGAGAAAGGCGGCATATAAATTGAATTAATTAAATTAAATTTGCAAGGAGAGAAAAAGAACTAGGAGGTGGGTTTTGCAAATAATTCAGAAAAGCTATTTTTGGCGTCCGCAGAGTTGCGGATTTTGGATTTGCGGCTCTGTAATGTAGCTACTACCTCTTTCCTCAGGGCTGGCAGGCAAGGTCTGTGCTCATCATACCTCTGGGCTCACTCCTTCAATCTAGTCTGATTATGTGGTGCACACCCTTTAGTAAATACTTTTCATCTCTGAAGCTGCAGATCCCTGAATTGGGCAGAAGAATAAAACTGAATTGTGAGTCTCAGGCTGCTTGCATACTCTAGATCAGGGGGTCCCCAACCTTTTGGACCTCAGGGACCACTAAATTCATAATTTTAAATCCCACGGACCACTAATATGATCTGGCTAATGACCGGCTGGGTGGGCGTGGCTAGGTAGTCATGTGACTGGGTGGGCGTGGTCAACTCAATGTCACTCATATTGAGGGGCGCCTCGCTGGCCTCTACTCGCTCCTCCCCTCCCCCAGGCTCCTTAGGACCCCAGCAGAAAGCAGTTGTTGGAGTTAAGCAGCCACCAGGAGAAAGAGTTGGCAAAACAGCTCAGTTCAAATTGGATCTGACCAAAAAGGAGGCTCGGCAGAAGCACCTCGCTGAGGACTAGGAGCATAGGCTTTCCAAGCAGAGGAAAGACCTGCGGGAGTGCAAGGCCAAGTACCGGTGCCTGGAGGCTCAGCAAGCTGAGATGGTCAGCCAGTTCCAGGCCATGAGGCAGTCCCACTGGAACGAGGCTCTCCGGCTCTTCGCCACCAGCGGCTCTTCCCTCCAGCCTTCGCCCAAAGGAGGCTGAAGCAGACCACAAGTTGGAATTTCTGCCTCCCTCCGACCCACACAAAAAGACCCCGAAGGGGGAGACTCTCTGCAGCAACACAAACGTTCATTGCACGTATCCATCTCAGGGGCCGTAGTTTGAGGACCCCTGATCTAGTGCAATATAAAAAACGCAAATAATTTTCCTGCAGACCACCAAAATTTTCTCGCGGACCACCAGTGGTCCACGGATCACCAGTTGGCGACCACTGCTCTCAATTGTCCACCCTGCTGTGGCTGATGGTTTGTTTGTTTCTTCGGCTCTTCAGCAGTTCCACTTTTGCCGGTCCCGAAAATTAGATTTATTCCCATTTGCTAAAATTTCTTTGACACCCCTAGCATCATTTGTTGCTTGGTGTGCAATGGGGTGGAATACACCAGAATCAAAAAAAGAAAAAATATGTATGTGGCCGTAGAACCTGCTCAGTAAATTGGATGGATTTCTCCCTGTCTCGCCACCTGAATTGTTTTCGTGGGATCGTTTTAAAGATATTCAATGGCCTGCGGTTTTCTGGTTCTTGGATTTATTTATTTAGCGTATGGCTCTGTTTCTTGGAGGAAGAGAGGAACAAGAAACAAAAATTAATCCTATCGCTCTCCCAAATAGACAAGTTCCAATTAGGCTGGGAAATAAAATCTGTGAGTTTGATTTGAGAGTCCATCTGATTCAGGCGTTCAAAGCAAATCGGGTTGGAATTTCTTAATTGCCAGTCTGGTTGAGGGCACAGAAATGTCAGAATCGGCACTCGATTCCAAAAGGGGAGAATGAGAATTAACCTTCTTTCCAGTCTCATTTCTTTTTGTGTACAAAGCTCCTCTTAACAGGGCTCAGCTTTGGCCGAAGGAGAAGAGGAGAGAAAAAAAAACAATTTCTTTCGAATAAGAAAAAAAAGGAGCCACGATTCTTTTTATTTCAAAGTGGTGAATGAAATAGTAGTAACTGTTGAGAGGGATCTTGGAGTCCTAGTGGACAACCATTTAGATATGAGCCAGCCATGTGCTGCAGCTGCCAAAAAAGCCAACACAGTTCTAGGCTGCATCAACAGAGGGATAGAATCAAGAGCACATGAAGTATTGATACCACTTTATAAGGCCTTGATAAGGCCACACTTGGAATCCGGCATCCAGTTTTGGTCGCCACGATGTAAAAAAGACGTGGAGATTCTGGAAAGAGTGCAGAGAAGAGCAACTAAGGTGATTTATAGGCAGTGGTGAAATCCAATTTTTTTTACTACCGGTTCTGTGGGTGTGGCTTGGTGGGCATGGTGTGGCTTGGTGGGCGTGGCAGGGGAAGGATACTGCAAAATCCCCATTCCCACCCCATTCGGGGGCCAGCCAGAGGTGGTATTTGCTGATTCTCCGAACTGCTCAAAATTTCCGCTACCGGTTCTCCAGAACCTGCAGGATTTCATCCCTGATTATAGGGGACTGGAGGCTAAAACATACAAAGAACAATTGCAGGAACTGGGTAAGACTAGTCTGATGAAAAGAAGGATCAGGGGAGACATGATAGCAGTCTTCCAATATCTCAGGGGCTGCCCCAAAGAAGAGGGAGTCAAGCTATTCTCCAAAGCACCTGAGGGCAGGAGAAGAAGCAACGGGTGGAAACTAATCAAGGAGAGAAGCAACTTAGAACTAAGGAGAAACTTCCTGACAGTTGGAACAATTAATCCGTGGAACAACTTGCCTCCAGAAGTTGTGAATGCTCCAACACTGGAAGTTTTTAAGATGATGTTGGATAACCATTTGTCTGAAGTGGTGCAGGGTTTCCTGCCTAAGCAGGGGGTTGGATTAGAAGACCTCCAAGGTCCCTTCCCGCTCTGTTATTCTATTTCTATTCTATTCTAAATCCCCAAAAGAAGAATTCTCTTTTCTAGTTCAGTTACTGCAATCTGTGTAGTGAAGGTGCCGGAGGGCAGGTTTTTTTTTTCTGACTGTAAATGCAATCTTTTCAAAGTATGAATATAAAAATATACCCTGAAAGGGGAAGTCTGGGCTGGTATCTTTGACATACTCGTTTTACAGGTGTGGGGGCATTTCTTTGCTAGCGAGGGTTAAAGAGGCACTCCTCCCTTCTCCCTCTCCAGTTTGATATTAGGATCATCCTTGGGTTTTAGGCAGGTCTGGTGGGACGGTGATGTCGGGAGACCAAGCCTCCCCTTCTCATGTCAGGCTCCAGGGAAATCAGAAAATCCAGGCAGTTCCAGCAAATATGAAGGTTTATTGCAGGCTTAAGCTCTCTACAAGAATCTGAACTACTAATGGTTGCAGATAAGAGTCAGTAAAATTCAAGGCAGGCTGAACTTCGATCTCTTATGAGCATGAAAGGACTCCACACTGATGACGCATTTGACTCCTCCCTCCCTCGGGCTCAGCCTAGTTATCTACACTTCGCCTCCGATTTTGGGAAATGATTGGGATAACATTTCCTGCTCCTGGACTTCAAAGGCCTTACTCCATGTACGCTGTTTTGACCGTGGGCATCAGCTGCCTGCCGGAGTCACAGCTGTTCTATGCAGAGGCAGATGTTCCGGATGGAAAGCTGTCGGAAAGCATATTCTCGGTGGAACTCAACCTTCCGTATTTTGTCTTTTTCAAAGCTTGGGATTTCAAAATTTCCTTATCAACGGAAAAGCCCCTGGCTTTTAATAATAGCAATAGCTATTGCTCTAATAGCAATAGCCCTTAGATTTATATACCGCTTTGCAGTGCTTTACTGCCCTCTCTAAGCAGTTTACAGAGTCGGCCCTATCGCCCCCAACAATCGGAGTCCTCATTAGACCCACCTCGGAAGAATGGAAGGCTGAATCAACCTTGAGCCAGTTGGTCAGGATCGAACTGCTGGCAGTGGGCAGAGTTAGCCTGCAATACTGCATTCTAACCACTGGGAGGGAGGGAGGGAAGGGAAGGGAAGGGAAGGGAAGGGAAGGAAGGAAGGAAGGAAGGAAGGAAGGAAGGAAGGAAGGAAGGAAGGAAGGAAGGAAGGAAGGAAGGCTGAGTCAACCTTGATGATGCCTGGTGAGATTCGATCTGCCAAATTGCAAGCAGGTGGCAGTCAGCAGATGTAGCCTGCAGTACTGCACTCTAACCACTGCACCACCGTGGCACAGGTAGTTCTTGAGTTACGGCCACACTTGAGCCTTAAAATTCTGTGGCTAAGCGAGACAGTTGTTGAGTGAGTTTTGTCCAATTTAATGACCTGTCTTTCCAGCGCTGTTAAATGAATCATTGCAGTTGTTAAGTTAATTAGTTAAGTTAATTAAATTAGTTAAGTTAATGTTAAGTTAATGGCATATTGTAAAGTGAATCTGGTTTTTCGCTGACTTACCTTGTCAGAACAGGATCAAATGTCTCCGGGACACTGCAATCGTCATAAATACAAGTCAGTTGGCCAAGCGTCTGTATTTTGATCGTGGGATGGGGATGCTGCAACCGTCGTAAATATGAAAACGGTCATAAGCTGCTTTTTTCCAGCGGCGTTGTGACTTCAAACGGTCACTAAATGAACTTGTTATAAGTTGAGGAGTACCTGGATAGACCCATCACCGCAACAACCTGCCGGAGAGAGGTGATCGTATCGTAGCCAATGGCCACACACAAATAGCATCATGTAATAGCATCAGACATGAGTGGTGCAGTGGTTAGAGTGCAGTATTGCAGTTTACTTCTGCTGCCTGCCGGCTGCCTGGAATTTGGCAGTTCGATTCTCACCAGGCTCAAGGTTGACTCAGCCTCCCATCCTTCTGAGTTGGGTAAAATGAGGACCCAGATTGTTGGGGGCAAGAGGCTGACTCTGTAAACCGCTTAGAGAGGACTGTGAAGCGGTATATAAGTCTAAGGGTTATTGCTATTTTCCTTCCTTCCTTCCTTCCCTCCCTCCCTCCCAGTGGCTAGAATGCAGTATTGCAGGCTAAATCTGCCCACTACCAGGAGTTCGATCCTGCCCGTCTCAAGGTTGACTCAGCCTTCCATCCTTCTGAGTTGGGTAAAACAAGGGCCCAGATTGTTGGGAGGGCAAGAGGCTAACTCTGTAAACCGCTTAGAGAGGGCTGTAAAAGCACTGCGAAGCAGTATATGAGTCTTAAGTGCTACTACTATTGCTATGATGAAGTCACTCGACCTCCAGCCGATGACATCACCCAAAAAAGGCCTTCCGGTTGATTGGCGGGGATGCTACAGCAAGGATGCCAAGCCTCGTCCATTATTAGAAGTTCTGTCGATGCTTGGAGTTTTGCCCGCCTGTCAAGGACATACACAGTTGTGGGAAAGGCAAGCATTGTCTAGGGTTGCTTTTAGAAATATTTGGCAAGGCTGTTTGTTAGTTTCTTGAGTCTGTCTTTTTCATTCCAGGCAGATGCCAAAAATGTATTTTGAGCAAGTGATCTGATGCAGGTGAGATATATAATGTGTGTTTTATTAAAGCATCATTCCTGAAAAAGCTTTTTTGTTTTGTTTTGTGGAGGGGATAGTTCAAACAGATGTTGCCTGCAACAGGCAATTTTAAAAAAAAGCCAATTTCTTTCCACCTGCCTCCCCTCTCCCAGCATCTGGGGCTATAATTCCGGTCTTCCTTCCTTGGCCAGCCCACCCAGCACATCTGGAAACTTGGCCCTGAGGTTTCGCGGACGGGGGTGGTTGGGAATAAGGGAAGGGGTTGCATTTGGGTTAGCCGAGCAGGCGTCTGTAAAGCGTGCCTTTATTTCCCCATCTGTAAAACGCTGATGGTTTCGTGTTGAGTCCGTCGTAGAGAATCGTGTAGCTTTTACCATCTGCATGCTGAGGAAATCTGGTGGTGGAATACACAGTATGGGAAGAGACTCAGGGATGGGATTCAACCAGTTCGGGTGAATTTTACATCTGGTTTGCCGAACCAGTAGTTGCAAAGACTGGCTGGTCCCACCCACCCCTCCCCTCCCAGGAGTCTCCACGTGGCCCGTTTTGGATACGAGTTATGTGCAGGGCCCATGCAGAGGCTCTGGAAGGGCGAAAAATGGGCCTCTCAGAAATCCGGAAATGGGCCTGTTTCTGGCCTTTGGAACTCGGGGGAGGCCATTTTCACCATCCCGGAGGCTCAAGAAAAGCCTCTGGAACCTGGGGAGGGCGAAAACGCCCCCTGCATGAAGTGGAGCAGGCCACGCCCCTATGGCCACGCCTCCCCCAGCAACTGGGCGGAGAACCAGTTGCTAAAATTTTTCAATCCCACCCCTGAAAAGAGACGCGCTGAATTTCCCTTGGCTCGAGATGGGGAAAAAAAAGAATTAAGGGATTGTGTCCCGCGTCTGCTCGGTTCTGAAACTCTGCCGAAATCCCATTTGCTGCTTATAATTTTATTTCCCCCTTCTGCTGGAGAAGAAACACAGCACGGCAGGAGCCCTGGGGTTTTTCTCGAGGAGAGAGATGGTCCGAGCCAGGAGGAAAAAAAAAAAAAATTGGCTGGAAACGCTCGAGCGCACGGCCACTGCAAAATTAAGCCCACTCTGCTTGCTAAGCTCCCTTTCCCTTCCCAGGCCTATCTCTGCACTAATAAGGCTTAGAAACCTGTTTTTTTTTTTTTTTTAAAGCAGACATTCCCAAAATGTTTACATTCCGTGCTTCGTTTTAAATTGCACATATATACACACTGGATTTTGCAGAGGGAGACACTGGATGCAGAAAGAAAAAAAAAGAGAGGAAGAGGCAAAGGGTCTCTTTGAAATGATACAGATGTTTTATCTCCCAGATACAAACTCTGGCCAGAACTTTGATGAGAAAAAAAAGAGAGAGAGAGAGAGAGAGAGAGAGAGAGCAGAAGACGTTAAGCAAAACCAGTTTACTTGACCCTGAGAGAATTGGATCAAAACAGAGAGTACTTTGGAAAGCTTTCAAGAGCGAGGAATTCTTAACAAGGTCCCTGAAACAAAGAAAGAAACCTCGTCATTTCAAACAGTGGCAAAACGGCCGTAGAAAACCATCAAACCCCCACCTCCACCTCCACCCCACGGCTGGGGAAGATGGTCGCCCCACAGCTAGGTCGTGGTTTGCCAGGACAATATCGGTAGTATATGTTGGAAGGTCTTCAGGGCAGCCCTTAACATCTCCACGAATGTGTTCGAAATCTTGGGAGACCCATCTGCCTTTTCCTCTTAGGCTGGGTGCTTTTCAGATCTGTGGACTCCCATCTCCCATCATTCCCCAACGTGAGAATTCTGGGAATTGTGGCCCACGTTTCTTGCAAGTCGAGCAAGGTTTCCCTAGAGCAGCGTGGGGGCCAGTGGCTGAATTTATTGTGATGCAGCCATCAATGTGTACGAGTGTATCTCGAACTGTTATTTGGGAGTTATCTTTTTTGGCGCCTGTGATTGTAAAAGGTAAAAGGTTCCCCTCGCACCTATGTGCTAGTCGTTCCCGACTGTAGGGGGCAGTGCTCATCTCCGTTTCAAAGCCAAAGAGCCAGTGCTGTCCGAAGACATCTCCGTGGTCATGTGGCTGGCATGACTCAACACCAAAGGCTCACAGAATGCTGTACAAAGTGCTTAAAACCCATCATTGGAAGCCATCAGGTACCATTTTAAGCCTCACAGGAACTCTGCAAGGTAGACTTAAAAGTTGAGATGGGGAGGCCCAGATCAAAATCCTCTAGCCACAGCCTAGTAGATGGAGTGGCTAGACCAACGTCCCGTCCTCGTCTTCTTTTAACGATCCCATAATCCCATGCGGGGTGGAGTCTCAGCAACTGAATGGAGCTGAGTGTTTACTGGCCAGATGCCCTTCTTGAATTCTTCTTCTTGTGCCATATCCGTCATCGGACGTTGGCGATCATGTTGGCAATCCTATTTTTGTCAACAGCCGTAGGAAAAAGTGCTGCTGAGTTTTGTCCTTCCTGAATAGAAGAATGGAATGGAATGGAATGGAATGGAATGGAATGGAATGGAAGTTTTTTTTGGCCAAGTGTGATTGGACACACAAGGAATTTGTCTTTGGTGCATACGCTCTCGGTGTACATAAAAGATACATTCATCAAGAATCATAAGGTACAACACTTAATGATAGGCATAGGGTTCAAATAAGCAATCGAATCATACTAGGAAACAGTCAAAATAAATCATTAGAATACAGGCAACAAAGTTACAGTCATGCAATCATAAGTGGGAGGAGATGGGTGATGGGAACGATGAGAAGATTAATAGTAGTGCAGACTTAGTAACTAGTTTGACAGTGTTGAGGGAATTATTTGTTTAGCAGAGTGATGGCATTTGAGCTTTCTGAGTTGGCGTAGAAAGAACATTCCTTCGTTGTGGTTTTTTGATGACGTTTTTGATGTTGGGTGTCCGTTTTAGGTCGTGAGATATGGTAGCACCTAGAAATTCGAAGGTCTCTACTGTTGATACTGTGTTGTCTAGTATTGTAAGCGATGGCAGTATGGGAGGGTTTCTCCTAAAGTCCACCACCATTTCTACGATTTTGAGTGTGTTCAGTTCCAGATTGTTCCAGTCGCACCACGAGGTTGCCTAGACGGAACTCTTCTATATTCTATTCTATTCTATTCTATTCTATTCTATTCTATTCTATTCTATTCTATTCTATTCTATTCTATTCTATTCTATTCATCCTTGACTGAGAACCAGTAGCTGGAGGAAATGGATGCTGTATTTCAACTATCCGCCAAGTGGATGTCTTTCAAGCAAAAGGGACGGAGTTGGCTCTCAGTTCCTTGTTTGACATCTGGCAGATTGTCCTGCATCCGGAAACAAGTTTTAGCCTTTCCAGGAGAGATTTTTTTTCTTCTCTCTCTTCCTTCCTTTTTTTTAAAAATCCTCTCCTCCAAGGGACAACGAACTGCTCGCATCTGGCCTGCATTTAAACTGTATTTGTTATTTCGTTTATTTATTTGAAAGGAGAAATTCTTTAGGCGTTTGTTTCCTAGTCTGCATTCAAACAAATAATCGGTGGGAACTTTTCTGGGGTGAAGCGAGGGGGGTGGGTTGGAAGCTTGGAAACATCTGGGAGAGGATGCTTGTCAGCTGTTTCCAGATGAGCAAAATTTACAAAATGCTGGTCTTGGTTCTTCCTTGCCCAGACTGATGGGTACTAAGAAGCCAAGAGCACAAATAATTTGTGTTCGATCTTCATTTGTTGCAACTCTACCGATTGGGAATATTGGACACATCTGGAAGATATCACAACTGGGAAACTTATTTCAGACCTGTCCATGGCACTTTCCGGACAGATGTGATTTAACTACTGAGTTAATTTAGTTTCTGGGTTTACACCAGAACTCTTCTTCTTTTCCTTCTTCTTCTCCTCTTCTTCCTCTCCTCCTCCTCCTCTTCTCCTTCTCCTCCTCCTCCTCCTCCTCCTCCTCCTCTTCTTCTTCTTCTCCTCTTCTTCCTCTCCTCCTCCTCCTCTTCTTTTTCTTCTCCTCCTCCTCTTCCTCCTCCTGCTTCTATTTCTTCTTCTTCTCTCTGGCATTCTGGCAGTGACATCTCCCCAGAGGGGCGTAGCAGGGCCAGGAAACGAATTTCAATGAACCCTTGAAAGAGTTTAAAATTTTCATGTCGGACTTCAATTATTCAGGAGTTCTGGAAAGAGAGTTTCAAGATTCACAGGGGAGAAAGAGCTGTGACTGCGTTTCGTTTGCCAGGGGGACGCTTATTTTTAGAGTTCCCCAGTTCAGGTTCGATTCTGCTCGACTTCAGCAAGAAGATATTCCGGGGGAAATGCAGGTTTCTTTAAGCGTAGCTGGCAGCAGGGATTTCAGCCGTGTGACAACTTGGAGATCAAAGAGCTTGCAGATTTATTTTCATTTAAAGAGACCGAGATCGGAGAGCAGGGGAAAGGAATTATAAACCCGGCGACAACGCAGAGCAAGGGAGATGGATTTTCTTAAAAAACATAGCCTTGTTTTTCTGCAGAAGGAAAGCCTAAAGTGGGGGGGGGGAGCTGCTTTTAAAAACAGGTTTCTAGTCCTCATGGTGGCTGACACCATGTGGATGGCAACTGAATATTTCAGAATGAAATTGAGGAGGAGAGCCTTAATGAATTGGGAATGAGTAAAAATATGAAGGGCCGCGGTGACTCAGTGGCTAAGACGCTGAGCTTGTCACTCAGAAGGTCGGCAGTTCAGAGGTTCGAATCCCTAGTGCTGCGTAACGGGGTGAGCTCCTGTGACTTGTCCCAGCTTCTGCCAACCTAGCAGTTCAAAAGCACGTAGAAAAAATGCAAGTAGAAAAATAGGGACCACCTTTGGTGGGAAGGGAACAGCGTTCCGTGCGCCTTTTGACGTTGAGTCATGCCAGCCACATGACCACGGAGACGTCTTCGGACAGCGCTGGCTCTTCGGCTTTGAAACGGAGATGAACAGCGCCCCCTAGAGTCAGGAACGAGTAGCACATATGTGCAAAGGGAACCTTTACCTTTTACCTTACCTAAAAACATGAGTGTGAGATTGCAGGAAAAAGTGGTGCGGGGGGGGAGGGGGGACAGATGGATCCATTTTGGTATTCTCTCCCCCTCCCTTCCCTTTAGCATATGTTCCCAATGTCTTTTTCGTGCTTCCTTATTGGGAGCCCATTTTTCTGCTCGAGTGAACATTAAAGGAGGCAAACAATTGAAAATAGACAACGCGGAAGATTAAAGCCATAAAAGAAACGCTAAAATCAATTTCCCATGAAAATTCAGGTGCCCGGGATATATATACTCTTATTCTAAACGCGCTGCCCGAAAGCGCTAATACGAACGAAGCCATTGTTCCAGTGATGGTTAATAATCATATTAATGGCGATAAAACTCTCAGCGCCCCTTAACTCCGAAGACAACAGGTGCCAAATAAAAAGAGCAATTTTATTTGTTTTGAAAAAAGATGGTTTTTCCCACAAGGTTCAGCCTCGCCGGCATCCCACATCACTTGAAAGCTGGTCTGTCTCTTTGCACTGGCTTTACTTATGTTTCTGCCCTGTGCCAAGGCTTCTCTCCAGGGGTGGGCTTCAAAAATTTCAGCAAGGGGCTTCTCTGCCCGGTTGCTGGGTGGGCGTGGGCGTGGTGGGTGTGGCCTAGTTGCCTCCTGCACCACGGCGGGTGGTGGTGGTCATTTTTGCCCTCCCCGGGCTCCAGGGGTTTTCCTCAAGCATCCAGGAGGGTGAAAACAGCCTCCCCAGGCTCTGGAGGCCAAAAACGGGCCCATTTCCGGCCTTCCCAAATTTCCAGTAGGCCCATTTTTTGCCCTCCCTGAGCCTCCACACATGTCCTGACCTTACCTGCATCTAAAACAGGCCGCATGGGGACTCCTGGGAGGGGCGGGGTGGAGTGGGCGGGGCCAGCCAGGAGTGGGATTTGGGGATTCCCCGAACTGCACAGAATCTTAGCTAGAGGTTCTCCCGAACCCGTGCGAACCCCGCAACAGCCCATCCCTGCTCCTCTCCTCCATGACCTGGTAGACCTGTAGTTCCTAAAATTCACGGTAATGTAAGCCCCTTGCAACGCCAAAGGAATTTGCCTGATTCCCGCCTAGCAACCAGAACTAATGATTCACCAGGACTCGGGAAAACTAATATAAACAGACCACGGTTAATCATTAAAACACATACATACACAAATCACACACTCAAGGTTTTCCCTGTCTCAGTTGCTTGGGCTGTTTCCCCCACTCCAGTCTCCTAATCCTCTTGGTTGCTCTTCTCTGCACTCTTTCTAGAGTCTCCACATCTTTTTTTACATCGTGGCGACCAAAACTGGATGCCGGATTCCAAGTGTGGCCTTACCAAAGCCTTATAAAGTGGTCTCAACACTTCACCTGATCTTGATTCCATCCCTCTGTTGATGCAGCCTAGAACTGCGTTGGCTTTTTTGGCAGCTTCTTTCCAGGGCACATTTTCCAATCGTCGTCTTCTTCTGCGCAACAGTTGTGCCAGCTGGCCGTGCCTCTCCTTTTTTTTTTTTTTTTTTCAGACGGTTGGCATGCAAGGCGGGGTCTCTATCCACGCAACCCCTCGCCGGCTCGCGCTGGGACAAACACGTCTTTTCTTCTTTCTGCTGGAAGAGTTGCCAGGCCTGGCTTTCTTCCCAGAGCACAGAGCTCTCTGCGAGACAGAACATAAACCCTCAATTGTCTGTTGCTTGCCGGGGTAGGTTTGCAGGGGCTTTGTCACAGAAACGGCTCCCCCCCCCTCCTTCCCTTCTCCATCCCCCTTAGATATTTTGCACACAGCGGCCGGAGGGGGAGCGGCCAGGCACTGAGAAATGAAAGCGGAGAAAGGGGATCTCTCAATCGTGTTTTGTCTTTCCCACTTTTGGAAGCTTTGTTAAAAAGAAGATGGCTGGACTTCAGCTGAAGAGGCTGTTCGCCCAGCATCTGAAGGGGGCTGAAAACAGGGCTTCAAAAATTTGAGCAAGGGGTTCTCTGCCTAATTGCTGGGTGGGTGTGGCCATGGTGAGCGTTGCCTAGTCAGCCTCCTGTACATTTTTGCCCTCCCCAGGCTCCAGAGGCTTTCCTTGGGCGAAAACAGCCTCCCCAGGTTCCAGAGGCGCTCTGGAGGCTCGAAATGGGCCCGTTTCAGGCCTTCTCAAACTTCCAGTAGGCCCGTTTTTCACCCTCTTGGAGCCTCTGCCCGCCTCCTGCACTTATCTGCATCCAAAACGGGCCGTGTGGGGATTCCTGGGAGGGGCGGGATGGAGTGGGCGGGGCCAGCCAGGATTGGGATTTGGCGGTTCTCCGAACTGCACAGAATCTTAGCTAGAGGTTCTCGCGAACCCCCAGCAGCCCATCCCTGGCTGGAAACCACCCAAAGCGGGAAACCTTTTAGACAAAGATCCCCAGATGAAATTTGGGTCTTTTCTTTCGTGTGAGGAGAAAGCTTATGATCTTACAATCACAAAGAGAAAGACAGAGAGCGAGAGAGGGAGACAGAGAAAGAGAGAGAGAGAGAGAGGGAGACAGAGACAGACAGAGAGAGAGAGACAGACAGACAGACACAGAGAGAGACACAGAGAGACACAGAGAGAGACAGAGACACACAGAGAGAGACAGAGAGACAGAGAGAGACACGGAGAGAGAGAGAGAGAGAGAGAGAGAGAGAGAGAGAGAGAGAGAGAGAGAGAGAGAGAGAGAGAGAGAGAGACGGATGGATGGATGACATTTTAAACCTATGGGCTTAAACTCTATGTCAACAAACACCGTAGCTAAGAATACCAGATTCTGGATGCCAGAAACTGGGAAAGTCTATTTTGCTTTCCTCTTCCCAATCCATTTTCAATTCCAAAGAAAAATGCAACAGATAAAAATTGATGCTTCGTGCAGGAGGACCCTTAAGTGGTTGGCGTGAAGCTCTCTTATCAATTCAGCCCACGGTTTCATTGATTTTGAACTGGTGTGTTTGATAAAAGTCAGATTATTATTTTTTGCGTGCGTGCTCCCTTACCCCCTAAAAGTACAAGGAAGCCTAATCTTCAGGCTGAGCAGGTGAAATTTCACGTTTTTGTTATCATGTCCATTTCACGACTCATTTAACAACAATTCAGATGGGCTCCCAGGAGAGATGGACGGCTGAAAGAGTTTGTGAGTGATTCCTCCTCGTGCTTAACAATTGGACGACGAGCTCCTGGGGAAAAAAAACAACAACCTCAGATAATTTCAACTTAAAATAACTTCAAAGCAGATAGCCTCATAGGGAAAACGTAACCATGCTGCTCACCGTTTTCTCCCCAAAACAGAAAGGAATTATTGATTGATTGATTGATTGATTGATTGGTTCGATTTATATGCCGCCCTTCTCTGGAGACTCAGGGCGGCTTACAATGCGTTAAGCAATAGCCTTCCTACTTTTGTATATACCTGCTTAGTAGGGCTTTTGCCCACCCCCCAAGCGGTGTTCTTTTTTTTATACAAAGTCAGCTTATTGCCCCCCACAATCCGGGTCCTCATTTTACCTACCTCGGAAGGATGGAAGGCTGAGTCAACCTTGAGCCTGGTGAGATTTGAACTCACAGTAATTGCAGGCATCTAAGTGCTACTTAACAGCACTTTAGTCCGCTGCACCACCGAGACTCTATTGGGAAGAACGATAGGATGGGGGGACCGTGGCGGGGGACGGGGGAGAGAAGAAGTGCAGCATCGCATGTAAATTTGGAAGGGGTCTTGAAGATCATCTAGTCCTGCGATGGCGATACGTATGACACGCGTGCCACAGCTGGCATGTAGAGCCGTCTCTGTTGGCACACGAGCCGTCGCCCAGCTCAGGTCCACTGCGCATGCCCACAAGTGCCTCCCGCCGGGCAGCTGATGTGTAGGGGGTGGGGTGCATGTGGGAGATGCACATGTATGCACGTGCAGGGGGTGGGGGGAGCACGTGTGTTCTGGAAGTGTGGAAACGGGCCATGTCCGGCCTCCAGAGGGCCTCTGGAGGCTGGGGGAGGCTGTTTTCACCCTCCTGGAGGCTCAAGAAAAGCCTCCGGAGCCTGGGGAGGGCAAAAACAACCTCCCTGCCTAGCTGTGGTGCAGGTGGCTAAAATTTTTGAATCCCATCCCTCGTGCAAATGTGTGGGGGGCAGGGTGGTCATGTGCGCATACGCGGGGGGGGGTTTGGGGGTATGTGCATATGCAGGGGACACACACTGCATTATGGGTGCTGCCACGCTCACTGTTGCGCCCACCAACGGTCGCATTTTTAGCACCCGAAGAGAAAAAAGTTAGCCTTTGCTGATCTAGTCCAATGCAGAATCTGTTACCGTATCAGAATGGAAGATTTCTTTAGGAGGATGGGTGATATGACCTCAACCCCCCAACGCCCTCCCAGAAGGTCCTTTTCGGCACCGAGTGCCCAAACCAGAACACGCATGCATGCGTGCACCGGCCAGCTGGTCTTCGGGTTTCAGGCACACGCATGTGTGCCATCCAGCTGGTCTTCATGGGCACCGGGGTACCAGAAAATGGCCTGAAAAACAGTAAAAAAACAGGCAATTTGGGGGGCATTTTCGAGCCTTTTTCTGGACCATTTTCACACCATTTTTTGGGTGTTTTCAGGCCTAAAACAGGCCTGAAAAAATGGCCTGAAAACAGCCTGAAAAATGGCCTGAAAACAGCTGGAAAAAATCGCTGGAAAATAGCCGGAAAAAGCAGCCGGAAAACAGCCTTAAAAAACGGCTTGAAAACAGCCTTAAAAAACAGCCGGAAAACAGCCTGAAAAAACAGCCGGAAAATAGCCTTTAAAAATGGCCTGAAAACAGCCCAGAAAATGACCTGAAAACAGCCTGAAAAAAGCCTTAAAAAATGACCCAAAAAAAGCCTGAAAAAACGGCCTGAAAACAGCCTGAAAAAACAGCCTTTAAAAACGGCCTGAAAACAGCCTGAAAAAACAGCCTGAAAACAGCCTGAAAAAAACAGCCGGAAAACAGCCTGAAAAAATGCCTTGAAAATAGCCTGAAAAAACAGCCGGAAAATAGCCTTTAAAAATGGCCTGAAAACAGCCCAGAAAATGACCTGAAAACAGCCTGAAAAAACGGCCTGAAAACAGCCTGAAAAAAACAGCCCGAAAACAGCCTGAAAAAACGGTCCGAAAAATCAGCCTGTTTTTTCGCCTTTTTCCGGGCCATTTTCAGGCTGTTTTCTGGTGCTCCGGCACCTGCGAAAACCAGCTGTCCGGCATGCATATGTGTGCCGGAAACCAGAACAACAGCTGACAATGGTGCACGTACCCACAGAGAGGGCTCTGCTTGCCACAGGTTCGCCCTCACGGGTGTACGGTCTCCTGCTCGGGCGGGGGTTGGACTAGATGACCTACTAGGTCCCTTCCAACTCTGTTAATCTGTCTCTCTCTCCTGTAACCCCCCAGGAGGGGCAGTTCCTGCAGGCTCATCCCCCCTCGCCGAGGATTCCCCCCCCCCCTCGCAGGTTCAAAGAATATTATCTCCCCTTCCCTTCCCTGCCCTTCCCCCAAAATAGCCCCTTCGTGTTACGGGATATTATAAGCTGCTTTAAATCCAACCCCAGGGCCCGCCGCACGGGAAGCGGGAGTCGGGTTGCCGACCCGTTGCGTCACCGCCTGGGCACGCTTCCCCTCCCCCTCTGCCCCAAAAAGGCCTTGGGGTCACGGTGAGAAGCTCCCTCGTGCCCCCACCACGACGTCGACGGCCTTGGGAGTCAGCTTCCCTTCGTGGCCGGATCGGTTTTCCGAGCCACTTGGCACCTTGGGCAAAGGGGTTTCCCCCCTTCCCGCTTCCTCAAGGTTGTATCCTGTTCTTTGGCAATTCTTTTGCAAGGCAGAGGGAATCCCGGTCCCGCCTAGCTTTGCTCAGATGCCGGGTTTGGTTACGTGCTGTACCAACAGAGGCGCTCAGGGGGGACACACAAGCTTGGGGGGGGGATATGCATCCAAGGCTGGGGGCCACCTGTTCTGAATTCTGCCCCATAGGGAGGATGGGCGGGTGTGGGGCCGGGCCTGAGCAGAAGTCTCTCTCTTCCCAGCCAGTCCAAATTGTAAAGGGAGGAGAGGGGGAGGCAAAGACAGGCTGCAGCCGTGAGTTGGATTGAATTAAATGGGGGTGGGTGGTGGGGGGTCACCGTGTGCTTGCTATGATGGAGAAGGCCCACCACGAATTGAACTTTCACTAGAGTTGAGTTTATTCATTGATGCACAGAGATCCCCAAAACTAGATTTCTGTGCTGGTGTGCGGTTCCAGGAATAGTCTTTAATAGTTCTGGGTAAAAATAGATTATGAATGTGTGTGTGGATGGATAGATAGATAGATAAATAGATAGATAGATGATAGATGATAGATAGATAAATAGATAGATGATAGATAGATAGATAGATAGATAGATAGATAGATAGATAGATAGATACAGACGGAAGGGAGGGAGGGAGGGAAGGAAGGAAGGAAGGAAGGAAGGAAGGAAGGAAGGAAGGAAAAATAGCTGAAGGAGGAGGGAGGGAGAGAAGGAAGGAAGGAAGGAAGGAAAAATAGATGAAGGAGGAGGGAAGGAAGGAAGAAAGGAAGGAAGGAAGGAAAAATAGCTGAATGAGGAGGGAAGGAAGGAAGGAAGGAAGGAAGGAAAAATAGTGGAAGGAGGGAGGGAGGGAAGGAAGGAAGGAAAGAAAAATAGCTGAAGGAGGAAGGAAGGAAGGAAAAATGGCTGAAGGAGGAGGGAAGGAAGGAAGGAAGGAAGGAAGGAAAAATAGTGGAAGGAGGGAGGGAGGGAAGGAAGGAAGGAAAGAAAAATAGCTGAAGGAGGAAGGAAGGAAGGAAAAATGGCTGAAGGAGGAAGGACAGAGGGAAGGAAGGAAGGAAGGAGGGAAGGAAGGAAGGAAGGAGGGAGGGAAAAATAGCTGAAGGGGAAGGAAGGAAGGTTCAAAGATGATGGATGGATGGGTGAGGGGAAGGAAGATTTAAAGATGGTTGATCAGATCCGATTAACAGAGTTGGAAGGGACCTTGTAGGTCATCTAGTCCAACCCTCCCGCCTACCCAAGCAGGAGACCCTACAACCATTTTTGACCGATGGCACTCCGGTCTCTTCTTGAAAGCCTCCAGTGATGAAGCTCCCACACCTTCCGAAGGCAACTTCTCTTCCATGGATTGACGGATAGAAGTTCTTTTCACCTTTCAAGAATTGTTATTGTTCTTGTTGTTGTTCTTGTTGTTTGACTGGGGTCTTTGGAGCAATTCATTTGACACAGTCTCAACGCTGCAAGGTGGAAAATTGTAAAAAAAAAAAAAGAAAAAAAAAGGCCTCCCTTGTGCTGCCAACACACAAACACACACAAACACACACAGACACACTGCCCTTGCCTTTCTCGCGAGCTTCTTTGGACACTCTCTTCGCCCCCTCCTTTTGCGACTCGTTGTGTGTTGTTGGCAAAGGGACAATCCATTTAGAGCCTGCCAAGCTCCTGAATGGCTCCTTTTGCACAAGAGGGTGGAAATTTGGTGGTGGAGTGTGGGTGGAGGATATGAGGGCAGCGGAGTCCATTCTCTCCCCACCCACCCTTTCCTACTCCCGTTTGCAACAAAGCTTGTGCTTCTCTGGACATCCCAATGTTGTGGGTTTCTCTGAGGCGTCCGGCTCGGTTCCGCCTGCCCTGGCCGAGCGGGCTTTGATGAACCGGGTATAGGATACCAGCGGCTCCTTTGATCTTCCGGAGTCAGAGATGGCCAACATGCGAGACAAGAATTTGGAATCTGCCTTGCTCTGCCAAGCTATGCCTAGCATGCAAACTGTCATTTTTTTTCCCCCTGGTGGCTCGTTCCTTCCTGTGTAAATGGCTGCAAGGAAGAAACGCTGCCCCCTGGTGGCTCATGTGAAGCAGACGAATGCAGGGAAACCATATTAGAAGAGAAGAGAAGAGGAATAAGAGAAGAGGAGAGGAGAAGAGAAGAGAATACAATAGAAGAGAAGAGAAGAGGAATAGAAGAGAAGAGAAGAGAAGAGGAATAGAAGAGAAGAGGAATAAGAGAAGAGGAGAGGAGAAGAGAAGAGAAGAGAATACAATAGAAGAGAAGAGAAGAGAAGAGAAGAGGAAGAGAAGAGAATACAATAGAAGAGAAGAGGAATAGAAGAGAAGAGAATACAATAGAAGAGAAGAGGAATAGAAGAGAAGGGGAATAGAAGAGAAGAGGAATAGAAGAGAAGAGAAGAGGAATAAGAGAAGAGAGGAGAGGAGAGGAGAGGAGAAGAGAAGAGAATACAATAGAAGAGAAGAGAAGAGAAGAGAAGAGAAGAGAAGAGGAATAGAAGAGAAGAGAAGAGAAGGGGAATAGAAGAGAAGGGGAAGAGAAGAGAAGAGGAAGAGAAGAGAATACAATAGAAGAGAAGAGGAATAGAAGAGAAGAGAAGAGAATACAATAGAAGAGAAGAGAAGAGAAGAGAAGGGGAATAGAAGAGAAGGGGAATAGAAGAGAAGGGGAATAGAAGAGAAGAGAAGAGAAGAGAAGAGAATACAATAGAAGAGAAGAGAAGAGAAGAGAAGAGAAGAGAAGAGAAGAGAAGAGGAATAGAAGAGAAGAGAAGAGAATATAATAGAAGAGAAGAGAAGAGAAGGGGAATAGAAGGGGAATAGAAGAGAAGAGAAGAGGAAGAGAAGAGAAGAGAATACAATAGAAGAGAAGAGGAAGAGAAGAGAAGAGGAATAGAAGAGAAGAGAAGAAGAAGAGAAGAGAATACAATAGAAGAGAAGAGGAATAGAAGAGAAGGGGAATAGAAGAGAAGAGAAGAGAAGAGGAATAGAGGAGAAGAGAAGAGGAATAGAATAGAATAGAATAGAATAGAATAGAATAGAATAGAATAGAATAGAATAGAATAGAATAGAATAGAATAGGAGCCTGGTGGTGCAGTAGACTAAACTACTGTTAAAGTAGTATTTAGCTGCCAGCTGCCTGCAATTACTGCGAGTTCAAATCTCACCAGGCTCAAGGTTGACTCAGCCTTCCATCCTTCCGAGGTAGGTAAAATGAGGACCCGGATTGTGGGGGCAATAAGCTGACTTTGTATTAAAAAAAAGAACACCGCTTTGGGGGTGGGGCCGAAAGCCCTACAAAGCAGGTATATACAAAAGTATGAAGGCTATTGCTTAAAAAGCATTGTAAGCCGCCCTGAGTCTCCGGAGAAGGGCGGCATATAAATCGAACCAATAAATAAATAAATAAATAAACTTATTTTTAGAGGAAGGATAGATATGGGAAACTGCATCTCACTGGTGTTTTTCCAGAGGACCAAATAAAAGTTTTTTTCTGGCTCTCTTGTCACCCCCCCCCCACCCCTTCTCCCCCCCCCCCCACCCCCTGAGTGGAAGCCCATTGGCAGCCCCCTTTGAACTGTCTTTCTGGAAAAAGTACTGTCCAATACTGCCCCCTGGTGGCTATGAAGCAGAACGCACCTTTTTCCTATCTTCTCTTTTCCTCAATTAACCCGCACTCCTAGACTTACGGCTGTCAAGTTTCGAGGTCGTCTCAAATAAATTGCATTTCAAACAAAGTCTTTGAAGAAAAACAATTGAGTCCAACATTTCCAAAGGCTAAGCAAGGCTGCCGTTAAGTGAGTCACGCCCCATTTTATGACCTCCTTTGCCATGGTTGTTAAGCAAAACACATGACCCACCCCTACCCCCACCCCCAGAACAGGGCAATCCTCGTATTTATACCAGAAATGTTGATCGCATGACCATGGGGATGCTGTAATGGTCACGAGTCTGAGTAACTTCAAACGGTCATTAAACGAATGGTTGTAAATTGAGGATTGCCTGTATTCACAATTCTTCTACCTCCTCGCATTCCAGGGCTGTGTGCACTGTATTAACAAGGGTAAAAGAGCACAATTTTCATGCAAAACACACACACACACACACACGTTTGTATTGTTCTATAACAAACTTTAGGGTTTTCTTGTACCGTGTCTAGAAAAATGGGATGGCTGATTTATTATTAAGAAGCCATACAGAAATGCATGATAAGATTGGGGTTGGACTAGAAGACCTCCAAGGTCCCTTCCATCTCTGTTATTCTATTCTAAAAACAGGACAGAATAGGATAGGATAGGACAGGATAGAATGAATAGAATGGAATGGAATGGAATGGAATGGAATGGAATGGAATGGAATGGAATGGAATGGAATAGAATAGAATAGAATAGAATAGAATAGAATAGAATAGAATAGAATAGAATAGAATATGGGATTGGATGGGACGGAACAGAACAGAACAGAACAGAGCAGAACAGAATGTGGAATGGAATAGAATAGAATCATTCCCAACTCTAGGGGGCAGTGCTCATCTCCATTTCAAAGCCGAAGAGCCAGCGCTGTCCGAAGACGTCTCCGTGGTCATGTGGCCGGCATGACTCAATGCCAAAGGCTCACGGGACGCTGTTATCTTCCCACAATAAGGTGGTCCCTATTTTACTACTTGCATTTTTTTTTACGTGCTTTCGAACTGCTAGGTTGGCAGAAGCCGGGACAAGTCACGGGATTTCATTCCATTACACGGCACGAGGGATTCGAACCGCTGAACTGCCGACCTTTCGACCAACAAGCTCGGCGTCTTAGCCACTGAGCCACCGCGTCCCTTAGATCCTTATGTGATGCCAGTTCTTGATATATGATCATCTGTGGCCTGTTATCTGTCAGGTTTTGAGGTCATCTCAAATAAATTGCATTTCAAACAAAGTCTTTGAAGAAAAATTCCCATTTATTAAGCACGACATTCTGCCTCCGACTCATCGAAGCCAACACTGACTTCCAGACTCCAAACCTTCCCTTTCCGTTCCCCACTCCCCTGCACTCATTGGCCAAGTCATTCTACCCCTAATCTACCGCTCCAGCTCAAAGGAATTTCCCCCCCCCTCCCATCCCATCTCCTAGGGGATATTATCTCCAGGGAAAATAAGTAGGTGAAAAGTCAAACGTCCCTTTCCAGACGCCTCCGCTTCTCCTTCTTATGTCAGCACTAGAGTAAATGCAGCTTGAAGTACTGACATCATCCTATTTTAATTTCTGCCCTGCACTTAATCCTATGCCATCTCCGGGGATCAGACCTGCATTCCCCACTTTTTGGTGACTCCCTCTTTTTTTTTTTTTTTTTTTTCCTACAAGCCACAAAACTTTTTTACTTTTCACTCTTCTCCATGGGGTTTGACGACCTTTTGCTCCAGCTTTTGTGCCTTGCAGGCGCTGTTTGCTTGACTTACGACCATTTGTTTAGTGACCGTTTCGACGTTAACAGCGACCTAACTGGAGCAAAGCAAAACGGGGGGAAGCCATACTCACTGAGCGATTCGCTCAAACAACTGTGATGATTTGCTTAGCAGGTCACAAAATGCGGCAAAACCTCCCTTAAACGGCTGCTTTGTTTAGCAAAGGAAATTTGGGGCTCAACTTTGGTCGTAAGACGAGGACTACCTGTATTCTTGCCCATTGGTTTGCCAACTCTGCTTTAGTTGTAAGATCTCTGAATGGCCACAAGGTGGCGGTATTGTCTAGTACAAGGAAAAGGATGCTGTTTATTTATACTGCATCCCAGATTTTATATCAAGGTAATCAAAAAACTCAGAAGGGGCTACAGATTTTCAAGTTCTCATTCAAAAGTTAAAAGGTCCGGTGGTTTATATTTCTTTCTTTGTATGTTTCACTAAGCTCTGCTCTGTTTCTCCCCCTGGCTTTTAGGAACACATTTATTTATTTATTTTTTGCTGGTGCCATGGTAATCTTCCTAACAATTTTGCTACTGCTTAAGACTGAATCGAGAGTGTTTTCATATCAACTGAAGAGAATATTTGTAGCTCAGGGTTGCGCTGTGAGGTCCTTGGTGCTCTCTGAGCTTGGGGCATATATTTATTAAAGAGTTTTACAAAAAGAAAAAAAATTTTACAAATATTTCCTCGTCCCCCTCCTCCCTTCCTTACACCCCCCCCGAACTTCCCAGAACAAAATACAGGGTGTCACAATCATATGCTAAACTAAGCTAATTAACTAAGGATTCCTATCCCCTCCTTCACACTTTAACTCCCCTTTTACTTAACTAAATATAAATACTCTTTAATTTTTCTATTCATTCATAAGCTCTTTGATACTTTTTAGTCCGATATTTGTTTTGAATATAATCAATCCATCTTCTCCATTCCGATATATATCTTTCTTGTGAATGATCTTTCAAACATGCTGAAATCTTCGCCATTTCTCCCAGATTCGCTACTTTTAATTCTTCAGTAGCAGGCAAATCTTCCTTCTTCCATTATTGGAAGAAGGAGGAGGAATATTTAGAAGAAGAGCATTTGAAGGGACCTTGGAGGTCTTCTAGTCCAACCCCCTGCTTAGGCAAATCTTAAGCAGGAAACCCTACACCACTTCAGACAAATGGTTGTCCAACATCTTCTTAAAAACTTCCAGTGTTGGAGCATTCACAACTTCTGGAGGCAAGTTGTTCCACGGATTAATTGTTCTCACGGTCAGGAAATTTCTCCTTAGTTCTAAGTTGCTTCTCTCCTTGATTAGTTTCCATCCATTGCTTCTTGTCCTGCCTTCAGGTGTGTTAAGGATATTGTTGTTGTGTTATCAACCAGCAGAGTGTAGAGCACAGAGAAACGTTGCTGAGAGCAATGAATTAACAGATGTGCAAACTGGTTTATCAAAAGTTTACTTTATAGTGAAAAAATAATCTCGTAGTCTTTAAATCAATCCAAGTCTTTTCCAGTTAAATCAGTCCAGTGATACAAAAATCTTCTTACCATACAAACAGTAGTTGGTTAGAATAACAAGTTCACTCTGGTAACAAACCACGATGGTAGCAGATCCATCCAACAATAATAGCACAATGATAGCAACTCCTCACACAATGGTAGCATATCATCAACTGAATACAGTACCTTTCTTAAATACGTTTACAACTAGTGATTATCTAATTACAGCATGACTCAGCATTACAATGAATCAGCAGTAAAACTTTAAAGTCACACAATACATATTCATATTAAAGTCACAGAACACATATATTGCCTGGACAACCTGTTAGGCTCAAACCATATCCTAACAAGATGCTTTGGAGAATAGCTTGACTCCCTCTTCTTTGGGGCAGCCCCTGAGATACTGGAAGATGCTATCATATCTCCCCTCATCCTTCTTTTCATTAAACTAGACATACACAGTTCCTGCAACCATTCTTCGTATGTTTTAGCCTCCAGTCCCCTAATTGTCTTGGTTGCTCTTCTCTGCACTCTTTCTAGAGTCTCCACATCTTTTTTACATTGTGGTGACCAAAACTGGATGCAGGATTCCAAGTAGGGAGAAGGGAAGGGTAGGAGAGAGGGACTGTGTGGTCCTTGGTGTTTTTTGAGCTTGGTGATTTTTTGGGGGGATAGATGTTTCATTACCAAACTAGGTAACATTATCAGTGCTAGAAAGGAGTGGGGTTTGGAGGAGGAAGAGGCAGAAAGAGGGAAGGAGGGAGGCTTCTTCAGCTCTTCTCTTCTCTTCTCTGGCATCTTCTTCAGAGCTGAAAAAGCTTCTGGGACGAGAAGCGAAACCTCTTCAAAGAAAAAACAGAAAGTTCAGTTGCCTCTTGAAAAAAAAATAGCATTTTTGGGTCCTACCTTGGTCTTGTCACCTGGCGTCTCCAGGTGGGCTCACTTCAGAGGTCCCGATGGCCCTGACTCTGTTACCCTCGTGCAAAATTTGCAACCAACCTTAGAACTAAGGAGAAATTTCCAGAAAGTGCGAACAATTAACCAGTGGAACTCCTTGCCTCCAGAAGTTGTGGATGTGCGCCAACACTGGAGGTTTTTAAGAAGAGACTGGGCAACCATTTGTCTGAAGTGGTATCGGGTTTCCTGCTTGAGATTTGGACTAGAAGACCTCCAAAATCCCTTCCAACTCTGTTATTCTATTAAGGTCTGGTTGTCTTCCCGAATACACAGTCCAGGAAGCTAAGGTTGAGCTCTATTTTGGCCCACATTTCTTTTTAATTAGGATGTATTATATTATTCAGATGTCACGGTCATTGCTCCTGACCCTTCTTTTAAGCTAATCTCCAAGTTGGCCCTGTTTTGACAATGGGCAGCCTTTTATCCTATTATTTCAATAAAATAAAATCACATGCCAATTTCCTTCAATTAGCAGCTAATGGGAGAAGGCCACAGCTGTCTTGCGGGATCCTGTATAATAACATCCACTTTAAGGGATTTTTTTATTTTATTTTATTTGGCTCCGGAGGCAAGTGGGGATGGAGGAATTGCTGGAGTTAGGCTTCCCCAAAGACCTTTCAGGTCAAGGACCCATTAGCAATCTTGTGCTTTTAAGGAGATGGTTTTTTTAAACATTCAGATTTGGTGGGATCGTGGAGGGAAAGAAGCGGAGGCTTCCAAACCACCTCGAGGGGTGCATCTCTATTTATTGGGATGTTTTATTTGCCTTGCTCCTTGGTGGATGGCTTGCGAGCCACGCATTTCATAAAAAAGGCATTAACGCAAAGCCCCAGCTGTAAAAAAAAGTGGCTTTTAAGAGAGTTGTGAAAATAAATATGGGTTGAGTCCCTGCTCTAAACCGTAATAAAAAAGAGGACTTAACTTCAGCCCTGGTACAATTGATGCCATAAATGAGGACTCCGTCTTGAAAACAGCTGTACAGAGAATAGATTTTAAAAAAAATATTTGTGGAAGGACCAGCAAAACTTCTCCTTTTTTTTAAAAAAAAAAAATTTGATTTATATGCCGCCCTTCTCCGGAGACTCAGGGCGGCTTACAATGCATTAAGCAATAGCCTTCATACTTCTGTATATTTATACAAAGTCAGCTTCTCTTTCTTTCTTTCTTTCTTTCTTTCTTTCTTTCTTTCTTTCTTTCTTTCTTTCCTTCCTTCCTTCCTTCCTTCCTTCCTTCCTTCCTTCCTTCTTCCTCTTCCTTTCTCTTTCTTTTCTAAATTTGATTTAAATGCCGCCCTTCTCCGGAGACTCAGGGCGGCTTACAATGCGTTAAGCAATAGCCTTCATACTTTTGTATATTTATACAAAGTCAGCTTCTCTTTTTCTTTCTTTCTTTCTTTCTTTCTTTCTTTCTTTCTTTCTTTCTTTCTTTCTTTCTTTCCTTCCTTCCTTCCTTCCTTCCTTCCTTCCTTCTTTCTCTTTCTTTTCTTTTTTTTAAAAATTTGATTTATATGCCGCCCTTCTCTGGAGACTCAGGGCGGCTTCCAATGCGTTAAGCAATAGCCTTCATTCTTTTGTATATTTATACAAAGTCAGCTTATTGCCCCCATAATCTGGGTCCTCATTTTACCTACCTTAGAAAGGATGGAGGGCCAAGTCAACCTTGAGCCTGGTGAGATTCAAACTTACAGTAATTGCAGACAGCTGGTGTTAATCACAATGTTTTTAGTCTGCTGAGCCACCAGGCCCTTTATTTCTCCCCTTATTCCTAAGGCAGGGGTCAGCAACCTGCAGCTCTGGAGCCAGACATCCCCTGATAATAAGCCCAATCGGGCTTTTGAGTACATGCACTAAAAATAACACACGCACCCCGAAAATAAGCCCTCCCTGAAAATATTTAAATGCATGTGCAGCCTGTCCCTGCCATTTTCTCTGGTTAGGGTTAGGGAGACAGAGCTGGATATCAGGTAAGACAGCAAGAGGAGCCCCATCTTGCTCCATGTGCAAGAGGAGAGGAGAGGAGAGGAGAGGAGAGGAGAGGAGAATAATGGAATGGAAAAAAATAGGAATTAGGAAGAGGAGAGGAGAGGAGAGGAGAAAAGAAGAGAAGAGAAGAGAAGAGAAGAGAGGAATGGAATGGAATGGAATGGAATGGAATGGAATGGAATGGAATGGAATGGAAAATAATAGGAATAAGGAAGAGGAGAGGAGAGGAGAGGAGAAAAGAAGAGAAGAGAAGAGAAGAGAAGAGAAGAGAAGAGAAGAGAAGAGAAGAGAGGAATGGAATGGAATGGAAAATAATAGGAATAAGAAAGAGGAGAGGAGAGGAGAAGAGAAGAGAAGAGAAGAGAATAATGGAATGGAAAATAATAGGAATAAGGAAGAGGAGAGGAGAGGAGAGGAGAGGAGAGGAGAAGAGAAGAGAAGAGAAGAGAAGAGAAGAGAAGAGAAGAGAAGAGAAGAGAAGAGAATAATGGAATGGAAAATAATAGGAATAAGGGAGAAGAGAAGAGAAGAGAGGAATGGAATGGAATGGAAAATAATAGGAATAAGGGAGAAGAGAAAAAGAGAAGAGAAGAGAATAATGGAATTGAAAATAATAGGAATAGAATAGAATAGAATATTGGAATGAAGAATGGAATGGAATGGAATAGAAGAGAATAGAAGAGAAGAGAAGAGAAGAGAAGAGAAGAGAAGAGAAGAGAATAATGGAATGGAAAATAATAGGAATAAGGGAGAAGAGAAGAGAAGAGAAGAGAAGAGAGGAATGGAATGGAATGGAATGGAAAATAATAGGAATAGAATAGAATAGAATATTGGAATGAAGAATGGAATGGAATAGAATAGAATAGAATAGAATAGAATAGAATAGAATAGAATAGAATAGAATAGAATAGGAAAGTAAAGAATGGAATGGAATGGAATGGAATGGAATAGAATAGAATAGAATATTGGAATGAAGAATGGAATAGAATAGAATAGAATAGCAGAGTTGGAAGGGACCTTGGAGGTCTTCTAGTCCAACACCCTGCTGAGACAGGAAATGCTACACAAATAATAAGACCTCCCCGAAAATAAGCCCAAGCACTTATTTCGTGGGGTCAAAAAAAAATATAAGACAGGGTCTTATTTTCGGGAAAACACGGTAATAACAGACAGGTCACCTTTTCATCTTAGCCTCTCCGAACAGGGGCCATTAAATATATTTAGCGTTCATTGTTGGACTGCAGGCTTTTTAAATTCGGGTTTGAATCAGGAACATAAATGGATTTTTTTTTTTCTCCGATATAGGCTCGCTGGCAGGATGGTGGAGAAAAAGCTTTCAAGGGATGTAACGGAGCAGGCTGGCTTTCTTTTTTGGGGGTGGGGTGGGGGGGGGGAAACACAGAGGTTATTGTGCAGGAGAGGCCAAGCACAAATGGTACCATCTGTTTTGTTTTAGTTTTTTCCTCCCCGTCCTTTCTTCCAAGGTCTTAAGAAAGAATCCTAGTCCGTTGTCCCCATTTAATCAGTTAAATTGGCTTTTTCCTATCTCCCTTTTTAAACGGTTTAAGCCCAGCTTTGTGGCTGTTTGCGTAAGGCCAGGTGTGCTGCAGTGTGTTTCCATCATCATCCAGTTAGACCAGGGGTGTTCCAACTTGGCCACTTTAAGGCTTGTGGACTTCAGCTCCCAGAATTCCCTAGCCGAGTGGGGAATTCTGGGAGCTGAAGTCCACAAGTTTTTTAAAGTCACCAAGATTTAAAGTTGAGCTAGAACAGGAGTCAGCAACCTGTGGCTCTGGAGCCGCATGTGGCTCTTTCATCCCTCTGCTGCGGCTCCCTGTCACTCAAAATATGCATCACAACCGCCGATGCGTGACACCCGCTGGCAGGCGATTTATTGAGCTTTTCAACCTCCAGTAGGCCAACCATGGATAAATGCAAGAAAAGAAAAGTTTCAGAAGAAAACAGAACATTTAATTCAACTACATATGCTGGTTTTGTGGCTGCTCGAGAAATAGTCAGGCACGGGAAAGGTTTTGTGGCTCCCGGTGTTTTCTTTTCTGTGGGAAACAGGTCCAAATGGCTCTTTGAGTGTTTAAGGTTGCAGCTTTAGAGCTAGAGAATCAATAAAGAGCAGTGCCTTTATAACACATTTTTTCCCCCTTCAGGAATGTGGTTTCTCTGACAGGTGCATTAATTTCATCCTCATTTAGCGGCCACAATTGGCAACTCGGTCATTAAGCGAAGCGGTCACTATGTAGAACCACAACCGGGCGTACGAATTTAGCTCAGCTCGGCTTGGCTTTGCAAAAATTGCCCACGTGATTGCAAAGTTGAGTTTTTTCACCGGCCCGGGCATTGCAAATGGACTCTAAATGAGGACTATCGGTAGTAATCTTTTTGGGCAAAAGAACTGCTCAACAGGAGAAACAGGGTTTGCTGGAAAACTTGAAATACCGAGTAGAAGTTTGGTTTGGGTGTTTTTTTTGGGAGGGTGAAGGAGGAAATATCATTACCTCTTTCTGAGTGAAGAAAATTTAGCGATTGCCTGCTTCCAAAGGCCTTTTATAACTTTAATGCAGTCTAAATGGAAGTTTTTAAGAAGAGGTTGGACAACCATTTGTCTGAACCATTTGTAGGGTTTCCTGCCTAAGCAGGGGGTTGGACTAGAAGACCTCCAAGGTCCCTTCCAACTGTTATTCTATTCTATTCTATTCTATTCTATTCTATTCTATTCTATTCTATTCTATTCTATTCTATTCTATTCTATTCTATTCTATTCTATTCTATTCTATTCTATTCTATTCCATTCCATTCCATTCCATTCCATTCCATTCCAAATGTAATGGGCAATTACAGGATTTTTTTTGTGATCCACCCGTCTCTCTTAAAGGTAAAGGTTCCCCTCGCACATATGTGCTAGTCGTTCCCGACTCTAGGGGGCGGTGCTCATCTCCATTTCAAAGCTGAAGAGCCAGCGCTGTCCGAAGACGTCTCCGTGGTCATGTGGCCAGCATGACTCAATGCCAAAGGCGCACGGAACGCTGTTCCCTTCCCACCAAAGGTGGTCCCTATTTTTCTACTTGCATTTTTAGGTGCTTTCGAACTGCTAGGTTGGCAGAAGCTGGGACAAGTCACGGGAGCTCACCCTGTTATGCGGCACTCGGGATTCGAACCGCCGAACTGCTGACCTTTTGATCGACAAGCTCAGCGTCTTAGACCCTGAGCTACCGCGTCTCTCTTATATGTTGGTCAATTAGCCAGACGGTCGTTAAGCGAATCGGGCTGACTTTGCTCGGCAGAAGGTCCCCAAAAAGGGGGAATCGCGCGACCCCGGGACACCACAACGGTCATCAGTATGAGTCAATCGGCAAGTGTTGGAATTTTGGTCATGTGACGAGGGGATGCTCAACGGTCCTAAATGTGAAAAGGGATCCCGAGTGACTTTTTTCAGCGCCGTCGTAAACTTCGAACAGACAATGAGCTGTTGTAAGTTGAGGATTCCCTGTATTTTAACACCCTCTCCTTCACAGTGGAGAGTCCAGAGCCTGTTCTCCTCCAGAAGTAAGGAAACAAGGTAGAATGTATGATTTATTCCTTGATGGATTTTTTTACGGTAAGCTGAGGTTGCGGAGGTAACAAACAGGCAATTGTGGTTGTGACCACCAGAGGGCGTCTGGAGTGTGGTTGAAAACTGCTTTTAGAGTCAGCAACGGACGCCTTGCATGCTACAACTCCCAACTCCATTGAGCAAATGGAGGGAGGAAGGAAGGAAGGAAGGAAGGAAGGAAGGAAGAAGGAAAATAGCAATAGTTCTTAAACTTATATACCACTTCGCAGTGCTTTTACATCCCTCTCTAAACGGTTTACAGAGTCAGCCCTTTTGCCCCCCAACAATCTGGGTCCTCGTTTTACCGGCCTCGGAAGGACGGAAGGCTGAGTCAACCTTGAGCCAGTCGTTCAGGATCGAACTGCTGGCGGTGGGCAGAGTTAGCCTGCAATACTGCATTCTAACCACTGGGGAGGGAAGAAGGAAGGGAGGGAGGGAGGAAAATAGCAATAGCCTTTAGACTTATATACCACTTCGCAGTGCTTTTACATCCCTCTCTAAGCGGTTTGCAGAGTCAGCCCTTTTGCCCCCCCAACAATCTGGGTCCTCGTTTTACCGACCTCGGAAGGACTCGCAAGGCATGAGACGGCCTTCTTGATGCTTGTCTTGCAGGCAAAAAGAAAAAAAAAAGCAACTGGAGCTCCTCCTCGCAGTAAGGAAAGCTAGCGTGTCAAGGAAAACTTTTCTTTCTCTTGCATTCACTGCACGACAATCTGCCAGGCGTCTTATTTTAAGATTGAAGGCCAGAGGGATCGGCCAAATTCCTTCTTCCACCCACCCACCCCCCACCCTCCTTTCCCAGCTGTTGCCTCCATTTGCAACGGGTCAGCTTCTCCTCTCCGAAAACCCATGAAAAGAGGACCAAGGCATGCAAAAGGATAAAGCCATAAATGCCTCTTCTTTGGCCCAGCAGGAGCCCTGACTGAGCTGAGGAGGAGGGGAGGGAAGGGAAGGGAGGGGAAAGCAGATTCCTGTCTGGCGTCCCGGCTTTGCACCATTGCTGGATGCAAAATGTATTGTTTGCCACTTTCATTCTTTTCTTCTTTCCCTCCCTCCGTCCCTCCCTCCTCCCCCTTTCCTTTCAATTCTTTTTTTTCCCCCTTTTTTTTTTCTTCCCCTGGGTGAACCCAAAAGGCTGGGAAATTTAAAGCTTTTGGATTAGATCCAGCCTTTCGAAGAGAAAGGGAAAGCGACTTTTGAAGTCTTCTCAGCCCAAGGAATAGAGCTTCTGTTTAAAGTCCTTTCCTCTCCCTCACTTGGGTCTTGGAGGGGGGGTTTAATATTTCTCTTCCACCCCCCACCCCCCAAGAATCCCTTTTCAAAATATTTTTTGTTTATTATTACGGATCTGAACTTCTTTTCTGTTCTCAGATTTTGGTTGACGGGTGTGAAGTGAGGTCTGTGTGGTGAAAAAAATTCCAAATCTCTTCCAAATCTTGTTTAAAGAGGTTCTGTTGCTCCTCCTCCTCCTCCTCTTCCTCTTCCTCCTTTTCCTCCTTCTCCTCTTCCCCCTTTTCCTCCTCCTCCTCCTCTTCCTCCTCCTCTTCCTCCTCTTCCTCTTCCTTTTCCTACTTTTCCCCCCTTTTCCTCCTCTTCTTCCTCCTTTTTCTCCTTTTCCTCCTCTTCTTCTTCCACCTTTTCCTCCTTCTCCTTTTCCCCCTTTTCCTCCTCTTCCTCCTTTTCCTCCTTTTCCTCCTTTTCCTCCTCCTCCTCCTCTTCCTCCTTTTCTTCCTTCTCCTCTTCTTCCTCCTCCTCTTCCTCCTCTTCTTCCTTTTCCTCCTTTTCCTCCTCTTCTTCCTCCTCCTTTTTCTCCTCCTCCTCCTCTTCCTCTTCCTCCTCCTTTTTCTCCTTTTCCTCCTCCTCTTCTTCTTCTACCTTTTCCTCCTTCTTTTCCTCCTCCTCTTCCTCTTCTTCCTCCTCCTTTTTCTCCTTTTCCTGCTCTTCCTCCTCCTAGATTAATTCCCCATAATGCCCCAGAGCAATGCATTGCGCACCCATCCACACCCACTAGAGGAAAACAACAGGAGAAGAATTAGGACCTCTTATTTCAGGGAGCCACCATTAAAAAATAATAATAATAACAGGGTTTAAATATCTTCCACAAGAGCCCACTTCCAGATGCCCATCAGCCAGATGAGAAATAACAGGCAATTAGAAGGAGAAAAATGAGGCCGCTTCCTCTGGCTTGTTTTTATAAAAATTATATAATTATGGAAGGGGCCTCACAAGGCCATCTAGTCCAACATGCAGGGAAATCCATTTCAACCCTAGAAGTCTCCAGAGATGCCAGAGCCGCCCTTCTCTGTACGTGGACATTTCTTCTTCCCTTGGTCTCGTTCTCTTCTCTTTCTGTTGGGAATTGCACGTAGCAACTTCTTCAGCATCACACAAGCTTGGGATTGAAACAGACAAAGAAACAAAAAAAAAGGCTTGATGAAGACCAGGCTGAGTGTCCGGATGGGACTGTTGGATTTTTGTGCTTCCATCAAGAGCATCACAAAATTCGATTTGAAATTGGACAAGAGAATCAATCTCACTCCTGCTTCGTGGGCAAAGGGAAGTCCTGGGAATCTGGATTGATGTTTGTTTTTTAAGGCGATCTCTGGGTGCAGAAAGACTCCAGCTGGCGGCTTCTGAAGGCATCTCAGGATACTTCCCGGGGTCCCATCCTCACACGTCCTGCCATGCCTCCTTTGTCCAATGTCCTCGGGATTCGTCATGCGTAGCTGTAGCTTCTTGTCTTTAAAGACTTTTTGGGAAGCGGAGGAAATCTGGGTCAGATACAAGCTTTCGGGAAATTGGTCTTGTTAAGAGCGAAGAAGATGGATTTGGGAGACTCAGCCGTCCTTCCCTGGACTTCTGCATACGGGCAGGAATAGAAAAGTCCCAATGGATCCAATCAGAGTAATCCACCTCTCCTTTTTTTCCCCCAAAATAGCCAAGAAGATTTCTCTCAGAAACCCACCAACTTCAGCCTTAAAGAGGGAACCCAATTTCTCTGCGTCCTTCCGTAAACTCGAGCCAGCTTGGGGTATATTTTTTTTTTACCCCATTCTTCACTCATTGCCCCGAATCTCGGCTCCAGAAAGAAAATGCCATTTTTTCAAGACAACTTTGCCTTGTCTCTCCTGCCCCCCCACCCCCCCAATGCAGCTTGCACCTCGAGACAGCTCCGTCCAGCGCCGCTTCTCCCATCACGCCACTGTCTTTCTTTCTTTCTTTCCTTCCTTCTTTGCCTTCTTCCTTCCCGGCTCCTCGCGTTCCCCAAATCAGCTGCTCTGGCGATGCGTCTGTCTGTGGGGAAGAACCTATCACCATGTGCTGCTGAGAGGCAGAGCTCGGAGGAGTGGAGAGAAAGAGCGAGAGAGAGAGAGAGAAAGAGAGAGAGGGAGGGAAGGAAGGAAGAAGAGAAACACATAATGAATTTTGACACTGTCTCCTCCGCCCCTTTCAACATCTTGAGTTCGCAAATGAGACGCCGGGGTTGGGGGGCAGGCAGGCGGGTGGGTTGGGAGGGAGGGAGGGAGGGTGGGAAGGAGGGGAGGGGACAAGCTCTCTCTCCGCTGCCTTCCAGGGAAACAGGAACAAGTGAATGGAGCATTCATACCCAGCCCTCTCTTCTCCTCGCGCTGGAAACGCGGACAGGTGTCCACTGACTCCGGATCTGCCTTTGAAAAAGGTGGCATCAAGACCTCTGGATTTCAGAGACCGGTTAGCCTGAGGACGGGCTTTCCCACCCACCACTCGCCATCTCCAAGAAACCTGGAGGACCAGCGTTGCCCCCTTCTCTGGCTGTCTTCTCTCCCTTTGTTTTTTACAGCTTCCCCAACCCGGCTGTGCGAAGGAGAAGACCCCAGTGGCGTGGCGTGTCTCCCGTTCCTTCCTCTCCATCCCTCGCTGGCTGGCGCCTTCCTCGTTCTGCTGCCTTCTCCGGCTGCCAACCAAACATTCACGAGGTTGGGCTTTTGTTTGCCGGAGAAGAAGGATGGTCCAGCTGCTAGCTGTTTGCAGAGGGACGGCTGGCGCTGGGTAAAAGGAGGACGAAGCCGCCCCGGTGACTCAGGGGCGCTGCCGAAGAATGCCCCTCTCTTATTGTTCCGGCGTTTGCTGACTTCTCGCCCCACCCCGCACGGGGTTTAGGAAACTTGGGTCTCTCTGGCACACCCCCAGTACGGTTGCTTGGAGAGGCTGCATCCCGAAATCGCTGGACACCCTACTCCGTGGACGTCTTCAGCTCAGGCCCACCCAGTTTTTTAATTCCTAGACGTTCCCTTAATTGCAGCTCACCATCCTGAGGAGAGGGGTGTCCAAAGGAGACGTCGACGGACCTGTTTGCTCGTCCCATCGGATGCAGAAACGGCTTTCCCGAGAAGTCCAGAGGCATCGAGGCACTGCGCTGGAGGAAATCCACAGCCGAGCCCCCCCCCTCTTCTTGCTTTGCCATCCCGTGGAAAGAGGCAACGGGGGAGGATGGAGGCTGCTACCTGGGCCCTTTAACCTGTCTCCATCTCCCAAATTCTCTGCTAGCTTTCTGGGTTTACTTTAGAAGTGGCCCACGGGTGGGGGGGGGCCTCCTCCTCCTCTTTCCCCAGTTTGTCTGCTCCGTGCCTTTTTTTTCCGAGTCCCCCCACCCCGCCTGTGGTTTTAAATGACTGGAAGGAACAAGCGGTTGTAACATGAGGACCCGCTCAAGCCGCTAAGTTGATAGTTTCATAATGAAGAGAGCCACGCCTTTGGAGAACTTCTGAAGACTCAATTAACACGCTTCGTTTGCTTCGTCCCTCGTTGTTGTCTTCGGCTGGAGAAGGACCCCCGTTTTCCTTCCTTCCTGGCGTGAAGTGGACGGATCTCCAAACAATCATTATCCAGCCCCCTCCTCTCTCTCTCCCTCCCCCTCTTCCTCCGGCAGCAACCCTTCAAAAGCTGATTGAGCAGAGTTTTTGCTTCGGGGGTGTCTCTTTTTCCAATATGGGGGTGCCTTTGAGCTTTGGGCATGAGGCTTTTCTTTCGTGGAGCTAAAAGCGACCTCTTGATCCTCAGGACAGCTTCTGGGGTGACCCTAGGATCCATCCGAAGGGGTTCCCCTCCCCAAACCCTCTTGGCTTCTCTCTAGCATTGGATTATAGCCTCAAGATGTCCCGGTTCAGGACAGGCTTTCCTTACGAACGCTAAGAGCTGCTCCAGGCATGATGGAAGTCCCCGAAACTACTTAGCTAAGGACTGTCTTGGAGGAGGGCAGGCTGAGGGTTTTTTTGGGGGGGGGCACTGTGGAATCGCTGCCCTGGATCTCCCAGGGAGGGCCTGGAGCCCCATCCGCGGCATGACCGCCTGCCAGTACCCCGTGGGGCCGGGCTCCTTGGACCGAGACCGGATGTACCAGCACAAAGTCTCCTTGGTGGTCCGTTACTTCATGATCCCCTGTAACATCTGCCTGATTCTCTTAGCCACCTCCACGCTGGGATTTGCCGTCCTGCTTTTCCTCAACAATTGTAGGTGTCCGTCCCTGTCCCCGTCCCGTCCCGTCTCGTCCTGTCCCTGTCCCGTCCCTGTCCCCCCTCGGTGTTGTGGTGTTGGGAGGCGTGGGGACAGTAGGAGTTGAAACAAAGCAGGGGCCAAGGAAGGGGGGCTTTTCGGCGATAACTTGTCCCCCCCCTTTGGAAGGGGAGTTGGGAGGGTGCATCGAGGGAGGGGGCGTGGTCTCTTTTTTAGCGGGTGTGATTCCTCATCTTTGCCCAGGTGAGTCTGGACAGATGGGACCTGGCCTAATCCTGAACCGTCTCTCCCTTCCCCAATGTTTTCATTTAATGTTGAGTCCCGTGACCAGGCGCTAAATAGAGGAGCCGGGGCGTCACACGCCTGGCGGTGGCTTTGTGTGAGAAAAGGAAGCCAGCAACCTGCCTTGGCAAGTCAAACTTTGCATATTAATCAGCTCGAGGGAGATGCCTTCCTATCTACTTAGGAGCTTCCCCCCTCCCCCCCTGCTACCGGAGGTTGGATGCTGCGGGCCCTTTGATCTACTACGCCAAGATGGCTGATCAGATGATGCGCTTATCCCCCAGGTAATTGGGGAGGATGGCTGGATCTTCTGCTTAGGCAGGTAAACATTTTCCTGTCGAGCAGAAGCCCCCTCCCCCCCCCCCCCAAAAAAAAAAAACCTGCTTTCATCTCTCCGGGAGCAGAGAATTATGCTGATGTGTTTGGAATGAAAGTAAAACTCTCTCTTTCTCTCTCTCTCTCACACACACACACATACACACATACACACACACACACACACACACACACAACTGATGCTCAGCTCCACAGTCGGTGGTGTTGGGCAGAGTCCCTCTGCACTGGGTAGGCTGAAGTGGGACAATGGCTTCAGTTGCCTTCTCCAAATTCTCAATCCTGCTCAAACTTTCTCTCTCTCTCTCTCTCTCTCTCCTCCCCCTCCCTCCCTCCCCCTCCCTCCCCCTCATCTCTCATCTTTATTTCTCTCTCCCCCTCTCATTCTGTCTATCTATCTATCTATCTATCCATCCATCCATCCATCTCTATCACTATCTCTATCTCTATCTATCACCCTCTTTCTCTCTCTCCTTCTCTCTCTTTCTTTATCTATCTATCCATCACCCCCTTTCTCTCTCTCCCTCTCTCCCTCTCTCTCCCTCTCTCTATTTCTTTGTCTATCATCTATCTATCTATCTACCTATCTATCTATCTCTTCCTTCTCTCACTATCTTCTTTCGTTAGAGAAGGAAAGAAGATAGTGAGAGAAGGAAGAGATAGATAGATAGATATCTATCATCTTCTCTCTTTCTCTCATCTCTCTCTCCCCCCTCTCATCTATCTACCTACCTATCTACCTATCTATCCATCTCTATCTATCTATCACCTTCTTTCTCTCTATCCCTCTCTTTCTCCCTCTCTCCCCCTCCTCTCTCTCCCCCCTCTCCTTCTCCTCCCTCTCTTTCTTTATCTATCATCTATCTATCTATCTATCTATCTATCTATCTATCTATCTATCTATCTATCTCTTCCTTCTCTCTCTATCTTCTTTCCTTCTCTATCTATCATCTTCTCTCTCTTTCTCTCATCTCTCTCTCCCCTCTCTCTTATCTATCTATCATCTTTCCTTCTATCTCTCTCTCCTATCTTTCATCTCTCTCTCCCCTCTCTCTTATCTATCTATCAACTTTCCTTCTCCCTCCCTCTCTCTCATCTCTCTCTCTCTCTCTTTCCCCCTCCCTCTGCCGTGGTCTACTTTGAGCATCTCCAAAACGCGTTCGGTTGAGCCTTTTTGAGCAGGGCTGAATCATTGGCGTAACCCACAGGAAGTCTCAGCCAGAAACCAAAAGCCTCCCTATGTAGTGGCAGTATACCTGCTTTGGGCTGAGAGGCCCAGCCACAAAGATATGGGGGGGGGAAGGGTTTTGTGGCATGCTGGCAGGGCTCCCAGCAACATCTAAGTGGCCAGCTCGAAACAGAAGGATGAGACATGATCATTCGTGGTGATGCTTCTTGAAAACCAAACTTTGAGAAGGAGGAGATGCCTGCGGCTTGAAGCCTGCGTAGGCTAAGGCTGTGGAAGGGCTTCTGAATCTTGCAGGACCATCTGTTGCTTGATAAAGAGTCCTGTGCGACTCCAAACTCTTCCACACACCCGTCTAGTTCCACGCAATGCCCCCAATCTACCGAGTCTTCCGCGCTTGTTGCTCAGGACTTGCAAAGGCCCCCCAAAATGTCCATATGTGTGTAGCAACGTGTGGGTGGCAGAGACAACGTGGAGCCATAAAAAGGCAGGTGGCGAGAAGTCTTCTGTCTTAGTCAACACCTCCCAAAATAGTTTTGGGTAAACATCTCTGGAGTTGAGCTCTCTCGGTGGGAGTAAGATGTAGTTCAGCCTTCCCTCTCAATTGCCCTGAGGGGCCCGCTTGTTTTCTTTTGTTTTTTTCCTGCTCTCTTTCCTTTTTCTATTTGAGCTTGGACTACTGGCTGGGAGGGATCTTGCCGAGAGATCTCACCGACCTTTTTAGGAGCAAGATTCCCGGAAGATCTGTCTTCTGGGAATCCCTCAAAACCTCTTGAATTCTGCAGGAGATCAGTAGAGGGTGGCTGCAGCAAAGGAGAAGATAAAACATCACAGAACAAGTGGATGAATAACCTTAATGGTTGTCATTGGTGGCAGCCACAGCAAATTTGGGCAGAGCCAACTAACTTGAGCAAGGCTGCGGGTGGCCTCCTTAGAAGCCAAACCATGATATATATATATTTTTGGTCCTTCATTTATTGTTGGCTCCAAGAAGAGAAGAACAGAACAGAACAGAACAGGAAAGAGAAGAGAAGAGGAATAGGAAATAGAATAGAGAAGAGGAAGGAAGAGGAAAGAGAAGAGAAGAGAAGAGAAGAGAAGAGAAGAGAGTGAAGCGAAGTGAAGAGAAGAGAAATAGGAAATAGAAGAGAAAAGAGAAGAGAAGAGGAAGAGAGGATAGGATAGAATGGAATGGAATGGAACAGAGAATGCAATAAATAGAGTAGAGTAGAGTAGAGTAGAGTAGAGTAGAGTAGAATAGAATAGAGTGAAGAGAAGAGAACAGAAGAGAACAGAATAGGAAATAGAAGAGAAGAGGAATAGGAAATAGAATAGAGAAGAGAAAGGAAGAGGAAGAGGAAGAAGAACAGGAAATAGAAGAGAAGAGGGTGAAGCGAAGAGAAGAGAAGAGGAATGGGAAATAGAATAGAAAAGAGAAGAGAAGAGGATAGAATGGAATGGAATGGAACAGAGAATGCAATAAATAGAATAGAATAGAATAGAATAGAATAGAATAGAATAGAATAGAATAGAATAGAATAGAATAGAATAGAATAGAATAGAATAATAGAATTCTTTTATTGGCCAAGTGTGATTGGACACACAAGGAATTTATCTTTGGTGCATACGCTCTCAGCGTACAAAGAAAGACAAGATACATTCATCAAGAATCATTAGGTACCACACTGAGTGGTACTCATGGGGTACAAATAAGCAATCGAATCATACTAGGAAACAATCAATATAAATCGTAAGGATACAAGCAACAAAGTTACACTCATGCAGTCATAAGTGGGAGGAGGTGGGTGATGGGAACGATGAGAAAACTAATAGTAATAGTCATGCAGACTTAGTAAATAGTTTGACAGTGTTGAGGGAATAATTTGTTGAGCAGAGTGATGGCGTTTGGGGGAAAACCTGTCCTTGTGTCTAGTTGTTCTGGTGTGCAGTGCTCTATAGCGTCATTTTGAGGGTAGAAGTTGGAACAATTTATGTCCAGGATGCGAGGGGTCTGTAGAGATTTTCCCAGCCCTCTTTTTGACTCGTGCAGTAGACAGGTCCTCCATGGAAGGCAGGTTGGTAGCCATGGTTTTTTTCTGCAGTGGCTCAGTGGCTAAGACGCTAAGCTTGTCGATGGAAAGGTCGGCAGTTCAGTGGTTCGAATCCCGAGTGCCGCGTAACGGGGTGAGCTCCCGTGACTTGTCTCAGCTTCTGCCAACCTAGCAGTTCGAAAGCCCGTAAAAAAAATGCAAGTAGAAAAATAGGGACCACCTTTGGTGGGAAGGGAACAGCGTTCCGTGCGACTTTGGCGTTGAGTCATGCCGGCCACAGGACCACGGAGACGTCTTTGGACAGCGTTGGTTCTTTGGCTTTGAAATGGAGATCAGCTAGTCGCTAGGGAACGACTAGCACGTATGTGCGAGGGGAACCTTTACCTTTACCTTAATTATCCTCTGAAGTCTGTGCTTGTTCTGTTGAGTTGCAGAACCAAACCAAGAACAGTTATGGAGGTACAGATGACAGACTCAATCATTCCTCTGTAGAACTGGATCAGCATCATCTTCCCACACCCCATCCCTGGCCCAGTTCCCAACCATTATGCATATCCAAACAAGCTAAATTCATTGGCCTGTTTGCCCGTCAAGCGAAACTGGGTTTGATGGATCACTACCCTGGGAGGGGCGCTAGCTAATAAATAGTTCAATTTGCCCCGTGCAGCTGGGGTCAGAAAGGAAATTAATGAATTGACTTGGGCCCCCCAGCAGCTGCTTGCTGAGGTCCCTGACCTCTGCTTGCCCAGGAAAACATGCATTTTATTAACTAACCTGAAATCCGTGTGCGCCTCCCTTGACTTCCAATTGTCGAGACCTTCAGATCACAGAAATAATCATCCTCATAATCATAGAGGCATGTGGGCATGTCTCTGTATGAATTCCTGTTCTTGGTGTCCTTCTTTCTGGGAAGGCATTAATTCCAGCTCTAATGCAGCTAAGGATGAACTCAAGCAACATTTGCTTCAAAAATCATCCTAGGCTATTTTCTACCTCCAACTCCCAAACAAACCCTGTTTGGAAGCAGGGAAGACCCAGATGAGTTAACTCCTTCAGGGGAGCAACAGGGAGCCTCACTTGGGGAGAAGGAAGGGGTGAAGAGGCGGTGCATTGGGCAGCTCTCAAAATTCACTCGGAGGTCTTTAGAGCAGGGGTGAAATCCAGCAGGTTCTGACAGGTTCTGGAGAACCGGCAGTGGAAATTTTGAGTAGTTCGGAGAACCGGCAAATACCTCCTCTAGCTGGCCCCAGAGTGGGGTGGGAATGGAGATTTTGCAATATCCTTCCCCCCAGGAGTTGGGAGGGAATGGGGATTTTTGCAATATCTTTCCCCTGGAGTGGGGTGGGAATGGAGATTTTGCAGTATCTTTCATCTGGAGTGGGGAGGGAATGGAGATTTTGCAGTATCCTTCCCCCAGGAGTGGGGTGGGAATGGGGATTTTGCATTATCTTTCCTCTGGAGTGGGGTGGGAATGGAGATTTTGCAATATCTTTCTCCTGGAGTAGGGAGGGAATGGAGATTTTGCAGTATCCTTCCCCCAGGAGTGGGGTGGGAATGGGGATTTTGCATTATCTTTCCTCTGGAGTGGGGTGGGAATGGAGATTTTGCAATATCTTTCTCCTGGAGTAGGGAGGGAATGAAGATTTTGCAGTATCCCTCCCCCTGGTGTGGGGTGGGAATGGAGATTTTGCAGTATCTTTCCCCTGCCATGCCCACCAAGCCACGCCCAACAAGCCACACCCACAGAACCAGTAGTAAAAAAAAATTTGGATTTCACTACTGCTTTAGAGGCCAATTGTATGAAGGGTTTATCATTTATAATTCTCAGTTTTCTGCAAACAAGAGTGGGGAACAAAACAGTTCAGCGGCTACACATGTTTTCTGATATTCATGTCTTCATTTTTTTTCTCTCTCTTTCTTTTCTTTTGTAGATAAACCGGTGAATTATTTCCCGCAGGCAGTGCCCCAAGATGGTAAGTTATAAAAAAAAAAAAAAAAATTCAGATCTTGGCTTTTCTCCTTGCTTGAAGATTTGGAAATTCTTGAAGGGAAGCAACTCTCCTTTAACTCTTGACCCCAGCAATCTAATCCACTGACGCTTCTAAATACAGAAGTATAATTTCAATTTCAATTTAGAACAGTTTTTCCGCAAACGGAAGAGAAAAGCAAGAAGAAAAAGACAAAGAAGCAATAAGAAATCTTCTTTTATTTTCTGCGATGGGTTTCCTGCCAGAGCCTTGGTGCCAATATATCATAGAAATTCATAAATGTCTAATCCTGCCATCCCAGAGATTAATTATAACCCCTAATGGCAATCTTACGGAATAAGGATTCAGATTGCTATAGGACAATGATGGCTATCCTTTTTGCCATCGCGTGCCGGGGGGGAGGGGTGTCACCCGCATGCGTGCACGACCCCCTCTACTCCCACTGCTCCTGGCACATAATGGCCCGGTAGGCCAGTTTTTCTCTCTCTCACCTGGCTCCAGAGCCTCCCTAGGAGTCTGGGGAGGGCAAAAACTGCCTTCCCAACTGCCCCCCGGAGGCCCTCCACAAGCCAGAAATGGTCTGTTTGCAACTTCCGACCGTTTCGGGCCTCTGGAGGGCCTCCGGGGAGGTGGGGGGTGAGGAAGGCAGTTTTCGCCCTCCCCAGACTCCTAGAGAGGCTCTGGAGCTAGGTGAGAGAGAAAAACAGGCCTTCATCCCCCAATCCCCGAGGCCCTCTGAGGCAGGAAACAATCTGTTTCCCTCCTTCTGGTGGACCCAGAAAGCCTGAAAATAAGCGCGCACTGGAGCTGAGCTCGCGTGCCCACCAATATGGCTACGCGTGCCATCGGTTCGCCATCACGGCTATAGGAAATGGGATCAGTTGGTCAGCTTCATCTGATTTATAAAAATGGGAGGAAAAGGAGGAGTATCAGACGGGTCCTTAAATCCTCCCAAATTGTCCGATTCGTTTGAAGGCAAACTGGCGTGATTTGCAGGTAGTCCTCAATTTACAAACATTTGTTTAGTGTCTGTACGAAGTCACAACGACACGGAAAAAAAATAACTTATAGCTGGTCCACACACTTTACACACTTAGCACCTTACAACACACTTACTGTCAGGTTTCGATGTCATCTCAAATGAATTGCACTCCCAAACAATTAATCTTTGCTGAAATATTCCATTTATTGAGTACGACAGATCTGGCTCCCACTTCGTCGTAGCCGATACTAACCCTCTGACCCCCAAACCCTTCCCTTTCCGTTCCCCAAGTCTCATCTTCTCATTGGCCATCTTCCAAGTCAGTCTCCCCAGCTTCTGACCTCAGCCCACAGGAATGTCCCCCTCCCCTCCCATCTCCTAGGGGATATTATCTACAGAGAAAATAAGTAGGTGAAAAGTCAAGCCTCGTCTTTTTATGGCAGCATCAGAATGCTGACACTTACAACCTTACACACTTAGCAACTGGAGGCTTTCAAGAAGAGACTGGACTGACATTTGTCAGAAATGGTGTAGGGTCTCCTGCTTGGGCAGGTGGGGGTTGGACTAGATGACCTCCAAGGTCCTTTCCGACTCTGTTAATCTGTATCTAACCATTGCCGCATCCCTAAAGTCACGCCATCCAAATTGGGGCGCTTGGCACGTATTTACGATGACCCTGGGTATGTGTGTGTCACACGGCCACCGTTTGTGACTCTCCCAGCCGTTGAGCAAACTCTATGGGGGGAGCCGGATTCGCTTCACGGCGGTGTGGTTCATTTAACGACAGTGGCCAAAAGGTTGTAACAAAAAAAACCAGGCACGTCTCACTTTAACCAACCTCCTTGCTTCGCCATGGAGCTTTGGATATCGTCGTAAGTCGAGGGCTACCTGCGATTTGGACACTGAAGGATTATCACGCCTTCGAATTTCCGCCAGAAGCTTTTTACATGCCGGTGATAATAACCACAAATTCATGCAAAGGAAATGATGATTACGCTGTGTGGCTCTCACCCAAATGCTCGGTATATACCTAAGGGAGTTGTGGAAATGCTTGGCAAGTAAATCTGTGGGGAGGGGGGAGTTGTCTACCCCTGTCCTAAATAGAAGCCCCCTTCCCCAGGATGCTGTCATGAGGAAGAGCCCCAGAATAAAAAAAATTAAATGGAAGAATTGGAATGGCATTTAACCCTGGAATGTGGGCGCTAATAAACTAAGTTTAGTAGAGTAGAGTAGAGTGGAGTGGAGTGGAGTGGAATGGAATGGAATGGAATGGAATGGAATGGAATGGAATAGAATAGAATAGAATAGAATAGAATAGAATAGAATAGAATAGAATAGAATAGAATAGAATAGAATTCTTTATTGGCCAAGTGTGATTGGACACACAAGGAATTTGTCTTTGGTGCATAGGCTCTCAGTGTACATAAAAGAAAAAATAATGTTCATCAAGAATCATAAGGTACAACACTCAATGATAGTCACAGGGTACAAATAAGCAATCAGGAAAGAATCAATATAAATATAAATCGTAAGGATACAGGCAACAAGGTTACAGTCATAAGTGGGAGGAGATGGGTGATGGGAACGATGAGAAGATTAATAGTAGTGCAGACTTAATGAATAGTTTGACAGTGTTGAGGGAATAATTTGTTTAGCAGAGTGATGGCATTTAGGGAAAAACTGTCCTTGTGTCTAGTTGTTCCGGTGTGCAGTGCTCTATAGCGTCATTTTGAGGGTAGGAGTTGAAACAGTTTATGTCCAGGATGCGAGGAGTCTGTAAATATTTTCCCAGCCCTCTTTTTGACTCGTGCAGTAGACAGGTCCTCCATGGAAGGCAGGTTGGTAGCCATGGTTTTTTCTGCAGTTCTAACTATCCTCTGAAGTCTCTGTCTGTCTTGTTGGGTTGCTGAGCCAAACCAGACAGTTATAGAGATGACCAGCCTCTTCTAACATTTATTCCCTTTTTTAAAAACGTGCCCATCCCACGACGGTTGCTGGAGACAGCGTAATCCCCAAATAATTCTGCTCGTGGCTGTCGAGGCAGCCCGCAAATGTAGACCTATATATTTCATTTGAATTCACTGCCATATCCGAGTAAAACCCACCCAGGGTGTGGATAATGAGCCTGGAGTTTGCATCCATTCAGCTTTTCCCTCTCGATCGCGATATATATCTGTGGCTCTTAGACAATTGCTTCCAGATGCTCATGGAACTGGCAAGGAATTGCCAATGGGTTCCTCCAGTGAAAGGTAATCAGTGTTGTTTCTTCGAGACCCCTCCTCAAATTGTCTCTGCCTTTGGGGGGGGCTTTGCAAGGAGAAAGTGTGGAAGGCTGGATACCGATGATTTAATTTTTTTAAAAATAAAGTGAAGTAACTCGGTTACCGAGCGACTTCAAAGAGCGTGATTATCTCGGGAAGAATTTGCATGCAGCTCATTCCCCTTCCCCTCTAGAGGGAGGTTTATATTTTTAGTCTGGCATCCCCTGGTGGTCTCCTTTCCAGGTGGATTGCAATTCGCGGACAGAAGTGAGGATAATACCTCACAGCCTAATTGCTCCCCAAAGCTCAACGTGGGAGGCTCAAATTCCCTTCCAAAATCAAAGCGGAGTATTTTTTGGGAGACTCCGCATCTGTGGCTTGGTTTTTTTATCTAGATCAGGGGTGTCAAATGGTCGATTTCATTGACCGCCGCATCAGGGTTGTGTTTGATCATGCGGAGGGGGCAGGATGGGTGTGGCCAACTCAACGTCACTTGTGTCGGAGGGGCCTGTGGTGGTCCGAGCGCTCTACCAGCGAAAACGGGCTCCCGAGTTCCGTTTTCGGCTGCGACGGCCTCCTGCAACCCTCTGCCAATGAAAATAGAGCTCAGAAGAGCCGCGTGGAGCCCTCCCGAGCTCCGTTTTCACTGGAAGAGGCACCACGGCAGTGGTGGGATTCTACCGGTTCAGACCGGTTCGGGTGAATCGGTAGCTCTGACGATCAGCTGGGAGCAAACCGGTTCTCCTTGACAATCAGATGGGCCCACCCACCCGCGCTATTTTCCGACCTTTATCTTTTCAACTGATTCGCGCAGTAGAGTGGATTACCGCGCGAATCAGCTGTGTTACGCCTCCGAAGAAACCAGGAAGTGAAGATTTCTTCAAACTGCCCACAGCGCACATCAGGCGATCACTGAACTGGTTGTTAAAAACTGGGAGGATCCCACCACTGCACCGCGGGCCGGTCCTTCACTGTTTCTAGGGAGACCCCTCGAGCCAGATCTAAGCACTCCGCTGGCCAGATTGGGCATCCCTGAACTAGATGATCTTTCGGGGGTGGGGGGGAAGGGGGCACTGGATCCCAATTCTGAGCAAGTCGAACGGGTTTGTCGAGAGCGTCCATCTGAGACCTCGAGAAGCGTTGGTTTAGCAAAGTTTCTCTTTATTCTCTGCGGGAGTCTTCGCTACACGGAAAGCTCTCCTTGGAACTGGCCGGCTCCGGATTGGTAAAGCTTTAGAAGTCTTCCAGGCTACCTCTTCCCCCCTCAGACCTGGCATGGCTTCCAAGCCAGCCTCGTCTCCTCCCCAGAGCGATAAACAGGACATTTATTTAATTGCACTAATTATTTCTCTGCCATCCATCACGACAACGGCCCGCGCGGAAGAGAATTGACATATCTTTCTACATCTCGTAATAAAGACTTAAGGTTTAGGGCTTGAGAGAAGTTATGGATGGACGCATGGAAAACAAGAGATTTTGCTCATTCTCAGAGCATCTTTTATCTTCTACTTAATATAATAGAGGTTGTGTGTTTTCCCCAGGCAGGTAAAATAAAAAGGGGAGAGGGAAAAAAAAAACGTTTGTTTTTCTTCTACCATTTCCAAACACCCTTGCTGTCAAGCCAGTTTTAAAGGAGGAGCAATTAACGATTTGCCATCTCTCTTCTCATCTTTGTTGGAGATTTTTTTATTTAAAAAAAAAAGCGATTAATCTATCATTGGGCATAGAGTTTAAAAATATAATGTAGGTGTAGCGTTGCTTGCTTGAAATGAAGGCTCCGGTTTTCCCAATTAAAATGTCTGGCTGTGAAAGTGGGACCGTAAGAAAGGCTAATCTATGATTCGCCGGAAAGCTCAAATTTTGGGATCTCTTTTGGTACTGTCCGTGGGGTTTTCGAGATATCTAGATAATCTAGATAGCTTACTAAAGCTAAAGATAACTAGATAGCAAATCTAGACGGCATCCTAAAAAGCAGAGACATCACCCTGCCAACAAAAGAGCGTATAGCCAAGGCGATGGTTTTCCCAGTTGCAGTGGATGGCTGTGAAAATTGGACCATAAGGAAGGCCAAGCGCCAAAGAATGGAGGCCTTTGAACTCTGGTGCTGGAGAAGACTCCCGCGAGTCCCTTGGACTGCAAGGCCATCCAACCGGTCAGTCCTAGAGGAGATCAACCCTAACTGCTTAACAACGGCTTGATTCGCCTAACAGCTGTCGCGATTCACCGAACAAGACACAACGGGTAGCGGCTTGACTGCAACCACTGCCTTGGCTTAGCAACGGAAAGTTTTGGGGGCTCAGTCGTGGTCGTAAATCGGGGACGGCTTGTAACCAACACCTTAAATTGAACCCAGAAGCAAAACGTAAACCCCCTCTCCCTCACTTCCCCACGTAGCTCACCCAGGGTTGAGCTGCTGGGGATTCGCGAGAACCTCTAGCTAAGATTCTGTGCAGTTCGGAGAACCCCCAAATCCCACTCCTGGCTGGCCCCGCCCACTCCACCCCGCCCCTCCCAGGAGTCCCCATGTGGCCCATTTTGGATGCAGGTAAGTGCAGGGCTACATGGAGACTTGGGGAGGGCGAAAAACGGGCCTACCAGAAGTTCGGGAAGGCCGGAAATGGGTCTGTTTCCAGCCTCCGGAGCCTGGGGAGGCCGTTTTCACCCTCTGGAGAAAAGCCTTCGGAGCCTGGGGAGGGCAAAAACACCCTGCCCCCCTGCTGTGGTGAAGGAAACCAACTAGGCCACGCCCACCCAGCAACCAGGCAGAGAACCCCTTGCTAAAATTTTTGAAGCCCACCCCGGAGCTCACCTACATGGTTTCGGGGCCCTCCTACATATTTCTCCACCCCCACCCCCCCTTCTACGCACCAATCCCCCGTAACAAAACTGAGCTTGTTTAGTTTTATTTTATTTTATTTTATTTTAAAAAAAAAAAACGGTTTTTAGGGAAGACAGATCAGGATTTGCCGGGTGGATGGGAGGGGCGCCCTGAGCTTCAAACAGCCCCCACCCCCGAAAATCCATGCAGCTTTTTCTTTTTTGGGGGGGATTCAGGAGCTTCACCTGGGGAGGTGGGATTCTTTTATCCTTCCCCTTCCCCTCCTCCTGTTTGCTTTGGCCTTTTCATCCTCTCCGACTTGGCACGCACCCCGGAGTCATTTGCATCAGGTTAACCAAGCCGGGTCCGGTAGGGGAAGATGAGTGAGTCTCCTCCCCCCCCCCCATTTTTCCAGGTAACCAAGGGCAACGAGGTACCACATTCCCACGAAATACTTTTTTTTATATCATTGGGGGGCGGGGAGGGGGTTGAGGCTGTTATTTTTTTCCTTCCCCCCCCCCAGAAATGAAGAGAGAGAGAGTGAGTTTGACGACTGTTTTCAGGTACATAAATGTCACTTGATAAAGTAAATAAATAAATACAATATCAATAAATTCAATAAAGAAAGAAATTCATTTATTGGTAAATCTGGTTTCGATGCCCGTCTTCCGTTTAAGGAGGGGATCTTTGGGAATTTAGACTTGGATTAAGAGAGGAGAGAGAGAGAGACGCAGAAGCAGGGATATGACTTCATTCTCTCTTCTGAAAGTTCCTACATCTCCGTATTCGGTGTGGTCTACCCTTTAGGGATGTTGTGAGCAGGGGAGGAACTTAAAAAGCTGTCCTAATGATGGGGGGTGGGAGGGTGGGGCAAAAGGCCTGGCTACTAAATAAGGATTCCCTGTCCTAGTGTCTCTTCCCCCCCCACCCCCTCCCAAAAAATTGTGGACATCCACAACTCCTTAACGAAAGCTTTTGTGGCAAGCTGTTTCATCTTGAAAACAGTTCTTCGTTTCTCCCTCTCCCTCTCTCTCCCCCTTTCTTTCTCTCTCCCTATCTGTTTCTCTTTCTCTCTTTCTCTTCCTCACTCTCTCCCTCCCTCCCTCTCTCTTTCTCTCCCTATCTTTCCCTCTCTCTTTCTGTTTCTCTTTCCCTCCCTCTCTCTCATCCTCTTTCTTTCTCTCCCTATCTCTTTCTTTTTCCCTCCCTCCCTTTCTTTCTCTCCCTCCCTCCCTCTCTCTCTCACCCTCTCTTTCTTTCTTTCTCTCTTTCTCTCCCTCCCTCCCTCCCTCCCTCTCATCCTCTCTTTCTTTCCCTATCTCTTTCCCTCCCTCCTTCTCTCTTTCTCTCCCTCCCTCCCCTCTCTCAACCTCTCTTTCCTTCTCTCCCTATCTCTTTCTCCTTCCTTCCTTCCCTCCCTCTCTCTTTCTGTTTCTCTTTCTCTCCCTCCTCCCTCTCTCATCCTCTTTCTTTCTCTCCCTATCTCTTTTCCTCCCTCCCTCTTTTTCTTTCTCTTTCTCTCCCTCCCTCTCTCTCCCCTCTCTTTCTTTCTCTACCTATCTCTCTTTCCCTCCCGCCCTCTCTCTTTCTGTTTCTCCTTCCTTCCCTCTCTCTTTCTGTTTCTCTTTCTCTCCCTCCTCCCTCTCTCATCCTCTTTCTTTCTCTCCCTATCTCTTTTCCTCCCTCCCTCTTTTTCTTTCTCTTTCTCTCCCTCCCTCCCTCTCTCTCCCCCTCTTTCTTTCTCTACCTCTCTCTCTTTCCCTCCCGCCCTCTCTCTTTCTGTTTCTCCTTCTCTCCCTCCTTCCCCCCCTCTCTCTCTCACCCTCTCTTTCTTTCTCTCCCTAATTGTTTCTCTTTCTCTTCCTCTCTCTTCCTCCCTCATGATCATAACCTTAAGTTTATTTGTCAAGCATATGTAAGATAACAGGTAAAAGTATAAACATAATTTGAACACATGAAAAGAGTAAGTAAAAAAGGAACATTAGGACAGGGACGGAAGGCACGCTGGTGCTCTTATGCACAAACCCCTTACAGACCTCTTAGGAATGGGGTGAGGTCAACAGTAGACAGTTTAAGGTGAAAGTTTTGGGGGTTTGGGGAAGAAACCACAAAGTCAGGTAGTGAATTCCAGGCATTGACCACTCAAGTCGTATTTTCTGCAATCGAGTTTGGAGCGGTTTACCTTGAATTTATATCTATTATTTGCTCTTGTATTGTTGTGGTTGAAGCTGAAGTAGTCATTGACAGGAAGGACATTGTGGCAGATAATTTTATGTACTATGCTTAGGTCAGACTGAAGTCGGCGTAGTTCTAAGTTGTCTTAAGCCCAAAATTTGGAGTCTGGTGGCATCGGGTATTTTATTGCGGTTAGAGGACTCTTCCTCCCTCTCTCTTATCCCCACTCGCTCTCCCGTTTCCCCGGCAGCTCCGAAATGAGAAATGAGAACTTCAGAAATATGGGTCACAAACGCAACAGTGAAACACACACACACACACACACACACACACAGATACACACACACACCCTCGCACACACAGATGTTTGCAAGTGGAGTAACCCTCTGGGGCCATCTGGGATGCCTCTCCTAATCAGGCCCAAGGGCTTTGGGTGAACTCAGAAAGGGATGGCAGGTTTTAAGCTGCTGAATTGGAAGACGGCAGCGGGGTGGATGGGAGGGTTGGTTGCGGGGTGAGGGGGGGTGGGATACGGGACGACCCAGCCAAAGATGAACTCCCACTGGTCCCCCCAGGGAGAGTCTTGCCCAATGGCGGTGGAGGAAGCGCCTCTTTTAAGGACCGAGGCCATCAATCAACTGCACCGTTTATTCTCTCTCTCTCGGCGCCTGCTTCTTTATCTATCCTGCCCAGGCATTATTAATGGGGCCTGTGCAATGAGTTCCCGGCCCTTCACACCCGGGTGGGCCGATTCCTCCGAGGCTGCCATAAATTGGAGGCTTTCTGAAGAGCTGTCTGCGGCCCAGATCCTTTGGGGAAAAAGGAAGCTGGGTGCTGAGATCCCGAAGGATTCCTCCTCCTCCCTTTGCTTCTGTTTCCACAGAATTTAATAGAATAACAAGAGTTGGAAGGGACCTCGGAGGTCTTCTAGTCCAACCCCCTGCTTAGGCAGGAAACCCTACACCACTTCATACAAATGGTTATCCAACATCTTCTTAAAATCTTACAATGTTGGAGCATTCACAACTTCTGGTGGCAAGCTGTTCCACTGGTTAATTGTTCGCACTGTCAGGAAATTCCTCCTTAGTTCTAAGTTGCTTTTCTCCTTGATGAGTTTCCACCCGTTGCTTCTTGTCCTGCCCTCAGGTGCTTTGGAGAATAGCTTGACTCCCTCTTCTTTGGGGCAGCCCCTGAGATATCGGAAGACTGCTATCATGTCTCCCCTAGTCCTTCTTTTCGTTAAATTAGATATACCCAATTTCTGCTACCGTTCTTCGTACGTTTTAGCCTCCAGCCTCCTAATGATCAGAAAACTCTTGGGTTGACCTGGGGATCAAGGCGTGACTTGTAAAACAGGGTGTTGTTGTGCCGCAGACATGCACAAACACACCTCTCAAATGAGAGGTGTGAGAAGTACAGTCCTGAGAGGCATGGCTTTAGCTGGGCAAGGATTGGGGTAAACTCTTTCTCCATGGCGCAAAGAATTGAGAAGCGTGTATCTAAATTCCTTTTTATGAAAGGTGGTCCAGTGCCAAAATTAACCACGTTTTATGACGTAAGTACATGGAGAACGGGAGCATTTGATGTTTGGTTCCAAAAATATCAGGATAGCTGCACGTTTTGCATCTCCATCTCTCTCTCTCTCTCTCTCTCTCTCTCTCTCTCTCTCTCTCTCTCCCCCCCCCCCAAATCCTCTATCTATCTATCTATCATCTATCTATCTATCTATCTATCTATCTATCTATCTATCTATCTATCTATCTATCAATCTACTTACCTACTTTCCTACCTGCCTTACTACCTAAATACCTACCTACCTACCTTCCTATCTACCTACCTATCTACCTACCTACCTACCTTCTTCTTTCCTACCTTCCTACATACCTTTTTATCTATCTATCTATTTATCTATTTATCTATCTATCTATCTATCTATCTATCTATCTATCTATCTTTTCCTACATCCCTACCTACTTTCCTACCTATCTACCTACCTTTCTATCTGTCTGTCTATCTATCTACCTACCTTCCTATCTATCATTTCCTACCTACCTACCTGTCTATCTACCTACCTTCCTATCTATCTTTTCCTACCTACCTACCTGTCTATCTACCTACCTTCCTACCTTCCTACCTACCTTCCTATCTATCTATCTATCTATCTATCTATCTATCTATCTATCTATCTATTTATCTATCTTTTCTTACCTACCTACCTACCTATCTACCTACATACCTACTTACCTTCCTATCTATCTATCTTCCTATCTACCTACCTTCCTATCTACCTACCCTCCTATCTCTCTCCCTTTCCCTCTCCCTTCCTCCCTCCCTCTCTCTCTCTCTCTCTCTCTCTCTCTCTCTCTGCCAATTAGCTGATTAGAAAGGAAAGATGTGTATCTTCTCCTGCTTAAAATTTTTTGCAGCAATCCATCGGAGGGAGGAGCACCTGCTGAGATGGCAGTGGTTTGGCATAGAAAGCAAATGCCTGGGTTTTTTTTTTTAAAGAGTTTGGTGGGGGTAAGATTGGCATCCCTGTTTCAATATGGAGCAGACCGTTAGATATGAACCGAAAGGGAATGCTTTTTTTAAAAACAGAGGCTGCTACATCATTGCTTGCAGCCGAAATCGCTCTTGACAAAGCGCCTCCTTTAGTTTAAAAAGCCAAGGAGGAGGGAGAATTAGTCCAGTGGTTTCTTAAAACTCGGCAACTTTACTTTTAAGAGGCGTGGACTTCCAACTCCCAGAATTCCCCAACCAGCATGGGGAATTCTGGGAGTTGAAGTCCACGCCTCTTAAAAGTCGCCAAGGTTAAAAAAAAAACCTGGTTTATGAGCTTACAGTTCCTTTTTTAACTGGCCTCACTTCCTTGACCACAAGGCCCCTCTGTCTGCAATGGCAGGGCCACCGGTTGGGAGCAGCTGTCCAGTTTCTCCCCATGACTAAAGCAAATAAAACACAGCGGGCATCTTAGAATCTGATGACAGTAGTATTTGCACAAATCTCCCCCTAAAATAGAAACCCTCCATAATTAAAACCGAGGTTCAAATGATCCAGCTGTGCCCCTCGATGTTAATCCTTGATTAACTTTCGGCACCGTTTTGCCACGAGTCCTTTACAAGAGGGGGAAAAAAAAAAACCTTTGCTCTTATCTATTCTGTGTTGTCATAGAAATATCTTTATCCTGTACCGTGTGGTCTAAAGATGGCAGGGCTCGGATGAATCTTCACTTCATTTCTCCAGAATAGAATGGAATGGAATGGAATGGAATGGAATGGAATGAGGAAAGAAGGAAGGAGAATAGAATAGAATAGAATAGAATAGAATAGAATAGAATAGAATAGAATAGAATAATAGAATGGATTAGAATTAGAAAAATGGAATGGAATAGAACAGAACAGAACAGAATAGAATAGAATGAATTGGAATTAGAATTAGAATTAGAAAAATGGAATGGATTGGAATAGAATAGAATAGAATAGAATAGAATAATAGAATGAATTAGAATTAGAATTAGAAAAATGGAATAGAATGGAATAGAATAGAATAGAATAGAATAGAATAGAATAGAATAGAATAGAATAGAATAATAGAATGAATTAGAATTAGAATTAGAAAAATGGAATAGAATGGAATGGAATGGAATAGAATAGAATAGAATAGAATAGAATAGAATAGAATAGAATAGAATAGAATAATAGAATGAATTAGAATTAGAATTAGAAAAATGGAATAGAATGGAATAGAATAGAATAGAATAGAATAGAATAGAATAGAATAATAGAATGAATTAGAATTAGAATTAGAAAAATGGAATGGAATGGAATGGAATGGAATGGAATGGAATGGAATGGAATGGAATAGAATAATAGAATAGAATAGAATAGAATAGGTCTAAGTATTATTATTCCTTCCTTCCTTCCTTCCTTCCTTCCTTCCTTCCTTCCTTCCTTCCTTCCTTCCTTCCTTCCTTTCTCCCTTTCTCCCTTTCTCCCTTTCTCCCTCCCTCCCTACCAGTGGTTAGAATGCAGTATTGCAGGCTAAGTCTGCCCACTGCCAGCAGTTCGATCCTGACCAACTGGCTCAAGGTTGACTCAGACTTCCCTCCTTCCGAGGTGGGTCAAATGAGGACCCAGATTGTTGGGTCAGCAATAGGGCTGACTCTGTAAACCGCTCTGAGAGGATTGTAAAGCCCTGTGAAGCAGTATATAAGTCTAAGTGCTATTGCTATCCAATTGGATAGCATCTGTCCAGGCCACGAAAGCACAACATTAGACCCACGCTCAAGTTTTAGCGTGTCGTGCAGCTGCATCTCTTGGCATCCGTATCTGGTTTAGAGGTGTGTGTTTTTGACAAATTTGTTCCCTTCCTAGGGCCTTCAAGGCAGCCAGATCTACGCAGTTGTCAACCACTAGGGCAGGGAAATTGTCGAGTGCCGCAATGCACAGGAACGGTGTGTCATGCTTTCCCAGAAATAAAGCAACTTTGCTTGGGGCTGAACGTTTTGAGGGAGCTTAAGGAAAGCGGCAGGGAGGCAGTAGTTGCAGGACCACGGAGAGCTCCTTGCTGGCAATTCCAAGACTTGCTTTGAATTTTCTTTTCTTGCTTCAGCAATTGCAACTAAAGCGCGTAGCTTGTCGGGTCTGATTGCGGCCTCTTAGTGCCAGTTTGAAAAGCTGGGCTCTCTTTGTAAACCACCAAGCACCTGTGTGACTGGGGAAGCTTTTTTGTTGTTAGTTGCGAAGTCGTGTCTGACCCATCGTGACCCCATGGACCACGTTCCTCCAGGCCTTCCTGTCCTCTACCATCCCCCAGAGTCCATTTAAGCTCAGCGCTGACTGCTTCTGTGACTCCATCCAGCCACTTCGTTCTCTGCCGTCCCCTTCTTCTTTTGCCCTCCATCGTTCCCATTCCCACCCCACTCCAGGGGAAGGATACTGCAAAATCTCCATTCCCACCCCACTCCAGGGGAAGGATACCGCAAAATCCCCATCCCCACCCCACTCCAGGGGAGGGATATTGCAAAATCCCCATTCCCTCCTGACTCCTGGGGGAAGGATATTGCAAAATCTCCATTCCCACCCCACTCTGGGGCCAGCTAGAGGAGTTATTTGCCTGTTCTCCGAACTACTCAAAATTTCCACTACCGGTTCTCCAGAACCTGATGGATTTCACCCTGGGCTGATTGCGTCTTTCCATTAGACCAGACGATGGAGAATACGGTAGTAGCTGAGTGGTTTGTCATGGTTAGTTTACAGGCTGATCAAGATTCAGGAGGCCCGGTTGCCTCCACACAGCTAGATTTTCCCATTATTAGCGAATAGAGCTACCTCTCCCACCGGATTACAGGGAGAGAGAAAAAACCCCAGAAAGCTTCCCAGTCGAATCTCCGTGAGGATATGGTGGTTTTAAGTAGAAAGCCGTTCCATTGTTGGAGTTCTTTAATTCCATTCTGTTCTTTTCCATAAATCTCGTTAAAGAAGACTCTTGCGAGAATTGTGAATGGGGGAGGGGAAAAAAACACATTAGGGGTTAAGGCAGAATTTGCCGAAGAGTTTGACATCTCAGTTCCCCCATTCGAACTCGTTTGCTTCCATAACCCGAGAGACTCGCACCGGGAGATCAAAAGAAACCCACAAGACTCCCCCTCGCTGCATGAAAAGCTTGGTGTAGTCAGAAATCTTCTTACTCTCTATTTTACTCGTAATCGGGGATTATCCCATAGGCAGGCTGATATTGTTTGTTCGGTAACGTCTTATTCGGAGAGACGGGGTCTAATTGTGCGCTGAGGGTCTCCCAGACGGCGATGTGGGGTGGGCGAGATATACGGATGAAAAATACGCCTCAATAAATAAAATATTCCTGGCTAATAAGCCGCAGGTATCTTTTGAAGCCTAAACGGATTAGCCGGTCATATTATTAGCTTTATCAAGAGGTTATTCATTTGAGGGGGGGGCTGCTTAATTATGGATCTTCCCTGCCAGCTATTAATGAATGCGTTAAACAGAGGCCGTTTCACTCAGTTGAAGAGTCTGGGGGGAAAAACAATAGGAATTCTTTTCCCTTGGCTCCTTCTAGAGTGGAGCTGCTTACTCCAGAGTTGTCAGTTGCGAAGTCGTGTCCGACCCATCGCGACCCCATGGACAACGTTCCTCCAGGCCTTCCTGTCCTCTACCATCCTCTGGAAACCATTTAAGCTCACTCACCTACTGCTTCAGTGACTCCATCCAGCCACCTCGTTCTCTGCCGTCCCCTTCTTCTTTTGCCCTCCATCGTTCCCAGCATTCGGCTCTTCTCCAGGGAGTCCTTCCTTCTCATTCGGTGGCCAAAGTATTTGAGTTTCCTCTTCAGGATCTGGCCTTCTCAAGAGCAGTCAGTCAGGGTTGATCTCCTCTAAGACTGACCGGTTGAATGGCCTTGCAGTCCAAGGGACTCGCAGGAGTCTTCTTCAGCACAGCACCAGAGTTCAAAGGCCTCCATCCTTTGGCCCTCAGCCTTCCTTAAGGTCCAACTTTCACAGCCATCCATTGCAACTGGGAAAATCATAGCCTTGACTATACGCTCTTTTGTTGGCAGGGTGATGTCTCTGCTTTTTAGTAGGCTGTCTAGATTTGCCGTAGCTTTCCTCCCCAGGAGCAAGTGTACTACTCCACAGTAGTTTTCCTTAAAAACAGCTCCTTCTAGGAGTTCATGCTGGCATAACCCATAGTAGCATTTTATGGGGAAGCTGGCCACAAGGCAGGGTTCATTTTCCCTTTGCGTGAAATCTTGCCACGAGTCTTGAAATCCGCACCCTTTCCAAGCCTGGTTGACGAACGAGTGGGATTCTTAATAATCATAACCGTAAGTTTATTTGTCAAGCATGTATAAGATAACAGGTAAAAGTATAAACATAATTTGAACACATGAAAAGAGTAAGAGTAAAAAGGAATATTAGGACAGGGACGGAAGGCACGCTGGTGCACTTATGCACACCTCCTTACAGACGTCTAAGGAATGGGGTGAGGTCAACAGTAGACAGTTTAAGGTGAAAGTTTTGGGGGTTTGGGGAAGAAACTACAGAGTCAGGTAGTGCATTCCAGGCACTGACTACTCTGTTACTGAAGTCGTATTTTCTGCCATCGAGTTTGGAGCGGTTTACCTTGAGTTTGTAACTATTATTTGCTCTTGTATTGTTGTGGTTGAAGCTGAAGTAGTCATTGACAGGAAGGACATTGTGGCAGATAATTTTATGTACTATGCTTAGGTCAGACTGAAGTCGGCGTAGTTCTAAATTGTCTTAAGCCCAAAATTTGGAGTCTGGTGGCATAAGGGATTTGATTGTGGTTAGAGGAATGGAGGACTCTTCTCGTAAAATATCTCTGGACTCTCTCAATTGTATTTATGTCCGATAATGCAGTGCGGGTTCCAGACAGATGAGCTGTATTCAAGAATTGGTCTAGCAAAGGTTTTGTATGCTCTAGTCAGTAGTACAACATTACCAGAGAATCCTGGTTCTTTTAGGAAATTAGCTGACCTTTGGCCTCTTGAGGTCATTGAGGAGGCAGAGAAGAATGGGGGGGGGGTTTGTGCTGTGTCTGGAAAGGCGAGAAACACTCTCTGCTGGATGATCTCTTCTGGCCCCCAGAGCCCAAGACTCCTTCATATTCTAGTGACACAATCTATTTTTGGGCATGGCAAGATCTGAAAGGAAGGAAGGAAGGACACCCCACGGATGTACATTCCTTCTCCAGGTGCTCCTTCTCCGTTACGGAATCTGCTACTGCACATTTGCCAAAAATCCCTGCCTTGAAAACCTTCCAGAAGGATGACATCATAGAAAGACCAACACCGTGGAGTTGGAAGAGGAGGGAGGGAGGGAGGGAGGGAGGGAGGGAGGGAGGGAAGGAAGGGAAGGGAAGGAAGGAAGGAAGGAAGGAAGGAAGGAAGGAATAATAATAACACTTAGACTTATACACAGTGCCTTACAGCCCTCGCTAAGCGGTTTACAGAGTCAGCCTCTTGCCCCTAACAATCTGGGTCCTCATTTTACCGACCTCGGAAGGATGGAAGGCTGAGTCAGCCTTGAGCTGGTCAGGATCAAACCCTCCACTTAAAACATAGTGGCTGGGGAATTCTGGGAGTTGAAGTCTACTATCCATCTTTAAAAAAAACAAAACACTGCTTTTAACCAACTCTTACGTACTGTGCCTTGAAATTTTTTCTTTCTTTATCTCCCCACCCTTGAGTGAAGGGACCATACATTGGCTTGATGGGGAATTGTAAACCGCCCTCCCTGCGGTGTGGACTTTGACAGTTCCTTGCAAAAAGGGAGCCTTGAATTCCAGAACTCATTACCTGCCTTGATTACCCAGCCAGCCCTTCCTTGTTCGAATGAGTAGTCCCTGGACACCTTACCTCTTTCCTTCCTGCCTTCCTTCCTTCCTTCCTTCCTTCCTTCCTTCCTTCCTTTCTTCCTTCGTCTCCTTCTCTCCAGAAGCCATTAAAAATAAAGAAGAAGAAAAAACACCAGATGAAGGTTTTTCACCCTCCAAGGACATTTCCAAACTTTTAAAGCAGGCAGAAGGAAAGTATTGTAAACAAGTGGGATTCAGCCGGTTCGGGTGAAAAGATCGTTCCGATGATCAGCTCGGCCCACCCCTGCACTATATCGACCTATATTTCCTTTGTTTGAAGCTCAGCTGATAGGCGTGGCAGAGCGGATTGCCACGCCTTACCTGTTTTACTCACCGGGACTGAAGTAGGTTTTAGAGCTGTTTTTAAACTGACTGCGCGCGCTCAGCGAACCGGTTGTTAACACGGGTTGACTCCCGCCACTGACCGTAAAGGATGTGTTCCAGAGTTTTCCCCACTCCCTGTTCTGCCCCCATGGCACAGGAGAACCTTTAATGGCTATCAACCTCAGGTTAAGTGGTGAAGGGTTTTCCGCTGTGGCTTTATCATTCCTAGCCTTTCCACCTCGCTTTTCTTCAAAGCCGCAGAGATCCCTATTTATAGAACGGAGGATCGATGATGGGGCCTCTTCTTTCAAGGTTTCATTCTCCTGCAGGGTGGATTCGATTTAAATCGAGTCGATTTAAATCACTAGTAAGAAGGCTTGATTTAAATCAATTTGATTTAAATAATAATTTTTAAAGAGCAACATGTTCTGACATAGGCATCCTTAAAAAGCATGAAGGAAAGTCTTAATCCCGGTAAAATCTCTTTTATTTACACGACTGCGAATTACTGTCATTCACAGTCAACAAGGGCTTTGGCAAACAGTCTTTCAGAGGAATACTTATCAACACCCACCTTATCTCCCTTGGAACGCTGCCAGAGAACCGATTTCCAAACGCAGGGTGAGGCCAAACTTGGCACCGAGTCTATTAAGAGTCACGAACAGAACTTTCCAATCTTGAAACGAGATGAGCTAATTCCTTCCTGCAAAAGCCCACGACCCGTTCGCTCCTCTTTTATGTCCTATGGGAAGGATCAATCATCTCCAAGGTGTGGCCTTACTTCTGAGTCCACCCTGCTTTCTTAAATGTTCTTGTCTTCTGGCAGCTCTGTGCGTGCACACACTGGGTACAGGCTCCAGGTATTCCTCTGCCTCACTGCTGTTTACCTCCTTCTCTACCTCCGACGCAGAGTCCTCGTCCGAGCTTTCCCCAGCCCCCAGGACTGGCCCAAGTTCCTCCCCAGCCTCCTCACTGTCCGACTCTGCTGCCAGCTCCACTGGCCACCGGCGGGCCATAACACAACTGTCATCTCTGTCCCGCAGCAGCTCCTCCTCTTACCCACTGTTGACTCACCGACCGTCCCATTCACTTTAATGGGACTTCTGGTGATGCGGCAGGGACACAAGGTGAGGGATGTGGCAGGCAGCAGGTGAGTGGATGCCCTCCAACAGGCGCTGCTGCCATGATGGACCCGAAATGCCAGGTGGTCTTTGATATTATATTGATTAGCTGCTTAGAAGGTTTCACTTTCATTTTTACTGCTTGCCCTTTCTCTTCACACTTAAGAGCCTGGTGGTACAGATTCATTTCTCTTCAAACCATCGTACAGTTTGTAGTGTAAATAGCTTTGCAAAACAATGGAATAAAGGAATATTCCTGAACTTTATGTTTTATGACTTATCTCACGGTTACCGTGAAATTGTCTGAATGCATCAATGCAGTGTATTTTCTCTCAGCTTGCAAAGCTTGGGTTCATTGAATGAGTTTTCCAAAAATGTAAATATGGCAGAATATTCAGCCTTTCATGCTGAATAAGCTAAATTATTAACGTATCTTAAATAGAAAACTATCTTTAGATAGATTTTTTTAACTCCAAAAGCATTTTATTAAAATAAATTTGATAAAAATAAAAAAATCCGATTTAAATAAAATAAAAAATCCGATTTAAATTTTAAAAAACCTTTTTTTTAAAAAAAAATGTCCATTTTTATCCACCCTGCATCCTTCTGCATGGCCCTTCCTAACCAAAGCAAACCTTTCCCTATCTTTCCACATCTCACCACCCGATAAATATTCAGAAAGAAGTCTTCCCTGTTGTGTCTCTGCATGAGTTTTGGGTCCCGTCCCATGCCCCCATAGTTTTCTCCAGAGCAGGTAGTCCCTCAGAGGTACGGCCTGCAGCCTTTTCTCTTAAGAGTGTAAAATTCCTGAGGGTGGAGTGATAACAGTCAGAAGGTGGTATTCAGCCAGTTCATACAGGTTCAGGCGAATCCGTAGCGGCGACTGTGAGTGGCCCGGCATAACGCCTTCCTATTTAACCACGTTTTTTGAGGCCGGGTACATGCGCGCGAGCAAAGTGCATGCATGGAAGGCTGGGTGCGTGCGAGGAAGGCGCGTGTGCAAAGCGAGTGTGCACGCACGGGGCGAACTGGTGGTAAGAATATGTGAAGCCCACTGCTGATAACGTTGATATACACCCAGTAGAAAATGCTGGCTCAAGGAGAGGCAATTAAGGAGGCAAATGCACGCGGCAGAGGCCAAATCATTATTAGCATCTCAGGAAAAAAAAAATTCCTCTCCTCCAGCTTTGATGGAGAGCAGAGAAGAAGGAGCCTAAGTGGTTGTCTGAATGGAGAGGGTTATTCCCTCCCTACCTCTCTCATCTTGCGGGCTTCGCAACAATCTTGACTCGAGTCGAGGGTGCTTCAGTCTCAGGGCCTTTTTTCCAAACCTTTTTTCAGGTTGATTGTGGAAAAAAAGAACAGAAGCTAAACATAGCTCTCCGGCGGTGGCGGTGGTGTTGGTGAGGATTCATGTAGCAGCAAAAAAAGAAAAAAGAAAAAGAAAGAAAAATAAAAACCCTACCGGTGATAACTTATTAGCTGCGATGCGTGATGTCTTCAAAGCATAGATAGAAGCAGCGGCAGCTATCTATCCGTTTTCATCTCCTCTTCCACCTGGGAAAGCTGTAATAGCCTTTGGGGGGAGCAGGGGGGGGAGAGAGTAGGTGTTTTTCTCCATCGTCGGTGTACAGCTAGGAAGGAGGAAAAATTAGGGGGGCGAAGAAAACCCATCTGGGATCTGGGCTCCTCGTGGGAATTTAGCATCCTCGGCTGTGTTCCGTTTACTGCTTGGCAGGTTCCTGCATGCTTAATTTGGTTGGCCTACTACTTTCCTCTGGTCTTAGGAGCTGTCGTCTTCTCCTGGTAAACCGAGAGGCATCTGCAACGGGAAGGAATGGCGTAGGCCACCTTTTTAGCAATAGTCGTAGCACTTAGACTGGTATATACCGCTTCACGGTGCTTTTACAGCCCTCTCCTCTAAGTGGTTTTACAGAGTCAGAGCCCTATTGTCCCCCAACAATCTGGGTCCTCGTTTTACCCACCTTGGAAGGATGGAAAGCTGAGTCAACCTTGAGCCTGGTGAGATTCAAACTCCTGGCAGTCAGCAGAGTCAGCCTGCAATACTGCATTCTAACCACTGGGAGGGAAGGAGGGACGGAGGGAGGGAGGGAAGGAAGGAAGGAAGGAAGAATAGGAATAGCACTTAGATTTATATACCGCTTCAGGGTGCTTTACAGCGCTCTCTAAGCAGATGACAGAGTCAGTGTATGGCCCCCAACAATCTGGGTTCTCATTTGACCCGCCTCAGAAGGATGGGAGGCTGAGTCAACCTTGAGCCTGGTGAGATTCGAACTGCCAAATTGCAGGCAGTCAGGAGAAGTAGCCTGCAGCACTGCACTCTAACCACTGCGCCACCACAGCTCTGTCTTTTACAAGGCAGAGTTCATGGAATCACCGAATCCTAGGTTTGGAAGGGACCGTGGAGGTCTTCTAGTCCAACCCGCTTCCTGTGTCAGGAATCATGAACTATCCCAGCTTGGAAAGAAGCCCCGTTGTCTTTTGAAGAAACCTCCTTGTGTAGGTCCCTAAACGGAATTCTTCCTGTAGAGAGGGGCCCCATCAGTGTTGGAATAGTTAAAAGGGATCCTCCATATTTAAGAGCAGGCTATCCCTCCATGCCAGGCAATGGGCAAGAAGCGAGAGAGAACTGTAGCTTCCGCACCCAACTTTGCCTCTTTTTAGAAAACTAGACGCATTCTTGAAAGGCAGATGAAGTGGTGCGGTGACCTAGAGGTGATGTTCTCACCTCAACAATCAGGAGGCTGTGAGTTCGATTCTAGGTAGAGGCAGATATTTCTCTCTCTGGGCACACTGAGAATATATATGCTGAAGAAAACTCCGCATTGGCGTCAGGAAAGGCATCCGGCCATAAAAACGCTCTGCTAGCTCCATTCAGTTGCCCAGACTCCATTCGGTAAGGGATTATGGGGTCATTAAATGAAGATGATGGTTGAAAAGCAGATACAGGGTCTCCTAAGTGTCTCGAGACTTCCCGCTACCTAAATGCTCAGCGCGGCAAGTCACTAAAGTGAAGATTTCTCTGAACCCAGAGAAATCTCACTCTGTCGTAATGACTCTCATCAGCACCTTCCTAAATAGTCATTTATTAGAGACTCTTCCTGGTGAATGAAAGCCAGCAAGCACCTCCGTGCAAAAATGAGGTGTGTAAAAAAAAGTATTTTAGGTGGTCAGGTTATGATGGAGCATCCCAGCCCCTCGGCATCTCCGAGGGTCAGGGAAACGATGGTCCGTGTAGTTCTCAAAGCTTCAGGCGGGGGTAAAACGCTAACGGTTAGCGGCAACGGGTGGTTTGGTGAACAGGTCGCGGAAGCAGCATGAGGCTCCGCCAACCCACCTGGACGTCGTTACTTCCTGGTTTTAATCAGGAAGTAACCTGTTTTTTACCCTCTGCGCACGCACAGAGGGTCCAAAATCACATGTGATGTGTGCACACACTTCCGAACCGATAGGGAAGGTAAGTAGATTTCACCCGTGGCTCTGGGGCTGTTTCCAAGGCATGGTGGACATTTAAAACAGCTGCTCCGGATTCTGCTCTTTCTGCCCCACAGCCCCCTCCCCTCCACAGCCCTCGCCAGGTGAGCCCAGCCGGGCCTGCCACCTGAGGACAACCCACAGCAAGCCCTAAATTATTTGGATTTGGATGCAGATTGGGCACGGCTGGCCATGTCGTTGGATCAAACGCAGCCAGCGCAAAGAGAGAAGAACAAAAGGCACAGCCTTTGTCCGACTGCACACGTGTGTGCGTGTGTGTCTCGACCCCAGGCCCCCACCCTTGTTCTTTAATTTCCCCCCTCCCTCCTTTAAAGAGGACACCAAGATCCATCCAAGCTTTGAAGGCTGGGATGTTTCTGAGCTCGCCAATCCCAGCTCAGCTGGTTGGCGGTTGTGTGTATGTGTAGGGGAGGGGGAGTTGCATCAATGGCCGGGACCAGCTGTTCAGTCCCCAGGTCACTTCCACTCTCTCGCCCCCTGCTGGTCCCCCCATCTGTCCCCTTCTGGTACCACTTGTTCTATAGTGGCACTCTTAACTCTCTCCCGCCGCCGCCCCTCCCAATCCTTTGCCATGGCAACACGGCACAGATTGTTTTCTTGAGCAAATGGCCATTTCTCCATCAGAGAACGGCAGCGAATGGATTCCCATGGAGCGAAAATCCCTCCGATGCATCGGTGACATTTGACCCCCTCCCCTTTCTGTCTTCCGTTCTCTTTTCTTCCGCTTAGTTCCAACATCCTCTTTTTTTTTTTTGAAGAAGAAGCTCAAATGGGAAACGAGCTTTGCTGATGGTCCAACGTGGGCCACGTCCCTCCTCCAGGCGCAGGAGAATTCAAATTATTATCAAAGTTATTATTCTTTTAAATTAGGCCTGAAAGAGTTCTTAGGAGAAGTGGAATGTTCTAATTTAGGGGCTAAAGAGGCCCAGCACAACCTACCGTGTTTCCCCGAAAATAAGACCCTGTCTTATATTTTTTTGAACCCCGAAATAAGCGCTTGGCCTTATTGCCATGCGCTCAAAAGCCCGATTGGGCTTATTATCAGGGGGTGTCTTATTTTGGGGAAAACAGTGTAGCAAGAATTTCAGAGGGAGCAAGAGCCGTGTAATCCACAATCAGGAACTTTCAAAAATAATCCTCATCTTCTTTTAATCCCTTGCGGCGTGGAGTCTGGGCAGCTGGGCCATCTTACATCGTACTTAAGTGGTCAGTAGAGGGAGGCGTGCATAAGTGCACTAATGTACCTATCATCCCTGTCATTGTATTTTTATTCTTTTATTCTCACTCTCGTTTTTGTTTGACAAATTCTAATAAATAAAAAACTGAATGGAGCTGTGTATTTACTGGCCAGATGCCCTTCTTGTCACCAGTGCGGAGTTTTGTTCAGCAGATATAGACTCATTGTACCCAGAGAGAGAAATATCTGCCTCTACCGAGGATCGAACTCACAGGCCTCCTGATTGTGAGGCGAGAGCTCCACCTCTAGGCCACCGCAGCACTCCAAACTTCCAAAATAATATTGAAGCAAAAACTGTGCCCCCCGAGTCCTGTTTGCAAAAGAGACCTTGGACAACTTGGAGGGTTGACTATGGAATTAGATGCTTAGGGAAGTGTTGGCTTTGTATGTTGGAGGATCCCTTGAAACTTCTTGTCTATTTAATTGAGGGTTGTGTGGATGGCAGTAGGTCTTCCAAGATCTGGAGCAGAGAGGAGGCTTTGTCCATCTTCTGCCCAACAGTCTTGGATCCCACCTCTTTCTGATCCAAACTCTCTTGTGGGCTGGTCACAATTCCCGAGGAAGACGAGGCTAAGTGGGTGGGAAGGGCCAGGTATCTCAAGTGTGAAAAATCAGAAGAGCAGCTGATGTAGATGACTTGGGACCTGTCCCCTGATCCAATTGTGAACCGATTCAAGGGTAAACGTGGACTCCTGCAGTTCCCTCCTTTGGCCAGATTCTGCTGGGGGGGCGCTCGGGTGCAATTGACTTCTGTATTCCCGAAGCAGTTTGGACGCCAGCCCAAAAATCTGAAAGCGGCAGAAAGAGACGAAAGCTGCTATTTCTTTGCTCTTTTCGCATTTCCCCCGCCCTCCCCTCCCCGGCGCCTTTTAATTTAAAAGCGTATTTCTTAATGTGTGTCACGCCGTTCCCTCTGCTTTGCCTCTGCTTTGCCGTTGCCTCTGCTTTTCTCCCCGCCGCTCCCCGCCCGCTGCGGAGAGTTGCTTCAGGGCAAATTCCTTCTCCCCGTTGAGTTTTATTTCCAGCAAAGGGTGGGAGGCATTGGGGGTGGCAAAGGCAGGGCGGATCAGAGCTGGCTAGGAAAGGAAAACTAAACCACAAGCAACTCAGTTGCAGCTGCCCTTTCCCTTTCCCATAGACCTCCCCACCTCAACTCCCTCCTCTCTTCTCTGCCTCTCCTGCTGATTAATGCTGATGATTAAGAGCCAGCCAGTCCATCAACCAATCGCCCCCCCCTCCTCAAACCCTCGGAGTCCTCGTTGCAACCAGAATTATGACAAATGGCTGAACACGGCAGGACATCTCGGTAATTGTTAACAGTGACTTGGACTCAACCCCATAGCCACGTCCAGTTTTTTTGGCAAGCCGTCTCTGCTGCCAAGAAATCGTATCAACTCCAAATTAAGCTACTTGGAGCTAGCTTAGCCTCCAGGGTTTTCTTAAGTTCCTACCGTTCGTGATCAAAATGTGATGGTTATTGGGTGTTTTTTTTCTCCACCCCTTCCACAGCCAACTCACCTTTATTGTCATTTTTTGCCTGCTCTCAAAAGTGTACACATATATAACACACATACAGATATCCTATATACATACCAGGGGTGAAATCCAGCAGGTAGCGGGAATTTTGAGCAGTTCGGAGAACCGGTAGCAGAAATTTTGAGCAGTTCGGAGAACCGGTAGCGGAAATTTTGAGCAGTTCGGAGAACCGGTAGTGGAAATTTTGAGCAGTTCAGAGAACCGGTAGCGGAAATTTTGAACAGTTTGGAGAACCAGTAGTGGAAATTTTGAGCAATTCGGAGAACCGGTAGCGGAAATTTTGAGCAGTTCGGAGAACCAGTAGCGGAAATTTTGAGTAGTTCGGAGAACCAGGAAATACCATCTCTAGCTGGCCCCAGAGTGGGGAGGGAATGGAGATTTTGCAATATCTTTCCCCTGGAGTGGTGTGGGAATGGAGATTTGGCAGTATATTTCCGCTGGAGTGGAGAGGGAATGGAGATTTTGCAGTATCCTTCCCCCAGGAGTGGGGAGGGAATGGGGATTTTGCAGTAGCCTTCCCCTGGAGTTGGCTGGGAATGGAGATTTTGCTTTGTGGGCATGGCAGGGGAAGGATACTGTAAAATCTCCATTCCCTCCCCACTCCTGGGGGAAGGATACTGTAAAATCTCCATTCCCTCCCCAATCCAGGGGAAGGATACTGCAAAATCCCCATTTCTTCCCGATTAGCTGGGACTCGGAAGGCAGAGAATAGATGGGGGCGGGGCCAGTCATAATTTTTACGACCGGTTCTCCGAACTACTCAAAATTTCCGCTACCGGTTCTCCAGAACTGGTCAGAACCTGCTGAAACCCACCTCTGGTGTGTGCGGTGAACTGGTAGTACGATCATCCGAAACCCACTGCTGGCTGAAACTATACTGACATTCCGGCTTTTTTCCAAAGCTAGCTGAAGTGGGACGTTTTAGTGAATAAAGATACTTCCTCAAGCAAGGGCGGTGGGGAGAGCAGAAGTATTAAATGCATCTGGGGGGAAAAAGCTCACTCAAACATGGTCTCACCGTTGTCAGCCCAGCTGTCAGAGTAACAAACTGTTTTACTGCTTGGCAAGTAGAGTCGAGGTTTTGTTTGTTATTCTGTTTTCTTTTTTTGCTTCCCCACCGAATTAACCTGAGTTTGTCTTTTGAAACTCGATACAGGTCTCAATCGAGAGGCTTTTGGCCAAACTCACCTGAGATCCATTTTAATCCTTGACATATTGCTGTTTGTTTAGTGATCGTTCGAAGTTACAACGGCGTTGGGGGAGAAAAAAGGGACTAACGCCCACTGTTTCACACTTAACGACCATCGTGCGATCGAAATTCAGGCGCTTGGCAACTGACTCCCCGTTGCAGTGTCCCGGGGGGGTCACATGGTCCCCTTTTTACGACCTTCTGACCATTAAAATCAATCGAGGGAAGCCCAATATGGCTGAACAACTAGGCGGCTAACTTAAACTGCGGCGATTCACTTAACAACCGGGACGAGAAAGGCCATAAAATGGGGGCGAGGCTCACTTAACAAATGTCTCGCTTAGCCACAAGGAACTTTGGGCACCAATTGCGGCCGTAAATCGAGGACCACCTATTATCCACAATCCCAATTCCTAGCAACTCGGGAATCCCAGCATCCATTTCCAAGACAAAGGACGGTGGGAATGTCTCCCGTAGTCTCTTCATTTGTTTTCCCCAAGTCTTTTCCTCTGTTTAAATCAGGCAGCCTCCCCGCTGCTCCCCTGAAGCTTGGAAAAACTCATGGGGACCCTCATCTATCCTCTTGCACAAGCCCGGGGTGATACAATTAATATTGATGGAAGGGAAGGAGGGGTTGGCGGAGAGGAGGAGGAGGAGGAGGAGGAGGGGCCCGGAGCGCCAAGAGCACCAGTCGGATCGGCGGCCTGGCGTATCTCCATAGCAACAGGCACTTCGGCTTCATGCAGAATTTATCTCGGCTTTTCCTTTCGTGCCCGCTTGCAGCTCCTCTCTCTCTCTCTCTCTCTCTCTCTCTCCTTCCCCGTCGCTAATTCTCGTGGCATCCCGTGGTGATTTAAATATATAATACTCGAGAGAGATGCCCTTTTCTGGTGGGGATGAAGATTCCCACCAGTGTTTTTGAGGCCTCTCGACCCTTTTCGGGCTTTGATTTGGAGAGGCATTAAGTTGTAAATCTTGGGAAAGGAAGACAGGGGTGTAGGGGAGCTCTTTTCGGTTTTCGGTGGCTTGTTTTCTGGTCTAAAGAGAAGTCCAGCCTAACCCAACCCAACCAGGAGAGGATGGGGATTTAAGGGTCGGAAACTGGACGACGGAGAATTATGCTCTTGATCAGGGGTGTCAAACGCAATTTCATTGAGGGCCACATCAGGGTTGTATTTGACCTCGATGGGGCTGGAGTGGGGCGTGGCCAGGGTGGGTGTGGCCCAGGGGTGCTATTCAGTAGGTTCTGACAGGTTCTCGCGAACCGGTAGCGGAGGTTTTGAGTAGTTCGGAGAACTGGCAAATACCACCTCTGGCTGTCCCCAGGAGTGGGGAGGGAATGGGGATTTTGCGGTATCCTTCCCCTGGAGTGGGGTGGGAATGGCGATTTTGCAGTATCTTTCCCCTGCGACCCTCTGCTGGTGAAAACAGCGCTCTGGAAGGCTGTGCGTGGCCTTCCCAGCCTCTGTTTTCGCTGGCAGAGGGCTGCAGGAGGCTGTTGCAGCCAAAAACGGAGGCTGGGCAGGCCGTGAGGGGCCTCCCCGACCTCCATTTTCATTGGCAGAGGGCTGCAGGAGGCCATTGCGAGCGAAAACAAAGGCTATGAGTGGCCCTCGCAACTTCCGTTTTCGCTGGCAGAGCGAAAACGGGTCGGTCTTTCGCTATTTCCAGGGTGGGCCTGCAGGCCAGATCTAAGCACCCCGTGTGAACCAGATCCGGCCCCCTGGCCTTGAATTCAACACTCCTGTTCTTGATTGAGGCTGTGAATGAAGAGGAAAGGAGAGAACAAGAGGTGGGGAGCCAGATTCTTGACTCCCCCCCACCCCCAAGAAAGTTTTGGCCCAGATTATAAACACAAGCCATTTTTTCTAGCTCTGGCACATTAGAGGCTTAAAGGTAAAGGTTCTCCTCGCACATATGTGCTAGTCATTCCTGACTCTAGGGGGCGGTGCTCCTCTCCGTTTCAAAGCTGAAGAGCCAGCGCTGTCCGAAGACGTCTCCGTGGTCATGTGGCCAGCATGACTCAACGCCAAAGTCGCACGGAACGCTATTCCCTTCCCACCAAAGGTGGTCCCTGTTTTTCTACTTGCATTTTTTACCTGCTTTCGAACTGCTAGGTTGGCAGAAGCTGGGACAAGTCACGGGAGTTCACCCCATTACGCGGTGCTAGGGATTCGAACCGCTGAACTGCCGACCTTTCGATCGACAAGCTCAGCGTCTTAGCCACTGGGCCACCGCATTCCTTAGAGGCTTAAGGGCCCCAATATTGGATCCCACATCCTCATTCAGATACAGGGAGTTAAGTAAAGATATAGTTGCGTTTCCCCATCAAGAAACCAAAAAAAAAGGAGCTTGATTCACTCTTTTGTTCCGATGGAAGATAATATTTGCAGCTGTGGATCACTGAATGTGTTTGTTTCCTCCTGCCCAATTCTCAGTGCTGCACTGATGGTATTACCTAGTTTGGTAACGAAACTTCTGCAAGAAAGCAGCCGAGCGCGGAGAGCAACCAAGGGCCGCACAGTTTTTCATCGGTTTGAACTTTTCTTTCCAAAGTAACAGCAATCATATGGTACTTGTTGTGTCTCCACACACACACAAACTTCTTCCTGCACGATATGAGGTTATTTTAGGATAGCCACCTCTCCAAATGTGGGCTGTATTAAAAAGGAAAGGGGGAAAAAAAAGACACTTTGGTGTGGGGAAACATTTTCACACCTAAACATGAAAATACAAAACAGCACCCTGGACTTGAGCTATTATAAACACTTAACATTAAAAAAAGAAAAAAGAAAAACACCAGTCCATCAACACGTAGAAATGTGTTCATTGCAAATGTTGAGGAGGGGCGTTGAAATACTGTTTTTCACAGTCCTATTTTCCAGCCGAGTTTGAGAATCGTTAAGTTTGACCCAGGATGTCCCTTTTGGAGATCCAAAGTCCTAGACCAATGATGGCTAACCTTTTTGCCATTGTGTGCCAGGAAGAAGGGGGGTGGGGAAAGTTCATGCATGCTCATGCCCACACCCATAATTCTATGTGCCCCACCCCATGCATGTGCGAGTGACCCCCCTCCCCCGCTCCTGGCACACGATGGCCCAGTAGGCCCGTTTTTCTTTCTCACCTGGCTCCAGATCCTCTCTATGCATCTGGGGAGGGTGAAAACAGCCTTCCCCACCCCTTCAGGTGCCCTCCTGAGGCTCGAAAGAGCCTGTTTTCCAACTTTCGGTTGGACAGGAAGTGACTTTTTTGCTGTCCCCAGCCTCCAGAGGCTTCCAAGGGGGTGGGGAAGGCTGTTTACACCCTCTCCAGATGCATAGAGAGGATTTAGTAGAGGTACTGATCTACCTGGCTTTTAACTGCTTGCAGAGCTGTACCGATCTACCCATTTATTTTTGCAGGCACTGATCTACTCATGTATTTTTGCAGGCACTGGTCTACCCGTTTATTCTTGCAGGCACTGGTCTACTCATTTGTGTTCTTTTAACACTGATCAGCTGTAGGGCAGCCCTTTGAAGGCCTGTGGCGAGAGTTTAAACAGTCTTTTTCCTTCTAGCCATCAGCTGGGACTCAGGAGGCAGCAATAGATTGGGGGTGGGGCCAAATAAAAGGTAAGAATAACATGAGGGGCAGGGGGGGGGCAGAATCAGCTCGGTGACGTCATATCGTCATCACTACCGGCTCGGCAGAACCAGGCCGAACCGGGAGGAACCCACCAGTGCTCCAGAGGCCGAAAACGGCCCATTTGCCAACTTCCTAGAGAGGCTCTGGAGGCTGGGGACAGCAAAAAAAAGGCCTTCCCTACCACACCCCGAGGCCCTCCGGAGGCAGCCTGTTTCATGCCAGAGCTGAGCTCACATGCCCACTGATATGGCTATGCGTGCCACCTGTGATGTGTGTGCCATATGTTTGCCATCACGGGTGTAGGATCTCCTGCAAGGTCCCTCCCAATTCTATTCATCGGTTAATTTGCAATGAATTTCACTTTTGCAATCAACTTAATCTTGCCAATAAATGCACCTATTTTGTAGTCCTCTGTGTTAGAGGCTTTTATTTTATTTTTTTCCCCCCAAGCTTCTGGTGGGCGAAAGGTTGGTGAAAGACCATTTCTCCCGAAAATACTTCTTTGGTTATCTCTTCTAAGTCACATTTTTGAGGCAGGCAAAACCCGACGGAAGCTTTGTGCTTGGGAGGGGCGGGGGAAATGTTCATTTTTCCACCTCAACGCTTCGGCGTTTGCAGGCTTTTAAAAAAACAGATACGGAGCTAGGTAAATCCTACGCTGCTATTTCCCACCTGGGAGTTTTAATCGCCGTTCCCGCTGTGTTTTTCTGATTGTTTCTCTGCCCCAGCGTGAGTGGCGAGGGACACGTTTCTGTGTGGCGATGTGTACAGGCGTGCCGAATGCATGAGCAAATGCCAGCTTTGCAAACAAGAGCCCCGGAGTTTCCCCCCCCCCTCTGGTTGGATCTGCAGGGCACTCTGCGCATGCTCGCCGAGACTCTTTCGTCCTTCCTTTCCCCGATTTACAAGGAAGCGGGCAAGAGCAAGCCTCTGCACTGGCCCGATAATTGGTTTTCATGCCAAAGTAGCTAGGCGCATGCATTCTTGCCTGCAGGTTTCTGCAGCTCGCCTCTGAATATTCAACACTATTTTCTGAAAAAAAAATCTGCTTGCTGTAAAATCAGTGTCGGCCCTCCCAAATCCTGCCAATCTGAGGAAATGTTTATTTGTCCTGTATTATTTTTATTATTATTATTATTATTGGTGGGTAATGGCTTGGTATAAGGAGAAACAGCTATAATACTATCCTGTTTTCCCGAAAATAAGACCTATCCCGAAAATAAACCCTAGGCCAGTGATGGCTAACCTTTTTGCCATTGCGTGCCAGGAGCAGGGTGGTGTCATACATGTACCCACACCCATAATTCTATGTGTCCTGCCCCCGCCCATGCATGCACGATATCCCTCCAGCTCCTGGCACGCGATGGCACGGTAGGCCCATTTTTTTGCTCTCCCCAGCCTCCAGAGCCTTTCTAGGAGCCTGGGAGGGCGAAAACGGCCTTCCCCACCCTACCCTGGAGGCCCTTCAGAGGCTGAAAAAGGCCCATTTGCCAACTTCCGGTGGGACTGGAAAGCCCGTTTTTTGCTCTCCCCAGCCTCCAGAGCCTTTCTAGGAATCTGGGGAGGGCAAAAACAGCCTTCTCCACTCCCCCGGAGACCCTCCGGAAGCCGGAAATGGCCTGTTTGCCAACTTCCGGTGGGACCTCCTGTGCGCCGGAGCTGAGCTCGCGGCGCGCGTACCATAGGTTCGCCATCACAGCCCTAGGCTGTTTTATGTGTGCACCTAATATAAGTCCTACCCCAAAAATAAGCCCTAGGGTAGGGTTGGGTGGGTGTGGCCAGCATAGGAAGCTGTGAGCATAGTACAGTTGAGTACCTGGGCAAGCAACAGGTGGAAGCAGAGGCGGGGTGAGACAAGCAATCCGGACACGCTGCACCGGCCCAGGAAAGCCGAGCGTCAGTGGGCCAGAGTGGTGGGTGGCCACAGGAGGCTTATCTTCACGTCTCTCTCAGCTTGCCTGGAGCCCGCACAGCCCGCAGCCCCAGAGTGTGTCAACCAAGGCACCGGTTGGTGCCAGATACCGTCAGTTCCTGAGCGATTGTCAGCTCTTTTGCGCATGCTGGAGGAGCAGGGTAGCCAGGCAGACTGATCACCCGGATATCATGTTTCCCCAAAAATAAGCCCTAGTGCTTTTTTGGGGGGTCCCAAAAGAAAATAAGACTGGATACGTGTTTCGGGGAAACACGGTATTCCGATAGACTAAACTAAGGGAAGTTTACTTCTGTGTAAATGCATCCAGACCCCAAACTCTCCCCTCTCCTCCTTTTATCTTCTAAAGAAAAAAAAAAACTCTGCAATTGCCCTTCCCGCGCTCCGAAAGCCGTTGCATGGCAGAAAATCAAGAGCGTGTGAGAAGAAGTGAGCAGCTATAATTAAATTTCTCCTGATTAAATCTGCAGTTGCAAAGCCCACTTAAAATGTGACAAAGCAGCACGCTCGTCCACAGATTAGGAGGTTTCGGGGCTTTATACAGCTGTTAAAACTTGGTGGGGTGTGGGGCCGCCTGTTGCATTCTTGTCTATGTGAGTGGATTTTTCTTTCTTTCTGATATCCGGCGGGCTTTTTTCCCCTAAAAAGTCAGCTAATTCTTAAAGCCAGCTAAAGTGAGCTAATATGTCATCTTTCCTGCTGAAAAAGCAAACCATCAGTTAACGTTCTCTGGATAAGTGATCAGAGTCCCCCGTAAAGAGAAGCTGGAAAGTTGCAACCTCTACAAATTGCATTTGCAGCAAGGCGATGGGTTTGAAATTAGAGAGTAACAGTGTTAGAAGGGATTTTGGAGAGCTTCTAGTCCAGGGGTCTGCAACCTTAAAGAGCCATTTGGACCCGTTTTCCCACAGAAAAGAAAACGCTGGGAACCACAAAACCTAGGTGAGCGTGGCCAACTCGATGTCACTCACTCCCACCCAATCACATGACACATCCCAGCCGCGCCTACCGAGGTTTTGTGACTCCCAGTGTTTTCTGTGTGAAACGAGTATCTCTGTCTGTCTGTCAGCCCAAGGCTGCTGCAGTAAGTCCCAGGGGGTTTATTTCTCCCTGGGAGGGGTCCTTTCAAATCTAGGCTGCCTTTCTCTCCATCTCTCTCTCTCTCTGTGTGTGTGTGTGTGTGTGTGTGTGTGTGTGTGTGTGTCTCTGTCTCTCTCTGTGTCTCTCTCTGTCTCTCTGTGTGTCTCTCTGTCTCTCTCTGTGTGTGTGTCTCTCTCTCTATCTCTCTCTATCTCTGTGTATGTCTCTCTGTTTCTCTCTGTCTCTCTCTCTGTCTCTGTCTCTGTCTCACTGTCTCTCTCTCTGTCTCTGTGTGTGTGTGTCTCTCTCTGTCTCTGTCTCTCTTTGTATCTCTGTCTCTCTGTGTGTCTCTGTGTGTGTGTGTCTCTCTCTGTCTCTCTCTGTCTCTCTCTGTGTGTGTGTGCGTCTCTCTCTCTCTCTGTCTCTGTCTCTCTGTCTCCCTCTCTCTCTGTCTGTCTCTTGTCTCTGTCTCTCTGTGTGTGTCTGTCTCTGTCTGTCTCTGTCTCTCTCTCTGTCTCTCTCTGTGTCTCTCTGTGTCTCTCTCTCTCTGTCTCTGTGTCTCTCTCTGTCTCTCTCTGTGTGTCTCTGTCTCTGTGTGTGTTTATCTCTCTCTCTGTGTCTCTGTCTCTCTGTGTCTCTCTCTCTGTCTCTCTGTCTCTGTCTCTCTCTCTCTCTCTTGTCTCTGTCTCTTGTCTCTCTTTCTTTCTCTGTCTCTCTCTCTCCCCCCCACCGTTCTAGTCCAAGCCCCGCTCAACAGGAGACCCTATACCATTCCTGACAAGTGGCTGTCCAGTCTCTTAAAAGCCCCCAGTGATGGAGCACCCACAAGGGAGGCAAATTGTTCTGGAGGAAAGTTGTTCCACTGATTTAATTGTTCTCACTCTCAGGAAGTTTGTGCTTAGTTCTAGATTGCTTCTCTCCTTGATGAGTTTCCACCCGTTGCTTCTTGTCCTGCCTTCAGGTTCTTTGGAGAATAGGTTGACCCTTCTCTTCTCTGTGATAGACCCTCAAATATTGGAAGATTGCTATCCTATCACCCCCCCGCCCCCAGTCCTTCTCTTCTTCATTAGACTATAGACATACCCAGTTCCTGCAACCGTTCCTTGTGCAATTCTTGTATGGCTGTGTCAGAGTGTTTACAGCGCAACTACTATTTTGAGACAACCCAAGGAGCAAAATACAGGACACAGAGGTTTTGTCTTTAAAAACAGTGGTTTATATACAAGTTATATACAGTATATATACATACACGTGCTAAGCAAAGGCAGGCAAGCAATCAGTCTTCTTCACCTCTACACAGAGAACTACAGTGCAGATACACGCGACGAGGAGAGTGATACACGAGGAAAGAGAGAGTGACGCCCTCTAGTGGCCTTCGCTTATATATGCAGCTTCTTAAAGCGGCAATAACCCTGCTGACTCATCCGCAGTCTTAAAGGGCTGGTCAGCTTTCAATCATCATTACCCTGAAGGCTGGGATTTTATATTCGATCCAGATGAGAAACGGGGACTGCCTTTTTTGGGATGGAACGTGCCCAGCTCGAAACCTGATTCGGACTATATCAGAAAATAGTGTAGGTCTCCTGCGAGAGCAGGGGGTTGGACTGGATGACCTCCAAGGTCCCTTCCCACTCTGTTACTGACCAGAGAATCTCCCTAACTGTAGAAGTATTCACTGTGGGCAGATTTGTTATTCTCGTAACGCCAGATATTTCTGTAAGATTTGGACTTGATTCTGCTTTACCTCATTTCTGTTATCGTGCAAGAGACAAATTCAGCCTCCCTTCTCCCACCATGGTTTCTTTTCTTAGGCTTGTTTGTACTTTTTTATTTATAGGGTGCCCAGATGCTCCGTTTTTTGCCATTTTGCTTGTGTTACTTAAGTGTTGTTGTGTGGGGGTGCGTGAAATTTCCATGGGTCATTCAGCTTCGTCATGCAGTTTGTTTTGAGAAACCACGGAGGGTCGTATCCTCACGAGTTTGTCGGATGGGCTTCACACACTTGAGTGGACTTGGCTACATCTGACCACAGTTGGGGCAGAAGGCATGAAGACTAGGCCATACTGCCCACTGATCAGGGGTGAAGAGTTCGAAGGAATGAGCCTGGTATCCATCTGTTTCCCCCCACCCCCTCTCTTTGACGTGTCTTCTGTAGGAGATGAGCTGAAGGAGGGATCAAACACGTCATAAGTCACGAATCCCTGCACAGCCAGAAAAGATCTACGGCCCCGTTTTTCACCTCCCAAACCCTCTGCACGCCTGTTTTTGGCAAAAATGGGATGCATGGGGCAGGGTTTCGGGAGGCCAAAAATGGCGGTATTCGTGTATAAGACACGTCAACATTTCCACCCTCTTTTAGGGGGGAAAAAGTGTGTCTTATACTCCGAAAAGTACGGTAAGTCCAGCCTTCCTTGAATGCCTATCTTATCTCCCGCTCATTTACCCTTGACCGTTAGTAGCTCAGATTCTTGTAGAGACCTTAAGCTTGCAAGAAATCTCATTTGAACTGCCTGAATCTCCTGATTTCCCCAGCGCTTGAAATCTTCCTTTGCCAGGTCTCTTTGCTCAGTCCGTTAAGTTAACTTCTCTCACTCCGGGACAAGGATGGCCCAATCGTGTCTTTTCTTGAAAGAAACCCAGAATCCCCCAGTCTGGGGGAGTTTAGGAGTCATCTAGTCCAGCCACTAGATCAGGGGTGTCAAACGCAAGGCCCGTTGGCTGCATCCAGCCTGTGATGTGGTTGAATGCGGCCCACAGGACTGTCCTGGAAAATGTAAGGGGCCGGCCCGCATTACTTCAGCCAAGTCTACCCGCGTCATTTTGGCCCGGTCTACCCAATGCGAAGAGGAAATATTGGGCCAGTGTGGCTTCGGCCTTGTCTACCCAATTCAAAGAGGAAACGTGCCAGCAGTTTGGGGAGTGGCGTCAAGCCAGTCATGCCCACCCAGTCGGCCACGCACACCTGCCCCCCCCCCGAGGTCAACCATAGTCCTGATGCAGCCCTGAATGAAATTGAGTTTGACACCGCTGCATGAGATGGACTTCAACTCCCAGAATTCCCCAGCCCTCACGGCCATGGTTAAAAAGTCCACGCACATTTCAAACTTGCCCAGGGAACTGGCAACCATCGTCTGCTCGGTGACAGATGGCCGTCCCGCCTCTGCTCTTTGCTTTCTGCCAACAAGTCTGCCTGAGGTGGTATCCGTATACTCCTAAGCAGTTGGCCGATTGCTCGACATTGATTTATTTCTTCGCTAAGTAGGGGAAGAAGTAATTAATTAGGGGGTAGGGGGAACGGCGTGTTCGGCACGCAGTTGTCGGTCGCTGAAATGAGTTGGGTATCGCTAGGTCACTCGAATCCAGAGCCAGGTTGAGGAAGGGTCTGGGCACAGATATTCCCACCTGGGACATTCTTGTGTTGGAACTGTGACATTCATCCCGTAAGCCGCAGTCATTTCGGAGAAACGCAGCGGAGGGGTTCCGTAGTACGGACACTCAATCCCGCCGTGTGTTAGGCGGAGAGTGTTAACCCGATCTTCAAACAGACATTTATCGGACCAACTCGCACCATCCACATCAAATCTCAGGAGGTTAAATTCGAGGGCCGTCCGTCTCTCTCTTGGCTTCCCCAGGAGGGGAACGACTGATCCCTTTCCAGAAGTCTGCCGTCAACAGCTGAACAGGCCCCTTCTCAAATGCCCAACCATCTGCTCCGCGTCGCCTTCCAGAGAGAGAGGTTGAATTCCAGCTCCCATGATGCCCAGCCAGCAAAGCTCAACATGTGCCCTTTGCAAGCATTTTTTGACTGCCAAAGAAAACTCCAAAGAGGCAACGATTCGAAACTGAGTTGGAGGATGCCAACCTGCTGTTTGGGGGGCAGAACATCAGCAGTGGTTGGAGATGATGATGTGCCCTGAAGAAATTCAGGCCCAAGTTGTCTCCATTTCCTTTCTTTCTTGCATTTGGGGGGGTTGGCGAGATGGGGTGGGGAGAAGAGATCCTGGTGTCTTTTCTATTCCTGCCTACCGGAGAATAAAACAGCTTCCCTGCCACCCGAGATAAGATTTCATTTCATAAAAAAGTAATAAATCTAAGAAGGAACACTTGTGCCTTTAATGGCTCGCCTGCAGTTTTGCTATTTAATCAGGAATCATCGCCTGCCTTTATTGCAACGGGGATCCCTAGATCATTCCGTGAAGCTTGGAAGATTCCCACCTCTGCTCCGCCAATTTCCAGCCCTCTCCCATCAAAGCAAAGTAAGTGGGACAATTCTCCGGGGCCTTCATTTAATTTAAGCATGTATCGGTCTCCTCCGGAGTGAGTCACTTCCTTGCCTGTAGTTCTCAGACGATAGGATGCCGGTAACAATTCGGCGGGGCTGCGATAACCTCTCTGAAATTCTTTCCTGGGATAAGGTGGGAGCTTGCTTGGGCTAAAATTGGCTTTATGGAACACTGGCTACAAGGTGCCATCGCGGCCCACTTTAGTTCTTATTATGAAAGAGGGATGTTGGCATGATGGACTCAAAGTGGTTTGCACCTTCTCTATCTTGCTAAAAATGTGGGCTGGGCCAGTGGGTGGAGATAAATATTTATGGGACCATCTGGTGTTGACCATGGCATATGGAAGATTGCCGCTTGGAAAGCAAGGGAAATAAATAATAAACAGAATGAATTAATACGTTGACGGGAAGGAGAAGAGATGATGTATGTCGGGGGTGGGGGTGGGGAAGCGAAGAGAAAAGGGGTGTAGGAGGTCATAAAATGGGGGTGAGGACGGAAGAGGGGGGATGGATTGGATGAAGACACAGAAAGAAGCGAAGAGATTGACTTAATTGTGAAGGCAAAAGCTAAACGATAGGTTGGAAAAGATGTCATTTGAGATTGTTACGGCTCCGGGTGAAGGTATGAATTCCGTAGGAGAGGACCAGGTTGAGCTCGAGGGAGGCGTCAGATGTGTCATTAGTCATGAGTCTCTTCGTGCCCGCAAGAGATCCATCTCCAGCCCACCTCGAATTCCACTGATTCTTATCTACCGCCAATTTGCTTGGGCCGTTAGTAGCTCAGATTCTTGTAGAGAGTTTAAACTTCCAATAATCTTTTATACCCGTTTGAAACGCCTGGATCTTCTCATTTCCCCAGCGCTTGACAATTTCGTAAATTACAGATAGTTGTGCGACACCCACTTGTGAATGGGGATAATTTGGGGGAAAGGGGTGGGGTTTTTTGTGGGTGTATGGGGGGGTGTTGCATAATATTCTTAACTAATAAGATATTCTTCCCGAGCTGGAAATGGGTGGGTGGGAACCATAGAAGAGGATACAGTTGAGCCGTTTGGAGAGCAAGGAAAGAAGGAGAATTGTTGTGGCCCCCTCCAGCAGCCGAATCGGAGGAGGAGGAGGAGGCATGGGAGTCAGAGTCAGCATCGAGGCAACCTGAGAGCTCCGAGGGGGAAGAGGGAAGTGAGTTGTCAGAGAGAGAGAGGGGGGGGAGGGAGGCGGAGCCTGGGCTGTCCGTCAGCCCTCAGATGGAGAGTCAACAGCCCCCAGGTCTGGAGGTAGCTGATGAGGAAGAGGAGGAACAGCTGGGTCCAGTCCCTGATGCACGGACGCACAGAAGTCAGAGGAGAGGAGAGCACTGGAACTCAATGGACCGGTCCTTGGGACGGAAGAGCCACCTACTGCTAGCAAAACCCTACCCTAGCTCTGGGGATAAAAGGCAGGGGGCGGAGATGAATCGATGTGGCAGACAACTATTCATCTTCCGGACGGACGAACTTGTTAGCCTGCGGTGAGAGAGAAACTTTTTGCCGGGGCTGCTGGCGCTCCTAATAAAGGAATCTTTGATTTAACTTCAGAGGGTTTGTCGTGTTTGCAGAGCTGGGTCAGAACGAGAATGGATCCTCAAAATGTCTAGGAGAAGAAGGAGCCTGGGGGAGGAGTGAAAAGAGGAATCAGCCTAGAATCTATAGGTACAAAAGAACTACATCCAACACCCCGCCCCGCCCTTTTCAGGGCTGGGTGCTGGTACCAAATCAGTAGGTAAATTATGCAAATCCCGCTTCTGGTAGGAATGTGATAGAAACAACGGTAGATTTCCAAGGACGGTTTGCAGTTGGAAAGGAATGGAGAATCGAACTAAGCGTCGTTGGGCTTTCCTAGATCGAGTCAGGCTTCCTTGCCGTTCCTTATCTTCTACTTTTAATTTCCTTGGTTTTCTGTCTTCCGCGTCTTTTCTATGCTTTTTGATGAGCCTGAAAGTTGAACGGCACAAAGCCGACTCTCCCGGGTGTGGTATTCACTTACTTTCCCTACCGGTTTGCAAATGTTCACGCATGTGTCCGGCCTTCCATGCATGTGCTTTGCTGGCACGCGCGCCTTCCGCATATGCGCCCGGCCTCAAAAATACGCCTAAATACGATGACATAGAGCGATTACCCATACCCGTGATTTCCGCTACGGATTCGTCCGAACCGGCTGAATACCACCTCTGGATTCTCCGTTCAGGGAAAAAAACACCCTCTTTGAAAAACTACCATAAACCCGTGATTTTTGTGGGAGAATTAACAGCTTCTTTTTTATTGGTTGGTGTCTCCTTTTGTGGTGGTGGGGAGGTGAGAATCTTTTGACCACCATGCCTGGAAAATAAAAGGTAAAGGTTCCTTTCGCACATACGTACTAGTCGTTCCCGACTCTAGGGGGCGGTGCTCATCTCCGTTTCAAAGCCGAAGAGCCAGCGCTGTCCGAAGACGTCTCCATGGTCAGGTGGCCAGCATGACTCAACGCCAAAGGAGCACGGAACACTATTCCCTTCCCACCAAAGGTGGTCCCTATTTTTTCTACTTGCATTTTTTTAATGTGCTTTCAAACCGCTAGGTTGGCAGAAGCTGGGACAAGTCACGGGAGCTCACCCCGTGACACGGCGCTCGGGATTCGAACCGCTGAACTGCCGACCTTTCGATCGACAAGCTCAGCGTCTTAGCCACTGAGCCGCGGCGTCCCTTGCCTGGAAAATAAACTCTATTTATTTGTTTGTTTGTTTTTATGTCGCCACTGAAGAGATCCGAACTGTCGGTTTTGTAGTTGAGGGGCTGTAGGTTAGAGATTGAAGGAATTCTTTCGCTTTGCAGGAAATTAAGAAAAAATAGACAAAAGGGCCCCCTCTTGCTTTTTAAAGATACCGATCTATTGATGAGACAAAATCCAACAGCATTTTCTTTTGAAGGGCACTATTTCAAAATAAGAAATAAGCAGGTTGCAGCCAACCTGTAGTCCTCGACTTACGACCACACTTGAGCCCCAAATTGCTGTCGCTAAGCAAGACGGGCCTGGAAGCTGCACTTTGCCCCATTTTGTGAACTTCCTTGCAAGCATTGTTCAGAGGATCGGCGCCGTTATTAAGTTAGTCACACGGTTGTTAAGCGAATCGGGCTTTCCCGTTGCTTGTCTCAGAAGGTCGCAAAAGGGGATCGCATGACCCCCCCCCCCCCGGACACTGCAACCGTCATAAATATGAGTTAGTGGCCAAACGTCCGAATTTTAATCGTGTGACCGTGCGGATGCCGCGACAGTCATAAGTGTGAAAAACAGTGCCGAGTCACTTTTTCCCAGTACTGTTGCAACTTCCAATGGTCACTAAATGAACTGTTGTAAGACAAGGGTTACCTGTAGTAAGAAAAATCATCACCCGTTCCATGTTTTCTCTATTGTTTTTCTTCTCTCTCCCTCTCTCTCCCTCCCTCCCTCTCTCCCCCCTCCCTCCGTCTCCCTGCCTCTCTCCCTCCCTCCCTGTCCCTCCCTCTATCTCTCTCCCCCTCCCTCCCTCTTCCTGCCTCTTTCTCTCCCTCTCCCCATTCCTCCTTCCCTCTATCTCTCCCTCCCCCTCCCTGCCTCTCCCCCTCCCTCCATCTCTCTCTCCCTATCTCCCCCTCCCTCCCTCTCCCTGCCTCTCCCCCTCCCTCCATCTCTCTCCCTCCCTCTCTCTCGCCCTCTCCCTGCCTCTCTTCCTCCCTCCCTCTCTCTGTCCCTCCCTCCCTCCATCTCTCTCCCCCTCCCTCCCTCTTCCTGCCTCTCTCTCTCCTTCTCCCCATTCCTCCTTCCCTCTCTCCCTCTCCCACTCCCTCCCTCTCTCTCCCTCCATCTCCCTGCCTCTCCCCCTCCCTCCATCTCTCTCCCTCTCCCCTTCCTCCCTCCCTCTCCCACTCCTTCCCTCTCTCTCTCCCTCTCCCGTGCCTTTTCCCCTCCCTCCATATCTTTCTCCCTCTCCCTCCATCTCTCTCCCCTCCGTCCCTCTCCCTCTCCCCCTTCTTCCCTCTCTCTCCCGCCCTCTCTCTCTCCCTCCTCCATCCCTCCCTCTCTCCTTCTCCTTGCCTCCCTCCCCCTCTCTCTCTCCCCCTCTCCCTCCGTCCCTCTCTCCCCCTCCCTCCCTCTCCCTCTCCCTCGCTTCCTCCCTCCCTCGCTTTCTCTCTCCACAGAGAGAGTGCGAGAGAGAGAGAGAGAGAATGATATAGGTATTCAAATTTAGAAAGACACACTAGAATGGTAATTAAGCAAGTTAATTATCTCGTAGCACAGATTGCACACCATAGCAATGGGCTCCACGCTGCGTCCAGTCTGCTTCTGGCTTTCTAGGAATCTTGGGTTTGTTCCTAGTTGCAGAAAATAGGCCGTCTTTGGCACGGTTTCAAAAATCTCAGCGCAAGGTTCAGACAGTAAGGGTCCTTTTTTTTTTTTTTTCAGCACCTTCCTGGCTTGGGAAGGGATGAAAGTAGAGATCTCAAAAATGGAGAGGAAGAGTGAATCAGACTTCGCCCTTCCCGTTGACCAATTCAGAGCTTGGCTTAGCATCTTTTGTGAATCTATTTGTGGCTTGCGGACTGGACATCCGGTTCTGGACAATGGCACATTAGGAAGGAATGGTGTTCAGTTTGAACGTGTCCCGAGGAGGGTTTTATGTGATGGAAAGGAGCTGGAAGGGTGTGTTTTCACCAGAGCAACCTTAAGTGCTCAAAGAGCCATTTGGACCCATTTCCCACAGAAAAGAAAACACCGGGAGCCACAAAACTTGGGTGGGTGTGGCCAACTCGATGTCACTCACTTCCACCAGTCACATGACACCACCCCTAGCCACGCCCACCCAGCCGGTCATTAGGGCAGAGAACCGGTTGTTAAAAAACACCGGGAACCACAAAATCCTTTTGACATTTCTCTCTCTCCCCCTCCCTCCCCTATCTCTCTCCCCCTCTCTCTGTACCTCTCTATGTCTCTCTCTCTCTCTCCCCCTCTCTCTGTATCTCTCACTCTCTGCCCTGGCCACTTCTCCATCCCTTGCCGTCGCTCTTACCTTCTCAGGCCAGGCGAGGAGTGACTGGGAGGGGAGGAGGGCGAGGGGCAGGGCCAGCCAGTGGTGGGAATCACCCGACAGGGAGCCACAGCAGAGCCACATGTGGCTCCGGAGCCACAGGTTGCTGACCCTTGGACCAGACAAAAGACAGAACACGCAGCTTCAAATATTTGAAGGACTGTCGTGGAAAAGACAAGGCAGAATTATTCAGTCATCCCAGAAACCAGAATAAGAAAGAATGAGTTCAAATTACGAGGAAGTAAGAGCTTGGTTGGACATCAGAAGGAATCTCCAGCTGTTTCACAGTGGAAGAAGCAATCTCAGGAAGTGGGGGGACTCCTGTGGTTTTTGTGTGTGTGTTTGTGTATGTGTGTATGCTTATAGACTAGAGAAGAGTAGAGTAGAGTAGAGTAGAGTAGAGTAGAGTAGAGTAGAGTAGAATAGAATTAGAGTAGAGTAGAGTAGAGTAGAGTAGAATAGAATAGAATAAGAGTAGAGTAGAGTAGAGTAGAGTAGAGTAGAATAGAATAAGAGTAGAGTAGAGTAGAATAGAATAAGAGTAGAGTAGAGTAGAGTAGAGTAGAGTAGACTTTTTTATTGGCCACACTTATAACCTTACAACACACTTATAACCTGTGGCATGCATGCCATATGTTTGCCATCACAGGTGTAGGATCTCCTGCTTGGTCAGGGGGGTGGACTAGATGACCTACAAGGTTCCCTTCCGACTCTTGTTTAATCTGTACCCGTCCCTCAAAGGAGGACACCTTTTCCACGGAAGCAAAGCTGGCCCGGCTCTCTTCTAGGTTGCATTTTTCTCTCTTTGGATGGGGAAATAAAACATCCAAAACGGCAAGGTAGAACCCTTGATTCTTCGCTTTACGCAGCAGGGTGGCACCTCAAGAGGTAGTCATGAAAGAGTGAAGAGGAGTCAAGGGTGTTTAAAAAGGCGGCTTCTGGCCTCCGGGCTCGGAATCCAATTAAATCAATTACTTCCAGAAAAAGAGAGAGAGAGAGGAAAAACTGTCTTTTGTTCCTCTCTTTTCCAAGGGTAGTTGAGCGGGATCTATCTTTGTTTGCTCAAATGATTATAGACCTGACTGAGCTGGAAAGGTATAATGGTCCATAATGAACACCTTTGGACAGCAATGGAGCATCTTTTCTACTAGAAGAGAGAAAAACGCTCGGTGAGAACTCCGCGTTCCTTTGCCCTTGCTTTGAAGAGGCCAACTCCTGAAAACCTCTCCCCCTTTGTATGTTTGGAGACAGAACGTTTTAATCCTCCCGCTGCTGCCCCACTCGGGTTGACAGAATATCCAGGGTTGACGAATTAAAATCTGACGTGGAGAAGAGGAGGAAGAAGGAGAAGAAGAAGAAAAAGGAGGAAAGGAAGAGGAGGAGGAAGGAGAAGAAGAAAGGAAGGAGGAGGAAGAAGGAAGTAGAACAGCAGGAGGAAAAAGGAGAAGAGGAAGAAAGAAGAAGTAGAAGAAGAAAAGGAGGAGGAGGAAAGGAAGAGGAAGAAGGAGAAGAAGAAAGGAAGGAGGAAGGAGGAGGAAAAGGAAGTAGAACAGCAGGAGGAAAGGGGAGGAGGAGGAGGAAGAAGAGGAAAGAAGAAAGAAGAAGTAGAAGAAGAAGAGGAGGAAAGGAAGAGGAAGGAGAAGAGGAAAGGAAGAGGAGGAGGAGGAAAGGAGGAGGAGGAGAAAAGGAAGTAGAACAGCAGGAGGAAGGAGGAGGAGAAGAGGAGGAAGAGGAAGAAAGAAGAAATAGAAGAAGAAAAGGAGGAGGAAAGGAAGAGAAGGAAGGAGAAGAAGAAAGGAAGGAGGAAGGAGGAGGAAAAGGAAGTAGAACAGCAGGAGGAAAGGGGAGGAGGAGGAGGAGGGAAGAGGAGGAAAGAAGAAAAAAGAAGTAGAAGAAGAAGAGGAGGAGGAAAGGAAGAGGAAGGAGAAGAAGAAAGGAAGAGGAGGAGGAGGAAAGGAGGAGGAGGAGGAAAAGGAAGTAGAACAGCAGGAGGAAGGAGGAGGAGAAGAGGAGGAAGAGGAAGAAAGAAGAAATAGAAGAAGAAAAGGAGGAGGAGGAAAGGAAGAGAAGGAAGAGAAGAAGAAAGGAAGGAGGAAGGAGGAGGAAGAAGAAAGTAGAACAGCAGGAGGAAGAAGGAGGAGGAGGAAGAGGAAGAAAGAAGAAGTAGAAGAGGAGGAGGAAGAGGAAAGGAAGAGGAGGAAGGAGAAGAAGAAAGGAAGGAAGGAGGAAGGAGAAGAAAGGAAGAGGAGGAGGAGGAAAGGAGGAGGAGGAAAAGGAAGTAGAACAGCAGGAGGAAGGGAAGGAGGAGGAAGAAGGAGGAGGAGAAGAGGAAGAAGGAAGAAGGGGGAGGGCGAAAACAGCCTTCCTCACACACACACACACACACACACACACACGGACAACTGTTTGTCTGAAGTGGTGTAGGGTTTCCTGCTTGAGAAGGGGGTTGGATTAGAAGACCTCCAAGATCCCTTCCAAATGTTCTGTTCTGTTCTGTTCTGTTCTGTTCTATTCTATTCTATTCTATTCTATTCTATTCTATTCTATTCTATTCTATTCTATTCTATTCTATTCTATTCTATTCTACCCTACTCTACTCTACTCTACTCTACTCTACTTTATTTTCTATTCTACCCTATCCTACCCTACCCTACTCTATTCTACTCTACTCTACTCTACTCTATTTTCTATTATACCCTACCCTACCCTACCCTACTCTACTTTATTTTCTATTCTACCCTACCCTACCCTACCTTACCCTACTCTACTCTGCCTCCGGAGTCCGCACATCACTCCCCAATGGCCCTGACCTCATCTCTGCCTCTCAACGCAGAGCCCTCATCCGGGCCTTCCCCAGCCTCCAGGACTGGCCCATGTTCTTCCTTAGCCTCCTCACTGTCCGACTCCGCTGCCAGCTCTTCAGGTTGCTGGCGTACCACAACACTGAGTCTCCATCCTGGTCTACAGCACTCGAGACTGCGAAGAGCATGCCATGCCACCTCTGGATTGGTCTGGCCAGCCTTTCGAAACCAATTATCTAGAAGTGGCGCATAACACATCAGCCTTGTCTCCATTTTCTCCTCTTCTCCCGTGGGCTGAGCTGCAGTTAATAAACCAAGACAGGCCGGGAACTTGGGAGAAATTCTTGAGAGTGGAAGCCGAGAAAAGGCATCAGGCATTTATTGGAGGAAGTTTTAATACACACAGGAATTCCCATTTATAACCCAAGAAAAAAGAGAGAGAGAGAGAGAGAGTGACCAGCATCTATTCTAGGACTGAGGCTTCTGAATTGCAGATAGGAAGTCAGTTGCACAAGGTCTTGTAAAAGTAAAGATTCCCCTCACACATATGTGCTGGTCGTTCCCAACTCTAGGGGGCAGTGCTCATCTCCGTTTCAGAGATGAAGAGCCAGTGCTGTCCGAAGATGTCTCCGTGGTCATGTGGCCGGCATGACTCAATGCCAAAGGTGCACAGAACGCTGTTCCCTTCCCACCAAAGGTGGTCCCTATTTTTTCTCCTTGCATTTTTTTAAAGTGCTTTTGAACTGCTAGGTTGGCAGAAGCCGGGACAAGTCACGGGAGCTCACCCCGGCACGCATCGCTAGGGATTCGAACCGCTGAACTGCTGACCTTTCGATCGGCAAGCTCAGCGTCTTAGCCACTGAGACACCGCGTCCCCGATATTCTTGAGTAGAGAACAAGTGTCCCCTTCTTCTCGAGGGATACCTAAATGACCTTCCCCGGCGAAATCTCTCCCGAGATTCAGGAGGTTGGGACAGCTTCAGAATTGGTGGTACCTGTGGTACCTTTGTTGCATCTATCTCCCAACATTGATTCAATATTGTCGAATTTTTCTCCAGAATCCCGTCCCCGTCCGTCCGTTTCCCCCCTCCCCCCCCGCAGTCCTGGAAGGGGCTATATCTCATCCCTGCTTTTAATTTCCCACCATGCTTGCTGCAGAGTGCTGGGGACATCTTGGGAAATTAAAAGGGACTGCTAAATTCAGCGATGTGGCCCTGTCCAAGGTGCTGAACTAGGGAAAAAACCCAGCCTCATAAAGCAAAGAGCGAGCAACAGGGGTAGGGGGTGGGGGTGGGGGCTTTCTAGCAGCCGCTGGAAATTTGCTTGGTGAAGACAGTTGCCCCCCACCATCTGCTCCCCTCCCCCCCTTTCATGTAAAAGGTTCAGGGCTGAACCAGGAAATGTTTTGCCAACCCAGCTGTCCGCCCTCGAGCTGGCAGTCGTAATATTTGCTTGTCCGTTCCTGGAGACATGTGAAGGGAAGGCATCTCCTTCAAAATGCGTCTCAGGGCAAACTGGAGCTCTTTCCTCCTGCAGGAAGAAGCTCTTTCTGTCTCTTTGACTGACAGTTCACTAATGTGCTACAATTTCAGTTTGGAGTCTTGAAAAAACTGGGCCAAGTGGAGGAGGAGGAGGAGGAGGAGGAAGAAAGAGGAGGAGGAGGAGGAGGAAGAAGATATGGTGGTGGAGGAGGAAGAGGAAGGAAGGAAGGAAGGAAGGAAGGAAGGAAGGAAGGAAGGAAGGAAGACATGTGTGTCCGATGGTCCAGAAAATAGATTTTCAGAGGTCTGAATGGACAGAGGAGACATTCCTGAGATGATTCCTAGTATCAATAGAATATTTGTAGCTTAAAGAGTTGAACTGTGGAGTCCTTGGACGTTTTTCCTGTAGACGTTGCGTTACCCAACTAGGCAACTTCATCAGTGCTAGAAAGGAGTGGAGTTTGAGGAGATGAGGAGGAGGAGGAGGAAGGGGGAAAAAATCACAACCAACTCTCCCGCATTTTTAAATGCTCATCGCTTCCCTTCTCTCTTTCCCCATCCCTTATCTCCCTTGGGGGGGGGGACTGGGGGAGGATTTTTTCAGCTAGTTTTTTGGGTTTTATATATAAAGAAAAGCAGAGAAAGAGACGGTCTACAGAGCTTCATAAAAAGATAAATTGCTTTTAGATATTGAGCAGCAGAGAAAGAAGAGTTCGTTTTTTATTTGACAATATTAGTCTCTTAGTAGTATATTGTTGCCATGCATATGAGCTTAAACTCTCCAGGCAGCTGGAGCCAAATATCCGTGTATTGAAGTGTAAATGAACCGCTGGCAACGCTTTCTTTCTTTCTTTCTTTCTTTCTTTCTTTTTTTTTCCCCCCTTCCCCTTTATGATTTTTCATACTTGTTTTTAAAAAAATGATATTATATACGGCAATCTCGCCTCCCTCCCTTCACCTCGAGTATCTGTGCCTTGTCCACAGAAATGTAAAATTCCCCTACATGATATGCTAATCGTTTCTAATCAAATCAGTAACTTGGAAGAATGCAAAGAGAGAGAGAGAGAGAGAGAGAGAGAGAGAGGAGGAGGGTGCAAATTGTACTCTTCTCTTGGCGAACCACCCATGGAATCAGGTTATAGATTAACAGAGTTGGAAGGGACCTTTTAGGTCATCTAGTCCAACCCCATCCCCCTCCCACCTAAGTAGGAGACCCTACACCAGGGATGGCTAACCTTTTTGCCATCGCGTGCCAAAAGTGGGGGGAGTGAGGGGGGGGGTCGCTTGCGCACGTGCTCACACCGATAATTCTATGCGCCCCGCCCCTCCAGCGTGTATGCGTGTGCTATCCCTGGGCTCCCCCCCACTTTTGGCATGCGATGGCAAGGTAGGTCCGTTTTTCACTCTTCCCAGGCTCCAGAGCCTTCCTAGGAGCCTGGGGAGGGCAAAAATGGCCTTTCCCACTCCACCAGAGGCCCTCCGGAGGCCGGAAACAGCCTTTTTCCTGACTTCCGGTAGGCCCAAAAGGCCCTGGATGCATGCTGGAGCTGAGCTCGCGTGCCCACTGATATGGCTCCGTGCCATAGGTTCGCCATCACGGCCTTACACCATTTCTGACAAAGGGCAGTCCAGTCTCTTCTTGAAAGCCTCCAGTTGTTAAGCGTCCTTCTGGGGGAGGTGAAATATATACCCTCCCACCCCCTCAAGATTTGCAAGGCACATTAGCGGCAATATCTCAACAACAGGTCAGATACCGTGGGAGCCATGCAAAAGAGAGAGAAACAACACCTCTCACGCAGACGGTAAAATTAGCAATAGCTAATGATGAGATTGTCCAGCTTTTTGCTTCGTTTTTTTTTTTTTTGTTTTTGTTTTTTTGTTTTTTTCCATCCTTCCTTTAGTTCTTCAATCCATACTTCCATGCTGAGTTCGGCCACCAACATAATAGCAATAGCCCTTAGACTTATATACCGCTTTCACAGTGCTTCACAGCCCTTTCTAGGCGGTTTACAGAGTCAGCATATATTGCCCCCAACAATCTGGGTCCTCGTTTGACCCACTTTGGAAGGGATGGGAGGCTGAGTCAACCTTGAGCCAGTCGGGCAGGATCGAACTGCTGGCAGTGGGCAGAGATAGCCTGCAATACTGCATTCTAACCACTGGGAGGGAGGGAGGGAAGGAAGGAAGGAAGATAGCAATAGCATTTAGACTTATATACCACTTTGCAGTGCTTTTACAGCCCTCTTTAAGTGGTTTACAGAGTCAGCTTATGGCCCCCAACAATCTGGGTCGTCATTTTACCCACCTCGGAAGGTTGGAAGGCTGAGTCAACCTTGAGCCAGTTGGTCAGGATTGAACTACTGGTAGTGGGCAGAGTTAGCCTGCAATACTGCATTCTAAACACTGGGAGGGAGGGGGGGGAGGGAGGGAGGGAGGGAGGGAAGGAAGGAAGGAAGGAAGGAAGGAATATCCATCTTGTCCAGTTCCAAGCCTGGAGAAAGACACTGGAACAATGGCCCTGAAAAAAGGGGACTTTATGACCCTGTTTCAAAGTTACGACTATAACAGCATCCTCATGCTTGTGCTTGGCAACTGGTTTGTATTTATGACCTGGGGCTCATCCGATCCCGTTTTGTGATTCTTCTACCAAGCCAAGCCAATGGAGAAACCAGATTCACTTAATAACTACATTACTAATTTAACAATTGTGGTGATTCGCTTAACGACTGGGACAAGAAAGGTCCTAAGATGGGGCAAAATTGACTTCACCAATGTTTCACATAACTGCAGAGATTTTCGGCTCAATTTTGATCGTACGTTAAGGACTACTCTATTTTCCCCAAAATAAGACCCAACCGGAAAATAAGTCCTAGCATGATTTTTCAGGATGCTCGTAATATAAGCCCTACCCCCAAAATAAGCCCCAGTTAAGATTGTTGGCTGGATGGGTGTATTTAGTACCGTATTTCCCCAAAAATAAGACCCAACCAGAAAATAAGTCCTAGCATGATTTTTCAGGATGCTCGTAATATAAGCCCTACCTCCCAAAATAAGCCCCAGTTAAGATTGTTGGCTGGATGGGTGTATTTAGTACCGTATTTCCCCAACAATAAGACCCAACCAGAAAATAAGTCCTAGCATGATTTTTCAGGATGCTCGTAATATAAGCCCTACCCCCAAAATAAGCCCCAGTTAAGATTGTTGGCTGGATGGGTGTATTTAGTACCGTATTTCCCCAAAAATAAGACCCAACCAGAAAATAAGTCCTAGCATGATTTTTCAGGATGCTCGTAATATGAGCCCTACCCCCAAAATAAGCCCTAGTTAAGATTGTCAGCCAGATGGGTGCATTTAGTACTGTATTTTCCCCAAAATAAGCCCTAATGCATCTTTTGGAGCAAAAATTAATATAAGACCTGGTCTTATTTTCGGGAAAACACGGTATTAATACTTCAGCCTGGAGCTCAAGAGGTGATGATGGAAAGCACCTTGTGATCTGGTGCCGAACAAAAATAAATTTGAAGAATAGCTTGAGTTATTTTTTTCCCAATACTTCTCCCTGGATTACAGCACCCACTGACTCAGCACAGGGGGGGAAGAAAGGATGCAAATTTGAAAAGGTGTGGAAACGCTAGTGAAGTGTGAATGCAGAAGCTAAAGCTAGGCAGGAGTTTTAGAACTTGGGAGTTTTTATCGCAAGAAAGTACAAGATCAAACAGGTAGAGGCGTGTAGCCTAGGGCTTGGCGGGGCTGAATATAAATTTTGGTATCCTGCATCCGGGAAAGATCCCCTGGATAGCTGAATGTCTGCTATTTTGAGGTGGCAAATCTGTTGTTTTTTAGGCTTGCCTTACCTGGCTTCCCTTCCACCCCATTCCCCTCCCCTCCACCTCCAAAATTTACAAAAAGAACAGCCATCATCTCTGCTTCATTTGCAATGTAAATGGGAAAGTAGTCTATGCCAGATTAGCTGATTACATGATCAAGAGAATGGTGCATCTGTTATTAGGGAACAAACAAGCCTGCATTACACACGCACGCACACAAAGAGAGAGAGAGAAAGAGAGAGAGAGAGAAAGAAAGAAAGAAAGAAAGAAAGAAAGAAAGAAAGAAAGAGAGGGAGGAAGGGAGAGAAAAGAGAAACAGAGAAAGAAAGGGGGAGGAAGGGAGGGAGAGAGAGAGAGGGGAAGAATCAGAGAAAGAAAGAGAGGGAGGAAGGGGAGAGAAAGAGAAACAGAGAGAGAGAGGTAGGAAGGGAGAGAGAGAGAGGAAGAGAAACAGAAAGAGAGAATGAGAGAGAGAGAGAGAGAGAAAGAGAGAGAGAGAAAGCTCACAAAATCCTATATATAGAATTATGGTCAGGTTATGTAGGTAAAAAGGACAACTTCAGAGTGGTTTGTATGAATGTTTTTTTCATTTGAGCTGGCCCTGCCCTTTTGGTCGAACTACTCCTCCCAGCACCCCTCACCTCCTGGCCTTCTGCCTTAGGGGGGTTGCTGGGAATTGTATCATTGTTCATTTTTGTGTGTGGGTGTGGGGGAGATCTGTGAGGCTGCAGGTTGGGCAAACTGGGCCTTCCCTCCCTCCTTTTGAAAATCAGATTTATGAGTTCATTACATGTATTCCTCCCTTCCTCATTAATTCATGTGGTCTCTGGACAAAAGGGCCGTGGGGAAGCACAGATCTGTTGGAGACAGGCTTTGTTATCAAAACAGACTAGGTTATAAGGCTTCGGCCTTATTCCTCTATCAACCCAGGTGATGGATTCACACATTCCATGGAATTCTAGCTTCCCTGGAGAATCACCTTCTACTACCCTGTTTTCCCGAAAATAAGACCTCCCCTGATAATAAGCCCAATCAGGCTTTTGAGTGCATGCACTAAAATAAGCTTCCCCCTGAAAACAAGCCCTCCCTGAAAATATTTAAACGCAGAGCTGGAAATCAAGAGGAGCCCCATCTTGCTCCGTACGCCCCAAAATAATAAGACCTCCCCGAAAATAAGGCCAAGCGCTTATTTTGGGGTTCAAAAAAAATATAAGACAGTGTCTTATTTTCGGGGAAACACGGTAATTCCCCCAAAACAGGGGTGAAATCTTATCGGTTTGGAAGTGTGGATGGGGGGAGCTTCGCTCCGCCATCGCTACCGGATCGCCGAACCACCCGGCACAATCGCTACCGGATCACGTGATCTGGTCCAAACCGGAGAGGATTTCACCCCTGCCCCAAAATAGCCAAGCGTAACATTTGTAGTAATAATACCATGTTTCCCCGAAAATAAGACCCTGTCTTATATTTTTTTTTGAACCCCGAAATAAGCACTTGGCCTTATTTTCGGGGAGGTCTTATTATTTTGGGCGCGTGGAGCAAGACGGGGCTCCTCTTGCCATCTTACCTGATTTCCAGCTCTGTCTCCCTAATCCTAACCAGAGGAAATGGCGGGGATTGGCTGCACATGCATTTAAATATTTTCGGGTAGGGCTTATTTTCAGGGAAGGGAGACTTATATAATTCTTTTAAAAAAATAAATAAATTTTGTATTGGTATGTGTTTTAGTTCTCGCTGTGCACCGCCCTGAGTCCACTTGGAGAAGGGCGGGATATAAATTGAATAAAACAAAACAAACAAACTTATTTTAGTGCAGGCGCTCAAAAGCCCAATTGGTCTTATTATCAGGGGATGTCTTATTTTCGGGAAAACACAGTAATAATAATAATAATAACAACAACAGACAGATCGTCATTTGGAACACAGCATGCCAGATATCACAGCTGTCAAAAAATGAAATGCAATTTATTAACATCGCGGGGGTACCAGGAGATGCCGGAGTTGGGGAAAAAAAGAATGGAAAAAAATCACGAAATATTGCGACCTGGCCATCGAAACTACATGGCTATGGATGAAACATGTGATAGTGATACCTATTGTCATCGGGACACTTGGTACCATGTCGAAGAATTTTATAAGATACATCAACAAATTGCAGCTTGCTGCAATCACACCAGCGGAACTGCAAAAAACTGCGCTACTCGGAGTATCGTACATCTTAAGAAGGTCCTTGGTTGATCCCTAGGACGCTGGCAGCAACCCGTATCAACCATTAGCTCCCGTCAATGGTATTTGTGATGCATTTTTGAATGTTCACTTGATTGAGTCTCATGTTTAATGAATAAAAGAGATAATGATGATGATGATGGTAGGATACAAATAAATAAATGAATTATAAATACCAAGTTGTGTGAACTGGATCCGAGGCTGAATTCATTGAGGTAGGGTTATTGCACCCCGTTTTGTCTACATGGTGCAATTTTCTACTTTTCTTCATATGGACTAGAAACCTGAGCCCGTTTTTTTGTGTTTTTAAAAAAATTGCTTCCGCCCGGGCAGAGCGTAACTCTCTTTTTATCCTTTCCCACCCACAGTTTGTCGAGGGATGCTGTGTGGCTTCGGGGCCGCCTGCGAGAAGAACCCCACGGACCCTTCCCAAGGTGTTTGCGTTTGTAAGAAGGCCACCTGCCCTTCGGTGGTGGCCCCGGTGTGCGGATCGGATTACTCGACCTACAGTAACGAGTGTGAGCTGGAGAAAGCTCAGTGCAACCAGCAGCGTCGCATTAAAGTCATGAGTAAGGGAGCTTGTGGTAAGTGTGGTTTGGTCTTGTCATTTCATCCATCCCACCTCGAATCTCAAAAACAACTTCTTCTTCTTCTTCTTCTTCTTCTTCTTCTTCTTCTTCTTCTTCTTCTTCTTCTTCTTCTTCTTCTCCTTCTCCTTCTCCTTCTCCTTCTCCTCCTCCTCCTCCTCTTTCTCCTTCTTCCTCCTCTCCTCTCCTTTCTTTTCCTTTCCTCCTCCTCCCCCCTCCCCCTTCCCCCTCCTCCTCCTCCTCTTCTTCTTCTCCTCCTTCACCTCCTCCTTCTCCTCTTCCTCCTCCTCCTCCTTCTTCTCCTGCTCCTTCTTCTTCTCTTGCTTCTCCTCCTCCTCCTCCTCCTTCTTCTCTTTCCTTTTCCTCCTCCTGATGTATTGATCATTTTTAATGGATTCATAACTGGCTGACCAAACGCACTCAACGTGTAGCCCTCAATGGAACTGCATCTACATGGAGGGCAGTATGCAGTGGGGAACCCCAAGGCTCTGTTTTAGGCCCCCCGGACTCTTCAACATTTTCATCAATGACTTGGACAAGGGGATAGATGGGGAACTCATCAAATTTGCAGATGACACCAAGCTGGCAGGAATAGCCAACACTCCAGAAGATAGGCTCAAGATACAGAAGGATCTTGACAGACTTGAACATTGGGCGCTATTGAACAAAATGAATTCTGGGAGTTGAAGTCCACAGGACTTAAAGATGCCAAAGTTGGAGACCCCTGCTCTAAAAGGATGCCAAGGACCAGCTGTCTCCAAGGGATCTTAGTGGAATCCTAGTGGACAACCATTTAGATATGAGCCAGCCGTGTGCAGCAGCTGCCAAAAAAGCCAACACAGTTCTAGGCTGCATCAACAGAGGGATAGAATCAAGATTGGAGTGTTGATACCACTTTATAAGGTCTTGATAAGGCCACACTTGGAATCCTGCATTCAGTTTTGGTCGCCACAATGTAAAAAATATGTTGAGACACTAGAAAGAGTGCAGAGAAGAGCAACCAGGATGATTAGGGGACTGGAGGCCAAAACATATGACAAACGGTTGCAGGAACTGAGTTATGTCTAGTTTAAAGAAAAGGAGGACTAGGGGAGACATGATAGCAGTGTTCTCATATCTCAGGGGCTGCCCCAAAGAAGAGGGAGTCAAGCTATTCTCCAAAGCACTTGAGGGCAGGACAAGAAGCAACGGGTAGAAACTAACCAAGGAGAGAAGCAACTTAGAATTAAGGAAAAATTTCCTGACAGTTGGAACAATTAATCCGTGGAACAACTTGCCTCCAGAAGTTGTGAATGCTCCAACACTGGAAGTTTTTAAGAGGATGTTGGATAGCCCCTTGTCTGAAGTGGTGTAGGGTTTCCTGGCTGAGCAGGAAACCCTACACCACCAAGGTCCCTTCCAACTCTGTTACCCTATCTTTTTTTTTTTTTTTTAATCAAAAGAAAAAGTGCAAATGAACAAGCAAAAGAGAGAAAAACAGGAAAATAAAATAAAAATCAGCGGTGCAGAATATCAGTAAGTGGACAAAGCAGTGACCAAGATCCCTAACAAAACCAGAAGCATTATTTTCACAAGTTATTATTTTAGAAATAGTTTTGAGTGGCTTGGAGTCAAAAAAAGAACATTTCGTTGTTTGTTAGCCTCCCACCCAAAAACAGGAGGGGGGAAAAATTAGAACCGAACATTTTAAGTTTCTGACTTCCCCTTCGCGGTACTCCGAGGGGTATATAACGTCAGCCCTTCTCGGTGAGAAATAAGCTGGTTGGCTTAATCACCTCTTCATCGCACCCTCACAAGTTGCAGGCTGTGATTTTCCCAAGTCCACTTCTGCACTCCGAGTGGGTGATTTTTCCGGAGAAGGCCTCATAAACGAGGCTAATGAACCCTCCGTGTTAGCAAGGCACATACCGCCCGAAAGCAAGGAACTGTGCAAATGAAAACGCCCCTCTCTGCTTTTTTCCAAGTAAATTAACTTGACCTTCCCCCCCCCACTTCCCTCTCTGATGGAGAAGTTCCTGCTTTTAGTGATAAATCTTTGCTTTCTGGACTCCTGCAGAGAGCTTGGTAGGAGAGAGAGGGGGTGGGGGGGGGAGGACGGGAGAGAGAGGGAGAAACACAGAGAGAGAAAGAGAGAGAGGGAGGAAGGGAGAGAGAGGGAAAGCAAAAGAGAGAGGGGGGAGAGACAGAGAGAGAGGGAGGAAGGAAGGGAGAGAGATGCAGACGGAGCCTGGATAGCTCAGCAGACTAATGCATTGTAATTTAACTCCAGCTGTCTGCATTTAGTAAGTTTGAATCTTGCCAGGCTCAAGGATGACTCAGCCTTCCATCCTTTCTAAGGTACGTAAATTGAGGAGCCAGTTGTGGGGGCAATAAGCTGACTTTGTATAAATATACAAAAGTATGAAGGCTATTTACTTAACGCATTGTAAGCCGCCCTGAGTCTCGGAGAAGGGCGGCATATAAATCAAATTAAAAAAGAGAGAGGGGGGGAAGCGAAAGAGAGAGGGGGGAGAAACAGAGAGAGAGAAACAGAGGGAGAAGGGAGAGAGAGGAAGAAAGGCAGAGAGAGAGGGGGGAAGAGAGGGAGGGAGGAAGGGAGAGAGAGAGGAAGAGAGAGAGAGAGAGACAGTGACAGAGGAAGAGGAAGAGAGGGAGAGGGAGAGGGAGAAACTAAGAGAGAAACGGAGGAAGGGAGAGAGAGGAAGAGAGACAGAGAGAGGAAGGGAGAGGGAGAAACAGGGAGGAAGGGAGAGAGAGAGGAAGAGACAGAGAGGGAGGAAGAGAAAGAGAGAGAGAGAAATAGAGGGAGAAACAGAGAGAAACAGAGGGGGGAAGGGAGAGAGGAAGAGAGAGACAGGGAGGGAGGGAGAGAGGAAGAGAGAGAGAGAAAGAGAAAGAGGGAGGAAGGGAGAGAGAGGAAGAGAGAGAAACAGACAGAGAGGGAGGAAGAGAGAAAGGAAGAGAAAGAGGGAGAGGGAGAAAGAGACAGAGAGAGGAAGGGAAAGAAACAGAGAGAGAAACAGAGGGAGGAAAAGAGAGAGGAAGAGAAAGAGGGAGAGAGAAACGGAGGAAGGGAGAGAGAGAGAGAGAGAGAAAGAGAGAATCAGAGAGGGAAGAAGGGAGAGAGACAGAGAAACAGAGAGAGGGAGGAAGAGAAAGAGAGGGACAAACTGAGAGGCAGAAACAGAGAGGGAGAGGGAGACGAATGTGTCATCCTGATTTATTTAAAATAATGACAATGGGTTATGGGTTTGTGGGGGTGGGGGAAATGTCTAATGAAGGAGGGGGGGTCATTAAATAAATAAAGGACCTTATAAATAAGAAACTGTCCCCATCTCAGAACAGCCGGCAGCCTCTTTAATGTCTGTCTCTAATTACATTTTGCTTATGGCAACATTAAGGCCATCTCCTTGTTGCCGTTCCAATCTCATTCACTCTTTGCTTGATGAACTCGCCGGGTGAAACAATCCCAGGAGTTTCCGTGGAAAGGAAAACTTAATCATACGGGGGTGGGGGGGAGGGGGGCGTGCTTCAAATAGTGGAGGCTTTCCTGCGTGGTTTTTGTGGCTCGGGGTTGAATTTACGGGGTCCTTGGTGGTCTCGGAGCTTGGAGACACCTCATGACCCAACTAAATAACATCATCCATGCTGCAAGGGAGCAAAGTTTGCAGAAAGAAAGAGGAGGAGGAGGAGTGTGGGGTCCTTGTTTTCTTACAGACATTTCATTACCCAGCAAGGTAACGTGATCAGTGTTAGAATGGGGGGTGTGGGGTGTGGGTGGAAGGTTGTCTCTGTTTATATACAAGTAGCTTGCCCTATCAGTTTTAATGGGAGGGCAAGCCATTTGCACTGTGTATAAATTTGGTATTTATATTTTATTGATATATATATACAGGGAGCGAACCCTTCCACCTTCTAGCACTGATGATGCTATCTAGTTTGGTAATGAAACGCCTGCAAGAAAACAACCAAGCTCAGACAGCATATAAATCTAAGGGCTATTGCTATTTTCCTTCCTTCCTTCCTTCCTTCCTTCCTTCCTTCCTTCCTTCCTTCCTTCCTTCCGCTTAGAATGCAGTATTGCAGGCTAATTCTGCCCAATGTCAGGAGTTCAATCCTGACCGACTGGCTCAAGGTTGATTCAGCCTTCCCTCCTTCCAGGGTCGGTAAAATGAGGACCCAGATTGTTGGGGGCCATAAAAGTGACTCTGTAAACCGCTTAGAGAGGGCTGTAAAACACCGTGAAGCGGTATATAAGTCTTAAGTACTATTGCTATTGTCAGCGTCCCAGCACTGACATATGAGAAAGAGAGGAGAAGCCTGAACTTTTGCCTGCTAAATTCCTTTGAAGATTCTGTCTCCTCGGAAACGGGAGGGGGGGGAGACATTCCTGTGATCTTGACGAAGAAGGAGTCAGGAAAGTGACTTGGAAGATAGCCAATGAGAAGCAGAGAATTGGGGATCGGAAAGGGAGGGATTGGGGGGGGGCAAAGGTCAGTACTGACCGCGAAAGAGTCAGGATCAGATTGCTGTGCTCGAATAAAGAGAAAATTTCCTTAAAGATCGGCAGTTCGGAAATTCATTTTATTTTGAGATAGCATCGAAACCTGACAGCTATCTTCCTTCCTTCCTTCCTTCCTTCCTTCCTTCCTTCCTTCCTTCCTTCCTTCCTTCCTTCCTTCCCAGTGGTTAGAATGCAGTATTGCAGGCTAACTCTACCCACTGTCAGGAGTTCGATAAGTCTTAAGTACTATTGCTATCTTCCTTCCTTCCTTCCTTCCTTCCTTCCTTCCTTCCTTCCTTCCCAGTGGTTAGAATGCAGTATTTATTTATTATTTTATTTTATTTATTAAATTTTTATACCGCCCTTCTCCTGAAGGACTCAGGGCGGTGTACAGCCATATTAAAGCAACATATACCCACACAAAATTTAAAAAACAGTTTAAAATATATTAAAAATTGGGCCCTATATTATTAGAGTTAGTATTGCAGGCTAACTCTGCTCACTGTCAGGAGTTCGATCCTGACCGACTGGCGCAAGGTTGACTCAGCTTTCCGTCCTTCCAAGGTCGGTAAAACGAGGACCCAGATTGTTGGGGGCCATAAAAGTGACTCTGTAAACCGCTTAGAGAGGGCTGTAAAAGCCCTGTAAAGCGGTATATAAGTCTCAGGGCTATTGCTATTCTTCAGCTCGGACAAGATACAGTGGGCGAATGGAAGGATTTATATTCCTTACAGATAGCTGGTCCTTGGCATGCTTTTAGAGCAGGGGTCTCCAAACTTGGCATCTTCAAGACCTGTGGACTTCAACTCCCAGAATTCTTTGCTGGGAGATGCTTTGCTGGCTGAGGAATTCTGGGAGTCTGCAATTTTTTTCCCCCCTCTGGGAATCAATTCCTGCTCCCACCCCATTCCAAGGGGGCCCATCCCAAATTGCATAGCTAAAAGTCTGCAGAGATTCTCCGTCATCCAGGTCACGCTTTTTTTTTTTTCACGACTTTCTGGTTTTTTTCTTTTGAAGACATTTTTGTTTTATTTTTTTTGCTTCTCATCCAGTTTCGCCTGCCTTTCAATCCCAGGATTCCTGTTCCCCGGAATCTTATCGGCTTTTCTTCCCCCCCCCCCCACCCGCCCTCTTCTTCAGGTTCGAAAGACCCCTGTGCAGAGGTAGTCTGCAGCTTCGGCAGCACGTGCGTCCGGTCCACGGATGGGCAGTCGGCCAAATGCATCTGCATGTCCTTTTGCAGCGGCCTCCCCGAAAACACCGTCTGCGGCAGCGACGGCAAGGACTACCGCAGCGAGTGCCACCTGAACCGACACGCCTGCGACAAGCAGGAAAACATCTTCAAGAAGTTCGATGGGCCGTGCGGTAAGAGTCCCGTCTGCAGGGCCGCTAGGGGTTCGGGAGAACCTCTAGCTAAGATTCTGTGCAGTTCGGAGAACCCCCAAATCCCACTCCTGGCTGGCCCCGCCCACCCCTCCCCTCCCCTCCCAGGAGTCCCGACGCGGCCTGTTTTGGATGCAGAGAAGTGCAGGGCGCGCACGGAGGCTCACCGAGGGTGAAAAACAGGCCAGAATTTCTACCAGAAATGCAGGAAGGCTGGAAACAGGCCTGTTTCCAGCCTCCAGAGGGCCTCCGGAGCCTGGGGAGGCCATTTTTGCCTTCCCGGTGGCTGGAGAAAAGCCTCCGGAGCCCGGAGAGGGCAAACACAATACCACCACGCCTGCTGTGGTGCAGGAGGCCAACTAGGCCACACCCACCCAGCAACCAGGCAGAGAACCCCTTGCTAAAATTTTTGAAGCCCACCCCTGATCTTGACTCTTGGGGGGGGGAGGGGGTTTCTCTGATTTTGGTGGGTTTCCTGCAGACGTTTCATCACCTATCTGGGTAACTTCACCAGTGCGTGAGGGAGTGTTAAGTCCATTCAAGGCACTTGAATGAAGCTGTTAGGGCTTGTCCTCGCATTTCACGTGGCTTAACAACTCCAGCGTGGTTGTCCTCGCATTACACACAAGTTTAAAAACTGTGGCAAGGACGGTCGTAAAACGGGGCACTGAAATGCCTCGCTTAGCAACAGAGGTTTCTGGCTCAACTCAAGGACTTACCTGTATTGAGTAAGGTGCCATAAAACCAGATTTTTATCAAGTCGCCACTTTCTGCCCAGTCACCGAAGCTCTCAAGATTGCAGCGAATTCACAAATTTTGAGATTTTGTGAAACGGCTGCATTCTCCCCCCGCTTTTCTTTTCTTTCATTCTTTCTGTCTATCTTTCTTTCTGTCTTTCTTTCTTTTCCTTCTTTCCTCCCCTCCCTTCCTCCTTTCTTTCTTTCTTTCTTTCTTTCTTTTCCTTCCTTCCTTCCTTCCTATTCAGGAATATATATATTGTGGGAATTTCTCTCCCTCCTTCCTTCCTTCCTTCCTTCCCTCCCTCCCTCCCTCCTTTCTTTCTTCCTTCCTTCCTTCCTTTCCTTCCTTCCCTCCCTCCTTTCTTTCTTCCTTCCTTCCTTCCTTTCCTTCCTTCCCTCCCTCCCTCCCTCTTTTCTTCCTTCCTTCCTTCCTTCCTTCCTTCCTTCCTTCCTTCCTTCCTTTCTTTCTTCCTTCCATCTTTTCCTTCCTTCCTATTCAGGAATATATATATTGTGGGGTTTCCTTCCTTACTTCCCTTCCACCCTTACTTACTTTCTTTTTCTTCCATCCTTCCTTCCATCCTTCCTATTTAGAAATATATATATTGTGGGGATTTCCTTCCCTCCCTCCCCTTTCCTTCCTTCCTTCCTTCCTTCCTTCCTTCCTTCCTTCCTTCCTTCCTTCCTTCCTCCCTCCCTCCCTTCCCTCCCTCCTTTCTTTCTTCCTTCCTTCCTTCTTTCCTTCCTTCCCTCCCTCCCTCCCTCCTTCTTTTCTTTCTTTCTTTCTTCCTTCCTTTCTTCCCTCCCTCTTTTCCTTCCTTCCTTCCTTCCTTCCTTCCTTCCTTCCTTCCTTCCTTCCTATTTAGGAATATATATATTGTGGGGATTTCCTTCCTTCCTTCCTTCCTTCCTTCCTTCCTTCCTTCCTTCCTTCCTTTCTGCAAAAGCCCACTGGAATCCGAGGGCATGCCTCTGATCTCGTTCTTCACGTCTTCAGGGGTTAAGGTGTGATTTGTTTCCTGATTCTCCGCCACCCACCCCCAAACACACACACACACACACACACACACACACAGGGTTCTTCGGTCTCCATGGTGACATGTTAATCTATTGTCCCTCTTGGTCTCATATAGAGATGTAGGTCTTTCACAGCACCGCGTGTGGCTGCCTTTAATGGGGTGGCGGAGCGGGGGACACAGACCAAACATACATTTTTGCATTTGGGTTATTAAGGGAGCCCGAAGTCTGCTGCTTCTCCTGGTATTATCAGCTGGGATGTTGAACACACCCCTGCGGAGAAGCCAAGAAGGGGATTAGCCGGCTCCTGTATCAGGATGATCCCGAGCCTGGCGTCTTTTGCGTTCTGATACAGTCTCTCCAAGCATTGAAACGAATGATGATGTGGTTAAGCCGAGATTCAAGAGGTTCAATCCTGGCTGGGACATTTTCATCCCGGCTGTTTGCACTCATTTGCTCACAAGGAACTCATGCATCCATCCATACAGCGAGTCCTTGACTTACAGCCACAGCTGAGCCCAAAACGCCCATTGCTAGCTAAGTAAAGCATTTCTTAAGGGCCCCGTTTTACGACCATCCTTGCCACAGTCGTTAAGCGAAATCGCTGGAGTTGTTAAGGGAACCACCCGGTCGTTGAGCGAATCCGACTTCCCAGATTGGATTCCAAATCGTCGTTGACAGGGTTCCAAGTAATAGACCCATAGCAAGCAAAACTCCAAGGCGGGTAGATTCCTCAAAGAATGGCTTTATTGGATATATCCTATTGGCACTAATCTGGTGGAAACCGATTCTGAAGATTCCCGCGGTTTGCACCTAATTAGAAGTAAAAGCTTGTCACTTTCTCAAAACAGTCAGTCGCATTGTCCAATCAGGGCACTGTTCTGGTTGCCTGGTGACATTACTCCTCCTTCCTCTGACCAGGTGTGAGAATGACCTTGGTTCCCAAGAGAAAAGTATTTTGTTTCGGCTACAAAATCTCAGCGATCTAAAATACCCCCCTACTTATCCCGCCGCTCCAGTGTGACAACACTGAAGCTTCCAAAACGGCTTTGGTCAGGTCAGCTTCAGGATTGACAGTCGTTCTTTTTTCCCCCCACACCCACCCCTCAGATCCTTGCAAAAACACCCACAACGACATGAATAGAGTTTGCCGGGTCAGCCCTCGCTCGCGACGGGCCGAGTTGCTGCCCAGGCCTGAAAGCTGCCCCTTGAAAAAAGACCCGGTATGTGGGGATGATGGAGTGACATATGAGAACGAGTGCGTCTTGCAGAGGACGGGCGCCATCCGGGGCATCGAGATCCAGAAGTTGCGTTCAGGACAGTGCCAGGTTCAAGGTAAGTTTTTATTTTTTAATCCGTCCTTTTTTATTTTTTATAAATAACTCAAGGTGGGGAATGTAACCAATATTCCTTCCTTCTCCTATTTTCCCTACAATAACCACCATGTGAGGTGGAGACTGAAAGAGAGAGGGACTGGCTCAAAAGTCACCCAGCCAACTTTTATGTCTAAGACAGGACTAGAACTCACCATCTCCTAGTGATTGACTCAAAGTCACCCAGTCTGCTTTCATGCCTAAGGTGGGACTAGAACTCACCATCTCCTAGTGATTGACTCAAAGTCACCCAGTCTGCTTTCATACCTAAGGTGGGACTAGAACTCACCATCTCCTAGTGATTGACCCAAAGTCACCCAGTCTGCTTTCATGCATAAGGTGGGACTAGAACTCACCATCTCCTAGTGATTGACCCAAAATCATCCAGCCAGCTTTCATGCCTAAGGTCAAACTAGAACTCACCGTCTCCTAGTGATTGACCCAGCTGGCTTTCTTAAGGCAGAACTAGAACTCCCAAGTCTGCTGGCTTTTAGCCTAGTTATCTCCCTTCTCTCTCTCTCTCTCTCTCTCTCTCTCTCTCTCTCTCTCTCTCTCTCTCTCTCTCTCTCTCTCTCTCTCTCTCTCTCTCTGACACACACAACCCCCTGCCTTTTTTGGAACCACTGACGCCCCTCCCCCCTTCTCCCCTTGGCATCTCCAGACAGATGCCGGGACGAGTGCCGTTTCAACGCCGTGTGCCTCATCCGCCGGGGCCTCGCCCGCTGCTCCTGCGAACGGGTGGTCTGTGACGGTGCCTACCAGCCTCTCTGCGGCAGAGACAGCCGGACCTACTTCAACGACTGCGAGCGCCAGAAGGCGGAGTGCCAGCAGAAAGCCGCCATTCCGGTCAAGCACCACGGACCTTGTGGTAAGTGAGGCCGGACGGGGCTCCAAAACTCACCCATTTCTCGGCTTCCCACCCAGTGGGCGCAGCAGCCGAAAGAGGTAAGTCTGACATCCCCCCCAAACCTCGGGATGAAACACAGCCCGTCCTGCTCTCTTCTTTTCCTCTCGGTCCTTCGTTCCCTGCTCTCCTGTGGTGTCCTCTGTCTCTGTTTGTCATCCTTTTTGTCCTTCGGGGGAATTTTGAAGAAGAGTGTTCAGTCCTGTCCATTTCCATCTTTTCATCTCTCTCTCTCTCTCGTTCCTGTCTTTCCCTGCTTGCTGATTCCTTTCTCAGCTTGGGCATCACACGCGCTAACCTCTTGCACCATTCGAAGTTGGGTTCTTTAACACACCTTTCCATTCTCCCAAATCTTTCTTAAGTTTGCAGGGCTGAATCTTGGTGGCGTCTCTTCTCCCAGGGTGTCAGAAACGGAGGGACGCAAGGCAAGGCCGTGCTTTCCCTAAAAGAGCTCAAAACAGGCAGATTGTTAAGGAATTCGCAGAGTAACCCTTGAATAGCAAGGGTGTGTACATGAAAGCGATTGAGAGTAGATACGAATAAGCACAGTCAACACACAGATACACTGAGTTGTGTTTACTTTCAGGAAATAGTAAGGCACAGTCCAATAAACAGTCCATATAAAGCAGGAGATAGCAAAACTACAGTCCAGGGATAATCCAATAACAAAGTCTTCTTACCAGTCGTCATAGTCATTCACAATAAACAGTTCTTCTGGATTTGCAAACAGTAGCAATCAGAGATATCGGAGAGCAAGAACAGCAAAGAGAAACAAACCATGTTTCTAGCTCCCTCTTAAGGAGATTGGCTACAGAGCTAACTAATCAGGACACAGTATGATGCAATACAGCAGTCTTAAAGCTACATTGATGGTTTATATATTGCCAATCCAACAAGGTAGGTAATACTCATTTCCTAACACAGATCATTAGGCCAAACACTGGAAGAAAACAAAGAGGCTATCCAGCTGGTTCACTTCATCATGTTTATTTGATGCCCGCTTTCCCGTTCACTGTTGCCCCCTTTACAAATCCAGGACCGATAACAAAACATTCAGAATAAATTTGCAAATTGTTAATCCCGTACGTCACCTCTCTTGCCCCCACACCCCACAGCATGGAATTTTTAACTTTAGACTCCCGGAACCAGGAATCTGGATTTTCTTTCTACAGGTAGTCCTCGACTTACGACAGTTCAGTTTAGCGTTCAAAGTTACGATGGAATTGCAAAAAGGGAATATTATGACTGTTTTTCATGCTTGTAAACTGCTTAGAGAGGGCTGTAAAGCAGTATTTAAGTCTAAGGGCTATTGCTATCTTCCTTCCTCCCTCCCTCCCTTCCTTCTTTCCTTCTTTCCTTCCTTCCCAGTGGTTAGAATGCAGTATTACAGATTAACTCTGCCCACTACCAGGAGTTTGACCCTGACCAATTGGCTGAAGCCTTCCAGCCTTCCGAAGTCGGTAAAACGAGGACCCAAATTGTTGGGGGCAATAGGCTGACTTTCATCCACTTAGAGAGGGCTGTAAAAGCACTGTAAAGCGGTATGTAAGTCTTAAGGGCTATTGCTATTAATAACCGCAGTGATTCACTTAGCAACGGGGTCAAGAAAAGTCATAAGATTGGAGCAAAACGCACTCCACAAGTGTTTCGCTAAGCAAGCAGAAATGTTAGGCTCAATTGTAAAGTCGAGGACTACCTGTAATAACTTACGGGAACATGTGTGTCTCAAGGAAATTCCATGCAGATAATCCATTGCCGAAGGGGCTTTCGTTTTAATACGGACTCAATTCGCAAGCATGTCAAAAGAAGAGTTAGCAACTTCATTTCTACCACATGCAAATTTGATTACTAATAACCCTTGTCAGACTTTCCTGGTGGGGATTTAGTCTGTGATTCCGTTGTACGATGCGAACCCACAAAAACGAGTTAAATCAGTAACTGAATTAAATGCACTAGCTAAACCATGGTAATACGTTTTTCCACCTCCTCTGAAAATTCACAGAGGGAAAGATAACGATATTATCTCTCTCAGGAGCATCCAGGAAAAAAAAAAAAGATAAAAGATAAAAACTCTTGTTTTTCTGGCTGGCTTAAAAAAAAAAACGAAAAAAAAACCCCACACTGGGTGCGAAAGGAAGGAAGAAAATTAATCTCAGCTGTCTGGTGTGCAGAAGCAAAGCGGATTACATATCACACCACACACCCGAAACCAGTCAAAGATTTGCATCGAGGCAAATAATTCACTAATTTTTCTGCCACGATAACATCTTTTTAATCTTCCAATCGCCCCCGAGATTCTGAGATGGAAAACGTGAAATAATCACAGGTTGGATTTCACGAACCATCGTTCGCTGAAGTATTTCTTACAGCAGTGCTTTTTCTCTCTTATCTCGCTTCGTTCTGCCCTGTCAGCAGTTCCCAAATGCTACTCTGTTTCCCCGAAAATAAGACCCAACCGGAAAATAAGCTCTAGCATGATTTTTCAGGATTCTCGTAATATAAGCCCTACCCCCAAAATAAGCCCCAGTTAAAATTGTCAGCCGGATGGGTGCATTTTGTACTGTATTTCCCCCAAAATAAGACCCAACGAGAAAGTAAGCCCTAGCATGATTTTTTCAGGATTCTCGTAATATAAGCCCTACCCCCCAAAATAAGCCTCAGTTAAGATTGTCAGCCAGATGGTGCATTTAGTACCGTATTTCCCCCAAATTAAGACCCAACCAGAAAATAAGCCCTAGCATGATTTTTCAGGGTGCTTGTAATATAAGCCCTACCCCCAAAATAAGCCCCAGTTAAGATTGTCAGCCAGATGGGTTCATTTAGTATTGTATTTCCCCCAAAATAAGACCTAACCAGAAAATAAGCCCTAATGCATCTTTTGGAGCAAAAATTAATATAAGACCCAGTCTTATTTTTGGGGAAACACGGTATTAATACTTCAGACCAGAGCTCACCCTAACCCTAACCCTTATTTTCGGGGGAAACATGGTCGTTTTGTGGGTGGGGAACATCCAATTTTAAACCTGTCCCTTCACCAGGCAAAACGTCTGCGTGGAATTGAAGATGTGGAGACTCTAGAAAGAGTGCAGAGAAGAGCAACAAAGGTGATTAGGGGACTGGAGGCTAAAACATATAAAGAATGATTGCAGGAACTGGGTATGTTTAGTTTAATGAAAAGAAGGACCAGAGGAGACATGATAGCAGTCTTCCAATATCTCAGGGGCTGCCCCAAAGAAGAGGCAGTCAAGCTATTCTCCAAAGCACCTGAAGGCAGGACAAGAAGGAATGGATGGAAACTAATCAAGGAGAGAAGCAACTTAGAACTCAGGAGGAATTTCCTGACAGTGAGAACAATTAACCAGTGGAACAACTGGCCACCAGAAGTTGTGAATGCTCCAACACTGGAAGTTTTTAAGAAGAGGTTTGTCTGAAGTGGTGTAGCGTTTCCTGCCTAAGCAGGAAACAATTACAAAATTGTCATTTTGTAAGCCACCTTGAGTCCCCAGGGAGAAAGGCAGCATATAAATCGCAATAATAAATAAATAAATAAATAAATAAATAAATAAATAAATAAATAAATAAATAAATAAGCAGGGGGTTGGACTAGAAGACCTCCAAGGTCTCTTCCAATTCTGTTATTCTATTCTAATTGACAGAAATTCAGAAGAAGCTGCCAAGGAAAGCTGGATGCCTTTTTTTAAAAAAAAAAAAATGCCAATTTTCTTGCCAGGGGAAATTAAATTGGGGGTGTGCCTGGAAATCTGGGGGAAGCAGTCCATAGCTGTGTCTGTCTCTCTCTTTCCCCCTCCTCCTCCTTTCTGTCTCTCCTTCCTCTTTCTCTCTTTCTCTCTGTTGTCTTGTGTCTTCTAGCGTTACCTGTTCGGAGAAAGGAAGTGCGCCTGCCCAGTTCTCCGGATCACTCTACCAGGAGAATTCTGCTGCGAGGTTCGCGTCTTTCCTCGACCATACGCTCTTCGCTTCCATTTGGCATCGCCTGTTTCCCTGCGTTTTGCAGAGGGAGGGAGGGAGGGAGGAAATCCCATTTTTTTTCTTTTGATTTCAAAGCCTTTCCCCTTGCCCGTTGATGCCCGGTTGGCACGAGAGCTGGTGGCCGGCATTTCTCCCCGCCCCCTTTGTAGAGGTCACAAAGGCTGCACCCTTCTCCTTTACACATGCACGATGCATTCCCACAACATTTTGAGCCCGGGGACTGAATTAGCTCATCTTCTGGGCTTGGGTAGTATCTGTGCTTGAGAATCTGTGCTTGAGTATCCTGCTTGAGACTCTAGAAAGAGTGCAGAGAAAAGCAACAAAGATGATTATAGGGGACTGGAGGCTAAAGCATAGGAAGAACTCATCGCATGAAATTTCGGACTTTAGAAGAACGATGGCTGCTTCCTCCTGCTCATCCTGTCTCAGTGTTTTTTCCCCACCTTCCCCTCTTCCCCTCTCGCTTCCCTCCCTTGGTGAAATGCTCGCTTGCGATGAACACCCCCCACCCCACCCAAACCTGCCTTCCGGGTCCTTCCTTTGAGCCACTTGGCACTGGGTTCAGAAGTGGGTTTCACAGAATTTTACCAACGGTTCGCCGCGCACTGAAAATGTGACGCCTTCTGCACATGTCCTCCGCTAGCACATGCTTAGAAAACGTAGCTAAATAGGACGGAATAGCTCTGGGGTGGGTGAGCAGCCGGCCGGCCACCCGGAGGTTGCCGCACACCAGATTGTGTTGCATAAAGATCTACAGGCCAAATAATGACACTCCCAGCTCCTCAAGTTCCTCCTAATTCTCATCCCCAATAGGATGACATAGAGCCGGGGCGATTGGGTGCTACCAGTTCGGGTGAACTGATCTGAACCGACTGAATATCACCTCTGATATTCAATAAGCAGAAGTAGCAATTTGGAAAAGGGCCACCTCTGATGCAGACACCCCAGTTATGTGGAGGGATGCATAACGGAGTTGATTTTTTTGAGAGGGGAAACGCTGATCCCTTCCCTCCTGTGTGAAAGGGGCAATTAATCAGGAAATGCCAAGAGGAACCCCTTGCCTTGAAAGGTGCCTCACCCGTTTGGGTTGATAGAGCGGGCTGCGTATGCCTCTGTTCCTGATCAAACGAGAAAGAGAGGTGGAGGTAGAGTACTCTGTCCACCTGCACTAGGGACGGGTCGGCAATCTGTGGCTCTGGAGCCGCGTGTGGCTCTTTCCTCCCTCTGCTGCGGCTCCCTGTTGCCGGTCGGCTCCACAATTGATAGGGCTTTCGGTTAGGACAAGTAGAGGAAAAAGGACACCGCGCTAGGAGGAGACTCTATGGTGGGGGAACCGGACTTCCAGTCGGCAGAGGAAAAAGGACGCCGTGCTAGGAGGAGACTCTATGGTGGGGGAACCGGACTTCCGGTCAGCAGAGGAAAAAGGACGCCGCGCTAGGAGGAGACTCTATGGTGGGGGAACCGGACTTCCGGTCGGCTCCAGAGTGTTGAGTGTTTAAGGTTGCCGAGCCCTGCACTAGGGTGTGTCCCCCCCCCTTCTCTAACCATTCTACCTGCTTTCCTGCTCTTCTGATGCAGATCTTGGCAAGCCGAGCCCCTGTTTGAGTGTTGAGTGCCAGTACGGTGCCACCTGCGTGGTGAAGAACCAGGAGGCCGTTTGCGAGTGTCAGCAAGTGTGCCAGAGCGTCTACGATCCAGTCTGCGGCAGCGACAACCTCACCTATAGTAACCCTTGCGAGCTGGATGCCATGGCGTGCGCCCTCCGGAAGGAGATCCGGGTGAAACACAAGGGCCCTTGTGGTGAGTGGTTAGATCCCCTGCTGTCTGAAATAGAAAAGAGAAATGGAAAAAAATAGAAAAGAACGAACAATTATCCTTGGGGGGTGGGTATGTCCTCCGAAAGCAAGATCCTAGCTTTTAGCCTGATTTCGTTCTTACTTCTGAGAGTTTTAGAAGGAAAATGCAGTGACATTTCAAACTCAGTTAAAAATTCGGATAGCTGCTCCTATTGTTGGAAGCTCTGCTATCTGAGTGGGATCAGAAGAGTGACGAGTGAAGGAAGCCCAGCCAGGGCAAAATTGGCAGACCCCCTGTTGTGGCCTGTCGTCCGTTGGCCCTTCCGACAACCGAACCAAAGGAGGAGGAAATGTGGGAGTCAGGATCAGCATCAAGGCAACCTGAGAGCTCCGAGGGGGAAGAGGGAATGGAGCCGGCAGAGAGACAGAGGCGGAGCCTGGATCGTCCGTCAGCTGTCAGATGGAGAGTCAACAGCCCCCAGGTCTGGAGGTGGCTGATGAGGACGAGGAGGAAAAGCTTGGTCCAGTGTCTGATGCGTGGATGCACAGAAGGCAGAGGAGAGGAGAGCAGTGGAAATCAATGGGCTGGTCCTTGGGACAGAAGAGACACTGCTATTAATGAAGTCCTTCACTAGCTCTGGGGATAAAAGGCAGGAGGAGGAGATGAGTAGATGTGGCAGACAACTATTTGTCTCCTGGACGGACAGACTTGTAAGCCAGCGGTGAGAGAGAAACTTTGTGCCGGGGCTGCTGGCGCTCCTAATAAAGGAATAATTGATTTAACCAAAACACTTGCCACAACGCGGCACTGAATACAATCTCAGGATCCCAAGCGGATGGTCTCTATTTTTCAATAAAGCAGCTGTTCTTTCGGGGAGCCTGCGAAAGCCAAATCGAGAAATATTTAAACATCCCTCCGTTTTAATGTCTCGTGCAGTAAATATTTGGTAGATCTAATCCACCTCAACCCGAGCTCTTCGGGTCCGTTTTTCCCGAACATCCCAAACTGTTTGAGGACTGCTGCAGTCTAAACAAAAATTGGCCGAGATGCCGTAGCTGTTAACCTCAATTCACAACCCATTGTGGGGGTCAGGCCTCTGTTGCTGCCGGGGCAGTGCTGTCGATTTTGAGGGTCACATCTGGACCCCAAAGCCCCGGTTTCAAATTTCCGCTCATCTGGCAGCCACAGTTGGCCTCCCCTGAGTTCCAGAGGCCCTCTGGAGGCCGGAAACGAGCCTGTTTCTGGACTTCTGGAACTTCCGGGAGGCCTTTTTTTTTGCCCTCCCCAGGCTCCGGAGGCTTTCCTCGAGCCTCAGGAAGGGTGAAAACAGCCTCCCCCAGGCTCCAAAGGCCCATTTCCAGAGTTCTGGAACTTCCAGGAGGCCTGTTTTTCACCCTCCCCAGGCTCCGTGCAGGCGCTGCACTTACCTGGCATCCAAAACGGGCCGCGTGGAGACTCCTGGGATGGGGTGGGCGGGGCCAGCAACTACCGGTTTGGCGAACCAGATGTAAAATTAGCATCCGGTTTTCCCAAACCGGCTGAATCCCACTCCTGACCTCAGCCTCTTCCTACCCTATCTCCAGGCCTTCTCTGGCGCCAGCGTAAACCTCCGCTTAATAAAATTGTTATGAGAGATTAAACCGAGCATCGGAGATCGAGGTCGCCGGTCCCACCGGCGGTATGACAACCAGAGATGGACGTGTAAGCAATTAGCTCAGGAAGCCGAGTGCCAAAAAAAAAATAAATCCCCTGCTGTCTAAAGGAGCTTTGAGTCTTGAATCCAATGTATTGAGTGGGGGGACCGAAGAGGTTACGGGGAGGGAGGGGAGAACCCAGAGGTAAGGACGAGAGGTTCATTTCGGTTTCTTGTTCTTATTCGCCTGCTCAGCGGAGAATGTGGGGGCTTCCCCTGAGAAGGTGGGTTCACTTGGCATGCGGCACTTCCTTCCTCCCCTTCCTTTGTGGCGAGCCGTCTTGAGGACTAGAAACCCGCTGCTTCCTTCAGGGCGCTGATTTTTTTTCCCTGCGCATGTCTTCCCTGTGGAACGAAGGCAGAGTGGATGGTTTGATGCTGCTTGGTGGAGAGGGGCGGGGGGCGACGGGGGAGTAGAAATGACGGCTCAACAGGAACGCGCCGCTCTCCAAACTTGTCAAGTCAGACAGTCTGGAACCTCGGAACTGGGAAGGTCTTCCCCAGCGAGAAGTTTTTTTAAGAAAAATAAAAAGATAGAAAAATCCAAGCACGTCCCTCCCGTTAGCTGGGCTGGCTTTTAGCAGGTTGCCAAAGGTTTTTTTTAAAAAAAAAAAAAAAAAAAAACCTCTTTTGCCTAACGCTCGGCTGTGCTTTCAAATTGCTGGGATTTATTTTTAGTGGGTTTATTTTATTTTTTTTACTCGTTTTATTGCACTTCATACTCCTGTTGTTGTTGTTATGAATTGCCTCGGGACCCGGAATTGACAGATTGAATAGGAGAGAAATTCTTTTTTCTCTCCCCCCGTCCTGTATACGGTAATTTTTAAAATCTTCCTCGGTCCCTTTCTTCCTCCCTCACTCCCCCTCCCTCCTTCTTCTTTCTTTCTTCTTTCTTTCTTCTTTCTTTCTTTCTTTTCTTTCTTTCCTTTCTTTCTTTCTTCTTCTTTCTTCTTCCTTTCTTTCTTTCTTCCTCCCTACCCTCCCTCCCTCCCTCTCTCTTTCTTTCTTTTTCTTTCTTTTTTTCTTTCCCTGCCTCCCTTCTTCCTCCCAGCCTCCCTCCTTCCTTCCTTCCTTCCCTTCATCTTCCTTCTTTCTTTTTCTCTTTTTCTCTTTCTTTCTTTTTCCCTCCCTCCCTCCCTCTCTTTCTTTCTCTCCTTCCTTCCTTCTCTCTCTCTCCTTCCTTCTCTCTCCCTCTGTCTTTCTTTCTGTCTGTCTGTCTTCCTCCCTCCCTCCCTTCATCTTCCTCCCTCCCTCCCTCCTTCCTTCCCTTTATCTCCCTTTCTTTCTTTCTTTCTTTCTTTCTTTCTTTCTTTCTTTCTTTCTTTTTCCCTCCCTCCCTCTCTTCTTTGTTTTTTTCTCCTTCCTTCCTTCTCTCTCTCTCCATCCTTCTCTCTCCCTCTGTCTTTCTTTCTGTCTGTCTGTGTCTTCCTCCCTCCCTCCTTCCTTTCATCTTCCTCCTTCCTTCCCTCTCTTCCTCCTTCCCTTCGTCTCCTTTTCTTTCTTTCTCTTTCTTTTTCCCTCCCTCCCTCCTTTTCTTCCTTCCTTCCTTCCTTCCTTCCTTTCTTTCTTTCTTTCTTTCTTTCTTTCTTTCTTTCTTTCTTTCTTTCTTTCTTTCTTTTCCCACCCATCTTTAAGAGGGAACAATCTTAAAGGGCTCTGATTTCTTTCTCTCCAAAGGAAAAACAAAGCTTCTTATTTAGGCAAACTGTGTCAAAGAAGGATGCCTTAACCCTTGGAAATCAAAGCCTCCTTCTTGGTCATTTCTGTTCTTGCCACTTAAAGCTGGTGGGGGGGAAATAATGGTTGTAAATTTTGGGGACTCCCTTGCTTCAGGAAGCCAGACTGGCTGCCCAGTGGTGTGTGAAAATTAATCATGTCTCTCCAACTGACTGTGGGTTTGAACCATTCGGCTGCCCGAAAAGATCTGAAATAGCCTTCCTCTTGGCTTAAACCCCCTTTTCCGTTTTATCTCCTGGCGGGGAAGGGGCAAAGGAGCGCCCGAGAGAACCAAGCCGGCTTGCCACGCACAGCTTGATTTTGGCCGGTTCGGGGTGCGGGGTGGGGGAGTCAAATATTGGACCAGCCTCCTGGCGGGAGGGGGATCGTTCGGGATGGGCTGAATCCTCATTTCCCAACGAAGCTTTCTCCGCCGAGCGTGAACGGAAAGGTTGAGATAGAGAAGCAGAGCAAACACGCTCAAAAGTTGCCCCAGGATGACGGAATGTAGCAGCTGGCAAGCCATTCGGCGGTAATTAAATTGGCTGGCATCGTGATGCAGGCAGGGTCATGCCTCTCGCACAAAACCCTCCTGCGGGGGAACGTGCCAGAGGGATTGTCAGGGTTGCCAGGTCTGACCTGTGTGTCTCTCTGTGTGTGTAAGAGTAACAGAGTTGGAAGGGACCCTGGAGGTCATCGAGTCCAACCCCCTGCTCCCGCAGGAGACCTGGACTAGGGACTCGAACCGCCGAACTGCCGACCTTTCTGATTGACGAGCTCAACGTCTTAGCCGCTGAGCCACCTAGTCAGGCTCTGTGTGTGTGGGTCTGAACTAAACTCCCCACCACAGGCACCCTGAAAATAAGGTTGATTTTCAGAATGTAAGAAAGGCAGAGCTGTCTTGCCCTTGCGGAGGGGACTCTGGAGCCCCCAAAAGTGTGGCTGCACACCCCGTGTTAGCACCTCGCAGCCTCCCCATTGGAGAACTCGTATCTTTGCCTCCTCCCTATTGAGTAGGTGGGAGATGCCCCCTTCTGCTTCCCCTGGAATGGAATGGAATAGGATAGGATAGAATAGAATAGAATAGAATAGAATAGAATAGAATAGAATAGAATAAATGGAATGGAATGGAATGGAATGGAATAGAATAAATGGAATGGAATGGAATAGAATAGAATAGAATAGAATAGAATAGAATAGAATAGAATAGAATAGAATAAATGGAATGGAATGGAATGGAATGGAATAGAATAGAATAGAATAGAATAGAATAGAATAGAATAGAATAGAATAGAATAGAATAAATGGAATGGAATAGAATAGAATAGAATAGAATAAATGGAATGGAATGGAATGGAATGGAATAGAATAGAATAGAATAGAATAGAATAGAATAGAATAGAATAGAATAAATGGAATGGAATGGAATGAAATAGAATAGAATAGAATAGAATAGAATAAATGGAATGGAATGGAATAGAATAGAATAGAATAGAATAGAATAGAATAGAATAGAATAAATGGAATGGAATGGAATAGAATAGAATAGAATAGAATAGAATAGAATAGAATAGAATAAATGGAATGGAATGGAATGGAATGGAATAGAATAGAATAGAATAGAATAGAATAGAATAGAATAGAATAGAATAAATGGAATGGAATGGAATGGAATGGAATAGAATAGAATAGAATAGAATAGAATAAATGGAATGGAATGGAATAGAATAGAATAGAATAGAATAGAATAGAATAGAATAGAATAGAATAAATGGAATGGAATGGAATGGAATAGAATAGAATAGAATAGAATAGAATAGAATAGAATAAATGGAATGGAATGGAATGGAATGGAATGGAATGGAATGGAATGGAATGGAATGGAATGGAATGGAATGGAATAGAATAGAATAGAATAGAATAGAATAAATGGAATGGAATGGAATGGAATAGAATAGAATAGAATAGAATAGAATAAATGGAATGGAATGGAATAGAATAGAATAGAATAGAATAGAATAGAATAGAATAGAATAAATGGAATGGAATGGAATGGAATAGAATAGAATAGAATAGAATAGAATAGAATAGAATAAATGGAATGGAATGGAATGGAATGGAATGGAATGGAATGGAATGGAATGGAATGGAATAGAATAGAATAGAATAGAATAAATGGAATGGAATAGAATAGAATAGAATAGAATAGAATAGAATAAATGGAATGGAATGGAATGGAATAGAATAGAATAGAATAGAATAGAATAGAATAGAATAGAATAGAATAGGGATGCCGCGTGGGGACTCCTGGGAGGGGAGGGGAGGAGTGGGCGGGGCCAGCCAGGAGTGGGATTTGGAGGTTCTCCGAACTGCACAGAATCTTAGCTAGAGGTTCTCCCAAACCCCTGTGAACCCCCAGCAGCCTGACCCCTGCAAGGGAGTCCCGCAGCCTTATGCTTATCCGCAAACTCACCCCACATCGTAAGAAAAATGCTAGGTTAATATCCCTCGGGGGGCGAAAGAAGGAGAGTTTAAAGGGATTTTCATCCTCATTAATCAAGATTTCTCCGCCTGCTTTCCAGACCGCTGTCGGAAGTGCCAGTTTGGTGCCATCTGCGAGGCCGAGACGGGCAGGTGCGTGTGCCCCACCGAATGCGTCGCCTCCTCTCAGCTGGTTTGCGGAACCGACGGGAACACCTACGGGAGCGAGTGCGAACTGCACGTTCAGTCCTGCATCCAACAGGTCTCCATCGAGGTGGCAGCCCAAGGCAGCTGCAGTAAGTCCCAGGGGTTCTCTCTCTCTGTGTCTCTGTCTCTCTGTTTCTGTCTGTCTGTCTGTCTGTCTGTATCTCTCTCTCTCTCTCTCCCTTCTCTCTCTCTCTCTCAGTGTCTCTCTGTTTCTCTCTCTCCCTCTCTCTCTGTCTCTGTCTCTGTCTCTCTGTTTCTGTCTGTCTCTCTCTCTGTCTCTCTGTCTCTCTCTCTCTCTCCGTCTCTCTCTCTGTCTCTCTCTGTGTGTCTGTCTGTCTGTCTGTCTCTGTCTCTCTCTCTGTCTCTCTCTCTCTCTGTCTCTCTCTCTCTGTGTCTCTCTGTCTCTGTCTCTCCCTCTCTCTCTCTGTCTCTCTCTCTGTCTCTCTCTGTGTGTCTGTCTGTCTCTGTCTCTGTCTCTCCCTCTGTCTTTCTGTCTCTCTCGCTTTTCTCTCTCTCTCTCGGTCTCTGTGTGTGTGTGTGTCTCTCTCTCTCTCTCCGTCTCTCTCTCTGTGTGTGTCTCTGTCTGTCTGTCTGTCTGTCTGTCTGTCTCTCTCTCTCTCTCTCTCTCTCTCACACACACACACACACACACACACACACACTTCTTGGCACGCCATAGGCATGTGCTTCCCCCTCTCCTTGAAGTCACCTTCTCCTCCACCTTCTCTCTGTGTCTGTCTGTCTGTCTCTCTCGCTTTGTCTCTCTCTGTCTCTGTCTCTGTCTGTGTGTGTGTGTGTGTCTCTCTCTCTCCGTCTCTCTCTCTCTGTGTCTCTGTCTGTCTCTGTCTCTCTGTCTCTCTCTCTCTCTCTCTCTCTCTCTCTCTCTCTCACACACACACACACACACACACACACACTTCTTGGCACGCCATAGGCATGTGCTTCCCCCTCTCCTTGAAGTCACCTTCCCCTCCAAACCAGCATCTTAAAAACTAAAATAACAGTGGAATCCTTGGTGCTTCCTGGTGGTTTTCTTGCAGCCGTTTCATTACCAAACTGGGTAAACTCATCAGTGTAGCACACAGTAGCAATAGACTTATATACCGCTTCACAGTGCTTTTACAGCCCTCTCTAAGTGGTTTACAGAGTCAGCACACCGTCCCCTCAACAACCTGGATCCTCATTTTACTGACCTTGGAAGGATGAGTTAGCCTCCTTGAGCCGGTTTGCATCGAACTGCTGGCAGTCAGCATGCAATACTGCATTCTAGCCACTGGGGCATCACAGTGGCATGGCATGGCATGGCATAGGATAAGAATAGGAATAGGAATAGGAATAGGAATAGGAATAAGAACAGAACAGAACGCAGAATAGAGTGGAGTGGAGTGGAGTGGAATGGAATGGAATGGAATGGAATGGAATGGAATGGAATAGAATAGAATAGAATAGAATAGAATAGAATAGAATAGAATAGAATAGAATAGAATAGAATGAATTAGAATTAGAATTAGAAAAATGGAAGGGAAGGAAAGGGAAGGGAAGAGAAGAGAGTGAAGAGAAGAGAAGAGAAGAGAAGAGAAGAGAGAGAAGAGAAGAGAAAAGACTGAAGAGAAGAGAAGAGTGAAGAGAAGGGAAGGGAAGAGAAGAGAAGAGAAGAGAGTGAAGAGAAGAGAAGAGAAAAGAGAGAAGAGAAGAGAAGAGAAGAGAAAAGAGTGAAGAGAAGAGTGAAGGGAAGGGAAGAGAAGAGAAGAGAAGAGAGAAGAGAAGAGAGTGAAGAGAAGAGAAAAGAGAGAAGAGAAGAGAAAAGAAGAGAAGAGAAGAGAAGAGAAAAGAGTGCAGAGAAGAGTGAAGAGAAGGGAAGGGAAGAGAAGAGAAGAGAAGAGAGAAGAGAAGAGAAGAGAAAAGAGTGAAGAGAAGAGAAGAGAAGAGAAGAGAGTGAAGAGAAGAGGGAAGGGAAGAGAAGAGAGAGAAGAGAAGAGAGTGAAGAGAAGAGAAGAGAAAAGAGAGAAGAGAAGAGAAGAGAGTGAAGAGAAGAGAAGAGTGAAGAGAAGGGAAGGGAAGAGAAGAGAAGAGAAAAGAAAAGAGTGAAGAGAAGAGAAGAGAAGAGAAGAGAAAAGAGAGAAGAGAAGAGAAAAGAGTGAAGAGAAGAGAAGAGTGAAGAGAAGGGAAGAGAAGAGAAGAGAAGAGAGTTGGAAGGGACCTTAGAATAGAATAGGACAAGACAGAACAGAACAGAACAGAACAGAACAGAATAGAATAGAATAATAATGGAATGGAATGGCCCTTAGACTTATACACCACTTCGCAGTGCTTTACAGCCCTCTCTCTAAGAGGTTTACAGAGTCAGCCTTTTGCCCCCAACAATCTGGGTCCTCATTTTAGCCACCTCGGAAGGAAGGAAGGCTGAATCAACGTTGAGCCAGTCGGGATCGAGCTCCTGACAGCGAGCAGTGAGTTCGCCTGCAGTACTGCCTTCTAACCCCTCCGCCACCACGGCTCTATATTAGTGTACATGAGTGTGCTCTGTGCAGGTTACCTAGTTCAGTAATGAAACATCTGCAAGAAGAAGAAAAAAAAAACAAAACCCACGTAACTCAAGAGAGCAACTCAAGGACCCCGACAATTCAACTCCCGAGTTACAAAATATTCTACGGAAATAACTTCCTGGGCCTCTTAACTCTTCCTCCTGTCTCGCCCGCTCTCCGCAGAAGCCTGTGGGGCCACGGTGTGTTCCTTCGGGGCAAAGTGCGTGGACGGGCAGTGCCTCTGTCCCCGTTGTGAGCAACAGCCCTTGTCCCGCGTCTGTGGAAGCAACGGCGTCACGTACAACAACGAGTGCGAGCTGCGCCTGGCGGCTTGCCAGCAGAAGGAAGAGCTGGCGGTTGCGAAGAGGGGCCCGTGCGAAGACGGTGAGTCTCAGTGCTGGTTTCACAGGCAGGTCCTCGACTTACAAGCCTGTTGTGACCTAGGCTCTCTTCCTCGTTACAAGACACAAGCCCTTCAGAAGAAGTCTGGGCATGTCAAAATTCCTCTCCTTCCTCCTGGGTTCGAATCACGCACCTTAAGATTCCGAGCCTTTGATCGGAATTGGCAAACATTGGAGACGGGAGGCGGGGGGATGTCACCAGGATTGTAGGGGGGGGCTCTACATGGGGAGGAGGAAGGAGGGTGGGTGGGTGAAGCAGGCTCTGCCTCCCTCCTTGAGTCCCTCCTTCCCTGCTATGTCTGGGGCCGTCTCCCCTCCCTCCCCTCCCCTCCCCTTCACTTTCCCTCCTGGCCCCGGCTCTCCTTCCTTCCCATTGTCTCTTCAGCTGCCAATAATGAAAGGCCGTGGCCGGTAATAGGGCTCCACGAGGAGAGCTTTTCAGTGCTTTAATTTCACACTTCAGAAGCATTGAGGGAGGTGAGGGAAAGGCAGGCCCGCAGTGTTCTTTTTTCTTTGTTTCCTTCCCTCCCTCCCTCCCTTCTCTCTCCTTTCTTCCTTCTTTCCTCCCTCCCTTCTTCCTTTCTTTCTATCCTTCCTTTCTCTTCTCTCCCTTTCTCCCTCCTTTCCCCTCTAACTCCCCTTCTCTTCCCTCCCTCTTCCTTCCTCCCTGTCTTCCTTCCATCCATCCATCTTTCCTCCCTTCCTCCTTTCTTCCTCCTTTCCTTCCTTTCCTTCTATCCTTTCTCCCTCCCTTTTCTCTCTTCTTCCTTCCTCCTTCTCTCCTTCTTTTCTCCTCTCCCTTTCTCCCTCCTTTCCCCTCTAACACCCCTTTCCTTCCCTCCCTCTTCCTTCCTCCCTGTCTTCCTTCCATCCATCCATCTTTCCTCTTCCTCCTTTCTTCCTTCTTTCCTTCTTTTCCTTCTATCCTTTCTCCCTTTTCTCTCTTCTCCCTTCCTTCTTCTCTCCTTCCTTTCTCTTCTCTCCCTCCCTCCTTCCTTTCCCTCCTTACTCCCCTTCTCTTCCATCCCTCTTTTCCTTCCTTCCTTCCTTCCATCCATCCATCCTCTTTCCTCCTTTCCTCCTTTCCTCCCTTCTATCCTTTCTCTCTCCCTTTTCTCCTTCCTTCCTTCTTCTCTCCTTCCTTTCTCCTCTCCCTTTCTCCCTCCTTTCCCCTCTAACTTTCCTCCCTCCCTCCCTCCCTCCCTCCTTCCCTATTCTATTCTATTCCTTCCTTCCTTCTTCCCACCCACCCTTCCTCCATCTACCTCCATCCCTCCCTCCCTTTCCTTCTTTCTCTCCCTCCCTCAGTGGTTAATACCTGGATGAGAGAAAGCACCATAAAACCCCAGAGATGTTGCGAGACCGAGACGTCAGGCCAGGAAAAGACAATGTTTCCTTCCACACTCTTAACACAAAAGCCACACATGAGAGATCATACCAAGATAGAAAGAGAAGAAAGGGTATTTCCTTCATAGAAGGCACGGCTGGGTTCACTTACCCTTATCACTGATTTGCCCCACGCACTGTCTGTGCGTGTGCCCAGCCTTCCACGTATGTATTTGCTCGCTTGCGCGCCTTCCGCAACTTCTCCTGACTTGGAGCCAGGGCAGACAGACCTGCCGGTGATTGCCGCTACCAGTTCGTCTGAATCTGTGCGAACCGGCTGAATACCCCATTTGATAGAAGGCCTTATCTCTCTGCTCAAGATTCTGTAAATTTTCTGCCTGAAAGTTCATTAAAAGACACTTTTATGGTCTCTGTGGGGCATCTTCTGAGATGCATCTCTGTAGCTGCCAGGAATTTTGAACCCAACTCGGAGAGAGTCCCCCAAAATGTCGATCATCAGGTCTAGAAACTTGACTCTTTTTTTTTTCCCCCAGCAAGGGTTGGACTATCTCAACGTTGGTCTAGGGGATACACAACCCTGGTTGTTTTTCTCTCGTGCAGAGTGCGGCTCGGGCGATGGGTCTGGCTCCGGAGATGCCATCGAGTGCGAGAGAGATAGCTGCCGGAAGTACGGAGGTTCGTGGGATGAGGATATGGAAGATGACCGTTGCGTGTGTGATTATACCTGTGGGACCGTACCACAGAACTTGGTAAGGGGGGGATTTCCCTAGGAGTATCTGCCTAAATTAGATATTTGATTTTTTTTTTGCACAGAGCAAGAAGTTGGTCTAGACCAGGGGTCTGCAAACTTAAACACAGAACCTGTTTCCCACAGAAAAGAAAACACCGGGAGCCACAAAATCCTTCCCGTGCCTGATTATTTCTTGAGTGGCCACAAAACTAGCATATATAGTGAATTAAACATTCTGTTTTCTTCTGAAACTTTTCTTTTCTTGGATTTATCCATGGTTGGCCTACCGGGGGTTGAAAAGCTCAATAAATCGTGTGCCGGTGGGTGTCGCACATTGGCGGTTGTGACACATATTTTGAGTGACAGGGAGCCGCAGCAGAGGGGTGAAAGAGCCACATGCGGCTCCAGAGCCGCAGGTTGCTGACTCCTGGTCTAGACCAGAGGTGTCCAACTTTAATTTAACTGGGGAATGCTGGGAGTTGAAGTCCACAAGTTTTTTTTTAAAGTTGCCAAAGTTGAACTCTCCTGGATTTGATGCTTTCCAGAACGCCTCCTGATATTCTGTGGCTGCAAAGCTTTTTGCAAAGCGACACTTCGGAGAGCCGAGTTAAATTCTCCATTGTGTCTCTTAATGCTTCTCTGCCCTCCGGGTTTTTTATTTTATTTTTTTTCCCTCTGTTTCTCATTAATTTCCCTGGCATGCATTTGCATATTTTATGGACGGGAAAGTGGAAAGCGCAGGAACTCCGTGCATGTATGACATCCTGGATGGCAGCAGATGTGTTCTCCGAACCAGGGAAGATGGGAATGAAGGCTTCTGTTTATTTTTATTTATTTATTTATTTTCTCCCCCTCTGATGCCAAGAGATCACAGGCAGAATTCTCTAGGACTCTGTCCAACCGGCTTATTTACTTGCCAGGCTTAACCTAAATCTAAACCTCAAATCTGCAAGAATGATTTTTTTTTTCCTCCCTGAAAGAGCCTTTAAGACGCCAGCTTGGATGGCTGTCAGCCTTTTAAGTACGTAAAACGGTGCAGTTCAGATGCTCCCTTTGGAGTAGAACTGCACTGAAGCCTGGACTCTGCTGGTCCTCGGGGTTTACACGAGGCTCTTACCCGTGAGTAGGCCTGCTCCCAAATGAGGCACTGACCCAGGGGTGAAATGCTACTGGTTTGGATCGGTTCGCCCGAACCGATAATAAAAATACTACCGGTTCGGGCGAACCGATAATTTAAAAAAATGCTAACATGAACCGCTTTTCTGACGATCAGCTGTTCTCCCCCCTCCTTCGCTGTTCTATTTATCTTTGAAGACTCAGAAAAGGCTTCTTAATCCTCCTTAATCCTCAAAGCGCACATTTGGCGCCCATGCACGCACGAAGCAAACCGGTAGCGAAGCGAACCGATAGCAGATTTCAGAGCATTTCACCCCTGCACTGACTGTCCAAGGCTCCGTATCAGAACTGCCATCCTAACCTTCGGCCTTGCTTTGCTAGATGCCAGCCTGCCATAGACTATTGCAAGGGTCTGAAACCTTAAATACTCAAAGAGACCCATTTCCCACAGAAAAGAAAACACCGGGAGCCACAAAAACCCTTCCCGTGCCTGACTATTTCTTGAACGGCCACAAAACTAGCATATGCAGTTGAATTAAACCTTCTGTTTTCTTCTGAAACTTTTCTTGGATTTATCCATGGTTGGCCTACCGGGGGTTGAAAATCTCAATAAATCGCATGCCAGCAGGTGTCGCACATTGGCGGTTGTGATGCATATTTTGAGTGTCAGGGAACCACAGCAGAGCGGTGAAAGAGCCACATGCGGCTCCAGAGCCGCAGGTTGCTGACCCTTGGACTATTGGAAGGAGCGGGTGGGAGCTACTAAGAATAGAGAAACTGAAAATACTCACCAAGCCGGAATAATTGTCCCACGGAAGTCGCCGTGGGACAATTTTAACAATTCCATTTAATTATTTTCATCTTTGCCATTCACATTCTGTCTCTCCTTTGGCATCCTTTCTTTAATGATTCCACTCCGCTATTTCTTCGATATTTGTGTAAGTCTTTTTGTCCCGCGGCAAGTTCTCCCACGGCGAGGTGGCCGTGGTGAATTGTTCCATGGTGAATTTTTGTAGACCCTTCCCAGAAGACATCAGCTGGTCATCCCAAGGCCGGAGACTTGGGAGGGGAATGCAACAGCTCACCAACTAGCCCGCCGATGCAGGGAACGTTATGAAAACAATTCTTTTGAATGAGACAAGACAGTAGGGAGATAACGGGAGTTGCGATGGCTTAGAGGTGGAGCTCTCGACACACAATCAGGAGGCTGTGAGTTCGATCCTAGGTAGAGGCTGATATTTCTCTCTCTGGGCACACTGAGAATATATCTGCTGAACAAAACTCCGCATTGGCGACAGGAAGGGCATCCAGCCATTAAAACTTTCTGCTAGCTCTATTCAGTGCACCGTGCAAGGGATTATGGGGTCGTTAAACGACAAGCAACACAGGGAGATAAAGGGAGAGGAACAGGAAAGAGAAAGTTAACTGGGGAAACTTCAGGCACAAACCTTTAGTTCTGGCTTTAATTCCCTGCAATTCACTTCTAACAAAGCTATTCCTTTTGCAACAAATGGAGCCCAGGATTGTTTCTACTCGGGAGTCCAAGGTGAGGCAGGTCTGACATTCCAATTCTTTCTCTAACAAGACCCTCTCCTTTTTCCCTCCGATGTAGGTGTGTGGGTCGGACGGGGTAGTCTACGCGAATGAGTGTGAACTTAAAAAATCCCGCTGCGAGAAACACCAGGACATTTACGTGGCAAGCCACGGACCTTGCCAAGGTAATTTCAGGTTGGTGGGAAATAAAAGACTTTGGGAAGGTCTTCCGGACATCCTTACAACCAGAAGCTGCCAGCCCCGTGGAGGTCTTCTTTTTGGCTCAAAGGAAGAAAATCAAGCTTGACCGTTCTCTGGAAGGTGAAGCTCAAAACACTTGGGCCACCTAACGAGAAGAGAAAACACCTTGGAGATGTTGGGAAAGATGGAAGGTGAAAGGAGAAGGGGACAGCAGAAGATGGGATACCATGTTTCCCCGAAAATAAGACCTTCCCCGAAAATAAGACCTCCCCAAAAATATTTAAACGCATGCGCAGCCAGTCCTCGCCATTTCCTCTGGTTAAGGTTAGGGAGACAGAGCTGGAAATCAGGTAAGACGGCAAGAGGATCCCCGTCTTGCTCCACGCGCCCCAAAATAATAAGACCTCCCCGGAAATAAGGCCAAGCGCTTATTTCAGAGCTCAAAAAATATATAAGACAGGGTCTTATTTTTGGGGAAAACACGGTAGTTCAGTGGTGTTGTTGATGCAGTGGATATGAGATTGGGCAGTCTCCGGGAGGTGGTAGAAGACCAGGGGAGGGGGCTGGCATAATCCACGGGATCGCGAAACAGTTTTAGCACCTGAACCAACAGCACCTCGAAGGGCTGAAGCTACTGTGTTTTCCCGAAAATAAGACCCTGTCTTATATTTTTTTTGAACCCCGAAATAAGCTCTTGGGCCTTATTTTCGGGGAGGTCTTATTATTTTGGGGCATGTGGAGCAAGATGGGGCTCCTTTTGCCGTCTTACTTGATTTCCCACTCCATCACGTTTCTCGCCGTTGTGTGCAGGGAAACAAGTTGTATCATAAAAAAAAACACTTCTCGCGAGTTCAATCAATTAATTCCAACTTCTCAAACAACCACCCCTTCACTAGGTCTTATTTTCGGGGTAGGGCTTATTTTCAGGGGAGGGCTTATTTTAGCAGATTGCGCTCAAAAGCCCCGATTGGGCTTATTATCCAGGGAGGTCTTATTTTCGCGGGAGGGCTTATTTATCCAGTGAAGTCTTATTTTCGGGAAAAACACAGTACTTGCTGGTGGCCTTGTCATTAAAAAAAAGAGATTTTTTTTAAAAAAATTCCTTTTCCAGGGGTTCCAACGCTTCCGTCTTCTTCGCCAGAACTCCTTCACTGTAGTAAAACCGTTTACGGCTGCTGCCCAGACAATGTGACGTTGGCGCTCGGAGTTGGGTCGGCTGGATGCCCCAGTAAGTCGATGCCACTCTTTGGGCACTCTGCAACGAGGCTTTTAAAAGGAGGGCTCAGGGTGGAGGGAAGCCCTTCCCCCGGCGCTCTTCGGGGTGACCTGGGAGAAAGCACGCCCCCCTACCTCCAATCTCTTCTGACTTTTCCCTTGCCGCCCCCACCCCCGCCGCCCCCCCATGCAGACTTTATTAAATTTTTATGGAATAATTAGCCAAAGCCATCTTGTTCGCCTAATGAGACGGGGGGAAAGAGTCGGTGGCATTTTAAGCAGCTGAGGCCGAGGGCCAGCTGGTTAGCGGGCGTCCATTAGAGGAGCAGGCGGGAATGCGACGGCCTTGTTTGCGGTTCGGTAGAGGCGTTTCTTGCACCGGGTCATTTATTCCGCGGTGGCCGTGATCCAAAAGCGATTTTAATGGCTCCAGAGCTCTTGACCCAAAGAGCTGTAGAATCCGCAGAAATGGCAGATTCTCCCTCCCGGGGTTGCATTGATAATTGATGCCGTGAAGTCACTCAGATGCTCAGCTGGAAATTAAAATCTCACGTCTGCCTAGGAGTGCTCGTGGGGGCAGGGGAAGGGCTTGGGGGGGGGCATCTCGCTCAGCCTGAAGACCCCCCACCTTCCTTCCCAATCAGGCCTGGGGCAATTCTTTTATTTTTTCACTGCCGTGGCAGTTTGTTTATTCAGTTCATTTGGGAGGAGGGTGTCTCACCCCCATCGGTGGAAATCCCTTTAAAGCTAAATGTTGGCTGTGGGTGCTTGAGAAGGGTCATCCTAGACAACCCCCCCTCTCCTCCCAGAGATTATTCTATGGAAGTTTCCAAAAGGTCCCACTTAGGCTGTTGTGTTGGAACTGATCGCATCACCCAACGGAAACTTAAGCATCTTCTTCTACCATGTAATTAATGAGGACTAGAAACCTGAGCTATGCTGTTTTGCAGGCAGAGTTCATAATCAACTGGCGTTAGATGGACAATTAATCAATGGAAGAGCTTGTGGGTTCTCCCATCATTGGAAGTTTTCAACCACAACAAAAATAGACAGGATGGCTTATGGTCTGCCTTGAGCAGGATGTTAAATTAGAAGAATGTCTATAGAGATTCTCAGTTATTCAGGTCATGGTCAAAGAGGCCATCTACATTTAAACTGAACAGCCCTCTCTCTACAGAGTGGGAGGAATACCATGCCACCTGTCCCCTGTTTACACCACAATACTTTCAGCAGTTCCAAGAAGGTTCCACACCCATTTGCACTCTTCAAATGACCCTGAGGGCACAGATAAACCTCCCAAAGTGGCCTCAATGACTCACAGAGGGAGTGCTAACGATCAGAGGATTGCAAGGAATATAAAGCCTTCCATTCAGCCAGAACCGAAGAAGCTTCTTGGACGAGAAGCGAAACATCTTCAAGGAAAAATAAAGGAAGTCCAGTTTCCTCTTAGAAAAGCACCTTTGGGTTAGACTAGAAGACCTTCAGCCCTAGGATTCTCCGTTCTGCCCTGTTTCCCTGAAAATAAGCCCCAACTGGAAAATAAGCCCTAGCATGATTTTTCCAGGATGCTCGTAATATAAGCCCTATCCCCCAAATGAGCCCCATTTAAGATTGTCAGACAGATGGATGCATTTAGTACCGTATTCCCCCTCCAAAATAAGACCCAACCAGAAAATAAGACCTAGCATGATTTTTCAGGATGCGTATAATATAAGCCCTACCCCCCCAAAATAAGCCCCAGTTAAGATTGTCAGCCAGATGGATGCATTTAGTGCCGTATTTCCCCCAAAATAAGACCCAACCAGAAAATAAGCCCTGGCATGATTTTTGTAATATAAGCTCTACTTCCCAAAATAAACCCCAGTTAAGATTGTCAGCCAGATGGATGCATTTAGTGCCATATTTCCCCCAAAATAAGACCCAACCAGAAAATAAGACCTAGCATGATTTTTGTAATATAAGCTCTACCTCCCAAAATAAGCCCCAGTTAAGATTGTCAGCCAGATGGATGCATTTAGTGCCATATTTCCCCAAAATAAGACCCAACCAGAAAATAAGACCTAGCATGATTTTTGTAATATAAGCTCTACCTCCCAAAATAAACCCCAGTTAAGATTGTCAGCCAGATGGATGCATTTAGTACCGTTTTTAATAGTACCGTATTTCCCCCAAAAGTAAGATCTAACCAGAAAATAAGCCCAAATGCATCTTTTGGAGCAAAAATTAATATAAGACCCTGTCTTATTTTCAGGGAAACACGGTATGTAGCTCTCCTTTGAAGAAGCTTCTCTGCCTCCGTTAGGAAACCTGTCGGAGGGGCTGCAGGCTCTTCTACCAAACCAATTTGAGAGCTAACCCTTCCCTGCCTCTTGTCTCGTAGGCACTTGCCACTGTAACCCCTACGGCTCCTACGGAGGGAGCTGCGATCCCAGCATGGGCCAGTGCTCCTGCAAACCCGGCGTTGGGGGGCTGAAGTGTGACCGCTGCGAACCTGGTTTCTGGAACTTCCGCGGCATCGTAACGGACAGGAAGAGCGGCTGTACCCGTGAGTACCTCTGGTGGCCATTTGGGTGGAAAAATATTGGCGTTGAGCCTGTTTCATCTCTCCCATTCAGTGTAGAAGGGCAAGGAGAGTGAGAGGTGGTGGAGTCAAGCGAGTATCCAGCCTAGAATCTTTAAATTTTCACAAACGTTCTGAGTCCAGCTTCTCTTGAACTCCATTGATTCTTATCTAGGGCCAAGTATGGGCTTGAGCAACGATTCTTCACGCCTGACATTTCAATCCCTAATTCTCCTAAGAGGCTGCAAACTCGGAAGGGGTGCCTTCAAAGACAGCCCCCACCCCCCAAAAAAGCAGATCTGTTTTTGAAACCATCCACAAAGTGACTCTAACCATCATGAAAGCTACATAGATTGTCATTCTGGACTTTAGAGCTAAGTGGGCCAGTTGTCAGAATGTCTTAGCAGGGTTACCGCCATGTTCCTAGCCAGGATACACAAGCCAGGAAATCTAGCTAGTTCAATGGAGGTTTTGTTGCCCCCAGTAGCCAGAGATGTCGTATTATTCAAGCATGCAATGGGGCTGTGAATTCCCACCATTCTTTTCATGGCTAAGACGCTGAGCTTGTCGATCAAAAAGGTCGGCAGTTCGGTGGTTCGAATCCCTAGTCCAGGTCTCCTGCGTGAGCAAGGGGTTGGACTAGATGACCTCGAAGGCCCCTTCCAACTCTGTTACTGTTAGATTCCCTCTAGCATTTATTTAGAACATTGACTAAATAAGTCAGGAAGTCATCCGTGAGTGGCCCTTCGCTGGCCTGGATTCCTAGGAAGAGTAACTTCCCCCTTTGTAAATATGTCACCAAAAGTGGCAGAACCTTCTGTCACTTCATACAGGGAGTCCTCAACTTACGACTATAATTCAGCCCAAAAAAGGTCTGTTGCTAAGCAATACAGTTGTTAAGTGAATTGCGCCCCCTTTCTTTCCACCGTTGTTAAGTGAGTTACACAGTTGTTAAGTGAATCAGGCTTCCCCATTGACTCGGCTTGCCGGAATGTGATCACAGGGCACTACGACTGTCATAAACATCAATTAACAAGCGGCTGGACGGGGGGGGCGGGGAGTCACAACGGTCCTAAGAGTGAAAAACTTAAAAGTCTCCTTTTTTCAGCGCTGTTGTAACTTCAAATGGTCACTAAATGAATTATTGTAAATCAAGGATTACTTGTATATTTATTTGCCGTAGTGCGAGAGGTTTGGATGTCTGGATCTAGGCAACCTCCAACTACCCTGTTTCCCTGAAAATAAGACAGCCCCTGATAATAAGCCCAATTGGGCTTTGGAGCACATGCGCTAAAATAAGCGCCCTCCCTTGAAAATAAGCCCTCCCCAAAAATATTTAAACGAAATGGCAGTCCTCGCCATTTTCTCTGGTTTCCTCCACGCATCCCAAAATAATAAGACCTCCCCGAAAATAAGGCCAAGCACTTATTTTGGGGTTCAAAAAATATAAGACAGGGTCTTATATTTTCGGGGAGACACGGTAGATGGCTTTGGACTACATGCCCCCTCCTTCTAAACCAGGGGTATCAAACTCAAGATCCGGCCAGCGAGGTGCTTAGATCTGGCCCGCGGGGCTGTCCCGGAAACAGCGAAGGACCAGGCCGTGGTGCAGGAGTGGTATTCACTTACAGTTTGCAAATGTGAGCGCACGCGGGCACTTGCTCGCTTTGCTTACACGCACCACCTCCGCACATGCTCAGAGCATCAAAAACAGGACGTGATGACATCCAGGCGGCTGGGTGGAGCCTCCCGCAGCCGCCGCTACCGGTTTTCCCGAACCGGATAGAACCGTCTGAATAGCAGTGGTACCTCTGCCAGCGAAAACAGAACTCGTGAACACCCAGAGGTGGGTTTCAGCAGGTTCTGACCGGTTCTGGAGAACCGGTAGTGGAAATTTTGAGTAGTTCAGAGAACCAGTAGTAAAAATTATGACTGGCCCCGCCCCCATCTATTCTCTGCTTCCCGAGTCCCAGCTGATCGGGAGGAAACGGAGATTTTACAGTATCCTTCCCCTGGAGTGGGTTGGGAATGGAGATTTTACAGTATCCTTGTTAGCATGGAAAATAAAGACGTCTAAAACCGTAACTATAGTAAGGGATAAAAATGTAAATAAGCGAACGTCAGAAGAAATGTATAATATAAAGAGGAAAATTTGGGATTGTGCTGAAATGGATAGGCTAACTTTAAAAATTAAACAATAAAGTGAAGGCTCGGAATATTATCGGACGTGGAATAAATTTTACGAATGGATAGAAGGCAAGAGGTAGAAATGAGAGAAAGTTAAGAGTCTGAATGTTAAGAATTGTTAGCATGGGAAATAAAGACCTCTAAAACCGTAACTATAGTAAGGGATAAAAATGTAAATAAGCTTAACGTCAGAAGAAATGTATACTATTATAATTACTGGCGTTATATTATTACGATTACTGGCGTTATTATATTATACTGGTGTTATATTATTAGTTGGTGTGTTACGATTTACTGTTAATTTTTCTTTGGCTTTGCGCTATTTGTAAACGTTAATCCTGGCAAGGCACCGTTTTTCAAAAAATTAAATGAAAAAAAAATGAAAAGAAAGAAAGAAAGAAAACGGAGGTGGGGAGGGCCACGTACAGGTCCCCTCTCCCCCCACCGGGCTCCGTTTTCACTGGCAAAGGACTGCAGGAGGCTGTCCCGGCCAAAAATGGGGCCTGGCGGGGGGGGTGCACCCACCCCCAGCCGAAACCCCCAGCCGTCCCGAGATCAAACACAACCCTCAATGAAATCGAGTTTGACACCTCTGTTCTAAACAAAGTTTTTTTGGGGGGAGGGTGGAGGGAGGGAGTCCAGACCCCAGTTTAAGGAAAGCCCTTCCAAGTCTCAGCTGAGGTGAGCTTTGATTTTTATTTATTTTTTTTATTATTCCTTCCTTGGGCTGATAGCAGACCAAATAAGGCTCCCGTTTTCTCATTGTCTCAGTCTTGCCTGTGGGGCAGAGAGCACGGATGGAGGCGTGCGATGTGGAAATGAGTTCTCACCCTCCATCCTCCAGTCGCTTCGATCTCCAGAGCGGGAGGTCAGCTCACACCCAGCACCTGCCAGAGAAGTCATTATCAAACAGATGATAACCAGGAGCCCATTTTCAAAAAGATCAGACTCGGGGGGGAGGGCGGGGGCCTTGAATATCAGCGTGCACGTTTTTAATCAAAAGCCGTGGCAAAGTAAAGTTTATAAAAAAACGGAGAGCTGGCCCGCGACCAGAGAAATCTCAAAACTCTGGGATAAAATCAGCAAAGAAATCCAATCGGATTCCACCCCGATTTAGTTTGTGAGAGATTTTTTTACTCCGGATCATCATCATCTGCTTTTAGTAAAGGTAAAGGTTCCCCTCGCGCACTAACTTCACCTGACTCGTATTTTTGATGCGCTAAAAAAGGTATACAGGAATTCTTCAGATCGAGAGCTAGTCCAATCGTCCCTCAACTGACATTTTTCTCCTTCCCAGTCCAGGCTTCCTTTCTCTTATCTTCTTATTTCGCTCCTTTTTCTTTTTCTACATCTGGTGTCTCACATCGTAGCTTCTCTATCTCGATCATTGGAACAGCTTGCGTCCAAGAATGGAGGACCCAGATTGTTGGGGGCCATAAAGTGACTCTGTAAACCACTTAGAGAGGGCTGTAAAACATGTGAAAGCGGTATATAAGTCTAAGTGCCATTGTGATAGATAGATAGATAGATAGATAGATAGATAGATAGATGGATGGATGGATGGATGGATGGATGGATCGATAGATGATAGATGACAGAGAGAAAGAGATGATGATGGATGGATGAAAGAGTGAGAGGGAAGGAGGATGGATTGATGGATGGATATAGATAGGTAGATATTATGGAGGGAGGGAGAGATGAAGGAATGGATGAAGGATCACTGGTATGGATGGATGGATGGATAGTAGATGATGGATGGATGGATGGGTGGGTGGGTGGGTGGAGGATAGATAGGATGGATGGATGCATGCATGGGTGGGTGGATGGATGGATGGAGGATCAAAAGATAATAGATAATAGAGAGAAAGAGATGATAGATGGATGAAAGGGTGAGAGGGAAGGAGGATGGATGTGATGGATGGATATAGATAGGTAGATATTATGGAGGGGAGGATGAAGGAATGGATGAAGGATCGCTGGATATGATGGATGGATGGATAATAGATGATGGATGGATGGATGGATGGATGGATGGATAGATAGATAGATAGATAGATAGATGTGTGAGAGAGAAATGACAGGATAGATAGATAGATAGATAGATAGATAGATAGATAGCAGTGGTTAGAATGCGGTATTGCAGGCGAACTCTGCCAACTGCCAGGAGTTCGACCCTGACAGGCTCAAAGTTGACTCAGCTTTCCATCTTTCCGAAGTGGGTAAAATGGAGACCCAGATTGTTGGGGGCAAGAGGCTGACTCTGTAAACCGCTGAAGAGAGGGCTCTAAAGCACCGTGAAGCGGTATAAAAGTCTTTTAAGTGTTGCCCCATCGTTGGAAGCTTTCAAGAAAAGGTTGGACAACCGTTTGTCTGGGCTGGAATAAGGACTCCTCCCTTAGGCAAGGGGTTGGACTAGAAGACCTCCAGGGTCCCTTCCTGCCTTTCTGTGATTCTTGGGGGGTGGGAGGGAAACAGGAACCAAATTACAGTTCAGCGAGCAGAGGAATTGATCAGATTTATGTCAGTTGCTCCCGATTTGTATTGACAAGCTATTCGTTGAGCAAACAAGAAAATGAAGGGAGGGAAGGAAGGAGGGGAGGGGGACAGAGGGAGGAAGGATAGGAAGGGGGGGGAGCCTGTCTTAATTTCAAGGTCCATTGGCGATCAAAGCAGAGAAATCAATAAAGTGGCAAATGGGGGGGAAAAAAGGGGAGGGGAGGAGGGAGAAGAAAAAAAAGAGAATTATTTGGAAGCGACAACAAACTGCCGAGTATACGAGAATACGTGCTCACCTATGTGGGTATAAGCATCTGCACGAACACACGGCAAGTATGAAATTATCGCATCTTTTTCTCTCTCTGGAGGGTCGGGGTTGTTCTGCAGTAGACAATCCTGAAATGGAGACCCTCTGGAGCAGAGGTGTCAAACTCAAAGTATGGAAAGAAGCAAAAATCAGCCTGCGGTGGCCTCTCCCAGCGAAAACAGAGCTCAATTTTTGCTGGCAGAGAGCTGCAGGAGGGCGTCGTGGTCCAAAAACGGGGCACCCGGGGAGGGCCCTACACAGGCCCCACCCCGAGCTCCATTTTCTCCAGCAGCGGGCTATCGAAACAAACCTAAAACCAAAATAAAAGGAGAAATGTTTCTTCCCCTTTTGCTTTGGAGTGTGCAAGAAGGGAGAGGAAAGGAGAAAGGGAAAGAGGAAAGACAAAGAAGGGAAGATGGGAAGAGAGCCAGGAAGGAAAAGATCAGGAAAGACGGGGAAGGAGGAAGAAAGGAGAATGAAGAGGAAAGGAAAAAGAAGAAAAGGGAGGGAGGGAGGGAGGAAGAAGAGACAAGGTAGATAGATAGGAAGGAAAGGAAGGAAGGAGAGAGAGAGAGAGGGAGGGAGGGAGGGAGGGAGGAAGAAGAGACAAGGTAGATAGATAGGAAGGAAAGGAAGGAAGGAGAGAGAGAGAGAGGGAGGGAGGGAGGGAGGAAGATAGGAAGGAAAGGAAAGAAGAGACAAGGTAGGCAGGAAGAAAGGAAGGAAGATAGGAAGGAGGGAAGGAAGGAGATTGGATTGAAATGAAAAGGAAGGAAGAAGATGGAAATAGGAAGGAAGGAAGGAAGGAAGGAAAAGAAAGGAGATGGAAATAAGGAAGAAAGGAAATAGAAAGGATTGAAATGAAAAGGAAGGAAGGAAGGAAGAAGATGGAAATAGGAAGGAGGAAATAGGAAAGAAGGAAGGAGATTGAAATGAGAAGGAAGGAAGGAAAAAGATGGAAATAGGAAGGAAGGAAGGAGATGGAAATGAAAAGGAAGGAAGGAAGAAGATGGAAATAAGGAAGGAATGAGGAAATAGGAAGGAAGGAAGGAAGAAGATGGAAATAAGAAGGAAGGAATGAGGAAATAGGAAGGAAGGAAGGAGATGAAAATGAAAAGGAATGAAGGAAGAAGATGAAAATAGGAAGGAAGGAAGGAGGAAATAGGAAGGAAGGAAGGAAGAAGATGGAAATAAGAAGGAAGGAATGAGGAAATAGGAAGGAAGGAGATGGAAATGAAAAGGAATGAAGGAAGAAGATGAAAATAGGAAGGAAGGAAAGAAGAAGATAGAAATAGGAAGGAAGGAGGAAATAGGAAAGAAGGAAGGCGATGGAAATGAAAAGAAGGAAGGAAAGAAGGAGATGGAAATAGGAAGGAAGGAAGGAAGATTAGAGTGAGGCGAGGGTGTGTGGGAAGTCCTGCCTTAGCCCTTGGCCACCATAAGTGCCTCCGACACGAGTGACATCAAGCTGGCCACACACCCCCAGCCCCACCCCACCCTCAAACACAACCCTGATGCAGCCCTCAATGAAATCGAGTTTGACACCCATACTCTGGAGGTAGCCAGAGGGAGGAAGGGGGGAGAGAGAGGGAGGGAATTCTGAGTGAAGCACCTGGTGGAAAATTAAACCACACGCTCCCGGTTTGAGTTGCCTGGGAGCCAGCGCTGCCCCTCGATGCTTATCAAATATATCTTCGGGGTGCGCGATGCAACACACGCCAGTGTGTGTGTGCACACACAAGACAAGGGAGGTAATTAGATGCCAGAGAAGCTACTGGGGAGGGGGAGAATTTTGCATGTGAGCTGTCTAATCGCATCCCCATTAACCGTTGGAACCGCTGGCTGAAACCAGAGCGAGGCCAGACGGAAAGATACTCGCTGTCATCAAGCATCCTTGGCGAGGATTAGAAGAGCCTTGGTGGCGCAGCTGACTAAAGTGCTGTTAAAGTAGCATCAGCTGCCTGCAATTACTGCGAGTTCGAATCTCACCAGGTTCAAGGTTGACTCAGCCTTCCATCCTTTCGAGGTAGGTAAAATGAGGACCCGGATTGTGGGGGGCAATAAGCTGACTTTGTATAAAATATACAAAAGGATGAAGGCTATTGCTTAACGCATTGTAAACCGCTCTGAGTCTCCGGAGAAGGGCGGCATATGAATCAAATTTTTTAAAAAAAGAAAAGAAAGAGAAAGAAGGAAGGAAGGAAGGAAGGAAGGAAGGAAGGAAGGAAGGAAGGAAAGAAAGAAAGAAAGAAAGAAAGAAAGAAAGAAAGAAAGAAAGAAAGAAAGAAAAAGAAAGAAGCTGACTTTGTATAAATATACAAAAGTATGAAGGCTATTGCTTAATGCATTGTAAACCGCTCTGAGTCTCTGGAGAAGGGCGGCATATAAATCGAACCAATAAATAAATAAATCCGAATCAGAAGAGAGCTGGAAGGGACCTCGGGAGGTCTTCTAGTCCAGCCCCCTGTTCAAGCACCATTTCAGACAGGTGGCTGTCCACTCTTTTCTTTAAAAAAAAAAAAACCCCTTTTTCTTTTCCCTTTTCCTCCATATCACCAAAGTTCATTTGCTTCTCCCTGGAATCACGATTTAAATCAGGACTTAAATCACGAGTTAAATCACGATTTAAACCACTAGTAAAAAGGCTTGATTTAAATCACCTCGACTGAAATCATAATTTTTAAAGAGCAGCCGTCATCTCTGTCCCGCAGCAGCTCCTCCTCTGACCCGCTGTTGACTCGCCGACGGTCCCAATATTGCAGAATACGCATCCAGCCTCATGCTACCTAACTAAGCTCCGTTTCATGCTGAACAAACTAAATGATTAATGTGTCTTAAATAGAAAACTATCTTTAGATAGATTTTTTTTACTCCAAAAGCGTTTTATTAAAATAAATTTGATAAAAAAAACCAACCCAAAAAAATCCGATTTAAATTTTAAAAAATCTGATTTAAATGATTAAAAATCAGATTTAAATTTTAAAAAATCCATTTTTTTAAAAAAAGCAATGATTTTTATCCACACTGGTCCCCAAAGATGTGTCTGGGTAGTTTTCAAAATGATGTCCCCTCTTCTATGCACCAAGGTTGTTTTATTGCACTATTTGGGGACAAAGGGGGGGGTCCCAAATCCCTAACTCTGGCTCGCCGTATCAGAGCCGCGAAGTTATCCGGGCCCCGGTTCTGCTTGAGCTCCAGCGGGCTTTAGCAGCTTAGCCCCAGCAGCCTGCTTTAAATGCAGGAAGGTATTATGTTCAGCCTCCAGTTAGCGAAGGAACAGACAGACAGTAATAGAAAAGTCGGCTTTAATTTCATAGATTTATGGTCTGCTTTTCAGAAGGAAAAAAAAACACATCTAGTAATCAAAATACGGGCGTTTAAAACACAAATGATGAAACTGGTAAGGTAACCAGAGATAAGCTAGTGGTAGGATAAGAAACAAAAAAAAAAACTAACTCAATGTGGGACAGAGTTTATTCTACGTTCTCCCCAGTGAATGTCCAGGGAAAAGGAGTCCATATAGATTTCTGGGGAAGGGTTTTTTTTTTCCAGGGATGTGGGGCAGAGGTGGCTTGGTGGGCATGGCAGGGGAAGGTTACTGCAAAATCCCCATTTCCTCCCGATCAGCTGGGACTTGGGAGGCAGAGAATAGATAGGGGCAGGGTCAGTCAGAATTTTTACTACCGGTTCGCCGAACTACTCAAAATTTCCACGACCGGTTCTCCAGAACTGGTCAGAACCTGCTGAAATCCCACCTCTGGGCCACCCCTAGATTACGGCTTCCAGTTCCATGTTATAAAACAAGATGTGGAGACTCTAGAAAAAGTGCAGAGAAGAGCAACCAGGATGATTAGGGGACTGGAGACTAAAACATACGACGAACGGTTGCAGGAACTGGGTATGTCTAGTTTAATGAAAAGAAGGACCAAGGGAGACAGGATAGCAGTCTTCCAATATTTGAGGGGCTGCCCCAGAGAGGAAGGAGGTCCAGCTATTTTCCAAAGCACCCGAAAGCCAGACAAGGAACAATGGATGGAAACTGACCAAGGAGAGTTTCAACCTGGAAATAAGGAGCAATTTCCCACTCTGTTAATCTGTTAACCCCGCTTGTTTCTTCCCAAACTCTCCTTGGCTTTCCTGAGCAGCCTGCCACTGCGATCCTGTGGGATCCGTCCGGGATGACTGCGAACAGATGACCGGCTTATGTTTGTGTAAAACCGGGATTACGGGCACCAAATGCAAACAGTGTCCCAGCGGAAGCAAACTGGGGATGTCCGGTTGTGAGAAAGGTAAAGGGACTTTCGTACGCAACAGCTTTAAGGGTTTTTTTTTTTTTTTTTGTGAAGTTTTGAGACGCTTTCTCTACTAGAGAGCCGAAGAAATCATTTATTCCTGGGAAGGAATAAAAATTGGAAGCTGGGATCTGCTTACGTTTGCATTGAATGTCGTGCGTGATCCCCCAGATCTCTCGGCCCCCTCATCCTGCGCCGAAATGACCTGTGAATTCGGGGCGTCGTGTGTGGAAGTCAACGGCCTTCCCCAGTGTGAGTGTCCGTCGTTGCTTTGCACGGAAGCTGACACCTCCAAGGTGAGCAGAGCGTTCTGAGCTAGGCTTCCCAAGAGCACGAAACGGACTTCTTGTCCCGACAAAAAAACAAACAAACCCTTTTTATTAAGTGACTGTGAATTCCTCTCGTTCACATCCAACAAAGTCTTTCAAGGGAGAATTGACAGTCGCAGACCTTATCTGGCTTGGAGAGCTGCCAGGCCGATAGCTTTAAAACTTGGCAGGGAGTCTCGGAGAGTCACGAACCAATTAAGCGAACTAATTGTCTCCTGCAAACTCCACTCCCCTTTTGCTCCTCTTTTATTTCCCTCTGGGAGGGGGTCCTTCATCATCCACCTGTGGCTTTACTCCTGAGTCGACCCTTGTTCTTTAGTTGTTCCCTTCTCCTGGCAGCTCACACTGGGAACAGGCTCCAGTTGTTCATCTGCCTCACTGATGTCTGACTCCGAAGGCAGCTGTCAAGACGGCCCTGTCCCCATCTCTGCCTCTGACGCAGAGCCCTCATCAGAGCTTTCCCCAGACTCCAGGACTGGCCCATGTTCCTCCCCAACCTCCTCACTGTCCGAATCTGCTGCCAGCTCTGCTGGCTGCTGCCAGACCACAACACAGAGAGAGCATGAGTGAAGATAGGTGGGCAAACTCGTAGCATCTCCCACTAGATCAGGCCAAGTTGAATTCAAGAACTTGATAGGAGGGAATTTCCCCTCCAGGGATCCGCAACCAAATCGGTACCGAAATAGCCTGGGTGGTCTTTTTGGTCAGCCCTGCGAGGTAGTCCATAGAAGGAACACGATCCGTTTTCTCCCTGAATTCTCCAGATTTGAGCTTCACCTTCTCCCTGCCTGACTAATCACTTTTTCTTCTTCTCTTCCCGCCTCTCCCAACATCCCACAGGTCTGTGGCTCTGATGGAGTGACCTATGGCGACCAGTGCCAGTTAAGGACCATTGCTTGCCGGCAGGGAAAGATCATAGAGGTGAAGCATTTGGGCCAGTGCACAGGTGAGTCCCCATTTGCACACCTGAGTGCTTAGACCCGTGATGACGAACCTATGGCACGCGTGCCCGAAGTGGCACACATGGAGCCATGTCGCCTGGGAGGCGCAGCATTGCCCATTCCTCTTCCGGGTTTCTGGCGTGCACTGATGAAGTTATTTAGTTGGGCAATAAAATGTCTTCCAGGAAACCAACAAGCTCAGAGAGCACCAGGGACCCTGCAATCCACTTCCACTTCTTCCTCTTCCTCTCTACCTCCTCCTCCTCCTCCTTCTCCTCTCTTCCTCCTCCTCCTCGCAGCACTGATGAAGTTACCTAGTTGGGCAATAAAACGTCTGCCAGGAAACCAACAAGCTCAGAGAGCACCAGGGACCCCACAATCTACTTCCACTTCTTCCTCTTCCTCTCTTCTTCCTCTTCCTCCTCTCTTCCTCCTCCTCCTCCTCGTAGCACTGATGAAGTTACCTAGTTGGGCAATAAAACGTCTGCCAGGAAACCAACAAACTCAGAGAGCATCAAGGATCCTCCACCGTTTAACCCTGAGCTCCAAATATTCTCTTCTATCCTTTTAACAACGGGTTGAAACCCCCCCCCCCCACCCAAATTAATAATTCCAGGAATCCAGCTGGTTGGTTTTGGGAAGCGGCTCAATTTAACGAACCCATCTGGGGCAAAAGTTGCCACTGTGTGGAGGAAAAAAACAACAACAACCCACATCACCTGAGCTTTCAAACTCTTCTGGAGTTTGTGAAGAGTGAGCTAAATCCACAGTCGGACGAGAAGAGGGCAAATGTTTGTGTGTTTGTGTGTGTGTGTGTTTGCCGAACGGCGGAGACTGAGCTTCACATTGTGATCTCGTAATTGTGGAAAATCAGGTATCAGATGCGTTTTGAACCTGGCTTGCTCTTCGGAGCCTTGTTCCTTGATGAGGACTTATTGATTTTGGCGTGTGATATGCAAGGCAATCTGAAGTATTTGCCGGAGCTAAAATTAAAAGAGGCAGAAGGGGAAAAACCCAAGAGAAAGGGGAGCCCGCTTTCAAAGAAGCTTTGGAAACGGTAGGTTGCATCTCCTCTAATTGGTTGGATGAAACCTTCCTCTATATCGCCAGGCGCCAAGCAACAGTTCATTTTTCCAAGCCCCTTTCTTCTTCTTTCCCGCCCCCCAAAGACAACTATACAAGAGTTGCATTTTCATATACCCGTTAACCACCATCTCTTTGGTGGACAGGGGAATAACGAGATAAAATTGATTTGGAGAACTTTTAGCATTCTCCACTTTTTTAAGGCACTGACAGAGCCGTGGCCCAGATCAAGCCAAAACAAACAAACAAACAAAAAACAATTGGAAGTTAGCAGCAAAGCAACGGAGAAACTTAGCAGAAGGCGAGGCAGATTTCGCTTTATTGCAGAGTTATAGTTATAGTTATAGTTATAGTTTATTATATTTATATACCGCCCTTCTCCCGAGGGACTCGTGGCGGTGAACAGACAACAAATAAAATACACAGATACAAAATTTAAAACAATATTTGTTTTAAATTGAGTTGAGCTTTCAGTTGGAAGGAAGTTAACAGAATCACAGAGCTGATTCTGGAAGGGACCTCGGAGGTCTTCTAGTCCAACCCCCTGCTCAGGCAGGAAACCCTACACCACTTCAGACGAATGGTTATCCAACCTCTTCTTAAAAACTTCCAATGTTGGAGCATTCACAACTTCTGGAGGCAAGTTGTTCCACGGATTAATAGTTCTCACTGTCAGGAAATTTCTCCTTAGTTCTAGGTTGCTTCTCTCCTTGATTGGTTTCCATCCATTGCTAGTTCTCGACTTAGGACCACAATTGAGCCCAAAATATCTGTTGCTAAGTAAGACGTTTGTTAAGTGAGCCACTGCAGCCTTCAGAGAATGGTTTTAATCTCCACGGTGGCTATAAGACTGTGGAAGAGCCTTTAGGTCTCAAAGTTTCATTCATTAGGGTGGAATGGATGGATGGATGGATGGAATGGGATGGATGGATGGATGGAATGGGAGGGATGGATGGATGGATGGAATGGGAGGGATGGATGGAATGGGAGGGATGGATGGATGGATGGATCGAATGGGAGGGAGGGAGGGATGGATGGATGGAATGGGGAGGGAGGGAGGGATGGGATGGATGGATAGATGGATGGGATGCATGTATGCATGGATGGATGAAATGGGATGGATGGATAGATGGATGGAATGAGATGGATGGAATGGGATCTGATGGATGGATGCATGAATGGGATGGATGGATACATGGATGCATGGATTGACTGGCTGATTATGGGCCATCAACTCAGTGTCAACTCTAGGAAGCACCTGCTAGACCTCCTCCAAAGAGGATCCCTCCCCAACGTGGTCCTTCAAGCCCTCCCATGGTGCATTGGAACGGAGTCCACCCCGCTGACTGCTGGTCATCCCTATCCTCTCTTTTCCTTCTGTATTTCTCAGCACAGGAATCTTCTCAAAGGAGCCCGTTCTTTACATCATAGGCAGTATTTGGGCCTCGCGTGTGAACATTCGATTGATTTATTCTGAGGTCCATTCAGTCGTTTTCTTGGCTACCCCTTCAAGGCAAGATGTGCCTTGAGAAGTTTCTCTCTTCCCGGCACCTGATGCTGCATTGTCTCGTTTTGGTTCTCTTTCAGAATCTCATGCCGGCCACCCCACCCCGCCTGCAACCCAACGGCCTTTGGACTCTGTTCCCCCTCTGGCACCCCAAATCACGACTTTGGCTCCCGAGCTAACCAGGACATCCTCCTCTCCTTGGCATTCAGAAGACTACGTTTCCCGCCAGAGCCAGCCGGTCACCCGAAGGATAACCAAGCCTGCAATCCTCTCCACTCTTCCCTGGACGACTCAGGGCATCCGCCAGACCACTGCCAGACCCCTCCTGACAGCCCCCGTGGTCACTCAGATGGCTTACGTTGAATCGGGCAGCGCAGAAGGCAGCGGAGATCCAGAACTGGGCACCAGCGGTGATCAGGAAGGCAGCGGGACCAGCTCGGCAGGTATGTTGCACACCTTAGCTCTGTGTGTCAGTGCCTGGCCTTTTTAAGGGACACCGGGGTCGCTCCATTAGTTCTGACGAACGACTCAAAATTCAGCTGTTGGTCTGAGCTCCAAGCTTGGCAGTTTGGTTTGCAAATGTTTCATCACCATTCAAGGAGACATCATCGATGTGCTTTGAAGTGGGCTCGTTTGCATGCACAGAAGCGTTTTGATGATGCCGGGGGTCGGTGGGTGGAGCCTCCCGCCAGTTTTACTACTGGTTCTATAGAACCGGTGCGAACCGGGAGCAACCCACCACTGTTTCAGAGGCTGAAAAAAGCATCAGAAACGAAGTTTCAGAAAAAAAGCCTCCAAACAGACTTTCAGAAAAAAAGCCTCCAAACAGAGCTTCAGAGGCTTTTTTTCTGAAGCTCTGTTTCGGAGGCTTTCAGAGGCAGGAAAAAAGAGGGAAAAAAAACAAAAAAAAAGCAAGGCACAAAACCAAGGAACCTGTTGCTAAAATTCACCTCTGGGAACAGCTGATTGGGGGTATTCCGGGAGGCCGATCCACCTGCCAATCAGCTTTTTTTCTTATTTTCCTGCCCAAAAACTAAGGTGCATCTTATACTCTGAAAAATATGGTACATATGCTAGTTTGCAGTGTATTTTGCACCCGTCATTTTGTCCTCCTTTACGATAGTAACTGAAAAACGGCATGGAGATCAAGCCATGATTTTTTAAAAGCGGAGATTTTAAAAAGACCCAAGTGATGGTAACCTTCTGTTCTGTCCCCGTCTCACACACGCCCACAAACAGACAGCCGGGGGTTAAATAAACTGGCAGACAACCAATTCTTCCGATAAGAACCTTGGCAGCAACCCAGTAGCTGCTTGCCAAGAACTTTACTCAATAAACAAAATACACACAGTCAAGAATTGTCCAGTTCGTAAAATAAATCCAAGGCCGATAATGTTGTTTCCAAAGATGCAATGTGACTTGATAGTAGTTAGTTTTGTCCGTCACAGAGTCTGAATGGCCACCTCGCCCCCTTTTATACCCTGTGGGGTGTGGTCCAGTGACTCAGCTTAATCTCTGGCACGCCTTTTCTTCTGTTGCGTGCGCTTATCTCTGCGACGCTGCCGAGGATCCAGCCAAGACTCATTTCCCTCATCACTGTCCACATGTGGCTGCGTGGACGTGCTTGGCCCTGGCCCTATCTCTTGCCCTTCGGCGGACACCGAAGGCATTGCCAGAGAGGAGGGTCCTGGAGAGGGAGGCCTTGCCAACTCCTCTCCTTCACTCTCGGAGTCCTCTCCTGCCGATGACACAGGCTCAGGTAATGGAGCCACAACACCTTCTTTCTGTGGCCGAACAGGTGAGGAAGAAATTGAAGACCCAAAGGAGCCAAGTACCCACCTGATCGAGAGAGCCACCTGTTACAACACCCCTCTGGGATGCTGCTCGGACGGCAAGACTCCGGCCGCTGACGCCGAAGGAAGTAATTGCCCAGGTAAACCACTTCCTTTCTTTCGCGGATGCTCGGCTTCACCTGGGAACAAAACTAGGAAAAGGATCCTCAAGAAATAAGCCAAACCGTGTCCCCCTGTGGGTTTAGGGGAAGGTGATGATTAAATTTTGGGGTCCGTCCTTCAGCTTCCTCGCCCAGCTGCAATTCTCGTGGTCCCTTTGATAAAACTCAAATGGCCCCCAGTGCATTTCAAATGAGTTTATAGGGGGCAGCCGAGCTGATTGGACCGTGATTTTCAGATCGTTATGTTGCTGATTTCTTTGTTAATTCTTTATTCGTTTATTCTTGATTGGCCAAGTGTGATTGGACACACAAGGAATTTGTGTGCCTTCAGTGCATACGCTCTCAGTGTACATTAAAAAAAACTACATTCATCAAGAATCATAAGAGCGGCTTTTGCTTCCCAAACTCTGTGAATTTTCTAACCCAGATCAGCCTCAACCGTGTAGGGAAATGATAGCGGGAGGGTCCTTTCTCCTTCCCTTTCTCTTTCCTTTCCTTCCTCTTTCCTCCTTCCCTTTCTCTTTTCTTCTTCTCTTTCTTTCTTCCCTTTCTCTTTCCCCCTTCCCTTTCTCTTTCCCCCTTCCCTTTCTCTTTCCTCCTTCCCTTTCTCTCTCCTTCCCTTTCTCTCTTCCTCCTTCCCTTTCTCTCTCCTTCCCTTTCTCTTTCCTCCTTCCCTTTCTCTCTCCTTCCCTTTCTCTCTTCCTCCTTCCCTTTCTCTCTCCTTCTCTTTCTCTTTCCTCCTTCCCTTTCTCTCTCCTTCCCTTTCTCTCTTCCTCCTTCCCTTTCTCTCTCCTTCTCTTTCTCTTTCCTCCTTCCCTTTTTCTCTCCTTCCCTTTCTCTTTTCCTCCTTCCCTTTCTCTCTCCTTCTCTTTCTTTCCTCCTTCCCTTTCTATTTCCTTCCCTTTCTCTTTTCTCCTTCCCTTCCCTTTCTTTTCTTTTCTTCCCTTTCTCTTCTCTTCCCTTTCTCTTTTTCCTTCCCTTTCTCTTTCCTCCTTCCCTTTCTCTTTTCCTCCTTCCCTTTATCTCTCCTCCTCTTTCTCTTTCCTCCTTCCCTTTTCTTTCCTTCTTATCTTCCTTCCTTCCTTCCCTTTCTCTGATTCCTCCTCCCCTTCTTTCTCCCTCATTTGTTCCGGTGTTTGCATGCTAGTAATCCCTCCCCTCTTCCTCTTTTTTTTTTTCAGTAGTCAATGTGTGTTTTCTCTCTCTCTGTCTCTCTCTCTCTCTCTCGGCCCCAGCTAACCCTCTTTCTCTCGTTACCCAGCCGGTCCAGGAGGGTTCCCACCCAGGCTGCAACTTGGAGGAACTTGTTATGGTAAACTCTTTGCCAGTTCTCACAACCCGGGCTTTTGGCTACCCGGGTCTGTCCCCCTTCAAAGTACTAACCCTCCCCCATAAACCTCCTTCTGATCCATTCCGACTAACCCTGAATCCGCAGCACTATTCATCTGCCGCCATCTTTTCGCTTCTCCCTTGCTGATGAGGGACTGAACACTCTTTTTTAACGGGTTTCGAACACTCGATATATCAACCGTGATTCCTGGGTTGGTTTTCACAGTCAACGTTAACCCAACTGTTTCTTCCTGGCTTTGTCCACCCCCCCATGGCCCCCCTCCCCATGCCCTTTTTCTTCTCCCCTGCAGCCACCAAAGTCTTCCAAGGGGTCCTGATTTTGGAAGAGGTGGAAGGCCAGGAGCTGTTTTACACCCCGGAAATGGCCGATCCCAAATCGGAACTTTTTGGGGAGACGGCCCGAAGCATCGAAAGTGTGGTAAGCAAGGACAGGAAGAAAAAAAAAACAACGCAGCGGCTTTTCCCCCATTTGCGGTGGGGGGGGGAGTCGTGTCTCTCTTGCAATTCCTGGGGATCGGTATCCCTGTCGGTCCACCTGACTAAAATCCAGCTCTTGCACGAGAAGAGAATTATTTATTTATTTATTTATTTATTTATTTATTTATTTATTTATTTATTTAATGTATTTATATGCCGCCCTTCTCCAGAAGGACTCAGGGCGGTGAACACAAGTTAAAAACACGTACAACAAAATCCCATTTTTTAAACCAAATTAACTAATAAATAATAAAACCCAGAATCAGAGTCAGCCTATTTGCTTGAACAGCCAAGTCTTCAGGTTAATTAGAATTAGATTAGATTAGATTAGAATAGAATAGAATAGAATAGAATAGAATAGAATAGAATAGAATAGGATGGGATGGGATGGGATGGGATGGGATGGGATGGGATGGGATGGGATGGGATGGGATGGAATGGAATGGAATGGAATGGAATGGAATGGAATGGAATGGAATGGAATGGAATAGAATAGAATAACAGAGTTGGAAGGGACCTTGGAGGTCTTCTAGTCCAACCCTCTGCCCAGGCAGGAAACCCTACACCACTTCAGACAAATGGCTATCCAACCTCTTCTTAAAAACTTCCAGTGTTGGAGCATCCACAACTTCTGGTGGCAAGTTGTTCCACTGATGAATTGTTCTCACCGTCAGAAAATTTCTCCTTAGTTCTAAGTTGCTTCTCTCCTTGATGAGTTTCCACCCATTGCTTCTTCTCCTGCCCTCAGGTGGTTTGGAGAATAGCTTGGCTCCCTCTTCTTTGGGGCGGCCCCTGAGATATACCGGAAGACTGCTGGTCCCTAAATTTTTTGTCGTTGTTGTTTTGTTTCATTTTCTTGGCAGCTGGATGAGCTTTTCCGCAACTCGGAGGTGAAGAGGGATTTCAGGAGTGTCCAGGTGCGACATCTGGGCCAAAGCAGTGCCGTCAGGGTCATTGTGGAGTCTCATTTTGACCCAGGTGAGTCCACATCTGGTTCCCACAAGCGTTTTGAGATGCAGGCGCATCTCTTGGTTATTAGAAGAGGACAGATGTATTGGTCGGTTTGAATTCAATCAATGAACAGGCCCTTTTACAGTCTGTGGACTTCAACTCCCAGAATTCCTGAGCCAGCTCCGTCTAAACCCTCCTCTGCCACAACAACCCTGCAAGGTAGTCCATGTTGAAAGGGAGAAGGAAGCTTTTTCCTAGTCTTTGTCCCATTCTTTTGCTTCAATTTCACTGGGTCTGCTGAGAACCTTAAAACTCCCATCCTCTCTCGGCCAGGTTGGACAATTGGGGGGGGTCAAGGATGATGGAAATTGAAAGCCTAAGCAGTGGTGGATTTCTAATATTTTTACTACCGGTTCTGTGGGCGTGGCTTGGTAGGCGTGGCATGGCTTGGTGGGCGTGGCAAGGGAAGGATACTGTAAAATCTCCATTCCCACCTCATTCCAGGGGAAGCTTACTGCAAAATCCCCATTCCCTCCCAATCAGCTGGGACTCAGGAGGCAGAGAATAGGTGGGGGTGGGGCCAGTCAGAATTTTTACTACTAGTTCTGTGGTTGTGGCTTGGTGGGCGTGGCAAGGGAAGGATACTGTAAAATCTTCATTCCCACCCCAATCCAGGGGAAGGTTACTGCAAAATCCCCATTTCCTCCCAATCAGCTGGGACTCGGGAGGCAGAGAATAGATGGGGGCGAAGGCCAGTCAGAATTTTTACTACCGGTTCTCCGAACTAACTCAAAATTTCCGCTACCCGGTTCTCCAGAACCTGCTGAAACCCACCTCTGAGCCTAAGTATTTGTATTGTCCTATTGCGATTGTTCTCTCCATTTTTAAAGGATTCAGGGCAGGAGGAGATTAGAATAAACTCTGCTTTCCCCCCCACTCCCGATGTATGTTTGTTTGTTTTGATGTTTGTTTGCTGGGAATTTCTGGGCAGGCAAAACGATGCCAACGGAATCCGGTCCCCGATTTTCTGCTTTTTTTTTTTTTTTATAATACGGGATCAACATTCAAAATCCCTCCCCCTCTTTTTTCCCCTTCTTCTTCTTCTTCTTCTTCTTCTTCTTCTTCTTCTTCTTCTTCTTCTTCTTCTTCTTCTTCTTCTTCTTCTTCTTTCTTTCTTTCTTTCTTTCTTTCTTTCCTTTCTTTCTTTCTTTCTTTCTTTCTTTCTTTCTTTCTTTCTTTCTTTCTTTCTTTCTTTCTTTTGAGCCAAAAGACCTGTTCTCAGTTCAAAGCCTTTTTACTAGCCGGTGGGCACACGTACAAAAAATATATCAGTCTTTGGCTTTTTCATTTTGAAACCCCTTTTAAGTCGTATCTTTTGGCTTAGCGAAACGAAAGGGATGAGAAGCTGAGCCCGGTTGGGGTGGGGACCCTGTCTGTGTGTGTGGGGGGGGGGGGTTTGTTGGCTTCAAGGTAAAGGATGCCCCTTCAAGGCTCCTGTTTCTTCTTTTTCCTTGATGTTTGCAGCGACTTCTTACACGGCTGCTGACATCCAGAGGGCGCTTTTGAAGCAGATCAAAGCCTCTAAGAAGAAAACAATCTTGGTGAAGAGACCCCAGCAAGAGAACATCAAGTTCATGGACTTTGGTATCTTCTTTTCTTTCCTCCTTTCCTTTTTTTTCCCCTTAGATTCTCCTTCTTTCCTTCCTTCCTTCCTTCCTTTCGCTCCATTCCTCCTTCAGGCCTTCCCTCTGCCCCCTCCATGCCTCCCTCTCTCCTTCCTTCCTCCTTTCCCTTTTTTTCCTCCCTCTCCCTCTCCCCCAACCCTCTTCCCATTTTCATCTCTCTTCCTTCCTTCCTTCCTTCCTTCCTTCCTTCCTTCCTTCCTTCCTTCCTCCCTCCCTCCCTCCCTCCCTCCCTCCTTTCTTTCCTTCCTTCCTTCCTTCCTTCCTTCCTTCCTTCCTTTCTCCCTCTCTCCCTTCCCCTCCCTCCCTTCCTCCACATTCCCATCTCACCATCCACCTGTGGCTTTACTCCTGAGTCGACCCTTGTTCTTTAGCTGTTCCCTTCTCCTGGCAGCTCACACTGGGAACAGGCTCCAGCTGTTCTGCTCCATGATGTCCGACTCCGAAGGCAGCTGACAACTGTCAGACGGCCCTGGCCCCCTCTCTGCCTCCGGTGCAGAGCCCTCATCAGAGCCCTCCCCAGGCTCCAGAACTGGCCCACGCTCCTCCCCAACCTCCTCACTGTCTGAATCTGCCACCATCTTGTGTCTTGTGCCAGCATTCCAATCCTCTCCGCTTCCTCTTCCTCTCGTTCTAGACTGGATCCCCCAGCTCTTCACCACGACCACCACGACCACGATCGCCACCACAATGGCTCCTACGGCCGCCAGCTCCCAGAGGTTCCCCAACATCACGACACCCCGGAACTTCAATCCAGGACGGATGAACGGGAAATCCTCTGGGGGAGCCACCACCAAAAAGCCCAGCACCACCCTTCCAGCCTCTACTGACCGGAAGAAACCCATGCGCCCTATACCCACCACCAAGAAGCCCCTGCGGCCCTGTGACTCTCACCCATGCTTGCATGGTGGCACCTGCGAGGACGACGGCCGAGACTTCACTTGCAGCTGCCCTGCAGGAAGAGGAGGAGCGGTTTGTGAGAAATGTAAGTTCGAGGATGAAATTTCCTGACGGTGAGAACAATTCATGAACGGAATGGTTGGCGCTGTGGCCTGTCGGCCGCCGGCCCCTCCAGCAGCCGAATCTGAAGAGGAGGAGGTGTGGGAGTCAGTGTCAGCATCAAGGCAATCTGAGAGCTCCAAGGGGGAAGAGGGAATGGATCTGGCAGAGAAAGAGAGAGAGAGGCGGAGCCTGAGCTGTCCGCCAGCCCTCAGATGGAGAGTCAACAACCCCCAGGTCTGGAGGTGGCTGATGAGGAGGAGGAGGAACAGCTGGGTCCAGTGCCTGATGCACAGTTGCGCAGAAGAGAGAGGAGAGGAGAACACTGGAAATCTATGGGCTGATCCTTGGGACGGAAGAGCCACCACTGCTAGCGAAGCCCCACCCTACCTCTGGGGATAAAAGGCAGGGGGCGGAGATGAATAGATGTGGCAGACAACAATTCATCTTCTGGCTGGATGGACTTGTTAGTCCTGAGAGAGAAACTTCTTTACGGGGGCTGCCGGCATTTTCCTAATAAAGGAATCTTTTGAGTTCACTTCAAAGGGTTTGTCGTGTTTGGGGAGCTGGGTCAGAAGACCAGCAGTGGAGGCTTTTAAGAAGAGAATAGACAGCCATTTGTCCAGAATGATACAGGTTGGACTAGAAGACCTCCAAGGTCCCCTGTTATTCTATGTTCTAAAACCTGGGCAAAGCACCCCATTTCTGCTTCTCAGCTCAGGCATCACAAACTTGCATGTTTCCTTTGATTTATTTACGGCGGATGTTTCGGCCTCCCACCCACACCCACACCCACTCCCCAAATGGCTCTAAGTGCCAGGCAGCCCCAGAACAAAGAGACAGCATTATACGGCCAAGTGATCTCGCAGGAGGGGGGCCCCGCTATTGAGAAGGCTCCGAGTGCATTCCTGCTTTTCGGATGAATGGGGCATTCGAAGCCAAAAGAGGGGGAGTGGGTGGGTAAATGCAGCACACCTACGTTTTTGTAAAGAAAGAGTCTTTTTTTTTTTTAAATCCCGCAACACGCTCATGGGAAAAAGATTTGCAGATGTAAAGCACATGGTGAGAGTTCATTAAAAAAACAAGAAAGGTGCTTTTAGCCCCATGGATATAAAAGCTCTTGCTTGAATAATGGAATAATGCAGGATCCCTGGGGAAATCCCCCCTCCCTTCCCACAACCCAGGGGTGGGGCTGCCGGGGGTTTCCAGGGGTTCGGGAGAACCTCTAGCTAAGATTCTGTGCAGTTTGGAGAACCCCCAAATCCCACTCCTGGCTGGCCCCACCCACCCCGCCCCTCCCCTCCCAGGAGTCCCCATGTGTCCCATTTTGGGTGCAGGGTACACGCGGAGGCTCAAGAAGGGCAAAAAACAGACCTATTGGAAGTTAGGACCAGAGGGCCTCCAGAGCCTGGGGAGGCCTTTTTTGCCTTCCCGGATGCTTGAGGAAAGCCTCCAGAGCCCGGGGAGGGCAAAATTACCCACACACACACCCCGTAATGCAGGAGGCTGACTAGGCCATGCCCACCATGGCCATGCCTACCCAGCAACCAGGCAGAGAACCCCTTGCTAAAATTTTTGAAGCCCACCCCCTGCTTTCTTCCTCCTGATCCTAACACGCACCTTTCCGTGTGCATTCTCTGCCCATCGCAGCCGTCCGATACTTCATCCCCAGCTTTGGCGGGAAGTCCTACCTGGCGTTCAAAATGATGAAGGCCTATCACACCGTACGTATCGCCATGGAATTCCGGGCCTCCGAGCTGAGCGGGCTGCTCCTGTACAACGGGCAGAACCGTGGGAAGGACTTCCTCTCCCTTGCACTGGTGAACGGATTCGTGGAGCTCAGGTGAGGGATGGCCTGACGGGCTGCAGAGTCTTGGGGGGTAGGGGAGGTAGTGTTGTAGCCCACCAGTGGCCAGCCGAGTTGGTAGCAGATTCAGACAGTGAGGAGATTGGGGAGGAACATGGGCCAGTCCTGGAGTCTGGGGAAGGCTCCGATGAGGGCTCTGCGTCGGAGGCAGAGAGGGGGCCAGGGCCGTCTGACAGTTGTCAGCTGCCTTCGGAGTCGGACATCAGTGGGGCAGAAGAACAGCTGGAGCCTGTTCCCAGTGTGTGCATGCGCAGAGCTGCCAGGAGAAGGGAACAGCTAAGGAACAAGGGTCGACTCAGGAGTAAAGCCACAGGTGGATGATGAATGGCCCCTCCCAGAGGAAATAAAAGAGGAACGAAAGGGGAGGGAGTTTGCAGGAGACAATTAGTTCGCCTAATTGGTTCTTGACTCTCCTGAGACTCCTTGCCAAGTTTTGAAGATATCGGCCTGGCAGCTCTCCAAGCCAGATGAGGTCTGTGACTGTCAATTCTCCCTTGAAAGACTTGATGTCCAAAAACTTCGGTGCCACTGAACTAGACAGCAGGGTGTGGGTGACTGTTCAGTAACTATCAGTCAAAACTTGTGACAATCTCTCCCAGGTTCAACACCGGCTCGGGGACAGGCGTGATCACCAGCAAGGTGCCCGTTGAGCCTGGCCAGTGGCATGCGCTTGTGGTCAATCGGAACCGGAGGAACGGCGTGCTGTCCGTAGATGGGGAGCCCCACGTGCATGGCGAGAGCCCAAGTGGAACCGACGGGCTGAATCTCGACACCGATCTCTTTGTCGGAGGGGCCCCGGAAGACCAAATTGCTGTGTGAGTCATTTTAGAATTAGAATAACAGAGATGGAAGGGAGCTTGGGAGGTCTTCTAGTCCAACCCCCTGCTTAGGCAGGAAACCCTACACCCCTTCAGACAAAGGGTTATCCAACATCTTCTTAAAAACTTCCAGTGTTGGAGCATTCACAACTTCTGGTGGCAAGTTGTTCCACTGATGAATTGTTCTCACTGTCAGGAAATTTCTCCTTAGTTCTAGGTTGCTTCTCTGCTTGGTTAGTTTCCACCCATTGCTTCTTGTCCTACACTCAGGTGCTTTGGAGAGTAGCTTGACTCCCTCTTCTTTGGGGCAGCCCCTGAGATATTGGAAGACTGCTATCCTGTCTCCCCTAGTCCTTCTTTTCATTAAACTAGACATACCCAGTTCCTGCAACCATTCTTCATATGTTTTAGCCTCCAGTCCCTTAATCCTCTTTGTTGCTCTTCTCTGCACTCTTTCCTGAGCCTCAACAACTTTTTTACATCGTGGCGACCAAAACTGAATGCAGGATTCCAAGTGTGGCCTTACCAAGGCCTTATAAAGTGGTCTTAACACTTCACGTGATCTTGATTCTATCCCTTTTGAGAAGGGGCGTCATCCACCGATGGCCAGCAGTGGCAGGACACTGAGTTCCTTGGAAAAAATCAGTTCCAGCAGATTTTCTAGATTTAAAAAAAAAATTCTCTACAGATAGTCCTCAACGTACGACTGCAATTGAGTCCAAAATTTCCATGGCTAAGCAAGACATCATTAAGTGAATTTCGCCTAAGTGTTACCACCTTTCTCGACACAGTTATTACATGTTGTTGTTAAGTTAGTCACCCAGTTGTTAAGTGAATCTGGCTTCCCCCTTGATTTTGCCTGTCAGAAAGGGGATTGCGTGACCCTGGGACACTGCAACCGTCATAAGTACATGCCAGTTGCCAAGCATTTTGAATTTTGATCACGTGATCGTGGGGAATCCTGCAAATGCCGTAAGTCTGAAAATTGCCATAAGTCGCTTTTTTTTTTTTTTGTGACTTTGAACGGACTATAAACAAATGGTTGTAAGTTGAGGACTACCTAGATGATTCTCTATAAGAAACAAAAACGGAAGAAAAACTAGCAGTAATCCAGCAGTTATTAATCCGTGTTTCCCCGAAAATAAGACCGGGTCTTATATTAATTTTTGCTCCAAAAGACGCATTAGGGCTTATTTTCTATTAGGGTTTATTTTGTGGGGAAATACAGTACTAAATGCATCCATCTGTCTGACAATCTTAACTGGGGCTTATTTTTGGGATAGGACTTATATTACGAGCATCCTGAAAAATCATGCTAGGGCTTATTTTCCGGTTGGGGCTTATTTTGGGGGAAATACGGTACTAAATGCACCCAACTAGCTGACAATCTTAACTGGGGCTTATTTTTGGGGTACGGATTATATTATGAGCATCCTGAAAAATCATGCTAGGGCTTATTTTCCGGTTGGGGCTTATTTTCGGGGAAACAGGGCATGCAGTCAGAAAGGAAATGAATATGCATCACAGTAATTAAAGCAATTTTCTTTAAAAAAAACAGGAGTCCACATCATATGAATATAGAACTAGGACAAATCTGTTAGCATCTCATCAAATCAAGAAATTACCAACCCAAAACAAAAATTGCTGCATTTGCTCATTTTTGCAGTCTTAACGAGCTTTTGAAAATCAACAGGGAGATTGCAAGGGTTTTTTTTTCCCAGCCGTTCTCCCATTCAGACGCCCCTGACTTACTTTGCTTCCCCAAAGGGGCTGGATGTGGTGTCTTCACACCCCTTTGGGCAGTTGAGAACGACACAGGCAGAAGTCCAACTAGTGTTTTGCCCCTGTCCCATATAGATGTCAGCACTTCAACCTGCATTTACTCTAGTGCTGACATAAGAAGGAGAAGGGGCAGCTGGCAAGAGGACGCTTGACATTTCACCTACTTATTTTCCTTGAAGATAATATCCCCTAGGAGATGAGAGGGAGGGGGGGACATTCCTGGGAGCTTAAGTAGTAGATATGGGGAGAGTGATTTGGAAGAAGGCCAATGAGACGCAGAGATTTGGGGAACGGAAAGGGAGGGTTTGGGGTCAGGAAGTCAGAGTTGGCTATGCCATGATCGGGGGCAGATTGTCGTGCTTAATAAAATGAAAGATTTCTTCAAAGACTATCTATTTGGAAATGCAATTTATTTTATTTGAGACGATATCGAACCCTGACAATAGGTGGCCCTCCACTTACGGCCATAAATTACTGTTATTTTTCGGAATATAAGATATACTCCCCCCCCCCCAAAAGAGGGTGAAAATTTGGGTGCATCTTATACACTGAATGTAGCCCCGCCAACCAGCCGGCCCCCACCGTTTGGCCTCTGCCTCCCAGCAATTTACCTCCGTGCAGCAAACAGCCCATTTTAGTGTCAGCTTCAGTACAGCCTAATTAGCACAAGCAGCTGATTGTCGGTTGGATCGGCCTCCCGACCACCAGCTGTTTCAGGCTGCGGGGATTGCCATGGCCTATTTCCACCTCCGCGCCCCATTTGCTGCAAGGAGTCAAATTGCTGGGAGGCCGAGGCAGATTTTTTTTTTCTTGTTTTCCTCCCCAAAAAAGGTAGGTGCGTCTTATACTCCGAAAAATAAGGTAAGCCCAAATTTTCAGCTGGGACTCGAGAGGCGGAGAATAGATCAGGGCGGGGCCAGTCAGAATTTTTACGACCGGTTCTCCGAACTACTCAAAATTTCCGCTACAGGTTCGCTAGAACTGGTCAGAACTGCTGAAACCTATCTCTGGTCCCATTCCTTGGCTGAGATTCCATACCCAGCTGGAGAGCTTTAAGTCTAGAAGAGGGATTTTAGACAATCCTGGGCCAATAGTGAGACTCGGGTTCAAGGCTCCTTTGGGAAACTCAACTTCTGAAAGTCGAAATCTTGGGATAAGTTCCTTGTCTGTCCTCCTTCCTAGGATGGCTGAGCGCACGTCAGTCACCGCTGGTCTGAAGGGCTGCATCCGTCTGCTGGATGTCAACAACCAGATGTACGACCTGCGAGAGAAAGGCGATGATGTGCTGTACGGCAGCGGAGTGGGGGAGTGTGGCAACAACCCTTGCCAGCCCAACCCGTGCCACCACGGCGGGCTCTGCCATACCATGGAAGCTGAGATGTTTCACTGCGAGTGTCTGAATGGTTATACAGGTAGGCAGAACCCCCTCCATCTCTCTCTTTCTCTCTCTCTCTCTCTCTCTCTGTGTGTGTGTGTGTGTGTAAGCGAGAAACTTTTCGGCTGGCTTCCCATTCTTCCCTGCAGAGCTGGCTTTCTACATGCAAGGAGGCAGCATTTCCCCCCTGGCTGGCAGGCTAGTTACAGTAGTGGCCAAAATTATGGAAACCTTTTTGGAAAAAGTGTATTTTCTAAAACTAGCTAATAACACCATTTTTTTAAAATAGTACCATAAGATTATATATCAATAGAATAGAATAGAGAAGAACAGAGAAGAGTGAATAGAATAGAGAAGAATGAATAGAATAGAATAGAATAGAATAGAATAGAATAGAATAGAATAGAGAAGAGTGAATAGAATAGAGAAGAATGAATAGAAGAGAAGAGAAGAGTGAATAGAATAGAGAAGAAAGAATAGAATAGAATAGAACAGAGAAGAGTGAATAGAATAGAGAAGAAAGAATAGAATAGAATAGAGAAGAGAAGAGTGAATAGAATAGAGAAGAATGAATAGAAGAGAAGAGAAGAGTGAATAGAATAGAGAAGAAAGAATAGAATAGAGAAGAACAGAGAAGAGTGAATAGAATAGAGAAGAATGAATAGAATAGAATAGAATAGAAAAGAGAAGAGAAGAGTGAATAGAATAGAGAAGAATGAATAGAATAGAATAGAATAGAAGAGTGAATAGAATAGAGAAGAAAGAATAGAATAGAATAAAACAGAGAAGAGTGAATAGAATAGAGAAGAAAGAATAGAATAGAATAGAATAGAATAGAATAGAATAGAATAGAATAGAATAGAATGCAGACGTTTTATTACCCAACTAGATAACATCATCAGTACTATTGGTATTGATGGTATTCAGCCGGTTTGGATCGGTTCGCCCGAACTGGTAGCGGAAATCGCAGGTGGGCCTGCCCACTTGCCCTGGCTCTATGCCATCCTATTTAAGCTTGCGTGGAAGGTATGTGTGCAAGCAAAGTGCCTGCGCGGAAGGCTGGGCGCATACACGGAAGGCAAGCGCGCACATGAACCAGCCATGTGCGTGTACGAAGAGAGCGTGCACGCGTGTGGCGAACCGGTAGTAACCTAACGTGAAACCCATCGCTGCCTAGGACCCACCTGTGCCGATGAGAGGAACCCCTGCGACCCCAACCCCTGCCACCTCTCCGCCACCTGCTTGGTGTTGCCGGAAGGCGGATCGAAATGTGAATGCCCCATGGGACGAGGAGGCGAATTCTGCGAATCAGGTAAGCAGGACCGGGGAAAGACGAGACGAGGATGCGGCTGCGATAAATCATCCAAGTCGCTGAAATCAGAGTTGCAAGCAAAGAAGGATCCTTGGCAACCTTGGCATGGTTGTCGAGGTGCTAAGACGCTGAGCTTGTCGATCGAAAGGTCGGCAGTTCAGCGGTTCGAATCCCTAGCGCCGCAGAACGGGGTGAGCTCCCGTGACTTGTCCCAGCTTCTGCCAACCTAGCAGTTCAAAAGCACGTAAAAAAAAATGCAAGTAGAAAAATAGGGACCACCTTTGGTGGGAAGGGAACAGCATTTTCTGTGCGCCTTTGGTGTTGAGTCACGCCGGCCACATGACCACGGAGACGTCTTCGGACAGTGCTGGCTCTTCGGCTTTGAAACGGAGATGAGCACCGCCCCCTAGAGTCAGGAACGACTGGCACATACGTGTGAGGGGAACCTTTACCTTTGCTTTACCTTAAAGACACAAACCCAATTTATTCAACCAACCAGCATTTAGCACACATCCAGTAAGTGACTTTTGTTATTTTATCCACATCACTTCTTCTCCTTCCCCCTCTTAGTTGCAGAAATGGATCAGACCGTGCCTTTCCTGCCGGAATTCAACGGATTCTCATACCTGGAGCTGAACGGTCTCCAAACATTTGTGCCAGATCTACAGTACGTTTTTTTTTTCTTCTTCTTCTTCCTTTTCCTTGTCTCTTCCTTTCCCTTCCTTGCTGCTTCAAGAAAATTAGACCCTTGAGGGCTCCTTGGTGCTCTCTGAGCTGGCTTGTTTTCTTACAGACAGTTTCATTACCCAACTAGGTAACATTATGAGGGCTAGTACGGACGGAAGGAAGGAAGGAAGGAAGGAAGGAAGGAAGGAAGGAAGGAAGGAAGGAAGGAAAAGAAAGAAAGAAAGAAAGAAAGAAAGAAAGAAAGAAAGAAAGAAAGAAGGAAGGAAGGAAGGAAAGGGATGGAATGGAATGGAATGGAATGGAATGGAATGGAGGGAGAGAGAGAGAGACAGAAAGAAAGAGGGAAAAAGAAAGAAAGGAAGGAAGGAAGGAAGGGATGGGAGGGAGAGAGAGAAAGAAGAAAGAAAGAAAAAGAAAGGAAGGAAGGAAGGAAGGCATGGGATGGAGGGAGAGAGAGAGAAAGAAAGAGGAGAAAAAAGAAAGAAAGAAAGAAGGAGGGATGGGAGGGAGGGAGAGAGAGAAAGAAGAAAGAAAGAAAGAAAAAGAAAGAAAGGGATGGAATGGAGGGAGGGAGAGAGAAAGAAAGACAGAGGGAAAAAGAAAGAAAGAAAGAGGGATGGGAGGGAGGAAGAGAGAAAGAAGAAAGAAAGAAAGGGATGGGATGGGATGGAGGGAGAGAGAGAAAGAAAGAGACAGGGAGAAAGAAAAAAGAAAGGAAGGGAAGGAAGGAAGGAAGGAAGAAAGGAAGGAGAATATTTGTAGCTCAGGGTTGACATGAGGGATCCCTGGTGTTCTTCGAACTGGCTTGTTTTCTTGAAGACGTTTCATTACCCAACTAGGTAACATAATCAGTGCTAGAAAGAGTGGGGTTTGCTCTCAGTTTATATTCTAGTGGGTTGCCCTGTCAATGTTGATGGAGATGGTCTTAACCCTAAGTGAAGTCATGCCTGATTTTATAACCTGTTTTGCCATGGTCATTGAGCGAACGACTGCAGTTGTTAAGTGAATCATGTGGCCATTAAACGAATCCAGATTCCCCCCCCCCCAGAAGCCAGCTGGGAAGATTACGATCACAAGACCTTTATAACGCTGCCACATAAAGTACATTCCCATTGCCAATTTGGATCACGTGATCATGGGGAATGCAGCCACAGTCGTAAGTGCGAGGACTGACCTTTCTTCAGCGCCCTTGTAAACTTTGAACGGTTGGTAAACAAATGGTCGTAAGCCGAGGACTCCCTGTAGAGCCTTTCTTTTCCTTCTTACGCGGTGGCTCAGTGGCTGAGACGCTGAGCTTGTCGATCGAAAGGTCGGCAGTTCAGCGGTTCGAGTCCCTGGTGCCGCATAACAGGGTGAGCTCCCGTGACTTGTCCCAGCTTCTGCCAACCTAGCAGTTCGAAAGCAGGTAAAAAAAATGCAAGTAGAAAAATAGGAACCACCTTTGGTGGGAAGGGAACAGCGTTCCGTGCGCCTTTGGCTTTGAGTCATGCCGGCCACATGACCACGGAGACGTCTTCGGACAGCTCTGGCTCTTCGGCTTTGAAACGGAGATGAGCACCGCCCCCTAGAGTCTGGAACGACTGGCATATATATTCAAGGGGAACCTTTACCTTTACCTTTATCCACTCTTTTTTTCTCCTCTTTCATTCCCTTTTATTTTCTCCCCAGGGATGTGTGAATTGGGTGAAAATGGGATTTTAGATCATTGGTTTGTTTTGAACTCTCGCCCTGGTATTTTCAGAGAGGATGGCCTCGCTTTGATTCAGCAGCTGAATCGATTCATTCCACCGAATTTCTTTCTTTCTTTTTTTTTTAAACGTGGTTCACGGGAAAAGACCATTATCTTCTCTTATCGATTTGAGGGGGCTTTGATAAGCAGAAAAGTTGCCAAAATCTGTTTGGAGGCCTCTTTAATTCATTTCGAGAATTCAAAATCTTCTCGGGCTTGATTCCCCTATCGAATACAGACAGGAATCAGGTCAAATTTCCAGATGAAATATTCATACGCCCTATTTTTTTTTCTTTCATTTTTTAAACCTTTTCTTCTTCTTTTGCAACGTGGGAAATTATTTTTCCCAGTTAAAACAATGGTTAAATCTTCTCTATACATGTTGTGAAATCCAACGCTCTCTGAAATGCCATTTTTTCTCCCCATGTGGCTGATGCACCTCTGTTCAATCCCACAGGGATAAGCTGACCATGGAAGTGGCGTTCCTGAGCAGAAACCCCAACGGTTTAATTTTCTACAATGGACAGAAGACAGATGGCAAAGGCGATTTTATCTCCTTGGCCCTTCACAATGGATACCTGGAGTACAGATACGATCTGGGCAAAGGAGCCGCTGTCATCAAGTAAGGAAAAATAGCAATAGCCCTTAAGACTTCTATACCGCTTCGCAGTGCTTTTAAAACAAACTTAAAAACAAAAACGAAAGGAGAAATGTTTCTTCCCCTTTTGCATTTGAGCATGCAAGAAGGGAGAGGAAAGGAGAAAGGGAAAGAGGAAAGACAAAGGAAAAAGAAGGGAAGATGGGAAGAGAGCCAGGAAAGAAAGTTAAGGAAAGAGGGAAAGGAAGAAGAAAGGAGATGAAGAGGGAAGGAAGGAAAAAGGAAGGAAAGGAAGGAAGAAGAGACAAGGTAGGTAGATAGGAAGAAATGAAGGAAGATAGGAAGGAGGGAAGGAAGGAAATGAAAAGAAAGGAAGGAGATGGAAATAGGAAGGAAGGAGATGGAAATGAAAAGGAAGGAAGGAAGGAGATGGAAATGAAAAGGAAGGAGAAGGAAATGAGAAGGAAGGAAGGAGATAGAAATGAAAAGGAAGGAAGGAGATGGAAATAGGAAGGAAGGAAGGAAATGAAAATGAAAAGGAAGGAAGGAGATGTAAATAAGGAAGGAATAGAAATGAAAAGGAAGGAAGGAGATGGAAATGAAAAGGAAGGAAGGAGATGGAAATGAGAAGGAAGGAAGGAAGGAAAGAGATAAAATAGGAAGGAAGGAGATGGAAATGAAAAGGAAGGAAGGAAGGAGATGGAAATGAAAAGGAAGGAAGGAAGGAAAGAGATAAAATAGGAAGGAAGGAGATGGAAATGAGAAGGAAGGAAGGAATAGAAATGAAAAGGAAGGAAGGAGATGGAAATGAAAAGGAAGGAAGGAAGGAGATGGAAATGAGAAGGAAGGAAGGAAGGAAAGAGATAAAATAGGAAGGAAGGAGATGGAAATGAAAAGGAAGGAAGGAAGGAAGGAGATGGAAATGAAAAGGAAGGAAGGAAGGAAAGAGATAAAATAGAAAGGAAGGAGATGGAAATGAAAAGGAAGGAAGGAAGGAGATGGAAATGGAAGGAAGGAAGGAGATGGAAATGAAAAGGAAGGAAGGAGATGGAAATAGGAAGGAAAGAAGGAGATGGAAATGAAAAGGAAGGAAGGAGATGGAAATAGGAAGGAAAGAAGGAGATGGAAATGAAAAGGAAGGAAAGAAGAAGATGGAAATAGGAAGGAAGGAAGGCGTCTTGTTCTGTTTTTTTTTTCTCTTGTGCATTATATCTTGCCTTCTTTCTTCCCCACCCACCCACCCACCCCTCCAGGAGCAGAGAGCCCATCCCTCTGAATAGCTGGGTCAGTGTTTCGCTGGAGAGGAACGCACGGAAGGGCATCATGAGAATCAACAACGGAGAACGGACCTTGGGTGAATCGCCGGTAAATTTAAGGCCGCTCTCGAAAACATTTGGAACAAGTTTGGGATCCCTTTGCGGGAGGCAGTTCCTTAAATTCAGACAAGGATTGCCATCCGACCCCACTTTTAGCCTCCCGTAGGCTTCCCCAGAGGTACCTTATCATGATCTGACTCAGTGGTGAAATCCAAATATTTTTACTACCGGTTCTGTGGGCGTGGCTTGGTGGGCGTGGCAGGGGAAGGATACTGCAAAATCCCCATTCCCTCCCCACTCCAGGGAAGGATACTGAAAGATCCCCATTCCCATCCCACTTCAGGGGAAAGATACTGCAAAATCCCCATTCCCACTCCACTCCTGGGGGAAGGATACTGCAAAATCCCCATTCCCTCCCCACTCCAGGGGAAGGACACTGCAAAATCCCCATTCCCTCCCCACTCCAGGGGAAAGATACTGCAAAATCTCCATTCCCACCCCACTCCAGGGGAAGGATACTGCAAAATCCCCATTCCCACCCCACTCCAGGGGAAAGATACTGCAAAATCCCCATTCCCTCCCCACTCCAGGGGAAAGATACTGCAAAATCTCCATTCCCACCCCATTCCAGGGGAAGGATACTGCAAAATCCCCATTCCCACCCCACTCCAGGGGAAAGATACTGCAAAATCCCCATTCCCTCCCCACTCCAGGGGGAAGGATATTTCAAAATCTCCATTCCCTCCCCACTCTGGGGCCAGACAGAGGTGGTATTTGCCGATTCTCCGAACTGCTCAAAATTTCTGCTACCGGTTGCCAAGCCTCTGAATTTGGATCACGTCCAAATTCAGTGGAGATGCTCCGACGGTCGTAACTGTGAAAAATGGCCATAAGTCACATGAGTGCCGTTGTAACTTTGAAGGGCCACTAAATGAACCATTGTAAGCCGAGAACCGCCTGTACAGTAGTGGCCAAAATTGAGGAAACCCTTTTGGGAAAAATGTATTTTTGAGGTTTGATGGCTAATAACACCATTTTTTGGGGGGAGTTTCAAGGTAATCCTATTCCACTGCTGGAATGGCCTGGGAATAGCCCAGACCTTCACCCAATTGAAAATCTATGGAGACAACTAAAGAAACTTGTTGGTCAGAAACGACCCAGCAATAAAACCCAGTTAATAGAAACCATCATTCAATCTTGGTTTTTCACATGATAATAGCTGCAGAACTAAAAGACTCGATTCACTCCATGGGAAGACGTTGTAAGGCCATAATTCATGCTAAAAGTTACCCAACTGAGTATTAACTGACCATTTTTGATCATTTTTGCATAGCTCGTTTTTTCTATGGGGATCATTTTGATATATCTCATTTTTTCTACCGTGATAATTTTTGTGTATATCTCTTTTTTTCTACCTCTTTCACTTTTCTTCTTTAGACCGTCACTGCTATTCTAATAGCAAATCCTTCATCAAAGTTATGGCGTTACATTCTTGATTAAATTATCTTTCCATCGATGTATAATTTTATGGTACTACTCCCCTTCAAAAAATGTGGTGTTATTAGCTAAGTTTTAGAAAATACACCTTTTCCCCCCAAAAGGTTTCCACAATTTTGGCCACTACTGTATGCTGTCCCCTCCTTACAAGGAGAGTCAGAATCGGCTCTGAAAAGGCAGGGTTTTTATTTATTTTTTTCAACCAATTCTGATCGGCTACTCATTTTGTTCAGCGAAGTCTTCAGGTTTTAAGAGAGCCAATGTTTTCCTTCTTCCCCTTCCTGAAAATACACAAAACCGTTTAATGCCAGGTCGAGCCTTTCCCCTAAAGCCAGATCCTTTTTTTTCCAAGTTAATTCCACCCATCCCTCTTGGCCTTCCTTCCTTCCTTCTTTCCAAGACCTGGATCATTCCAACAGCCGTTTTCGTTCTCTTTTCCGCCTCTTAATTGGCCCCTTAGAAGCCATCGTGCCGTTTGCAACAGGCTTCTCTGAATCCAGGACCCGTTGCAGAAAATTCCCAGGGCTCCTGACACGAGAAATAGAGAGGTTTTTTTGTCCTATATGCAACAATACCCTTAGTAGCAAACGTGCAAACTTTTTTCAGTCTAACGCACAGGTGTCAAACTGGATTTCTTGGGAGGAGCTGGATCAGCATTGTAGTTGTCCTCCGCGAGCCGGCCAGGGATGGTGGTAGGGGAGGAGATGGGACGGACAGCCTCCTGCAGCACCCTACTGGTCAAAATGGGGCATGGGGGGGCTGCCGCGTGGTTCATTTTCAGCCTGGATGGCCACCCTGCCAGCCAAAACAGCCCCCCCCCACGTCCTGTTTTGGCCGGAAGGTGCTGAAAATGGGTCACTTGGGGGCCGGCCATGCCCTCCCCCCCCCTCCCCATGGCCCATTTTCACTAGCAGAGGCACTGCGGGCTGGTCCTTTACTATTTCCAAGCCAGCCCTATGGTAGCTCTGTATATCCTCCCTCTCTCCCTACCTCTGCTTAGGGCAGTTTGATATTGAAATGAACCCGGTGTCAACTCACAAAGCATCCCTGGCCCGGCTCTCGAGTTGCCATAGATAAGGGGGATGGGAAACCGACGAAGCAGCACGGCAGCAAAAATACAAAAGCACATTCCAGACATATCTCACTCAAGGCTGTCTCCCGGGGTTACCCACAGCAGCCGGAGTGGAGTGATCTCTACAACTCACGAAATTGCTCCCTTGGCGAATGTGATTGATGACACACACTGGGGGGAGCGGGGAACCAGGGTCATGACTGGGTTCTAATAAGTAACTGGATTTCTGGATTTCTTTTGAAGCTTGGCTCGAGGCTCATGATTTAGTTAGCGAATCCGTCAGAACCCCTGACACCCGGTCTTCCCCCGTGATCTGTTTCTCCTTCCTGCCTTTTCTGTCTCAGAGGCTGCAAGTGGGGATTTAATGAATCTTGCAACTCTCTGTGTTTGTGGTGGTGTCCATATCGCTGATCTTTTCTCTCTGTTTTCTCTTTTGATTCCCATTTGCGTTTCTCCCTCCTCCTCCTCCTCTTCTCCTCCTCCTCTTCCTTTTCCTTGCTGTCTGGATATCAGAAATCTCGTAAGGTAAAGAGATAAGTATAACCCACTCTCTCATCTTCATCTCATTTCCATCGGGTTTTTTGTTTGTTTGTTTGTTTTTTTGCTTTCCCTATCCCAACACCAATAATATTAATAGACTTATCATCTCCCTGTTTTTTTTCCCCATTGTATAATCACCTTTTTTTTTAGCATAGACGTTTCCTTTATCTCGTTAAGAGAATCTCTCCATCCACAATAATTAGTTGTGTGCGAGCCCCCCGAGCCATTTTCCATCATTAATGCTTTTCACAACATTAGATAGTTCCCTTTTTAACACCGTGAATTTGAAGCCGCGACGGTGCCTTTTTGATAAAAGGGGGGAAATCGGGGTTCGCTAAACCACGGCTTACGATTTGGGGAAGCTGAAACGGTCCTTTTCCTTCCCTTGCCACAATTTTAGATTTGATGTAGAATATCTCTGGCAGGACTGAACCCCGGTGGGGGAAATGGGGTGAATAGGACCAGATTAAATCTCTTAACAAGCTGTTAGTCCTGCAGCCATAATGAGCTAAACCCCCCCCCCCCACCCTTTTAAAACCAACTCTGATTGGCATACTTTTTTTTCTGTGGGTTAACAGAAGATGAAAGGCACCGAAGAAACCGACTAAAAATTGGTTGGACTGGTTCCTTGCTAAATTGGTTTGCTGAGGACACATGTCCCTCTCTTCCCGCAACATGGTCTAATCAACCATCAGTTAAATATACCGTGTTTTTGGCTCCATAAGATGCACTCCTGTTTTTTGCCTCCGCACGTCCCATTTTCGGCCTCCGCGTGTCCCGTTTTTCAGCCTCCCGCATCCTGTTTTCAGCCTTTAGTCCTGTTTTCACCCTTTTGCCCTCTTTTCGGCCTCTTTATGTCCCGTTTTCGGCCTATATGTGTCCCGTTTTCGGCGGAGGCCAAAAACAGCCGAAGGGTGTGGGACGGCTTAGGCAATATTCATTCCATAAGACGCACAGTCATTTCCACCCACTTTTGGGAGGCAAAAAAGTGTGTCTTATGGAGCAGAAAATACGGTAATTATAAAGGTCCTGTCCTCCGTGAAAACAGTATTCCGCTGTAATACATGTGTTCGCCTTCAAGGAGATCCTAAGAAGTTTGATTGTAGTGGCTGGATGCCGTTGCTAGATCTTCCTTCCGGACCTCCATTCTCAATGAATTTTTCCCCTCCCCTTTTTATCCAGTTGCCCCACACCTCACTTAATTTAAAGGAACCCCTCTACGTTGGGGGCGCACCAGACTTCAGCCAACTGGCTCGGGCTGCCGCGGTATCTGCTAGCTTTGACGGAACCATTCAGAAGGTAAGGAACGTCTTTCTTGTTATTCTCTAACTCTGTTAGTCTAGTCTAGTCTAGTCTAATCCTTCCTTCTCTTCCGTGGCTTGAAGATTTCAATCAAAGGGACCCCCGTCCTAAAGGAGGAGAACATCCGCAGCGCTGTTGAGATTTCGCCTTTCCGCTCCCATCCCTGCACTCAAAAACCCAGCCCATGCCAAAACAGAGGAACCTGCAAACCCCGTCTGGAAACTTACGAATGCACCTGCCCCAGAGGCTTCTTCGGGACCCACTGCGAGAAAGGTGAGTCTGGGTGGGCAGAGAAAACCGCTGTGGACCTTGGAAGGAGATCTTGACTTTCTCTTGACCCGTAACCAGACTGGTCCTTGATAGTTTGGAAGAGATAGAACCCCCCACCCCCAAGGAGAGCTCAAGGGGCTTCTTTCTATTGAATCAAAATTTGGGACTAGGGCAAGGGTTCCCAACCTTGGCAACTTTAAGACTTGTGGACTTCAACTCCCAGCTTTGCTGGCTGAGGAATTCTGGGTGTTGAAGTCCACAAGTCTTAAAGTTGTCAGAGTTGGAGACCTCTGGTCTAGGGAACTCCCAAGAACCATGGTGGCAGAGTGGTTCAAATGCGGTGTTGCAGGCTGACTCAGCCCACAGCCAGGAGTTCGATCCTGACCGACTGGCTCAAGATTGACTCAGCCTTCCATCCTTCCGAGGTTGATAAAATGAGGACCCAGATTGTTGAGGAGCAATATGTTGACTCTGTAAACCGTTTAGAGAGGGCTGTAAAAGCACTGCGAAGCAGTATACAAGTGCTATTGCAAGGATGGATGGATGGATGGATGGATGGATGGATGGATGGATGGATACGGTGGGGGGAGCGCATGGTTAGAATGTGGTATTGCACTGCAGGCTACTTCCGCTGACTGCAATTTGGCAGTTCGAATCTCACCAGCCTCCAGGTTAACTCAGCCTTCCAATCCTTCCGAGGTGGGTAAAACGAGGACCCAGATTGTTGGGGGCAAGAGGCTGACTCTGTAAACCTCTTAGTGGGTAAATTGAATCCTTCCTTCCTTCCTTCCTCCCTCCCTCCCTCCCTCCTTCCCTCTCAGTGGTTAGAATGCAGTATTGCAGGATAACTTTGCCCACTGCCAGCAGTTCGATCATGACCAGCTCAAGGTTGACTCATCCTTCTGGTAAAATGAGGACCCAGATTGTTGGGGCCAATAGGCTGACTCTGTAAACCGCTTAGAGAGGGCTGCGAAGCACCGCAAAGCGATATATAAGTGCTAAGTGTTCTTACCGTCTTCTCATGACCGGCTGGAAGTAGGATTTTGAGGCAGGATATTTCCCAGCCTGAAATGATCAAAATTCTGGATTTCCTGTCTCCACACCCACCCCGCCCTCCGCGTGAGATACAAAGCTTGCTGAGATTCTACTGAGACACAGGACCTCCTGTCAGCCTTGCCGGCTGGGGATTTTCAGGGTCGCAATCAGGCACTGGTGGACTGTTCTCAAGTTTTGCTTCCTTTCCTCCCTCCAGTCCTCACCGAGAAGGCAGCCGGAGACTCGGAAGCCATCGCCTTTGACGGCAGGACCTACATGGAATACCACAACGCCGTTACCAAGAGGTAATGATCAGTGGGGGGGACAGGACAGTAGTGGGATTCAAATCCCGGCACTACCAGTTCGCCATTGCAAGTGCAATGCGCAGAGTGTTTTTGATGATGTCTGGGAGGGTGGGTGGAGCCTCCCACCGACGCTACCGGTTCGCTTGAACTGGGGCGAACCGGTACCAACCTACCCCTGGAGGTGGGGGGAGATTTGGGGAGACCAACAGAGGAGCCTGAATTTAAAATCTGGCCATAGGGAGGGAGCCCCGTTTCTTACAGGCCCGCTTCCCTTGGGGGGAGCCAAGACCACAAGTCCCACCCACTATCGCAACCTTGGCAATCTGAAGATGGGAGGACTTCAATTCCCAGAATCCCCCCAGCCAGAAACATTGCCTTCGAGTGAAAAATCGGAAGTCCTTCCGTTCACAAGTTCAGCAAGAGAAATCTGGGAGTGGGGCGATGTTAATCCTTTCTCCCCCCACCAATGCCTTCAATCTTCGCCACCTTCCCTGTTGTTGTGGCCCACCGGCGGCCGGCACAGCTGGCAGCAGAGTCGGACAGTGAGGAGGTTGGGGAGGAACATGGGCCAGTCCTGGGGGCTGGGGAAAGCTCGGACGAAGGCTCTGCGTCGGAGGCAGAGAGGGAGGTAGACAGCAGTGAGGCAGAGGAACAGCTGGACCCAGTTTCCCAGTGTGCACATATGCAGAGCTGCCAGAAGACAAGAACTACTCAGAAAGCAGGGTCGACTCGAGAGTAAAGCCATACCTTGGAGGTGATTGGCCCCTCCCATAGGAAACAAAAGAGGAGTGAATGGGGAGGGGGCTTTTGCAGGAAACAATTCATTTGTTCCGTGACTCTGAGAGACTCTGTGCCAAGTTTGGCCTTGTACTGCGGTTGGAAACAAGTTACGTGGCAGCTTGCCAAGCGAGATAAGGTCTGTGTTGATAAATATTCCTTTGAAAAACTGTTTGGACAAACCTTGCTGACTGTGAATGAACGTAATTCACAGTCGTGTAAATAAAAGAGGTTTTGCCGGGACTAATTCCTGACTCCTGCTTGTTAAGGGAGCCTAAGTCAGAACACCTGTGTCCTAAACAAGGGACCCAGTAGTGGGTTTCACTTACCTTTGCTACTGCTTCGCTCACCGTTCGCATGCGCAGAGCGTATTTGATAACGTCTGGGCAGAACCTCCCGCCGCCACTGCTACCGGTTTGCACGAACCGGGCGAACTGGTAGCAACCCACAAGCAGAAGATTCATTCCCAGCTCAAAACCTGGGCTGCAAAAAAATTTAGCCTGTAGGATGGGGAAACTTTCCCCGTTTTTCTTTACCTACCTCCAACAACCTTTCGGAAGCTCGTGTGCAGAGTAGAAAGCTGCGTTCTTTCTACCGACGCCCATTTTTAGCATAACCAGTCCGCAGATATACTGCTCCTGTAGAGGGATGCTCCATTCAGCTCATCCAACCTATTGTGTCTGTCTCACTTGTGTGTCTTGTTTGTATGTACGTCTCATTCTTGGCTGATTAATCGTTCACCGATCCCATCCAGGGATCGCTAACAACCTTCCACTTCCAGAGTCGGGGAGTCCCTTTGGAGAACGTGATATGTTGTTACCGTTTTCTTCCCCTCCTCCTTTCTTTCCTTCTCTCTGTCCTCAACCACACTTTGTATCTTTGTTTCGTTTGCAAGCCAACTGACCAATGAGATACCAGCGTAAGTAAACACCTCCGTTCCCATCACCTTCTCACGCCCGCCATCTTCCTGCTTGCCCATCCATCCTTTAAAAACTCTTCCTCGCAGGGTTGTCTGTCCCCTCTTCCTTGAAATCCGAGACACTTTGAACAAGTCCTTCTTGTCCTTCCTTTGGGCCACAGAGTTAGAGCTATTTTTAAGTATATCGTCTTCTGTGGGGGGTCCTTGAGTTTGGGGGTTTTCCTCGTAAACGTTTCGTTACCGATCAAGGTAACATCATCACTGCTAGGAGGGCAAATGGGGTTTGCTCTCGTTTTATATATCAGTTTTCAGTGACTTGGTTTCCCCACTGGCGAAACGAAATTCAAAGGAATCTGGATTGGGTGGGGGGAAATGACCATATGGTTCTTTCTCTTGCAAGTGGAGAGGAGGGAGGGGGGAAATCAAGATTTAAGGCAGGGATACTGGCCACCTCCTCCTGCAAAATGCACATTTCTGTTTAGAGGTGATATACTGTATTTTTCGGACTATAAGACGCACCAAAATTTAGAAGAGGAAAACAACAAAAAAACCCGGTTTTGGCCTCCCTTTTTTCGGACCTTTTCCAGACTTTTTCCGGCCTGTTTCCGGGGTTTTTTTCGGCCCATTTCTGAGGCTTTTTTCAGCCTGTTTTTGAGGCTTTTTTCAGCCTGTTTTTGAGGCTTTTTCGGCCTGTTTTCAGGGCTTTTTTGGCCCATTTTTGAGGCTTTTTTTGGCCTGTTTTTGAGGCTTTTTTCGGCATGTTTTTGAGGCTTTTTTCGGCATGTTTTTGAGGCTTTTTTCGGCCCATTTTTTCGGCTTTTTTTTTTGCTTGTTTTCAGGGCTTTTTTTTTGGCCCATTTTTGAGGCTTTTGGGGGGCTGTGTTTGAGGCGTTTTTGGCCTGTTTTTGAGGCTTTTTTCAGCCCATTTTTAAGAAAAAACGGGCCAAAAAGCCTCAGAAATGCCTCCCCCAAAAGCCTCAAAAATGGCCCCAAGAAAGCCCCAAAAACAGGCTGAAAAAGCCTCCAAAACGAGCCAAAAAAGCATCAAAAACAGGCCCCAAAAAGCCTCAAAAATGGGCCAAAAAAAGTCCTGAAAAAGGCCAAATTATGCCTGGCGGGTGGGCGGGGCTTCGGCAATATTCGGTCTATAAGACACACAGACATTTTCGCCCCCTTTTGGGAGACAAAAAAGTGCATCTTCCTTCCTTCTCTCTCTCTCCCTTCCTTCCTTCATCTCTCCCTGTCTCCTTCCTCCCTCCCTTCTTCCTTCCTCTTTCTTTTCGTTCTTCCTTCCAGACCTATCTTTCTTTTTCTTTCTCTCTCTCCCTCTTTCTTTCTTTCACCTTTCTGCCTGCCTTCCTTTTCCTTCCTTCGTTCTTTTGTTCTTTCCTTCCTTCTCTCCCTTCCTTCTCTCTCTCTCTCCCTTCATCTCTTCTTCCTTTCTCTTTCTTTTCGTTCTTTCTTCCTGACCTTTCTTTCTCCCTCCCTCCCTCTTTCTTTCTTTTTCTTTCTTTCTTCTTTCTGCCTGCCTTCCCGTTCCTTCCTTCCTTCTTTTGTTCCTTCCTTCCTTCTTTTATTCCTTCCTTCCTTCTCTCTCTCTCCCTTCCTTCCATCATCTCTCCCTGTCTCCTCCCTCCCTCCCTCTTTCCTTCCTTCCTCTTTCTTTTTGTTCTTCCTTCCTGACCTTTCTGTCTGTCTTGAGTCTCAACGCCTGAATTCGTTTCAGAGAGAAATCCCAATTTGCATAATCGAAATAACGATGTGAGATATGAGACGGAGGGAAGGCAAGGATGGCTTATTTGACTTTTCTACTTGCTTCTCTTCTCTCTTTCCCCCCCCACCTCCTTCGTTTAATCCTCATCCATTCTAACCCAAGATTAAAGTCACTTCCAGAGTTGTTACCATTCCTAATTTCCCCTTGCTTGTTCTCCTGATTTACGGTCGTTCCCTGAGTGTGTAAATCATACGGAAGCTGCTCCCTGCCACACATCCATCAGCGCTGTGCCCAAACCGTTCCAGATTTGAACTAGTTTCGAGACGGAGCCCTCCATTTCAAAACCTGATTTGACTGTCCTGCGTTTCAAACATTTCGTTGGGCACACAGTCTGTCTGGTTTTACCTGCACAAAACGTACAGCACACCCTAAATAGACATCACCAGATGACCTGGATGTATAACTTCTCCCAGATCTGTATCTGGAAAAAGCCACCAGGATGGCCGAGGTTTTCATAGGGACTAGCTGCTTTTTCCGCCTCGGTCAGTCGTTCGGTTCATAATTTTTATCCCCGGTGCTTAATGCATGCCTCCGCTTTCTTTCTGCTTCTAAGTCCCGATGCTTTGGATGATCATTTGGACCTCAGGTGAGTCTCGTTCGAAGCAGGTGTGCTTGCATCTTGTATCCAGATCTCGCCACTGTTCTCGCTGTTCCCTTTTTGTTTTTTGGTTGTTTTTTTTTTTTGTTTCATTTTGACGTTCGGCTTGGTTTACCTGCATGGTCGCCCCAGCCTCACGTTATTTCCTGTTTCTTACAAATTCACCTCTCTGGGCTATTGTTCTATTTCCTCGGGCGCACAGAGAGAGAGAGAGAGGGAGAGAGAGAGAGAGGCCAGGATTAAAATCCAGTCAAATGGGCTGGATTAAAAATCCACTGTTCACCTAGAGCAGAGAATCTCTGCTTCCTGAACAGATTAACAAGAGCTGGAAGGGATCTTATAGATCATCTAGTCCAACCCACTCCTACCCACCTCGCCAAAGCAGGAGACCCTACACCAGTGATGGCTAACCTTTTTGCTGTCGTGTGCCAAAAGCAGTGGGGAGTGCGTGTGTGCCCATACCCATAATTCAATGTGCCTCACCCCCGTGCATGCACACGCAACACCCCCCCCCACGCTCCCACCGCTTTTGGCCCACGGTGGGCCTGGTAGGCCTGTTTTTTTTGCCCTCCCCAGGCTCCAGAGGCTTTCTAGGAGACTGGGGAGGGCCAAAACAGCCTTCCCCACCCTCCCGGAGGCCAGAAACGGCCCGTTTCCTGATTTCCGGTGGGCCCGAAAGGCCCAAAAATCAGCTGGCTGGCGTACGCATACACACTACAGCTAAGCTGGGGCAACACTCCTGTGACCACAGATATGGCTCCGTGCGCCACCTGTAGCACGCTCGCCATAGGTTCGCCATCACGGCCCTACACTATTTCTGACAAACGGCAGTCCGATCGCTCTTCTCGAAAGCCTCCAGGGATGACGCGCCCACAACTTCCTAAGATTAAGCCACGTTTGAGTAGTCGCGAAACCAGACCTCTAGTCATCCAGATCTTGGTTATTCCTCTCGTTTTTCCAAGCTGGGTCTCGAACGCATAACAAACATCGAAGGATCCACAGGCTGCCTCAAAAAAAAAAAAAAACACCTTGACAAATTTTGATTCCGTTTTTCCTCGTTCTTACGCAGGTCCCTTCTGTTAAACCTGGGTTATTTCATCTAACCACAGAATGTAGGCCTCCGTTTCCCCCAGTTCCAGGGGAATTTGGACGCTGAAATCTTCCCTGCAGAAAGATTCAACACAAAATGTGGATTTTACTGATCTCCCCACACACACACACACATATCTAGCCAATAGATTATTAATCTGGTCCATTCATTGTCAATTCCAGACAGATTGGTTTAGTGCAGGGGTCGGCAACCTTAAACACTCAAAAGAGCCACAAAGGTCCTAACCGGAAGGCCCCCCCCCCCCCCCCATACAATTCTGGAGCCGACCGGAAGTCCGGTTCCCTTACCAGAGAGTCTCCTCCTACCGCGGCATCCTTTTTCCTCTACCTGTCCTAACTGAAAGCCCTATCAATTGTGCAGCTGACTGGAAAGCCCGCGCCTTGCCATAGAGTCTCTTCCTGGCGCGCCATGCTTCCCCCTCCCACCCCCCACCCCCCCAAAGCAGAAGCTCCTCTCAAAATTGTGGCACCAACCAGCAACGGGGAGCTGCATGAAAGAGCCACATGTGGCTCCAGAGCTGCGGGTGGCCGACTCCTGGTTTAGTGCTATCATAGGATGTGGGCTACAGTCAGCAAGTTTTGCAGTGTTTGGGAGGGGGAGTGTTGGGATTGATTTCAATAATCTAAACTGCTTTAAGGAGTTAATCCGAAGAGCTGCAGAACAAAATAAAGTTTTTCAAAAGTGCCAACTTGGAGCTGATCGCCGCTGAGGCTGCTATAAAAGGAAGCCATTTCAATTTTAGGGAATTCCTAATTGTGTTTGCAGACGAGGAAAGGCACAGTTCTGTCTTAACCAGAAAACAAGACAACAAGAGAGGGGGAAAAAATAAGGAATGTAGTTTATTTATTTTTTTCCACTTATTTGTAGTTGCCAGCTCCAGATTTTTAAATAACCAATTTCCCTTTTTTATCTCAAATCGTTTTTACACAGAGCGATCCATTTCTCCCCTGGATCCGGGGGTGGGTGGGAAACAGTGTCCTTGTAATCCCGTGTTGTGGTGTGCCTCGTCTTGTGTAGATGTGTGTATTTGTGTGTCTATTGTGCTCTGTGACGGTGAAATGCTTTAAACTCTCTAGCCGGGATGTTGATTTTCTCTGCGGCCATCAAAATCTCTCAAGGAGAAGAGATACCTTGGCAGGGAATTAAACCGGATTCTTAAAAGAGAAACGGTTAGTCGGTCGTCTGATTTTGTGCTTCAGACGTTACACTTTGTCCCCAGGATCTAAAATGGCAGAAATCTACAGCGCAGCCTTTTTCAAACGTAAAATAAAAACGTGGAACAACATCGTGGTCAGTGTTAACTTCCGACCATTTACGGGTAGGGCTCGACTTAACCGCCGCAATCGAGCCCAACATTTCTGTTGCCGAGTGAGACATTCGTTAAGTGGGTTTTGCCCAGTGGTGGGATTGAAAAATTTCAGCAACCCGTTCGCTGCCTGATTGCTGGTTGGCCGTGGCCATGGGGGCGTGGCCTACTTGGCCTCCTGCACCACGAGGGGAGGGGCGTTTTCACCCTCCCCAGGCTCCGGAGGCTTTTCCTGAGCCTCCAGGAGGGCGTAAACAGCCTCCCCCAGGCATCGGAGGCCGGAAACAGGCCCGTTTCTGGACTTCTGATACTTCCAGTAGGCCCGTTTTCCACCCTCCGGGAGCCTCTGCACAGGCATTGCACTTAACTGGTATCCAAAACAGGCCGCGTGGAGACTCCTGGGAGGGAGGGGTGGGGTCAGCCAGTCCTTGGCACAACCAGTTCGGCAAACCAGATTAAAATTAAAATCCGTTTCGCCTGAACTGGCTGAATCCCACCTCTGGTTTTGCCCCATCTTACGACTTTTCTTACCACAGCTGTGGTTAAATTAGTAACACAGTTGTTAAATCTGACCCATTTTTGGAACTTCTGGGAGGCCCATTTTTCGCCCTCCCCAGGCTCCGGAGGCTTTTCCTCGAGCCTCCAGGAGGGCGAAAACAGCCTCCCCCAAGCTCCAGAGGCCCTCCAGAGGCTGGAAATGAACCTGTTTCCAGAACTTCCAGGACACCTGTTTTTAGCCCTCCCAGAGCCTCCACGTGGATGCTGCATTTACCCGGCATTCAAAACGGGTCACGTGGAAACTCCGGGGAGCGGTGGGGTGGGTGGGGCCAACCAGTCCTTGCAACTACCGGTTCGACGAACCAGATATAAAATTAGCATCCAGTTCTCCTGAAAAGGCTGAATCCCATCCCTGTCTGGTCTGAATGGAATGGGGCCCTTTGGGTGAGCTCCTAAAGGGGGGGGACACCCCCCCTCTCTGCTTCCCGAACTGACTTTCTCCTTTCCGTCCCGATGCAGCGAGAAGGCTCTGCAGTCGAACTACTTCGAGCTGAGCATCAAAACCGAAGCCACCCAAGGTCTTATCTTGTGGAGCGGGAAGGGCCTGGATCGATCAGACTACATCGCTTTGGCCATCGTGGACGGCCGGGTCCAAATGACCTATGACCTCGGCTCCAAACCCGTGATCCTGCGGTCTACCGTCCCAATCAACACGAACCAGTGGATTCAGATCAAAGCGTCCAGGTGGGGGAAATCATAAGGTCATCTATCCCTTTGGCCATTGGAAAAAGGATCATAGCTTCATGTCCCTTGATGATGCCTGACCATTCGAGGGGGGGGGTCTTCCTTAGACGGGTGCACCAGAAAATAGGAATAATGGGTATCTTACAAACTAGTAGTAACTGTAAGAGGGATCTTGGAGTCCTAGTGGACAATCACTTCAATAGGAGCCATCCGTGTGCAGCAGCTGCCAAAAAAGCCAACCCAGTTCTAGGCTGCATCAACAGAGGGATGGAATCAAGATCATGTGAAGTGTTGATACCACTTTATAAGGCCTTGGTAAGGCCACACTTGGAATCTGGCATCCAGTTTTGGTCGCCACGATGTAAAAAAGATGTGGAGACTCTAGAAAGAGTGCAGAGAAGAGCAACAAAGACGATTAGGGGCCTGGAGGCTAAAACATATGAAGAATGGTTGCAGGAACTGGGTATGTCTAGTTTAATGAAAAGAAGGACTAGGGGAGACATGATAGCAGTGTTCCAATATCTCAGGGGCTGCCCCAAAGAAGAGGGAATCAAGCTATTCTCCAAAGCACCTGAAGGCAGGACAAGAAGCAACGGGTGGAAACTAATTGAGGAGAGAAGCAACCTAGAACTAAGGAAAGATTTCCCAACAGTTCTCGGAGGCATCAACCGTTCACCTCTGGGCTTACCAGATCTAAATAAAAATCTTCCAAGGGAAGGGAGCCAGGGGAAGGAAGGATGAGTCGTAGGCCCTGGTCTCTCTCCAGCAAAAGGGGCTTTTCTGTTGGGGGCCTTATTTTAGGTTCACAACAAGTCCAGGCAAGTATTTGGAGGGTGGCAATCACACTGCCAGATGAGTCGGCCAAGAGTTGAGATAGATGAGCCAACTTCTAGAATGACACTTGGCAATCAAATTGCATTTCATACCCAAAAATAAGAACAATAATAATAGGCATTTAGCCAGTGGGGAAAAGGAAATAGAGTAGAGTAGAGTAGAGTAGAGTAGAGTAGAGTAGAATAGAATAGAATAGAATAGAATAGAATAGAATAGAATAGAATAGAATAACGGAAGGGACCTTGGAGTCTTCTAGTTCAACCTCAAGCAGGAAACCCTACACCACTTCAGCTAGGGGAATTCTGGGAGTTGAAGTCCGCCAGGCTTTAAAGTTGCCAAGGTTGGAGACCCCTGCTGTAAGGGACTATGGCTCATGGCTATTGTTGCCCCTAACAATCCGGGTCTTCATTTGAAAGGACGGAAGGCTGAGTCAACCTTGAGCCTGGTGAGATTCGAACTGCCAAATTGCAGGCAGCCGGCAGGCAGCAGTCGTAGTAGTCCTGCAGTACTGCATTCTAACCACTGCGCCACAAATGATGAATTGGGCACCATTGCCAACATTCCTAGACATGGTTAACATCTGGAGATCTTCCAACACGGAGGAGGTTGGTCTGTAGGAACTTCCGATGGGTCCTTCCCAATGCATTGTCTTGTGTTCCCCCTCTTCCGACAGAGTCCATCGAGATGGGTCCCTACAAGTCGGCAACGAGTCTCCCGTCATGGGTTCCTCACCTCTTGGAGCAACCCAGCTGGATACAGACGGGGCCCTTTGGCTGGGTAAGTGTCAGGATTCCAAGTAACACACCCCTCCATGAGTATGACCGTATCACCGCTGTGTTCTGACTCGGCTCCCAAATACGACAAGCTCTTTGTAGTTAACGAAATGTTCCCTTTATTAGGAGCGCCATCAGCCGCTCTCTCTCTCACAGCAGGCTACGAAGTGTCCTGTGGAAAGGGACGCTCGCTCCCTTTCCATCCTGAATTTGGCCTCAGCACACCTGGAACCTGCCTTTCTTTCTTCCCACACTTGCAAAGGAAGACTTGGAAGGTGATCTCGCTTTCTTCCAGCAGCAGAGACACACATACAACCACAAAAGGCACTGCAGATTCCAAGAAGAATTCTGATAATTTCCAGACAGGAGTCGGAAGTGCAAACTATCCGGCAGGGAGATATAGATCTGCCAGATCTATTCATTTATTTATTTTTATTTTTATTTTATTATTCATATTTCTATGCCGCCCACTCTCCGAGGACTCTGGGCGGCTTACACCAAAGACAGTATACTAAATAGCATATTGCCCCCCAACAATCTGGATCCTCATTTTACCCATCTCGGAAGGATGGAAGGCTGAGTCAACCTTGAGCCGGTGAGATTTGATCCGCTGATCCGCTGAACTAGCAGTCAGCTGAAGTAGCTGCAGTACTGCACCCTAACCACTGTGCCACCTCAGCTCTTTTCATCTCCTCCCCCTGCCTTTAATCCCCATGGGGCTTCTCTAGCAGCGTTGGCTCTTCCATCCCAAGGACTGGCCCATAGATTTCCACTGCTCTCCTCTCCTCTGCCTTCTGCGCGTCAGGCACTGGACCCAGCTGTTCCTCCTCTTCCTCATCAGCCACCTCCAGACCTGGGGGCTGTTGACTCTTCATCTGACTGTCAGCGTTCCAGAAAAAAAACTCCTCTCCAAGTAAAGACTCTGAAGCAAGCATTTTCAAATTTCTATTTACTACAATAGATAAACTGGCACATCTGGGAAAACCTGAATCTGAGAGGTCCGGGTTTTCCCTCAGTAAATCAAAACCCCCAAAACCATCTCCTCAGTCCTCAATCGATCACATGCTCCAATCAATCGCCGTCCCATCTCGAGACATCACTCCGACCACTCCTTCTCCAAATGCAGGACTGTCCTGACCTTGACCGACAGGAAGAATGCTATTATGTCTACAGACAACCCCTCTACTAAATCCCCACCACCTCCTGCTTTCCCACACAGGAGAAGGTGGCAGCATGGAAGCTTCCGGCTTAATATGGCTTCCAAAGCTGACACTGAGGGCTGATGGACAGCCGAGGCTATACCTCTGTCTCTCTCTCTCACAGCTCCATTCCCTCTTCGGAGCTCTCAGGTTGCCTCGATGCTGACCCTGACTCCCATACCTCCTCCTCCTCATCTGATTCGACTGCCGAATTCGGGCGTAGGCCACAACACCCTGGCTTTGACCTCGGCAGGGCCTTCTAAAGAACCCAATTGTCTTAATACAGAGACATTAGCCAGGACGTAGCTTGGGTTCTCCAGATGGGGTAGAGCAGTGATAGCTAACCTTTTTGCCATGGTGTGCCAGGAGCGGGGGAAGCTCAGGGGAGGGTCACACATGCATGTGCCCACACTCCCCCCGCTCCTGGCAAATGATAGCCCAGTAGGCCCGTTTTTCTCTCTGTTCTGTCCCCGTCCCACACGCACACACACCAACAGACGTCCAAGAGTTAAAGACTAAACCAGCCGACAAAATCCTTTTCCTTATGATAACGGAACTTGGCAACAACCTAGTGGCTGCCTGCCAAGAGTTTATTACTTACAAAGGGAAGAGATAACTTCTCCCCGCTTCTGGTACATCAAAGCAAACAGCTCAATAATTACAGAGTCAATCAAGTCCAAAGATAATCCAGCAAAGTCTATAGCAAAAAGTTGAGTAATGCAGAATGGCGTGGAAGCTTTCAGCTTTGTTCGTCACAAGGTTTGACTGGCCACCACGCTCCCTTTTATACCTTGTGGGGTGTGGTCCAGTGACTCAGCCTAATCTCGGGCACGCCTTTTCTTCTGTTGCGCACGCTTATCTCTGCGATGCTGGCGTGGATCCAGCCAAGACTCATTACTCTCATCACTGTCCACCTGTGGCTGCGTGGACATGCTTGGCTCCGGCCCTATCTCTTGCCCTTTGGCGGACACCGAAGGCATTGCCAAAGAGGAGGGTCCTGGAGAGGAAGGCCTTGCCAACTCCTCTCCTTCACTCTCAGAATCCTCTCCTGCCGATGACACAGGCTCAGGTAATGGAGCCACAACACTCTCTCCCCCAGGCTCCAGAGCCTTTCTAGGAATCTGGGGAGGGCGAAAACAGCCTTCCCCATCCCCCGAGAGGCCCTCCGGAGGCCAGAAATGGCCCATTTGCCAACTTCCAGTGGGACCAGAAGGCCCGTTTTTTGCTCTCCCCAGGCTCCAGAGCCTTTCTAGGAGTCTGGGGAGACAGAAAAACAGGCCTTCCCCACCACGCCCCGAGGCCCTCCAGAGGAGGAAACAGCCTGTTTCTCTACTTCTGGTGGGCCCAGAAGGCCCGAAAATCAGCTGGCCGGAGCTGAGCTCGCGTGCCCACCAATATGGCTAGGTGGCACGTGTGCCATAGGTTCGCCATCACAGGGGTAGAGCATCTCTCAGCTCCAAAGTCTGATAGGAAGGTCTCCAAGTCATCGATGAAAGAACCTGTGGAGATCCAGACATGGTGGCATAGCTTGGAGCTGGGACCCTCTTGTCTTTAACCCTTTCCTCTCTGTCGTCTTCTCACAGGTGGGTTGGAGAAGCTCAGCCTGGCCCACAAGCTTCCCAAATCTTTCCTCACCGGCTTTGTGGGCTGCATACGAGACGTGGTGGTGGATCGCCAAGAACTCCACCTGGTAGAGGACGCTTTAAACAACCCCACCATATTACACTGCGCGGCCAAATGAAGACATCCTGCCTCTCTCTCTCTCTCTCCCCCCCCCCCTCTTCTATCTCTCTTCCCTCCACCCGGCTATTGCTGTAATTATTTTCTATTTTTGTAAAACTTCTTGCTTTTTTATATTTTGGGGGGGCGGGGGGGAGGGACAGGAAGAGGAGGGGATAGCAGGGAGACGAGGAGGAAGAAGACGAGAAGGATCGCGAGAGGATTCGGTTGAAGGACATTCTTTGGGGTTACTGTTTGGTTGCAGCATTTTCTCGCCCATCGGACTCTCGAGGAGCCAAAAACCTCCCCATTTTTAAAAACCCGGCGAAGCTTCGGAATGTGACCAAGGAACAAAGTTCCCTCATTTTGCTTCCGGATGGGGGGAGGGGCGCGCAGGGTCACCGTCCACTGTAAATGTCACTCATACTTGAAATCATTCTTTTTATTATTATTATTATTATTATTTTTAATCAGGTTTATTATTTGTTTTGGCTGACACCAACATTAAGGGGGGAAACGGAAGACCAGAGACGGAAGGGTTGTCCAAGCCGTGGTGTCTCTGAACAAAGGAACAGCAACTGCCCTACAAACTCAAGGCGGGGAGGGGGGGCAGATTTCCCACACGTCCCCAAAATTGTTCTGAGCTAGGCTTCCCAAGAGCATGAAGCAGACTCCTTGTCCCGACAAAAAAAAACAAAAACAAACCTGTGAATTCCTCTCATTCGCATCCAGCAAAGTCTTTCAAGGGAGGATTTACAGTCACAGACCTCATCTGGCTTGGAAAGCTGCCAGGCCGATATCTTCAAAACTTGGCAAGAAGTCTCGGAGAGTCAGAGCGAACTAATTGTCTCCTGCAAACTCCACTCCCCTTTCGCTCCTCTTTTATTCCCTCTGGGAGGGGCCCTTCATCGTCCACCTGTGGCTTTACTCCTGAGTCGACCCTTGTTCTTTAGCTGTTCCCTTCTCCTGGCAGCTCACACTGGGAACAGGCTCCAGCTGTTCTTCTGCCCCACTGATGTCCGACTCCGAAGGCAGCTGACAACTGTCAGACGGCCCTGGCCCTCTCTCTGCCTCTGACGCAGAGCCCTCATCAGAGCCTTCCCCAGACTCCAGGACTGGCCCATGTTCCTCCCCAACCTCCTCACTGTCTGAGTCTGCCACCAGCTCCGCTGGCCACTGGCGGGCTACAACACTACCTCCCCTACCCCCAAGACTCTGCAGCCCATCAGGCCATCCCTCACCTGAGCTCCATGAATCCATTCACCAGCGCCAGGGAGAGGAAGTCCTTCCCACGGTTCTGCCCTTCCGTCTTAACCAGGCTCCGTATGATCTTTTCGTACTCACCCTTAGAATGACAATGTGTCTTGTATGTAAGTGTGTAGGTGTGTGTGTGAATACACACAGAGACACACGTATATCTATCCTTTGTCGTCTTTTGACAGAAGCCACAGGAGATTTAGTTCTCGGTAGCAGTGGTGAGAAACGGACAGATGCAGGATGGTCAGATGGTCTCAAGAGAAGTAGGCCAAGGAATTGCGGAGAGTTAAACCCGGGGTTGTGGGTGGCCTGGAGATCAAGCAGCCTTCCTTAAACCTTCAAGGCAATGAGCTTAACTTTCTGATCCAGAATCTTGAATCTTCAAGGAAACGAGCTTAACGTTTCGGATCCAGAATTCATAATTCACCAAGAGAATTAGCGACGGGCTCAGGACAACTTTTTTCTCTAGCCCAGACAACCAGATCTTTGATGCTACCTAAGATCATAACCAAGCTGATCATCCAACCTGCAAAATAATTTTGGAGACATTCCAGAGCAGTAACCGTGGTTAAATCCAGACAAGGTTGTCTCAGGTGTCTGGTCTTTATGGAAGAAAAACATTTTAGAGGTTTAACCGTTACCCCACTGATCCGGAGAAGTGCCAGTCAGGCCTAAAACTTGACCCCCCAGTTTTACACACATAACCCACACATATCCAACCCCCCCGTCCCCAAATTTGTTTCTCATGACTCATCTATGAATCTCTTCGGGAAAGGGGGGAAAAAAATACATGCCTATCTATCTTATCTATAAATATATACATATATATTTCTATGGTGTGATATGTACAGCCAGAATCCGGTGACTTCCGTCACACCCACTCTTACGTTCCAAATCCTTGGGATACTCTCTCGATTTTGGGGGTGTCCTTGGCAGGAAATTTGGAACGGGACTCTCCTTTCCAGGGGTGGGCTTCGAAAATTTTAGCACGGGGTTCTCGGCCTGGTTGCTGCATGGGCATGGCCTACTCGGGCTTCTGCACCATGGCGGGATGGTGGTTTTGCTCTCTCTGGGCTCCAGAGGCTTTCTTTGAGCCTCCGGGAGGGTGAAAATGGCCTCCCCAGGCTCCAGAGGCCCTCTGGAGGCTGGAAATGGGCCCATTTTTCAGCCTTCCAGTAGGCCTGTTTTTTTGGCCTCCCCAAGCCTCCCCGCGCACCCTACACTTACCTGCATCCAAAATGGGCTGCGTGGGGACTCCGGGGAGGGGAGGGGCGGGGCAGAGTGGGCAGGGCCAGCCAGGAGTGGGATTTGGGAGTTCTCCAAATTTCACAGAATCTTAGCTAAAGGTTCTCCCGAACCCACAAGCAGCCCACTCCTGCTCCTTTCCCTTGGGGGACGGCAAGCGGTGTAAAATTCACAGAATGCAAAACCCCTCCGTCACGGATGTCCTACAACGTCCCGAATTGGATGGTGGGGAAACCGTGGCAACTCCAGGACAGGTTGGCTGGATGGAATAGCAGCTAGTAAGCTGCTAGTAAGGGCGGATTTGGAGTGTAAATGTCTTTGTGTCTGTTTTGTTCCTACGGCTCCTATTTCCTCGCATCCTTGGTGGCTTACGCGAGAAGCCGCAAGACCAGTAGCGGGATTCAAATTCCCGTCGCTACCGGTTCGCTCGTGGGCTCGTGCGGGCATGATGCTTTGCGCATCATCCGGGCGGGCGGGTGGAGCCTCCGACCCCTACCGGTTCGCTCAATCTGGGGTGAACCAACTCACCACTGCTCAAGATCCTCTTTTTTCTCATGTTATTTTTATCCAGCTCGGTTCGTTCTTAGTTGAAAAACCACCTACTGAGAGAAGCTTGTGGCTCGGGTGACTTATTCAGGCAAGAAAGGGAGATTTGGGGAGGGTGCGGTTTGAATTTTATTCCCTTTGGTCATTCGGCCCTCTCCCCCCCAAAAAAAAACCCCAAACATTTCCCAGGAATTATTGCGGCCATCGTAAAGGCACTGAAAATAGAAACACTTCCGATTGCTGTACAGGCCTGTTTTTGCACACTTGCTCAGTGTAGAACTAAGACATTTCCTGACAGCGAGAACAAGTTAATCTTGCTTTCAAAAGTTGTGGAGGCTTTTACGAAGAGATTGGACAGCTGGAATAGTGGAGAGTCTCTTGCTTGCGCAGAGGGTCCCTTCCAACACTTATTCTGTAAGATGAGTGGACTTCAATGGCCAGAATCCCCCAGCCAACATTTTATCCTATGTTTTACGAGCCACGGTGGTGCAGTTGTTAAAGAGTGCAGTACTGCAGCCTAGTTCAGCTGCCTGCAATTTGGCAGTTCGAATCTCAGCAGGCTCAAGGTTGACTCAGCCTTCCGTCCTTCCGAGGTGGGTAAAATGAGGACCCCGATTGTTGGGGGGCCATAGGCTGATTCTGTAAACCTCTTCGTGGGTAAAATGAATCCTTCCTTCCTTCCTTCCTCCCTCCCAGTGGTTAGAATGCAGTATTGCAGGCTAACTCTGCCTCCTGCCAGCAGTTCGATCCTGACCAACTGGCTCAAGGTTGACTTGTCCTTCCGTCCTTCCGAGGTGGGTAAAAATGAGGACCCGGATTGTTGGGAGCAAGAGGCTGACTCTGTAAACCGCTTAGAGAGGGCTATAAAGCGGTATATAAGTCTTATGTGCTATTGGTATTGCTATTGCTATCCTTCTTTGGAAATGGCTGGAAAAATCTCAATTTTCCCACTGAGCCTCCAATGGGCCGAACAGCTTCTGATCAGGTTGCGCACTTCCCTTTCCACCTGATGTTTAATCCAGTCCAGTTTGGCAGTGAATCTGAATGTCGGAGTCCCAATCCGTGTCCCCCTCCCTCTCCTGGAGACCCAAATACAGACATGCCTTCAGCTGGAATTTTAAGACTGGATTTGAGATGCTCTTCTTGATGTACTTGGAGAAGAATAATATCATTGCAAGAACACATTTGCTGTATTTCTCGATGTGGCCTTACTTTGTGTCCTGGGCTCCATCCTACATGGTTGCCAAGACCTGGGAATGCTAGGAAAGGGCCCCCTCCCTAAATGTGAATGTACTGGTCTAGTTACTCTCAGCCAATCGTTACTCCCCGGGACTGAACTCTGATTATCGGGGATCCCTTTTTACCGATTTGATCGCATTAACGTTGACGTTTCTGTGGTGCTAGGGGAGAAACAGAGAAAAACAGGACCGTCGTGTATTTCAAACGAAAATAAAGATCCCCAAAAAACATGGGAAACGAAGCATCTTCATGTTTCTTTCAAAGCAAGACAAACTCTCAAGCCAACTTCCAGATGTTATGGGGGGATGGAAGGGGGGGGCTTTTCAGCTTCAACACCTGCAGGAAATTTCCATCCAGAAGCAACTTTGAGGATGGTTGTTAAATGCGCTGCAGAATCTCTGTCCCCGCGGGGCTCTCTGGAACCTGGCTAAAATGCGCTAAAATTTGCAACTCCGCTAAATGAGTAATCGGTAAGGCATTTGATAAAGTAGACCGTAAGTTACTGCTAGATAAAAGTAGAAAAATGTGGGTTAGGCAGCATCGCCACCAGATGGATTCGTAACGGTGTGACCAACCACAGTCCTCAATGGAACTGCATCTACATGGAGGGAAGTATGCAGTGGGGGAACCCCAAGGCTCTGTTTTAGGCCCCCGGACTCTTCAACATCATCATTAATGACTTGGACAAGGGGATAGATGGGGAGCTCATCAAATTTGCAGACGGCACCAAGCTGGCAGTAATAGCCAACACTCCAGAAGATAGGCTCAAGATACAGAAGGATCTTGGCGGGCTTGAGCATTGGGCGCTTTCTAACACAATGAAATTCAATGATTAAAAAAAAGTAAGGTTCTACATTTAGGCAAGAAAAACAAAATGCACAGGTACAGTATATGTAGTACTTTGCTCAATAGTGGTGACTGTGGACAACCATTTAAATAGGAGCCAGCTGTGTGCAGCAGCTGCCAAAAAAGCCAACACAATTCTAGGCTGCATCAACAGAGGGATACAATCAAGATCATGTGAAGTGTTGATACCACTTTATAAGGCCTTGGTAAGGCCACACGTGGAATCCTGCATCCAGTTTTGGTCGCCACGATGTAAAAAAGACGTGGAGACTCTGGAAAGAGTGCAGAGAAGAGCAACCAAGATGATTAGGGGACTGGAAGCTAAAACATGAACAGTTGCAGGAACTGGGTATGTCTAGTTTAATGAAAAGAAGGACTAGGGGAGACATGATAGCAGTCTTCCAGTATCTCAGGGGCTGCCCCAAAGAAAAAGGAGTCAAGCTATTCTCCAAAGCACCTGAAGGCAGGATGAGAAGCAATGGGTGGAAACTAATCGAGAGAAGCAACCTAGAACTAAGGAGAAATTTCCTGACAGTGAGAACAATTAAATAGTGGAACAACTGGCCTCCAGAAGTTGTGAATGCTCCAACACTGGAAGTTTTTAAGAGGATGTTAGATAACCATTTGTCTGAAGTGGTGTAGGGTCTCCTGCCTAAACAGGGGGTTGGACTAGAAGACCTCCAAAGTCCCTTCCAACTCTGTTATTTTATTCTTAAATAAAGCCCTTTGTTGAAGGTGGGGGCTATTTAGGAAGGGTCTGGTTTGGTCTCAGAGGAAGGGAAAGGGCTCCAGATTTATTTTTTTTTTAATCGATCCCATTTTTATTCACACTTGGGGTTGAAATGCAGCTTTGCCCCATCCTGTTCCAATGTCATCTGCAACAAAGGAGAACAACTTGGCTTTAATTTTTCCTCCTGTTATTTCCATCTTGTTTGCTCAAAGGGGGGAAAAAATAGGATACAGGGAAAATAATCGTATTTTGTCTCCGGGGAATTGCTTCAAGGGATTTGCGTGAAATTGGATAGTGTCAAAGGCACTGGGATAAACGGTGCAACACACCTACCCACTTTTGGTTAACTGGACCCAGATCGACTCGAGTCACTTAGGGACATTTTGTGGGTCCTGTTGATTTGCTGGGGTGGGGGGTGGGGGGGTGGAATTAATAGAAATGTAGGAATGCTGGACAAACATCAAAGGACGTCCACCCACATCTTTCGAGGACTCGAATCAAAGACGTGACCAAGGCAGATAATCTTCCTTGCCATTCAACCTGCTCTGACTTAGGCTTCCTGAGTCAGTCAAACACACGAGTAGTCCCAAAAGCATTCTTTTATTGCAACAGCTGTGAGTTCTGTTCATTCACAGCTGAGTCCCAATTGGTTATAAAGAATCCTTTGGGATAATCACCCACCTTTATCTCTGTTGACACGCTGCCAAAGACCTAATTGGCAAAGCCACACGGAGTCCAGACTCAAACAGAGCTTCAGGCTTTAAACTGCATAGAATTAACAATGTTGCTTCCTGCAACGACCCATGTGCCTTTGCTCCTCTTTTAAGTCTTATGGGAGGGGCCAATCATCTCCAAGCCCTACTCCCGAGTCGTCCCTTTTGTTTTAACTGTTCTTGCCTTCTGGCAGCTCTGCGCACGCGCGCACTGGGGACAGGTTCCTCTGCCTCGCTGAGGTTCGACTCTGGAGGCTCCGGAGGCAGCACATACCTCCCAGATGGCCCTTTCTCTGTCTCCGACACAGAGCCCTCGTCTGAGCCCTCCCCAGACTCCAGGACTGGCTCATGGTCCTTCCCAGCCTCCTCACTGTCAACTCTGCTGCCAGCTCCGCAGGCTGCCGGCGGACCGCAACGCAACCAGAGTGTTCAAATATTTAATTTAATTCAATTTATAGGATTTCTCAGACTCTCTGGTCTCATTTTGCAACCTTAGTGCGTTCTTTTACATGGTTGATTTTTGGCATCAGCTTTGCAAATGGGCAACAGAGAGCATGTAAAATTAAATCATTAGTTGTGGGGGAGGGAAATCCATAGATTGGTGAAAAAAATTACAGAAGGCCCCCGATTTGGTCATTTCTACATAGGACTGGAAAACCTCTCTCCGTGGAAAATCTAAGACAAATAGATCAGTTGTCCAGCTTGTTATAAAGCAGCAGCTTCTGTCCCCGCAGCTCCTCAGGCTGTGTTCCAAGAGTGCTAGCTTTCTGCTTGCAGAGAACTCCCATTTTTACGTTTCCCTCCCCTGTTTAGCACCCTCCTTGACTTTTGCTTCTCTCCAGCTTTTTGGTTCTCATGACTCAAAGCAGAGCCTTCCAACTTTGCAGGTGGCTTGTTGTGAAGTTTCCTTATTTCCTAAACCGGGGTGGAGCCCGGAGGATAAGAGATCTAAGATCAAATCTCACTGGTGGCCTGTTTTGTGGGAAAAAAATCTGTTTCCCCCTTAACAAAGAGTGCCTTGTACTACCAGCTTGTAACATCCAGCGCCGTTTTGTGATCAATGACGCAAAGCAAGGTGGGGAGAGGCGGGCAGCAGCTGGCCCTGCTGGCATCAGAGGAAAACATCTGGCTCATGCCAGGGCAAAAGGAGAAGAACTGGCAGCGGGAGACGGTAAAACAACCCATCTCTGGGTTTTTGGCTCGGTTCTGTACAAAAGTGAAGTTTTTTGGCATTGTCTTGTTTCCTTGGAAGGAAACGAGGCAAATTTCCCCTTTGACCATTGTAGATTTTTGCATCCAAAGCTGCTTGAAAAGGACAGCATGAAAGGAAAATGTGATGGGAACGGAGAAAGAAAACAACTTTCTGGCCTAAAGTCTTTGTGATCAATGAAGCAGCAGCCTGAGATGGAAAAGGGAGGCTCACAAACTGGGGCTGGGAGTCCATCCGGCTAACAAAATTGGTCTTGTTGAGTGAGATGTCACCCTTTGAGGGTCGCACCTCTGCATGAGTCACGGTCCTGGGCTTTGTTCTCCAAGGAGCCTTGGGAATAGAATAGAATAAGAGTTGGAAGGGACCTTGGAGGTCTTCTAGTCCAACCTCCTGCTTAGACAGGAAACCCTACACCACTTCAGGCGAATGGTCTTCTTAAAAACTTCCAGTGTTGGAGCATTTACAACTTCTGGTGGCAAGTTGTTCCACTGATTAATTGTTCTCACTGTCAGGAAATTTCTCCTTAGTTCTAAGTTGCTTCTCTCCTTGATTAGTTTCCACCCATTGCTTCTTTGGGCTGATAGATTGATTGTTTCTGCCTTAAAAGTGCATTAAAAAGGTAAACGTTCCCTTCGCACAAATGTGCTAGTCGTTCCCGACTCTAGGGGCCACTGCTCCTCTCCGTTTCAAAGCCGAAGAGCCAGCGCTGTCCGAAGACGTCTCCGTGGTCACGTGGCCGGCATGACTCAACGCCAAAAGCGTACAGAACGCTGTTACCTTCCCACCAAAGGGGGTCCCTATTTTTTCTACTTGCATTTTTTTTTTAACGTGCTTTCAAACTGCTAGGTTGGCAGAAGCTGGGACAAGTCACGGGAGCTCACCCCGTGACGCGGCGCTAGAGATTCGAACCGCCAAACTGCCGACCTTTCCATCGACAAGCTCAGCGTCTTAGCCGCTGAGCCACCGTGTCCCCATAAAAGTGCATTCGAATCATTTAAATAGGAACAGCGTTGAGAGGAGGCTGCCATTGTCTCTCTGGATGAGTTTCTGTTCATTAAGTGCCCAATGCAAGCAGTTTAGTTTCCCCACTCCCCAAGTGTTTAAAATAGCCGGTTGGTTGGACTCAGAATATAGAGACGACAAGCCGGAAGTCCAGTGAGATTCCTTGCTCCGGACAGTTTCCATGCAGCGTAACCCTGGGCGGTTCAGACCGCGTGACTCAGCTGCAAAAATTCAGAAGGAGATAAAGAGAAAGGAGCTATTTTATTCTGCTTTTTCTTTTAAGAAAAAAAAAAGAGAGAGAGAGAAACTTGGAGACACAAAGGAGCTTCAGTTTGGGCCGAAAGCGTTCAGAAGTCCCTGGGGTTGATCTCTGGGTAGAAGCTTACGGCCTGGTCAGGACCGAGGAGCCATCCTGATGTCTCACGACTACCAAATTGTCTTCTGAGCTCATCACCGCCTCCCTTTCTGGGGTTCCCCTACAGTCCCACGCTTGCCTTAATATAGCTCCCATGAGGTCCTTGGGAATCCCTTCCAAATTTCAAAGGATGGGATAACCGTCTGGTTTGGCTCTGCAACCCAACAAGACAGACACAAACTTCAGAATAATTACGACTGCAGGAAAAAACCATGGCTACCAACCTGCCTTCCATGGAGGACCTGTCTACTGCACAAGTCAAAAAGAGGGCTGGGAAAATATCTACAGACCCCTCACATCCTGGACATAAATTGTTTCAACTTCTACCCTCAAAACGATGCTATAGAGCACTGCACACCAGAACAACTAGACACAAAGACAGTTTTTCCCCCAAACGCCATCACTCTGCTTAACAATTAATTCCCACAACACTATCAAATAATTTACTAAGACTATATTACTATTATCCTTCTCTTCCTTACTAGTATCTATCTCTTCCCACTTATGACCATAACCATGTTGCTTGTATCTTTACAATTTATATTGTTTTTACTCAGTGGTGAAATCCAATTTTTTTTTTTTACTACCGGTTCTCTGGGCGTGGCTTGGTGGGCATGGGAGGGGAAGGATATTGCAAAAATCTCCATTCCCACCCCACTCTGGGGCCAGCCAGAGGTGGTATTTTCCGGTTCTCCGAACTGCTCAAAATTTCCGCTGCCAGTTCTCCAGAACTTGTCAGAACCTGCTGGATTTCACTCCTGTTTTTACTTGTTTCCTAGTACAATTTGATACCTTATTAGTAACTTTGACTATCAAAGTTGACTAATAAGCTAATAAGTCATGACGAATGATCATGACTATCATTAGTGACTTTGACTATCACTAAGTGTTCTATTTTCATTCTCGATGAATGTATTTTATTCTCCTTATGGACACTGAGAACATATGCATCGAAGACAAATTCCTTGTGTGTCCAATTGCACTTGGCCAATAAAAGAATTCTATTCTATTCTATTCTATTCACTCTTCTCTGTTCTGTTCTGTTTTATTCTATTCTATTCACTCTTCTCTTCTTCTCTCTTCTCTTCTCTTCTCTTCTCTTCTATGTGCTTGTATCTTTCAATTTATATTGTTTTTACTTGTTTCCTAGTACAATTTGATAGCTTATTAGTAACCTTGACTATCACTAAGTGTTGTTTCTTTTCATTCTCGATGAATGTATTTTATTCTCCTTATTGACACTGAGAGCGTATGCACCAAAGATAAATTCCTTGTGTGTCCAATCGCACTTGGCCAATAAAAGAATTCTATTCTATTCTATTCTATTCTATTCTATTCTATTCTATTCTATTCTATTATATTATATTATATTATATTCACTCTTCTCTTCTTCTCTTCTCATCTCATCTCATCACTTCTCTTCTCTTCTCTCTGCTTGTATCTTTCAATTTATATTGTTTTTACTTGTTTCCTAGTATGATTTGATAGCTTATTAGTAACCTTGACTATCACTAAGTGTTGTTTCTTTTCATTCTCGATGAATGTATTTTATTCTCCTTATGGACACTGAGAGCGTATGCACCAAAGATAAATTCCTTGGGTGTCTAATCACACTTTACTTTACTTTACTTTACTTTACTTTACTTTACTTTACTTTACTTTACTTTACTATTTTATTTTATTTTATTTTACTTTTTTACTTTACTTTACTTTATTTTATTTTTTTACTTTACTTTACTTTACTTTATTATTTTATTTTATTTTACTTTTTTACTTTACTTTATTTTATTTTTTTACTCTACTTTACTTTACTTTACTTTACTATTTTATTTTATTTTACTTTTTTACTTTACTTTACTTTATTTTATTTTATTATTTTATTTTATTTATTTTATTTTATTTTATTTTATTTTAGTTTATTTATTTTATTTTATATTTTATTTTATTATTTTATTTTATATTTTATTTTATTTTATTTTATTTTATTTTATTTTATTTTATTTTATTATTTTATTTATTTTATTTTATTTTATTTTATTTTATTTTATTTTATTTTATTTTATTTTATTTTATTATTTTATTTTATTTTATTTTATTTTATTTTATTTTATTTTATTTTATTTTATTTTATTTTATTTTATTATTTTATTTTATTATTTTATTTTATTTTATTTTATTTTATTTTATTTTATTTTATTTTATTTTATTTTATTTTATTTTATTTTATTATTTTATTTTATTTTATTTTATTTTATTTTATTTTATTTTATTTTTTTATTTTATTTTATTTTATTTTATTTTATTTTATTTTATTTTATTTTATTTTATTTTATTTTATTTTATTTTATTTTATTTTATTTTATTTTATTCTCAAAGCCACAGCGCTGTCTCTTTAAAAGGCGCGCCCGGCCCGCTGCTAAGGGCGGGGCGCCCGTTGCCGGGCGGCGTTGATTGGCGGAGCGGGGAATTCCCTTCGGTATGACGTCACCGGGCCAGAAGCGTCTTTTCCCTTCGGCTGACACGAGGGTTTTCCAAAGCGGGGCGGGGAGGGGGGGGAAAGGAGAGGCGTGTCTCGGCCAATGGGGGGCTCGGGCGTCGTGAGAACGGGGCGGTAGGCTTTGCCCGTATATGGCAGAGGAGGGGGCGCGGCTTGGGGCGAGGCTGCTGTCTGGGGCAGCCGCTCCCTTCGGCTCCCAGCTGCGATTCCGGGGCTGCCGAAGGGGGAGACGCGTGTTTCTCCTCCGGGCCGGCTAACCACAAGGCAGTTGTTTCAAGCCGCTGCGATGATTTCCCGCAGGTAAGAAGGACCGTCGATCAAGCTCTTGGCAAGAAAAAAAAAAAAGGCAATTAATTGCGCTGGGGATGGGGAGGGAGGGTAGACTGCTCCTGGTGCTGGAGGCTCCTTTGAAAAAAGGACGAACTTCTATGCCCAGGGATCTGGGTAGAAGAGTCAGGGCAGGGGGTGGGACGGGGTGTAAAAGCCAAAGGACGGGATTGTCGATTCGGAAATATAGATGCAGATTGTGCATTTTGGGGCGGGGGGGTTAATTGGAATTTGGGGGGATAACAGAGGTCATCTAGTCCAACCCCTCTCCTCGCCCGCCCTAAGCAGGAGCTCCTACACCGTTTCAGACCAATAGGCAGTCCGGTCTCTTCTTTGAAAGCTTCCGAGGATGAAGCTCCAACAACTTCTGAATAACAGAAGAATAACAGAGTTGGAAGGGATCTTGGAGGTCATCTAGTCCAACCCCTCTCCTCACCCGCCCTAAGCAGGAGATCCTACACCGTTTCTGACCAATAGGCAGTCCGGTCTCTTCTTTGAAAGCTTCCAGGGATGAAGCTCCCACAAATTCTGAAAAATAGAATAACAGAGTTGGAAGGGATCTTGGAGGTCATCTAGTCCAACCCGCCGCCGTAAGCAGGAGATCCTACACCGTTTCTGATCAATAGGCAGTCCGGTCTCTTCTTTGAAAGCTTCCGGGGTTGAAGCTCCCAGGAGATCCTACACCGTTTCTGACCAATGGGCAGTTCGGTCTCTTCTTTGAAAGCTTCCAGGGATGAAGCTCCCACAACTTCTGAATAACAGAAGAATAACAGAGTTGGAAGGGACCTTGGAGATCATCTAGTCCAACCCGCCGCCGTAAGCAGGAGATCCTACACCGTTTCTGACAAATGGGCAGTCCGGTCTCTTCTTTGAAAGAGCGTGTGTGTTTGTGTGTGTGAGAAATCTTCTGTCTCTCGCCCCAAAGTTTGGATTTAAAGCTACTATTTTGAGGGTGGGATATTGATTCAGAAATATTATTTTAAGATTTTATATGTTCGGGTTTTCTCCCGCGTAAAATTGGAGGTGTCTTGGCGACGTTTTGACGAAGTCTCATTCGTCATCTTCAGGCTGGTGTTTTCGGCTTCGTGCTTCTAGGAGCAATGTGAGATCGCAGCTGTTATATATGTTTTCGCGGGTGTTTGTATGTAGTTTGTATGTATGTTTAACTGGCAGTTAAAAGAAAGAAACAGCTGCGATCACACATTGCTCCTAGAAGCACGAAGCCGAGAACACCAGCCTGAAGATGACGAATGAGACTTCATCGAAATGTCGCCAAGACACTTCCAATTTTACACGGGAGAAAACCTGAATAACCAAAGCCTATATATATATATATATATATATATATATATATATGTTTTTCTTTCTTTTTCGTAGGTTTTATGTGTATTTCTGTTTAGCCAGGTTCTACTTACATAAACCAAGATTTACTGCATAATATCTTGGTTTACGTAGGTAGAACCTGGCGAAAGAGAAATATATGTGTGTGTGTGTGTGTGTACAGTTAATATCTCGGGTTTCTTCCCATGTAATTGTAAACATATCCTTAAAATCTGCATATATATATATATATATATATATATATATATATATATATATATATATATATATGCAGATTGTGCATCTTTGGTTTAATTAGAACTTGGGGGGGTGAGAAATCTTCCTTCATCCCAAAGTTTGGATTTAAACCCACTCCTTTTGAGAGTTTTAGAAAAAATGAAATGTAAAGAAATCAAGCCGAAGATCGTGTCGCTGCCAAAAGGTAGACTGCTGCTGATGGTAGAGGTTCCACTTTGTAGATCGACACACATCCCTTCGGGTCGTGGTGTGGTGTGGGGGGTCTTCCCTGGGGCAGGGGCAAATGCCAAATTTATTCAGGTGGGAGGCAGCAGGGGGAAAAAGCTTCTTCTGGGGGATCTTTCGTGAATATTTGAATTTTATAATAATAATAATATTTTTTAAAAAGCGACTTTTGTCTTCCGTGGAAGCCGGCTGCAGCTTCTTGGATATCTCTGCATCGCATCCTGTACGTGTGTTTCCTTTCCTTTCTCGCCCCGGGTTATAATGTAAATATCAGTTCAGCGGCAACTGTTTCCTGCCTCTCTTTTTTTTTCTCTCCCTATTCCTCCCCTTGAAAGGCTGGGAGCCCTTTGAGTGCCTCCTCGTCCTTCTTCCCTCTCTTTAAAGATTTAAATCCACTGGGAGATCTCTTCTGAGATCACTTCGGCCTCCGGGCCAGATGCCTGCCTGGAGAAATCGTTTTCTTTCCTCTTCCTAAGGAGTTTGGGCCCTCTCTGAAAAAGTGCTTTTCCCCCTCCCTTTCTATTTCCTTTCCTCTTCTCTGTTTCCTTTTCCTTCTCTCTATCCGTCCATCCTTCATTCTTTTTCTCTGCTCCTTTCCTTCTTCCGTTCCGTTCCTTTTTGTCTTTCCTTTCTTCCTTTCTCTTTCTTTCTCCTTTCCTTTCTTCCTCTTCTTCCTTTCCTTTCTGCCTTTCCTTTCTTCCTTTCTCTCTCTTTCTCCTTTCCTTTCTTCCTCTTCTTCCTTTCCTTTCTTCCTTTCCTTTCTAACTTTCCTTTTTTTCTTTCTCTCTCTTTCTCCTTTCATTTCTGCTTCTTTTTTCTTTCCTTTCCTTTCTTCCTTTTTCTGTATTTCTCCTTTCCTTTCTTCCTCTTCTTTCTTTACTTTCTTCCTTTCCCTTCCTTTCCTTTCCTTTCTTTTCCTTTCCTTTCCTTTCCTTTCCTTTCCTTTCCTTTCCTTTCCTTTCCTTTCCTTTCCTTTCTGTCTTTCCTTTCTGTCTTTCCTTTCTCCCTTTCTCTCTATTTCTCCTTTCCTTTCTTCCTCTTCTTTTACTTTCTTCCTTTCCTTTCTGTTGTTCCTTTCTTCCTTTCTCTCTATTTCTCCTTTCCTTTCTTCCTCTTCTTTTTCTTTCTTCCTTTCCTTTCTGTTGTTCTTTCTTCCTTTCTTTCTTTTTCGCCTTTCCTTTCTTCCTCTTTTTCCTCTCCTTTTCTTTCCCCTTTGTCTTTCTTTCCTTCTTTTCCTTTCTTCCCCCTTTCCTTTCTTTCTTCCCTCTCCCCTCCATTCTCCTTTTTCTTCCTTTCTTATCTTCCTCCCTCTCTGTTCCTCCTTTCCTTTCTTCCTCCCTCTCTTCCTCCTTTCCTTTCCCTTTTCTCTCTTTCTCTTCCTCCTCCTCTCCTCTCTCCTTTCTTTTCCTTCTTCTCTATTTCTTTCCCCTCTTCCCTTCCTTTCTCCTCCACTAAATATCAGGCCCTGCCACCAGGTTTACATCATCCCTGCTGACTCTCTGCCCCTTTCTCCTAAAGCTGTGATGGCGAACCTATGGCACAGGTGCCACAGGTGGCACGTGACGCCATATCGGTGGGCACGCGAGCTCAACTCCGGCAAGCATGCGTGCACCGGCCAATTGATTTTCAGGCCTTCTGGGGCCACCAGAAGTCAGGAAGCACGCTGTTTCCAGCCTCCGGAGGGCCTCTAGGAAGGGTGGGGAAGGCTGTTTTTGCCCTCCCCAGGCTCCTAGAAAGGCTCTGGGAGCCCTGGGGAGAACAAAAAATGGGGCTACTGAGCCCACCGTATCATCACGTGCCAAAAGCAGAGGGAGCATGAGGTGGGGCAGCGGGCATAGAATTATGGATGTGGGCACGCGTGCGTGTGTCCCCCCCCCCGCCCGCTCCCCCTCCCGCTTTTGACATGCGATGGCAAAAAGGTTAGCCATCACTGTCCTAAAGTGAACTTCCCTCCCTCAAAATCCTTTCGTCTTGGAATCCTTCCTGCAATGGGCTTGACAGATCCAGATTAACAGGGTTGGAAGGGATCTGATAGGTCATCTAGTCCAACCCCTTCCCCTCTCAAGCAGGAAACACAAACAGCGTGTGGAAAAACTGGTTCGTATCCCACTTTGGACTGTGAAAACTCTCCGACACTCATCCAAACGTGGCTTCTTTTTCACTGCTTCCGGCAAGGAAAATCTAGCCAGCATGGCTTACAAACTCTGGTTTAGGATGAGCGTGAACGCTCCTTCCAGAAGTCGCAGCTTAGCCCGAGATGGGACTCAAGGAGGCTTGTCCTGAGGCTGCGGCCCTATATATACTCCGCTCTAACCTTTTCGGTTGGAACGGCAAGATAAAAATGTAATCAATTTGCACCGTCACTGGGCAGGAATTTCTTATTTTAAAGCTCTATTTTTAATGCTCCCGGTTTCTTTTTAAGCCAGCCGGCTCTCTTAAGAGTGTCTTAAGAATATATATATATATATTTTAAATGCACGATTAGAAAAAGGAAATATATAAAAAAGTCAGCCTCTCCCTTCCAAAACCAGGCGCTTCCACCAACTGTCCCAACTTCGAAGCTGCTTTTACCCAAACTTACGAAACTTAGGCTGATAATGCTGGTTACTTTAAGGGGGATTTCACGGAGTGAGAAAACTAGACAATGGGAGGATTAATTTAGGAAGCCAGGATAAGGGTTTGCCCTGTTTACTCTATGAGACATGATATCATCGACTTAACCAAAGCTTGGTTGCTTGGCTTTGGGGAATACTTAAACAGACAATCTAAAATTTCCTAACAGTAAAAACAAAGCAACGAGTAGTAGAACAACTTGCCTCCAGAGGTTGTGTGGCTCCATCACTGGAGGTTTTTATAAGAAGAGATTGGATGGCCATTTGTCCTGAACGGTATCGGGTCTTCTGTTTGAGCAGGGGGTTGGACTAGAAGACCTCCAAGGTCCCTTCCAACTCTGTTTATTTTATTCTGCTCTGCTCTGCTCTGCTCTACACTACTCTACTCTACTCTACTCCACTGTCCAGTCCTGTCCTGTCCTGTCCTGTCGTATCCTATCTTATCCTACATTCTGTTCTGTTCTGTTCTGTTCTGCTCTGCTCTGCTCTGCTCTGCTCTACCCTACCCTACCCTGTCCTGTCCTGTCCTGTCCTATCATGTCCTATCCTATCTTATCCTACATTCTGTTCTGTTCTGTTTTGTTCTGTTCTGTTCTATTCTATTTTACTCTACTCTACCCTACCCTACCCTACCCTACCCTATCCTACCCTGTCCTGTCCTATCCTATCCTGTCCTATCCTATCTTATCCTACATTCTGTTCTGTTCTGTTCTGTTCTGTTCTGTTTTGTTCTGTTCTATTCTATTTTACTCTACTCTACTCTACCCTACCCTACCCTACTCTACCCTACCCTACCCTACCCTACTCTACTCTACTCTGTCCTATCCTATCTTATCCTACATTCTGTTCTGTTCTGTTCTGTTCTGTTCTGTTCTATTCTATTCTATTTTACTCTACTCTACTCTACTCAACTCTACTCTACTCTACTCTACTCTGCTCTGCTCTGCTCTACCCTACCCTACCCTACCCTACCCTACCCTACTCTAGTCTGTCCTATCCTATCCTGTCCTATCCTATCTTATCCTACATTCTGTTCTGTTCTATTCTATTCTATTCTATTCTATTCTATTCTATTCTATTCTACCCTACCCTACCCTACCCTACCCTACTCTACTCTGTCCTGTCCTGTCCTATCCTGTCCTATCCTATCTTATCCTACATTCTATTCTATTCTATTCTATTCTATTCTATTCTATTCTATTCTATTCTACCCTACCTACCCTACTCTACTCTAGTCTGTCCTATCCTATCCTGTCCTATCCTATTTTATCCTACATTCTATTCTATTCTATTCTATTCTATTCTATTCTATTCTATTCTATTCTATTCTATTCTATTCTACCCTACCCTACCCTACCCTACTCTACTCTGTCCTGTCCTGTCCTATCCTGTCCTATCCTATCTTATCCTACATTCTATTCTATTCTATTCTATTCTATTCTATTCTACCCTACCTACCCTACTCTACTCTAGTCTGTCCTATCCTATCCTGTCCTATCCTATTTTATCCTACATTCTATTCTATTCTATTCTATTCTATTCTATTCTATTCTATTCTATTCTATTCTATTCTATTCTACCCTACCCTACCCTACCCTACCCTACTCTACTCTGTCCTGTCCTGTCCTATCCTGTCCTATCCTATCTTATCCTACATTCTATTCTATTCTATTCTATTCTATTCTATTCTATTCTACCCTACCTACCCTACTCTACTCTAGTCTGTCCTATCCTATCCTGTCCTATCCTATTTTATCCTACATTCTATTCTATTCTATTCTATTCTATTCTATTCTATTCTATTCTATTCTATTCTATTCTATTCTATTCTACTCTACTCTACTCTACTCTACTCTACTCTACTCTACCCTACCCTACCCTACCCTACCCTACTCTGTCCTGTCCTATCCTATCCTATCCTATCCTATCCTGTCCTGTCCTATCGACCCCGTAATCCCTTGCGAGGTGGAATCTGGGCAACTGAATGGAGCTGAATGTTTACTGGCCGGATGCCCTTCCTGACGCCAGTGCGGAGTTTTATTCAGCAGATATATTCCCACGGTGCCCAAGAGAGAAATACCGTTCAGATGCTTGATAACGGCTTCATATTTATGACGTCCCGGGGTCATGTGATTCCCCTTTTGTGACCTTCTGACAAGCAAAGTCTATGGGGAAGCCAGATTCACTTAACAACCAGGTTATTAACTTAACAACTGCAGGGTTTTCGGTTAACAACTGTGGCAAGCGAGGTCGTAAAAGGGGGCAAAACTCACTTAAAAACTTGTCTCAATAGAAATTTTGGGCTCAGTTGTGATCATCAGTCGAGGTCTACCTGCATTTTAGGTTAATATTTTCTAAAGGTTTTTTTCCCCTCTTTCTCTTTCCTCCCACATTTTTCTGCTTTGTTTTTATGACACTTTGGGTTTTAAACTTTCTGAGTTTCTTTTCTTGGTGGTGAATGAGAGAGAAAATCTCCCCATCTGCAAATAATTATTCTGCAGCTTCCCTAAAAGTCAAACTCTTTTTAAGATCTGGAAATTCCCTCGAAGGACAAAACACAAAAAATGCAAAAAAACAAAAACTTTGCTGGCATAATTTTTTTAAAAAAATTTTTTTGACAGCTCAAAGGAAACCCAGTGGAAATACCTCCCGTAAAATATCTTTGCAGGAAAACCATCTTACCTCCCACGCTGGAAAATCTGAATGCAAATTCTTTTGGAAAAAACAAAAATGGAATGGGGGAAGAGGACAAAATAGCACGTAAAAAAAAAATGCAAGTAGAAAAAAAGAGGGACCACCTTTGGTGGGAAGGGAACAGCGTTCCGTGCGCCTTTGGCGTTGAGTCATGCCGGCCACATGACCACGGAGACGTCTTTGGACAGCGCTGGCTCTTCGGCTTTGAAACAGAGATGAGCACCGCCCCCTAGAGTCGGGAATGACTAGCGCATATGTGCGAGCGGAACCTTTACCTTTACAAGTTACTTACTCGTGGCCAAAATGTGGTTTTGGGGTTTGTTTTTTTTTGCAACGTTGGTGAATTCCTTTGTGCGTTTCACCTGCGCCGAATTTCTCTACATTGCAAAAACCCTGAGAAAAGAAGACGGCCTCGGCATCGGGGCGAGAGTGCAAAATCATACTCCTAGTGCACAATCCCATGGGCAGCCTTCTCTGGATAGAATCAAGATCTCGAGAAGAGTAGAGTAGAGTAGAGTAGAGTAGAGTAGAGTAGAGTAGAGTAGAGGAGGAAGAGGAAGAGGAAGAGGAACAGGAAGAGAAGAGTTGGAAGGGACCTTGGAGGTCTTTTAGTCCAACCCCCTGCTTAGGCAGGAAACCCTACACCACTTCAGACAAATGGCTATCCAACCTCTTCTTAAAAACTTCCAGTGTTGGAGCATCCACAACTTCTGGTGGCAAGTTGTTCCACTGGTTAATTGTTCTCACTGTCAGGAAATTTCTCCTTAGTTCTAAGTTGCTTCTCTCCTTGATTAGTTTCCATCCGTTGCTTCATGTCCTGCCCTCAGGTGCTTTGGAGAAAGTAATACTACTACGTTATAATGCCTTGGTGGTAAGACTGCATCCAATTTTGGTCATCATCACACCATAAAAATAATGTGGAGACTCTAGAAAGAGTGCAGAGAAGAGCAACAAAGAGGATTAGGGGACTGGAGGCTAAAACATATGAAAAACGGTTGCAGGAACTGGGTATGTCTAGTTTAATGAAAAGAAGGACGAGGGGAGATATGATAGTCCTTCGGGAGGACTGAGTCCTTCGGGAATAGGGCGGTATATAAATCAAATAAAAGTAAGTAAAGTAAGATAGCAGTCTTCCAATATCTCAGGGGCTGCCCCAAAGAAGAGGGAGTCAAACTATTCTCCAAAGCACCTGAAGGCAGAACGAGAAGCAACGGATGGAAACTAATCAAGGAGAGAAGCAACTTAGAACTAAGGAGAAATTCCCTGGCAGTTAGAACAATCCAGTGGGACCAGAAGTTGTGGTTGCTCCATCACTGGAGGCTTTTTTTAAAAAAAGAGACTGGATAACCATTTGTCTGAAATGGCATATAGGGACTCCTGCATAGCAACGGGTTATAAGACCTCCAAGATCCCTTCCAATTTTTGTTATTCTGTTAGTTTTCTAAAGGCATAGCCGGTCTCCAGGCCCGAACGGAATCAGCTTGCCTTGTTAGCTTCCTGAAAGGAAGTTCAGAAACCCTGTTGCTGACCTCCAGCCCCAAAATCAGGAAATGGCTTAGTTCTGGAATTCTCTCTGGGTTTTTTTAAGCTAGAAGGACCCCTCTGCTACAAGGATAATTCAACCATAACCAAATTAGGGGGGTGGGTGACCGAAGACCAGCTGACCGGCACGCGCATTCGCACCAGCCAGCTGGTTTTCGGGTTTCCAGTGCTCCGGCATGCACAAAAATCAGCTGGCCGGTGTGCATTTGCGTGCCCGAAACCGAAGACCAGCTGACTGGCACGCGCATTCGCACCAGCCAGCTGGTTTTCGGGTTTCCAGCGCTCCGGCACGCACAAAGATCAGCTGGCTGGTGCGCATTCATGTGCCTGAAACTGAAGACCAGCTGACTAGCACGTGCATACGCGCCAGTCAGCTGGTTTTCCAGTTTCCGGTGCTCCGGCACGCACAAAGATCAGCTGGCCAGTGCGCATTCGCGTGCCCAAAACCAAAGACCAGCTGACCGGCACGCGCATTTGCATCAGCCAGCTGGTTTTCGGGTTTCCGGTGCTCCGGCACGCACAAAGATCAGCTGGTTGGCATGCATGCAGGTGCCAGAAACCGAAGACCAGCTGATCGGCACACGCATTCACACCAGCCAGCTGGTTTTTGGGTTTCCAGTGCTCCGGCACGCACAAAAATCAGCTGGCCGGTGTGCATTTGCGTGCCTGAAACCGAAGACCAGCTGACTAGCACGTGCATTCGCACCAGCCAGCTGGTTTTCAGGTTTCCGGTACTCCGGCACGCACAAAGATCAGCTGGTTGGCATGCTTGCAGCTGCTGGAAACCGAAGACCAGCTGATTGGCACACGCATTCACACCAGCCAGCTGTTTTTTGGATTTCCAGCACTCCAGCATGCGAACATGTACACATGTTCTGGTTTGGGCACTGGGTGCCAAAAAGATTTGCCATCACTGGCATGCATAGCTGGTCATTCCCCTGGAGAACCTGTTCAGCCTTCAAAGCTGCTGGCCAGAGGTTGCTTTTCAAATCTGCTGCCTTCAGTGATGTATTTTTGATGTCACAAATCTCTTTTTAAGTTTCATCTTGCGTGGAAATATGTCTTGGAGGAGATTTCAGCCAACCGTATCTTAGATGCGACAGGCAGAAGGAGTTGTTGAGCATAACTTGACTTGTAAATCTGGATGTTTTTTGCCGTCTTTGGTTTAGTAATAACATCCCTGAATAAGATTTACCCCTCTTTTTTTCCATTTTGTTTGACTTTTTTTTTAAAAAAAAAAAAATGAGGTAAGGAGGTGAGCTTATTTCAAAGCAGGGATATTTGGGGGGAGTTTTTAATAGAGAGAATCTTTTGGGATATAAAATCACCCGAGATGCGGCTGCTTTTAATTCAATCCCACAAATCCTTAGCAGAGAATTAAGAAATTCTTTTTTTTTTAAATCAAGTTTTATTATCTTATACAATTTATCAAATTTAAAAACATTGTACTCAATTGCAATTTTCGCCACAATTTTCTTTTTTCCCTTTTTTTAATCATATCTCAATATTTCTTTGCTTGCTGATATAAACAACATTTTCATTCGCCCTCAAATTCTAATTTTCCTGCTTATTCATATTTATTCTCTTTTATTCTTTAAAGATTCATTCTTTATCTTAATATATTTGTGTTTGTTCGGGGTTGCCTTTCTTCCATTTCATCTTTTTTTATTGTACAGCAATCTCTCTCCTCCAACCTACCACCTCCCTCTTTTCTTTCTTTCTTTCTTTCTTTCTTTCTTTCTTTCTTTCTTTCTTTCTTTCTTTCTTTCTTTCTTTCTCTTCCCCTCCTCTTCTTCTCTGATCTACTTCCCCTCCCCTTCTCCTCCTCTCTTCCCCTCTCTCCTACTCTAATTTCGAATCCCTAGTGCCCTCTCCTCGTTCGAATCCCTAGTGCTGGGTAACGGGGTGAGCTCCCGTGACTTGTCCCAGCTTCTGCCAACCTAGCAGTTCGAAAGCAGGTAAAAAATGCAAGTAGAAAAATAGGGACCCCCTTTGGTGGGAAGGGAACAGCGTTTTCCGTGCACCTTTGGCGTTGAGTTATGCCGGCCACATGACCACGGAGACGTCTTCGGACAGCGCTGGCTCTTCGGCTTTGAAACGGAGATGAGCACCGCCCCCTAGAGTTGGGAATAGCTAGCATCTATGTGCGAGGGGAACCTTTACCTTTATCTTTAATGATTCAACTATCCCTTTCTCTTTTTCTTCTTCCGTCGGCAATTCTAAATTTAGCTGTTCGGCGGGGCAGAAAGGTCCATGACAGTTTTTGCAGGTCATATAATGTCTGCCGGAGACAGGCTAAGCATCCTTGGACAATGGAGATACTTTTTCTTTCTGACCCAGAAAGTTTTTTTTAAAAAAAATAAAAATAAAAATAAATGAATACATCCTGTTTGGAAGGGGAAATGGCTGGGATGGATGAAGATGAACAAACATTGGCCATAAATAGCCTGCTAAGACCTGGCTGGGCTTCAACTTTCATAATCCTCCAAATTGGATGGAATAAGGCTGAAGGCATTGCAAAGAGCTGCCTTGTCCTCCGTTTACGGCCGTTTTGTTTAGCGACCAAGTTTACAACGGCCCTGGGAAAACAACTTAAAGCCGGTCGTCGCGCTTACGACCGGTCATGTGATTTAAAAGTTGGGCAATTGGCATACCAAGGATGTCATATAATAATCTCTCGGGATCTTCCCAACCGACAAGCGAAGTCGAGGAAGGACGGATTCTTGGAACGACCACGCGATCCATTTAAATTGCAGTCGTTCTCTTAACCACTAGGGCAGGAAAAGTCATAAGATGGGGCCACAATTCGCTGAGCAACCCCCCGTTTGCTTAGCGACAGAAATTCTGGCCATGTCAAAGGAAAATAAATCATTTATTGATCAGGCTTGATTCCCTTAAAAAAAAAACTGGGAACGTTTTCAATATATCCACCTTAAGTCGGTTATACAATCCTTAGGGATTCGGTTGTAAGAGAAAAAGAAGTTTATTTTATTTATTTATAAATCGCATTTAAAAGTGGGGAGTCCCATCTCTGATCTTTCCACCTCCAGAAATCTCCCTTGGCTGTTTTTCTTCCTCTTTTTTCCAACCTCACCGTTCTTATTTGAATTTGAATTTTATTTTGAAATTTGACCGGTATTATTTGGCGTTTTCCTTCTCCCATTTGCAGACAGAGGGAAAATCCTCTCTCGGATGGATTTCAAGCTATATTTCTGCTCGCATGGCCACCGAGATGTCACAATTCGGGGCGCTTTCTTTTTGAGGCTGCCTCCATGAGGTCTAGCGACCTGATGAAGTGCCTTCCTGTTAAACGCTTCTCTTTTGAGCAATGGGGCCATGGGTTCTCACGCTCAAGGGGGTAAAGAGCCAGGGAGGGATTCCGTTGTGGTTTTGGGCCCTCGTTCTTCGCTGGGTGACTCTGCCCAGATAAGACTCTGCGGTTTTGGATAAGATATGGTTAGGTGCTAAAAATATTTGTGGTTGGGTTACCAACAGGGCTGCGCCAGCAATCTTAGTGCAGCACCTGTAGCTCGGCTTCTGAAGTCACCAAATGGCATCTCCTCCTTATCTTGGTGGGTTTTCTCTCTTTGCCCCAAATAATAGTCCCTGCACGATGGAGTGGCTCCCCTTTACATCATTCCTTTGCGTCTCCAGGAAATGTATTGGCATGCCTCCAGGACAAGCCAAGGAAATAATATTTTGTCTCCTTTTTTGTCCTCTTTCTTTCTTTCTTTCTTTCTTTCTTTCTTTCCTTCCTCCCTCCCTTCCTCCATCCTTTGTCACTTCCCTCTCTCTTTTCCTTCCTCCCTCCCTCCTTCCTTCCCGTCCTCCCTCCCTCCCTCCCTTGACTTTTCCCTTCCCTTCTCTCTCTTCTTCCTTTCTGTCCCTTGCCTTCCTTTCCCTTCCCTCTCTCTTTTCCTTCCTTCCTCCCTCCCTCCTTTGACTTTTCCCTTCCCTTCTCTCTCTTCTTCCTTTCTGTCCCTTTCCTTCCTTTCCCTTCCCTCTATGTTTTCCTTCCTTCCTTCCTTCCTCCCTCCCTCTCTCCCTCCCTCCCTCCCTTCTTTTCCCTTCCCTTCTCTCTCTTCTTCCTTTCTGTCCCTTGCCTTCCTTTCTGTTCCCTCTCTCTTTTCCTTCCTTCCTTCCTCCCTCCCTCCCTTGACTTTTCCCTTCCCTTCTCTCTCTTCTTCCTTTCTGCCCCTTGCCTTCCTTTCCCTTCCCTCTCTGTTTTCCTTCCTCCCTTCCTCCCTTCTTTGACTCTTCTCTTCCCTTCCCTCTCTTCTTCCTTTCCGTCCCTTGCTTTCCTTTCCTTCCCCTTCCCTCTCTTTTTCCCTTCCTCCCTCCCTCCCTCCTTCCCTTCCTTCCTCTTTCTTTCTTTCTCTTTTTCTTTCCTTCCTTCCTTCCTCCCTCTTTCCCTCCCTCCGTCCCTTGACTTTTCCCTTCCCTTCCCTTCTCTCTCTTCTTTTCCGACCCTTGCCTTCCTTTCCCTTCCTTCTCTCTTTTCCTTCCTTCTTTCCTTCTGTTCATCCCGTTAAGGTTGACCACCAGAGCACTTGAGATCACTCAACTAGAATTAGATGCCGTATGGACTTCCAACTCCCAGAATTTCCTGGCATGCTGGCCAGGGAATTATGGGAGTTGAAGTCCTCCTATCTCAAAGCTGAGGTTGAGAAATTTGACTATAGAGTCCTTATAAGTAGTTATCCATCCATCCATCTCCCCTCCCTTTTTAAAAAAAGTAATTACTATCTTAGTTGAGTTCTTGGCTAATTGTTAAGACACAATTTGTGTGTGTTTGTGTGTGCCTTCAAGTCAGGTTCTTTTATTCCACTAATGGCCTTAAAATGCTACCCGTGGCTATTTCTCTTTTCTCTTTTTTCCCTCTCCCCTCTCTGGCCATATTGTCGAGCTACATTGATGGAGATAAAATTTAGTTAAATATCTCTTGGGAAGCCCTGGTTAATTATTCAATATATTGGATAGATGTTCTGTTTCTTCTATGCCAGCAAATATTCTGGGCAGGGATGAAAAGTGTAGGCGGCCCACCAAATAGAACAGAAGCGTTGCTCGATAGCATTTGATCCGAAACCAGTCTGCAATTTTGAGTCTGGGGGCAAACATCCCAGAGGCTGCTTGGTCTCAGGGTCCGGCAACTGGGAAGGCAAACAGCATAGGTGGCAAATCTGACGTACCCCATAAAATGTCACTCTGGATTATTCACGTAGGGAACAGGAAATCAGGACGTGTTAGAAGGAAAACAGTCTATAAATGAAAATTAGCGACGGGCAGTTCAAATGGCTGTTGGAGATCATTTTGAATTCTAGCACAACACGGGGTCAGACTCGATGACCTTTAAGATCCAAAATGGGTGGGACTGAACGACCTTTAAGATCCGAAATGGAGTTGGACTAGATGACTTTTAAAATCCAAAATGAGGTTGGGCTAAAGGGCCTTTTAAGATCCAAAATAGGTTGGACTTGAATCACCATTAAGATCCAAAACGGGGTTGGACTAGATGACCTTCAAGATCCAAAACGGGGTTGTACTAGATGACCTTTAAGATCCAAGAATGGAGTTGGACTAGATGACTGCTAAAATCCAAAATTGGGATGTCAAGCGCCCGGGAAATGCAGGGAGACCCAGGCAGTTCAAATGGCTATAAAGATTTATTGCAAGCTTTAAGATCTCTACAAGAATCGGAACTACTAACACAGTCAACGCAATTTGGCGGCAGATAAGGAATTCACGGTGGGCCGAATTAAGATATCTTGTGGGCGCGAAGGGATTCACGACTGATGACGCGTTTGACCTCTCCCTCCCTCGGGCTCAGCCTGGACATCTCCTACAATGGGGATGGAGTAGTTGAGCGCTAAAATCCCCAGCAGGGTTGGACTAGAGGATCTTTTAAGCTCACCCTCCACCTCCTGCGTCCTGTGAATAGAATAAATCCAGCTGCCCATCTTATTAATAGTGAGGTGTTCTTGTTTTTCTTTTGCTCTCCCCACACCTCCCACAACCCCTCATCCGTCCCTCCAGGTGGTTCCATCCAAATATCAGCGGGATTGAAGCAGAAAAGCTGCTCCTAACCAGGGGGATCCACGGGAGTTTTTTGGCCCGCCCGAGTAAAAGCAATCCTGGAGATTTCACCTTATCGGTCAGGTAGGTGCTGCAAACTTAGGAGGAAAAAAAAACAGATCCTGAAGCTGCCTGGGAGTGAAAATGGGCCGCGAGGGGGGTCGCCACATTCCCCGTGCCCCGTTTTGGGCCTAGGAGGCCTCCCTGCACTTATCTGGGAGCCAAAATGGGGCACGTGGGGACTCCTGAATGGGGTGGGGTGGGAAGGGGTAGAGCCAGCCAACAGCTGTACACCGCCCTGAGTCCTCAGGGAGAAGGGCGGTATATAAATTTTAAAATAAATAAATAAATAAAATAAATAAATTTAACTACCGATTCGCTCAAACCGGCTGAATCCCACAACTGACGCTGTGGGAATGCACCTAAACCATGGTCGGTCACGGCACATTTTTTCCCACCGGATATTCTCTGCTGACCGGACGCTAAATGAAACGGTTGAACTTAGCAGGAGGAAGGCGTTCTGCTTGTGCTCAGAAGCACTGTTTTTTTCTGAGCCCCCAGGGTTATTTGCAAACGAACCGGGGTGTAGAATGACCTCTTTGTCGTGGTCAAATCCTCCAAATTACCATTTTGGGGAAGAAAAGAACAAAAGCATCCATTTAGAATTGTAACTCACGGACCGTGGAGAGTCGGTATCGTTCCGTCCTTCCCTAAAAGGCATTTATTTTTATTTTTATTTTGTTTTTCTTTCTTAGCCCACCTTTATTATTTTTTACTAAATGACTCCGGGCGTCAGACATACACGATGCTCCAAATTATATTCACGCGGGAGCTTCATTTGAGAAACAACACTTGTTTTTACGGAAAATATATATATATCTTGGCTGTCGTTTCTCCCTGTTTTTCCTCCCGCTCTGTCAGGATAACTATTTTTTTCCTAGTCCTCTTAAGCAACTAACGCTCTTATTCTTAATATTTGCTAGAATTCAAGATTGCACTTTGCATCCTCAGTTTAAAGTTTGACGTACAGATTTGGGGGAATGCAAAGAAATGAAACCGAATGATAATGCTTGCTTTCACGATTCAGACACCGTCTTTAACCAGGCATGTCCCGTATGCTTGGACCAAAAATAATTATTATTACCATGTTTCCCCGAAAATAAGACCCTGTCCTATATTTTTTTGAACCCTGAAATAAGCGCTTGGCCTTATTGCCATGCGCTCAAAAGCCTGATTAGGCTTATTATCAGGGGGTGTCTTATTTTGGGGGAAACAGGGTAGATAGATAAATAGATGATACATAGATAGAGATAGATAATGATATAGATAGATAGAAGATAGAGAGACAGTAGATAAGATAGATAGATATGATAGATACTGTGTTTCCCCGAAAATAAGACCCTGTCCTATATTTTTTTGAACCCTGAAATAAGCGCTTGGCCTTATTGCCATACGCTCAAAAGCCCATTTAGGTTTATTATCAGGGGATATCTTATTTTGGGGGAAACAGGATAGATAGATAGATGGATAGATAGATAGATAGATAGATAGATAGATAGATAGATAGGTAGGTAGGTAGGTAGGTAGATAATGATATAGATAGATAGAAGATAGACAGATAAGTAGATAAGATAGATAGATATAATAGATATGATAGATACTGGGTTTCCCCGAAAATAAGACCTTGTTATATTTTTTTGAACCCTGAAATAAGCACTTGGCCTTATTGCCATGCGCTCAAAAGCCGGATTGGGCTTATTATCAGGGGGTGTCTTATTTTGGGGGAAACAGGGTAGATAGATAGGTAGGTAGGTAGGTAGATAGATAGATAGATAGATAGATAGATAGATAGATAGATAGAATAGATACCATGTTTCCCCAAAAATAAGACCCTGTCTTATATTTTTTTGAACCCTGAAATAAGCACTTGGCCTTATTGCCATGCGCTCAAAAGCCGGATTGGTCTTATTATCAGGGGGTGTCTTATTTTGGGGAAAACAGGGTAGATAGATAGATAGATAGATAGATAGATAGATAGATAGATAGATAGATAGATAGATAGATGGAATAGATACCATGTTTCCCCGAAAATAAGACCCTGTCTTATATTTTTTTGAACCCTGAAATAAGCGCTTGGCCTTATTGCTATGCGCTCAAAAGCCTGATTAGGCTTATTATCAGGGGGTGTCTTATTTTGGGGGAAACAGGGTAGATAGATAGATAGATAGATAGATAGATAGATAGATAGAATAGATACCATGTTTCCCCGAAAATAAGACCCTGTCTTATATTTTTTTGAACCCTGAAATAAGCACTTGGCCTTATTGCCATGCGCTCAAAAACCCAATTGGGCTTATTATCAGGGGGTGTCTTATTTTGGGGGAAACAGGGTACTAATTCTGAGCTTCATAGAGCCAATAATCCTAAAAAAGGGACAATGGCTGATGCCTAAACTAAGGTCTTCAAATATTAGATAACTATTTTTGCCTTTCCCACAGTTCGTTCGTGGTTCATAACCAGGTTTGTTTAAAAACAGACCGCTGTGAAAGAGTTGTATTTTAAAATGCCCAGCTGCAAACAGAAGGATGTTATTGTCAGGTTATTGCTCGTTTTGTTTTGCTTTTTATTTTATGGCAAGGTTTAAAAGCTAACAACAATGACATCACAACGATAAACCACAGGAAATGCAGTTAATAAACAATAGGAGGGGGGAAAAACGGGGGAAATGACAGAAAATCTGAGCAGAGAATCTGCATATATTACAATACAAATACAACAATAGAACTTAGACTTATATACTGCTTCACAGTGCTTTTACAGCCCTCTCTAAGCGGTTTACAGGGTCAACATATTGCCCCCCAACAATCTGGATCCTCATTTTACAGATCACGGAAGGATGGAAGGCTGAGTCAACCTTGAGCCGGTGAGATTTGAACTCCTGGCAGTCAGCAGTCAGCCTGCAATACTGCATTCTAACCACTAGGAGGGAAGGAAGGAAGGAAGGAAGGAAGGAAGGAAGGAAGGAAGGAAGAAAGGAAGGAAGGAAGGAAGATAGTAATAGCATTTAGACTTATATGCCGCTTATATACCGCTTTACAGTGCTTAACAGCCCTCTCCTTTAAGCGGTTTACAGAGTCAGCCTATTGCCCCCCAATAATCTGGCTCCTCGTTTTACCGACCTCAGAAGGACGGAAGGCTGAGTCAACCTTGAGCCTGGTGAGATTCGAACTGCCAAACTACAGGCAGAAGAAGTAGCCTGCAGTACTAAGAACTGGGGCAAGAAAAGTCGTAAAACGGGGGTGAAACTCACTGAACGAATTTCTCACTTAGCGACGTACATTTTGGGCTCGATGGTGGTCTTAGGTTGAGGACCGTGCTGTATATTTTGACTGCGTAAAGTCAAGAAATAATTCTCCATACAGGAATTCCTCAACTTACAACCTTAATGGCCTTTTGAAGTGACAACGGCGCTGAAAAAAAGTGACCTACGACTGGTTTTCACACTTAACGACCGTTTGAAGCATCCCCACGGATGTTCGTGGCACCGCTCGTAATCTTTCCAGCTGGCTTCAGACGAGCAAAGTCAACTGGGGGGGGTAGCCAGTTTCGCTTAATGACCGCATGAGTCGCTTAAACAGCTGGGATTCGTTTAACGACGGTGGCAAAAATAAGTCACAAAATAGGGGGGGAAACCCTTTAACAGCTGTCTTGGGCAATTGAGCCCAAAGCTGCTTAAATGTTGGGCTCAACATTGCGGTCGTAAGTCAAGGACTACCTGTATACCTTGCTTTCATTTTGTAAACCGTTTTTTCTTGCACTTCTCTAACGGGGATCCCATCTATTGTTCCATTTAGCCTGGAATGTTTTCCAAGTTTTATATTCTGAAAGCTTAATGTTGCAAGCGTTCTGCTTATGTTTAATTGAGGGCCCTTTTAATATTTAATTACTTTTTTTTTTTTAAAGGATAGGTTGTCTCCAGGGGTGGGCTTCAAAAATTTTTAGCAAGGGGTTCTCTGCCTGGTTGCTGGGTGGGCGTGGTCATGGTGGGCGTGGCCTAGTCGGCCTCCTGCACTACAGCGGTGGAGAGGTGGCATTTTTGCCCTCCCCAGGCTCCGGAGGCTTTCCTTGAGCCTCCAGGAAGGCGAAAATGGCCTCCCCAGGCTCCGGGAGGCCCTCTGGAGGCCGGAAACGGACCCGAACTTCCGGTAAGCCCGTTTTTCACCCTCCTTGTGCCTCCATGCGTGCCCTGCATTTTCCTGCATCCAAAACGGGCTGCGTGGGGATTCCTGGGAGGGACGGGGTGGGAGTGGTCAGCAAGGAGTGGGATTTGGGCGGTTCTCCGAACTGCACAGAATCTTAGCTAGAGGTTCTCCCGAACCTGTGCGAACTCCCAGCAGCCCACTTGTATCTCCTGGATGAGAGAGGGTTAAGAATTTCTCTGTCCGGCGTGAGGAGGGTTAATCCTGTTTGGCCCAGTTAAATGCTGCTCCTTTTCACCAAGAGCCCGTTTTCAAGACTCCCGTTAATTGCATTTTAAAGGCACTTTGGAGACAGTCTACCAAGTGAGCTCAACCAGACTCCAGATATTTGATGGATGAGTTCGGTCAGAGAAAGAAAAAAACAAAAACAAAAAACAGCTCTCCCATTTTTCAATCAAGCTTTTGTTTTTGTGCCTTTTTTTTTTTAAAGAAAGAGAGATAAGCCAACGAAACCCAAAAAGAATTAGATAAACTTTTATAGCACAGGTGCTAGCAGTCCTTTGTCATTTTTTTTTTTTTTAAAGCAAGCTTCTAGATCTCGGTGGCTAAGATGCTGAGCTTGTCGATCAGAAAGGTCGGCTGTTCTGCGGTTCGAATCCCTAGTGCTGCATAACAGGGTGAGCTCCCGTGACTTGTCCCAGCTTCTGCCAACCTAGCCATTTGAAAGCACGTAAAAAAATGCAAGTAGAAAAATAGGGACCACCTTTGGTGGGAAGGGAACAGCGTTCCGTGCGCCTTTGGTGTTGAGTCATGCCGGCCACAGGATCATGGAGGCGTCTTCGGACAGCGCTGGCTCTTCGGCTTTGAAACGGAGATGAGCACCGCCCCCTAGAGTCGGGAACGACTAGCACAGATGTGCGAGGGGAACCTTTACCTGCCACCTTGGATATTTCCTAGGGGAGACATCAGTATTCCAGTATTTGAGGGGCTGCCACAAAGAGGAGAGGGATCAATTTATCTTTTAGATCTCATGACCATAAAAAATACAGGGGTTAGTCCTCAGCGGTTCATTTAGCGACTGTTCGAAGTCAGGACGGCACTGAAAAAAGTCACAAAGGGGGTCAGAGCTCAGTTAACAACGGTCTCGTTTAGCGGCAGAAATGTTGGACTCAATTGCAGCGGTCGTAATTCGAGGACAACCTGTATTCTTGTGCATTCTCTTTTGATTTCTCAATTGTTGGGCTTTGAGAGGTAGGTGGGGAAGCCTGACAAATATCTTACCCAGATTTGGGGTTAGAAAAATATTTAACCCAGATCAGGGGTGAAATGCTACTGGTTCAGACCGGTTCGCCCAAACCATTAATAAAAATGCTACCAGTTCAGGCGAACTGGTAGTAAAAAATATGATATAGGTTCGGGTGAAGTTGTATTTCCAATGATCAGCTGTGCTGTGTGATTTATATTCATGGAAATCCTGCTTTCTAGCGAATCTAAATCGTGCAGCATAGCTGTCCCCCCCTCCTCACTGTTCTACTTACCTTTGCAGACTCAGAAAAGGCTTTTTAATCCTCCTTTTTCAGCACTGCGCGGTAGTGCCTGCGGTGTTCATGCGCGCAAAGCACGCGTTTGCCACACAGGCACACGCAAAATGAACCGGTAGCGGAGCGAACGAGTAGTGAAACAAACCGGTAGCAGAGCGAAGCGGTAGCAAAGCGAACCAGTAGCGAAGCGAAGCGGTAGCAGAGCGAACCGGTGGAACGAACCAGTAGTAGAGCGAACCAGTAGCGAAACTAACCAGTAGCGAAAAAAACCAGTAGAGGAGCGAACCAGCAGCAGAGCGAACCAGTAGCGAAATGAACCAGTAGCAAAGCGAACTGGTAGCAAAGCAAACAGGTAGCAAAGCGAACTGGTAGCAAAGCGAACTGGTAGCGAAGCGAACTGGTAGCGGAGCGAACTGGTAGTGGAGCGAACTGGTAGTAGACTTCAGAGCATTTCATCTCTGACCCAGATGTAAAAAGAAAGTGATGCTGGGTTTGTTTTTCGGGTTGTATAGAATTTCTGGCTTTGGGACAGATCAATGGTAGGTTGCATGCTTTTTTTTTTTTTGCTTCGTCCTGATTTGTGCAATTTACAAGACATTTCAGCATCCCTTCCATTTCCCTCTCTCTGCTTTGCAATCTTCCAGCTTCCTTTTCAACCTTTTTTTTTTTAAAGAAAATTCAAGCTCGGTACAATTGTTAGACGAACCAATCAGCCGCCTTAAAAACACCTTGAAAGCCAATTTTTTTTACTACCAGTTCTGTGGGTGTGGCTTGGTCGGCATGGCAGGGGAAGGATACTGCAAAATCTCCATTCCCATCTCACTCCAGGGGAAGGACACTGCAAAATCCCCATTCCCACCCCACTCCAGGAGAAGGATACTGCAAAATCCCTATACCACTCCACTCCAGGGGAAGGATACTGCAAAATTCTGATTCCCGTCCCACTCCAGGGGAAGGATACTGCAAAATCTCCATTCCCACCCCACTTCAGAGGAAGGATACTGCAAAATCCCCATTCCCACCCCACTCCAGGGGAAGGATACTGCAAAATCTCCATTCCCACCCCACTCTGGGGCCAGCCAGAGGTGGTACTTGCCAGTTCTCTGAATTACTCAAAATTTCCACTACCGGTTCTCCAGAACCTGCTGGATTTCACCCCTGAAAGCCACCCGCTGCAATAAAATAGGAATATTTTTGAAAAAAAAACACCAAAAAACCCCAATCATCGCACAATTGATTCTGGAACGAGTAAGGAATATAAACTTGCGTTCCAGAAGGCAGTTGCGCTAAATTCAGTGCTGTATTATTCATCTTTTCTTTTTTTATCCACCATTTCTTCATGCTGGTGCTTTTAATGGGCTTTAATGGACTGAGCCGGTGTTTTTGTCATTAAAAAAAATGCTTGCGTTGGTCGAGTTTCTATATGAAAGGACATATAAAATATAGATTTGGAGCAGGGCTACACACACGCTTCAAATGTGGTTTGAAAGGAGGGAGATGCCCACTGGGATCCTGTTTGGCTAAATTTTTATGAGAAGAAGAACATTCAATTTTAATTTTTTTTTTTTTTGAGGATGGACTGAGAGAACAGGAAGTGGATTCCCAACAACAATATCCTTATTGTGCCTTTTTAGGGTGACTCATCCTTGCTCTCTCTTGCCACAGCTTTGCCGGGGGACCGCCCCGTTTGCAAAATTTCTTCCAAAATTAGGAAAGATGTGAGCAGAGCAGCGTCTCTCAGCTTCCTTTAATAAGGCTGCGGAGGTTTTTTATGGGGACGGTTATGGGTCTGCCTCTTCAATTTTGAATCACGTGACCATGGGGATGTTAGAAAAGTCATAACTGTAAAAAAAAAATGGTCATAAATCACTTTCTTCAGTGCCATTGTAACTTTGAACGGTCACTAAATGGAACTGTTGTAACTCGAGGGCTACCTGTATTTGTGCAATTATTTTTAACACTGGAAGTTTTCCGGAAGAGATTGGACAATCATTTGTCTGAAATGGTACAGGGTCTCTTGATTAAACAGGGGGTTGGACTAGAAGACCTCCAAGGTCCCTTCCAACTCTGTTATTCTGTTAAAAAGGGTTGGGCTTTAAAAAATAAAAAACTTGTGAAAGAGCATGGTGCTAAATCTTAAACCTTTTATTTAATTGTTATTCACCTTAGTCTGAATTTTCATGTTTTAACATCTGTGCCTTTGTATTATTATTATTATTATTTTTTGCAAAAAAAAAAGTTTTTATTTTTTAAACAAACAAAAAATAAAACATCCTTCATCCATTACAATTTCAAGCAGTGTGTCGGTCGGTTACAAATCCCTTGTGCTTCTTCCCCATAATCGTATTTTACTAATTATCTAATTTCTCATATTATCAACCTGATACATATCTTTATATCATTATTCTCATTTGCCATTCATTTAACAATGGCATTATCATTCCAAAGAAAATTATTTTCATATTATATATATGTGTGTGTGTGTGTGTGTGTATATAGTTAATATTTCGGGTTTCTTCCCGTGTAATTGTGGATATATCCCTAAAAGGGTAGAAGCGACGTTTCAACAGAATCCCATCTGCCATCATCAGGCTTATGTCAGCAGTCTTTTGCAGTAACTGCCATTGCTATTATATATATATAATATGTGAAAATAATTTTCTTTGGAATGATAAATGGTGGCATATAAATCAAATTATAGATAGATAGATAGATAGATAGATAGACAGATAGATAGATAGATTTATATGCTGCCCTTCTCCGGAGACTCAGGGCGGCTTACAATGCGTTAAGCAATAGCCTTCATCCTTTGGTATATTTATACAAAGTCAGCTTATTGCCCCCACAAACTGGGTCCTCAATTTACCTACCTTAGAAAGGATGGAAGGCTGAGTCAACCTTGAGCCTGGGGAGATTCGAACTAGCAGTAATGGCAGGCAGCTGAATGATAATAACAGGCTATTAGTCTGCTGCGCCACCAGGCTCTTCTATTCTAACATTCATTTTATATTTCATAGTTCATTTCCATGTTTATTATCTAGCCATTGGTAAAATAAATCCCCCATCTTATGATGTTGTTTATCTTTTTGTTCTCTAATTTCAAATGTCAATTTACTCATTTCAGCACATTCCATGATTTTCTTAATAACTTCATCTTGCGTTGGCATTTTCTCATTTTTCCAGTTCTTAGCAAACACAATTCTATGTGCCTTTGTATTATTGTAAGCCACTCACTCAGCACAGTGAAAATGGCGGGTTATAAATTTAATAAATTAGTAAATAATAATAATAATAATAATAATAATAATAATAATAATAATAACAACAACAACAACAACAACAATAATAATAATAATAATGAGGAGGAGGAGGAGGAGGAGGAGAAGAAGAAGAAGAAGAAGAAGAAGAAGAAGAAGAAGAAGAAGAAGAAGAAGAAGAAGAAGAAGAAGAAGAAGAAGAAGAAGAAGAACTAACTTGGAACTGGTTAAGATCAGGAGTACTGAAAAAAGAAACAGAAAGCTTTATTTTGGCAGCTCAAGAACAAGCCCTAGCCACAAACTGCATGAAGGCAAAAATTCAACATGTTACCACCAACAGCAAATGCCGCCTCTGCAATGAGAAAGATGAGACAGTCGACCACCTGATCAGTGGGTGCAGCAAAATTTCACAAACCGACTACCTACAACACCATGACCGTGTTGCTAAGATCATTCACTGGAAATTGTGCCAGAAGTTTGGATTTGAGTACAGCAAAACCCACTGGGAACATCAGGTTGAGAAAGTTTTAGAGAATGAGAAACTCAAGATCTTGTGGGACTTCAGGATTCAGACTGACAGGCACTTGGTCCACAACACACCTGACATAACAATAGTTGAAAAGCAAAAAAATATGGTTCATTGACATTGCAATACCTGGTGATGCACAAATTGAAGATGAGCAGCAAGAAAAAAATCACAAAGTACCGGGATTTACAAATTGAAGTTGAGCGACTGTGGAAAAAGAAATCGTGTGTTGTCCCGATTGTAATTGGAGCCCTTGGAGCAATACCCAAAGGGCTACCCTGCTATTTAGAAATTCTACATTTGCTGGACTTGAACATTTTGACTCTACAAAAAAACACCTTACTCGGAACAGCTGACATCCTCCGACGATACCGTAACAGTTCCTAGGTCCTTGGTTAGGACTCGAGCTGCTGAGCTATTAACCAGCCTCAAAGGCTGTGAATCTCACTAAAGATTAAATAATAATAATAATAATAATAATAATAATAATAATAATAATAATAATAATAATAATAATGCCGTATTATCCATGCAGGACATATCTTGCCTTTATAATTTTAACAAATGTATATACATTATATTTATTTTCTGCCTTCATCCCCTCTGTGGTCAGAATCCATCACTGTTTTTAATTTGGGTGCATCTTTTGAAAGCTGCCTCCGGGAATGGGGGGTGGGGGGGAACTCGGAGTTATATCGGCGACGGTCCATCCATCGTCATCCTTTTCTTCCCCGATTCTCGGCTGCAGGAGGAACGATGAAGTGACCCACATCAAAATCCAAAACACGGGCGATTATTACGACCTCTACGGAGGGGAGAAATTTGCTACCTTGGCTGAGCTGGTTCAGTACTACACCGAGCAGGAAGGCCTTCTTCGCGAGAAGAACAGCAATACCATCGAATTACGATTCCCACTCAATTGCCAGGATCCCACCTCAGAAAGGTGAGTGGGAGGTGGGTGGGTGGGTGGGTGAATCCTTAAGGCCCTTAAGGGGTTTACTTAACACTGCTGAAGGAACATGCTGGCCTACCTTATAAGATCGTTGTGAGGATGGAGAAAAGTCTGCGGGAATGTTCCAAATTTCTCCTTGGACTGTGCAATGGAAGTAAGGATTTGGGGCAGTTCCCCCCACCTCCCGGCCTTTCCCAGGATGTTCCTCTGACTTCCAAAATTGGCCTACCTTCCTGGGCTTTCCAGGTGGTGCCCCATCCAAATTATCAAGCTGTGTGACCCAGAGCGAGGGATTCTGGGAATCGTAGTCCAGCATCTGTACCCCACTGTTGGAAATTTAAAGGGCCTTGTAGACCAGCAAGTGGAGATCCGTCCCATTTCTTGGCTCAAATTGGCTTTTACATCCAAGGGGGAAAGGGCCACCAAAGGTGATGCTACAAGAGAATAGCGATAGCACTTAGACTTATATACCGCTTCACAGGGCTTTTACAGCCCTCTCTAAGCAGTTTACAGAGTCAGCCTTTTGCCCCCAACAATCTGGGTCCTCGTTTTACTGACCTTGGAAGGATGGAAGGCTGAGTCGACCTTGAGCCAGTCGGGCAGGATTGAACTGCTGGCAGTGGGCAGAGATAGCCTGCAATACTGCATTCTAACCACTGGGAGGGAGGGAGGGAGGGAAGGAAGGAAGAAAAGAAAGAAAGAGAGAGAGAGAGAGAGAGGAAGGAAGGAAGGAAGGAAGGAAGGAAGGAAGGAAGGAAGGAAGGAAGGAAGGAAGGAAGGAAGGAAGGAAGAAAGAAAGAAAGAAAGAAAGAAATAGTACTTAAGACTTATATACCGCTTTGCCCCCAACAATCTGGGTCCTCATTATACCCACCTCAGAAGGACGGAAGGCTGAGTCAACCCCGAGCCTGGTGAGATTCGAACTGCCAAATTGTAGGCAGCCGGCAGTCAGCAGAAGGAGCCTGCAGTACTGCAATCTAACCACTGCGTGACTCTGAATAGATGGTGGGCGGCCTCTAGAGGCCAGACTAGGAAATGCATCCTTCTGGGACCATTCTCATTGATTTTTTGAAACGTGAGCCCTGTACAAAAGAGGAGTACTACCAATAAGAGGCAGATAATGTGCCAATTTGTGAGGTTCCTTAGTGACAAATTCAGAAAAGGAGCAGGGAGAAGGGTGGGGAGGGGTCTCTAGGGTTTAAGCCCCATGCACCTAAAGATAGGTGATAATATCTCTACACTGAGGGTGGGGGGCAAAGGGGAGTTGGATCTTTCCCATTGGAAAGCCGGCCTGTCTTTTTTTCAGATGGTATCACGGTCACCTAACCGGCAAGGAAGCCGAGAAGCTCCTCACCGACAAAGCCAAACCCGGCAGCTTTTTGGTCCGCAGCAGTCAAAGCAAACCGGGAGATTTTGTCTTGTCCGTTTTGACGAACGAGGATAAAGCCGACACGGGAGACCGGAAACCTCGCGTGACTCACATCATGATCCGCTATCAGGTCAGGCTCTGCGACCTTCCCGCTTTCTTTCAATCCGCCTCTCGGGATGCTGTAAAAGGATAGGATGGAAGGGACCCTTGGAGGTCATCTAGACTAGAGGCAGTCCTTGGATTATGACCGTAATAGGGACCGGAAGAATCCTTTTGTTAAGTAGTGTTGGTTGTTGAATGAGGCATCACATGACCGCACCAGTGGTGGGTTTCAAATGTTTTTTACTACCCGTTCTGTGGGTGTGGCTTGGTAGGCGTGGCAAGGGAAGGATACTGTAAAATCTCCATTCCCACCGCACTCCAGGGGAAGGCTACTGTAAAATCCCATTCCCTCCCCACTCCAGGGGAAGGATACTGTAAAATCTCCATTCCCACCCCACTCCAGGGGACGGATATTGTAAAATCTCCATTCCCTCCCCACTCCAGGGGAAGGTTACTGCAAAATCCCCATTCCCTCCCGATCAGCTGGGACTCAGGAGGCAGAGAATAGATGGGGGCGAGGCCAGTCAGAGGTGGTATTTACCGGTTCTCCAAACTAGTCAAAAATTTCCACTACCGGTTCTCCAGAACTGGTCAGAACCTGCTGAAACCCACCTCTGCACCGCACCCTCATTTTCCGCCATGGCCGTTAAGCGAGACGTCGTGCGACTACAGTGTCACTTGCCCTGATTTTATGACACAAACACGCCCCCTTGATTTTGCTTCTTGGAAGTTGGTGTCAATCCTGACGCTGACCTAACCGAGGCCATTTTGAGGTTTCGGTGTTGCCACACTGGAGCTGAGGGATAGGGAGGAGGGAATAGAGATAGCCGGGGTCTCGTAGCCAAAATATAATGCTTTCTTCTGAGAACCAAGGACATTCCCCACCTGTGGTCAGACAGAGGAGGAGCAAAGTTACTAGGCAACCATGTGACTGATTGTTTCGGGAAGGAAATAAACTTTTACTTTTAATTAGGTGAAAACCGCGGGGACCTTCAGAGTCGGTTTTCACCAGCCTGCGTCAATATGATATACCCAATAAACTGTTCTTTGAGGAACCATCCTGCCTCGGAGTTCTGTTTGCTACGGGTGTGTTACTTGGAACCCTGACAGCTGGCTGAGTCAATTATGTGAGGATGAGGACCTCAGTTAATTTTTTTTTTCAGTGCCTTTGTAGCTTTTAATGATCGCTAAAGCAGTGATCATAAGTGGAAGGATACCTGTGGACTTCCGCTCTCCAAAAACACTCCCGTAAAAGAGGTATCTTCCCAAAGCAGCTTATTCCCTTGCCGAAACAGCGGTTTCCATAAGAAAATCCATCCTGAAACTGGATGAGAGAATGGAAGGGCTCGCAAGGGGACCAGAGGACCTCAGGAATCGCTAAATTCATAATTTTAAATCCCACGGACCACTAATATGATCTGCCTCATGACCGGCTGGGTGGGCGTGGCTAGGTGGTCATGTGACTGGGTGGGCGTGGCCAACTCAATGGCCAACTCATGTCACTCACAACGAGGGGCGCCTCGCCAGCCTCTACTCACCCCTCCCCTGCCAGTATTCCTCCCCACTCCCTCTCAGTGGTTAGAATGCAGTATTGCAGGCTAACTCTGCCCACTGCCAGGACTTCGATCCTGATCAAACTGACTCAAGCTTGACTCAGTCTTCCATCCTTCCGAGATCTGTAAAATGAGGATCCAGATTATTGGGGTCAATAGGGCCGACTCTCTGTAAACTGCTTAGAGAGGGCTGTAAAAGCACTGTAAAGCGGTATATAAGTCTTAAGTACTATTGCTATTCCTGGTTCTCCTTTGGCAGCTGGACGGGAAGTATGACGTGGGCGGAGGCGAGCGATTCGACACCCTGGCTGACTTGGTGGAGCACTACAAGAAGAACCCCATGGTGGAGAAGTCAGGGGTGGTGGTACACCTGAAACAGGTAAGTCGGTCACCTGTGCCGAGCGTTTAACCAGGGGGAAAGAGGCAGAGGGGAGGTGTCTCTCTCTCTCTCCTTCAACATCTAGAGAAGATTTTATCTCCGGCAGCCTTTCAACGCTACCCGAATCATCGCTGCCAACATCGAGAACCGAGTCAAGGAGCTGAACAAGATGGCCGACCAGAGCGAAAAGGCGAAGCAAGGATTCTGGGAGGAATTTGAGGTATGGGGGAAAACGAGCCAATCAGATCTCCTTTCGTTCCTTCTAGCCTGGGGAGAAGATTTCCCAGCATTCCTTACGTGAGCAGTACATGGCTGGGAATTCTGAGAATTTTCACCCGGACAGATATGGAAAGTTGGAGTGGGATTTTTTTCCCCCATCATCCTGGCTTAGTCCAGCCGTTGCTGCGGATAATGGGGTTGTTTTAAAGCCAGGCAAAAGATGGAAATAGTGATGCCTTTCCAACTTCTTGGTTCCCACAGATGTTACAGCAACAAGAGTGCAAATTTCTCTATCCCAGGAAGGAAGGACAGCGAGTCGAGAACAAGGCGAAAAATCGCTACAAAAATATCCTTCCGTGTAAGAATTCCGAGGGTCGAACTATCCTAAAAGCGGGAAATATTTTGCCTTTTGTCAGGGTCATGATTTGAGAGTTGACCAGCTGCTATGATGATGTAATGCTGGGAATGAGTCAGCAAGGTTTTTGGGCTGGTATCACTTTAAGAGCCTGTAATAAGAAGAGGCCCTGTTGCGACGTATCTCTCTCTCCGTGTGTGCTTCTGTGCTGTAATTGCTGATTGCTGTTTGTTTGAGGTCTGACTAAAGTATGTGTATGTATATATTCTTTGTAGATAAAACCACTATTTAAATACAAACGTCTGCTTACTGTATTTGCTCCTGAGTTGTCTCACATAGTCACACTGTGTGAACTCTGACAGCCTTTTAAATGGAGATTATGATGATAGAAAATAGAACGATTGCTGGTGGTTTGTTTTTTTTTTCCTGTTCTTGCACACTTCTCTCTTTTAAGCAATCCCAGAAATTCACGTGTTTCGCACTCAGAGCCCAGTTTGTATCACGGAGGTTAGCAGGTTGGCGTGGCAGCCTTCTTTCCCCAGTTTGAGCCCTGTGTGCCTCCCTTGCAGGGGTGTTGTGCTGAGAAGCAGTGAGCTGGACGGCTCTTCTCCTTCCTCCATCCCACCCAGGAGTGAAAGCAGTTTTTTTTTAAAAAAGAGAGGACAATTGAACACATTCAGGATATAAATCTGGGCAGTAAATTAAAATATTTCTACAATTTTTTCAAGACGGATGCTATTTCCCCCCACCCCCACCCCACCCCTGGCGTTTATGCTGTTTTCCTCCCTTTGCAGTTGACACAACCCGAGTGGCTCTCCGGAACGCCGATCCCAGAGTCCCGAGTTCCGATTACATCAATGCCAATTATATTAAGGTGAGTGGCAGGCAACTGGTTTAGATTAGATTAGATTAGATTAGATTAACCGAGTTGGAAGGGACCTTGTAGATTGTCTAGTCCCATCCCCTGCCCAAACAGGAGACCCTACACCCGTGATGGCGAACCTAAGGCATGCGTGCCACAGGCGGCACGTGGAGCCATATCTATGGGCACGCAAGCATTGCCCTAGCTCGGCTCCAGCGTGCATATGCACACCAGCCAGCTGATTTTCGGGCCTTCTGGGCCCACCGTAAGTCGGGAAACGGGCAGTTTCCAGCCTCTGGAGAGCCTCCGGGGGATTGGGGAAGGCTATTTTCGCCCTCCCCAGGCGCCAAGAAAGCCTCTGGAGCCTGGGGAGGGCGAAAAAACAGGCCCACTGGCAATTTTTTTGCCGTCACGTGCCAAAAGCGGGGGGGGCGTGGACGGGTCATGTGCACATGCGCGGGGGGGCATTGAATTATGGGAGTTGATAGGAACACGATTCCCAACACTGCAGACCTCTTATTGTTTTTCACATTTGTTTTGTGCCCGGGAAGGGAAGGCTGGGGCCTTCTCCCTTGCTACATGAGATTGAAAAGAAATGCAGCACGTTAAAAACGTTGTGAAAACGTTTGGCCTGCACGGGGCGGGATGCTTCCGACTGCCTGCAGTTTAAATCCAATCAGCCCGTTTAAAAAAAAAAAAAAAGCAGGCAATCTAATGAGCTCTAATGAAGGAGCCTTAATTCGGTGATCGCTTCAGGGGCTGGTGATTTAGTTCAACTCGGAGCCTTCCAACACTGCTCCAACCCTGGAGACTTTTAAAGAAGAGACTGGACAACCATTTGTCTGAAATGGCAGAGGGCCATGATGATGGCAGGCGGAGCCATATCTGTGGGTACGCGAGCATCGCCCTAGCTCTGCTCCAGCACACATGCGCGTAACGGCCAGCTGATTTTCGGGCCTTCCGGACCCACCGGAAGTCAGGAAACAGGATGTTTCCGGCCTCTGGAGGGCCTCTGGGGGTGGGAGGCTATTTTCGCCCTCCCCAGGCTCCTAGATAGCCTCTGGAGCCTGGGGAGGCTATATTATTATTTCTATTATTGGTTCATATCGTTTTTTAATTGGGTTACCGATTTTAATTTGGTATTGTATTGTGATTTGTATTGAAGTTGTCATTTTGTAAGCCGCCTTGAGTCCCTAGGGAGAAAGGCGGCATATAAATCGCAATAAATAAAATAAATAAATAAAATAAAATATGTTAATATTTATTACTATTTTCTGTTTGGTATTTTTTCCCCTTTTTCTCTTGTGAATGGTATACCCAGACAATACACTATATTCAAAAATATTTAGGAATGAAACATTTTTTAAAAAAAAAGATACTTCTCCTCCCATCTCTCTCCTCTCGTTTGTTCTAGAACACTCTCGAAGACGGATGCAGCGCCGAACACTGCAAAGTCTACATCGCCACCCAGGGCTGCCTACAAAGCACCGTCAACGACTTCTGGACCATGATCTACCAGGAAAACACTCACATCATCGTCATGACCACCAAGGAGGTCGAGCGAGGCAGGGTGAGCCCCTCCTAGGGCCAGGGGTGGGCTTTAAATCCTTGAGCAACGGGTTCGCTGCTCCGTTGCTGGGTGGGCGTGGCCATGGTGGGCGTGGCCTAGTCGGCCGCCTGCACCACAGCAGAGGGGGGATGTTTTTTAGCCCTCCCCAGGCTCCGGAGGCTTTCCTTGAGCCTCCGGGAGGGCGAAAACAGCTTCCCACAGGCTTCAGAGGCCGGAAACAGGCCCATTTCCTCCGGTAGGCCTGTTTTTTGCCCTCCCAGTCTCTCTTCACGGCCCCTGCACTTACCTGGAATGATGAACGGGCCACGTGGAGACTCCTGGGAGGGGTGTGGTGTGGTGGGAGGGGCAGGGTGGGCGTGGTCAGCCAGGGGTGGCATTTGGGGGTTTGCCGAACCCCGGCGATCCTTCGCTAGAGGTTGGCCTAAGGCTGTCGAACCCCCCAGGAGTCCATCCCTGCTTAGGGTCCCTCCCCGTCACATCAAAAGCCTGTGACGTCATTTGCATTGCTGGATTCACAGGACACGCTAAACCTTTCTTTACAAGCCATCTTCACTCTGCACCTTTTTTTTAAAAAAAAAACTCCAGCGAAACTGCTTTTCGGCTTCACGCGTTGCATGAACTGAGTTTATCTCTCTCCTTTTTGTGTGTGTGTCTTGCAGAACAAGTGTTTTCGCTACTGGCCGGATCAAAACTGCACGAAGGAATTCGGTCCCATTGGCGTACAGAATATCGGGGAGCGAGAATGTCAGGGTTACTACATCCGGGATTTACAGATCGCATGGATAGACAGGGTTAGATTGGGGGTTCTCTTTCGGAAAGCGGTCATGTTCCTAGTCCTCGTGCCAACAAAGCATCTTTGTGTGGAAATCTGTCGATCCTCTAGATAGCAAGCGGGGTTTTTCATTGGGCGTTTTGATAGGTTGCCTTAAATTTGTGGGCCATCATAAAAAGCTGCGGAATAACAGGAAGCTTTATCTGAGATAAATGGGCTTGAAATTTCAGATGTGGGCCTCCCAATACGCAGTTTCTTTCTCCTTTTCATGCTTTCCTTGTGTCGTTTTTTGTGCCCTTTGTCGTGTTTTCCAGTCGAATCTCTGCCCGGTCGTCTTATTATGACATCTTCCCTCTGACACGTGGTTATAGCAGCCCAATTTCCTTCAGTGGTTTAATGACTCACACCCTTTCGGGGTCTTTGTCTCCGCCGTCGTATTTCCTTGTTGCAAACACTAAGTGACTCAAATGTTCTAGGAAAGGAGCACCGCAACCGCAGAGCCGGGTTATGTTATTTCCACCGTGTGGGCAGCGTGCAAATATTTATCTATTTCTGTTTATGTCCATCTTCAGTGTTTTTGCTTTACCGGTCATCGCACTTCACAAATTTCCCACACTGACTTCTCCCAAATCGGGGAAGTCTCTGTCACGGTGACACACCTATTATTTCTTCCTCCTCTTCTTCTTCTTCTTCTTCTTCTTCTTCTTCTTCTTCTTCTTCTTCTTCTTCTTCTTCTTCTTCTTCTTCTTCTTCTTCTTCTTCTTCTTCTTCTTCTCCTCCTCCTCCTCCTCCTCCTCCTCCTCCTCCTCCTCCTCCTCCTCCTCCTCCTCCTTCCATATCTTTCATCAGACATTAGTGATCATGTTGGCGATTCTATTTTTATCAACAGCCGCAGATTTTGAATGCCATGATGTCCTCCTTCTGCCTGGACCTCATTTGCCTTCAATCACTTAATCCTGGAGGATTAAGGGAAGGATGCCGTATTTTTCCAGGTGTCCAGACATCACATGTATTCTGACCCAGTCTTAACAAAAGCAAGAAACAGACTCCTGGTCATGAAAACTCCCTCTTTATTTACCTCTTGGGAATTAATTGCATTCATCCACCGAAAAGTCCAGACCCGCAAGGAGTTAACTGCAGTAACAGACCTTATCAGTTCCTTGCGATAATTGCAAGGCCGTGAACTCCCAGCCGAAAGGTTGCAAATTAAGTTCTGGTAAGCAGTCTTTGTGGCACAAAACGCAATGAGCAAAATCGCCAGAAATACGAACGGTTGTCTCCTACGACAACCCACTCCCTTTTCCTTTTATTTATTCCCCCAGCCAGGGAGGGGCCGTTCAGCATCCACGTGTACTTTGCTTCCCAAGTCGACTCCTTGTCCTCCGTTGTTCACCTCTCCTAACTGCTCTGTGCATACGTGTGTCTGGAACAGGCCCCAGCTGTTGTTCCTCCTCACTCATCTCAGCCTCCAAAGGCAGCTGCCTTCCCTGGCTGGGAAATGCCAGCTCTCTCTCTGCGTCCGACGCAGAGCATCCATCAAACTCCAGAACAGGCCCAAGTTCCTCCCCAACCTCCTCCTCATCTGAATCTGGCGGGCCACGACAACATGTCCAAAATATTCTAACGTTCGCTTTTTTATGGTTTGGATGATTTCCCTTGGTTTTTCCCAGGCGGCTTATCACAACTTCGTTTCTGATTTTGTCAACCCATTTCTACGTGATTTCATCTGATCTTTCTCTCCTTCCGTCCAGGAGGAGCATCCCAGAAAAATTAAGCACTTCCAGTATTTCAGCTGGCCTGATCACGGCGTCCCTAACGAACCGGGCGGCGTCCTCAGCTTTTTGGACCAAATCAACAAGGCTCACCAAAGTATTCCAGAGTCGGGACCAATCGTGGTGCATTGCAGGTGAGGGACATCAGGAGGCTTGGATTTGGGGGTCTTCCCCCTAAGCCCAGGTGCCCATCAAGACCACGCTCCTCCTTGGGGCTGCTCCTGGTTCTTTCTCCCCTCCACACAAAAAAAAACCATCAACCACCAGGAGCAAAGAGTTAAGAGTGACATTTTCCTTCAGATCCCTCCTCCAGCACAGGTAGTCCTCAGTTTAAACCAGGGGTGAAATCTATTTACCTTCCCTACCGGTTCAGAAGTGTGTGTGCTCCCACTCGCGCATGAGTGCCATCTTCATCTCCGATTTTAGATCCTCTGCGCATGTGCAGACGGTAAAAAATAGGTTACTTCCTGGTTAAAAAATAGAAATAGAAATAATAGAAATAGAAATAATAGGAATAGAATAGAACAGTACAGAACAGAACAGAACAGGAATAATAGAAATAAATAGAAATAGAAATAATAGAAATAGAAATAATAGAAATGGGAATGGAATGGAATGGAATGGAATACGAATAGGAATAGGAATAGAAATAAATAGAAATAGAAATAATAGAAATAGAAATAATAGGAATAGAATAGAACAGTACAGAACAGAACAGAACAGGAATAATAGAAATAAATAGAAATAGAAATAATAGAAATAGAAATAATAGAAATGGGAATGGAATGGAATGGAATGGAATACGAATAGGAATAGGAATAGGAATAATAGAAATAGAAATAATAGAAATAGAAATAATAGGAATAGAATAGAACAGTACAGAACAGAACAGAACAGGAATAATAGAAATAAATAGAAATAGAAATAATAGAAATAGAAATAATAGAAATGGGAATGGAATGGAATGGAATGGAATACGAATAGGAATAGGAATAGGAATAATAGAAATAGAAATAAATAGAAATAATAGAAATAGAAAGAATAGAAATAGAAAGAATAGGAATAGGAATAGAACAGAACAGAATAGGAATAGGAATAATAGAAATAGAAAGAATAGGAATAGGAATAGAACAGAACAGAATAGGAATAGGAATAATAGAAATAGAAATAAATAGGAATAGAATAGGATAGGATAGGATAGGATAGGATAGGATAGGATAAGAATAATAAAAATAGAAATAATAGGAATAGGAATGGAATGGAATAGAATAGAATAGAATAGAACAGAACAGGAATAATAGAAATAAATAGAAATAGAAATAAATAGAAATAGAAATAATAGGAATAGAATAGAACGGAACAGAACAGAACAGAACAGGAATAATAGAAATAAATAGAAATAGAAATAAATAGAAATAGAAATAATAGGAATAGAATAGAACAGTACAGAACAGAACAGAACAGGAATAATAGAAATAAATAGAAATAGAAATAATAGAAATAGAAATAATAGAAATGGGAATGGAATGGAATGGAATGGAATACGAATAGGAATAGGAATAGGAATAGGAATAGGAATAGGAATAGGAATAGGAATAGGAATAATAGAAATAGAAATAAATAGAAATAATAGAAATAGAAAGAATAGGAATAGAAAGAATAGGAATAGGAATAGAACAGAACAGAATAGGAATAGGAATAATAGAAATAGAAATAAATAGGAATAGGATAGGATAGGATAGGATAGGATAGGATAGGATAGGATAGGATAGGATAGGATAGGATAGGATAGGATAAGAATAATAAAAATAGAAATAATAGGAATAGGAATGGAATGGAATAGAATAGAATAGAATAGAATAGAATAGAACAGAACAGGAATAATAGAAATAAATAGAAATAGAAATAAATAGAAATAGAAATAATAGGAATAGAATAGAACAGAACAGAACAGGAATAATAGAAATAAATAGAAATAGAAATAATAGGAATAGAATAGAACAGAACAGAACAGAACAGAACAGGAATAATAGAAATAAATAGAAATAGAAATAAATAGAAATAGAAATAAATAGAAATAGGATAGGATAGGATAGGATAGGATAGAATAGAATAGAATAGAATAGAATAGAATAGAATAGAATAGAATAGAATAGAATAGGATCTGGAAGGGGCCCTGAAGGTCTTCTAGTCCAGCCCCCTGCTGAAGCATGAGAACCTATACCTTTTCAGACAAGTGGCTATATTATAGTGTAGATGGTGATTTGAGTTCAGCAGAGAGAGTTGTGTGGATATCCTTCGACCTCTTCCCTTTCTCTCTTTTCTCCAGTGCTGGCATAGGCCGAACGGGCACGATCATCGTGATAGACATGCTGGTGGACACCATTCACCGACAAGGTAAACGCAACCTTGCCTTTTCTCTAATTTTGTAAAGGGATTAATTACTGCTAGAACTCGACTTATGATCGCCATCGAGCCACAAATTCCCTGTCGCTAAACGAGGCATTGTTTAAGGGGGGTTAATCCCACTTTCTTGCCACTATGGTTAAGTGAACCCTCTATGGGAATATATCTGCTGAATAAAACTCTGCACTGGTGTCAGGAAGGGCATCCGGCCAGTAAACATTCAGTTCCATTCAGTTGCCCAGACTCCACCCCGCAAGGGATTATGGGGTCGTTAAAAGAGGAGGATCACGATGATCTGAACGTAAATTACGTGACCACGGGGATGCCACAACAATCATAACTTAGAACGGGCACTAAATGAACTGCTTGTAAGTCGAGGACTAGTGGAATTTACAACAATCAAGGCATCCTCCGGTCATGGGATCATGCTTCGGACACTTGGCAAACGTTGTGCACTTACAACATTCACAGTCACTATCATCAACCATTTGCAAACGTCCCAGCCCACTTCCAACAAGCAAACACGATGGGGAAGGCAGCAGGAAGTCATGCATCACAAGCGGTGTCTCGTTTAACAACCGCGGCCCAAAAAGGTCATAAACTTGGATGTGGTCCCATGATGGCCTGTTTAAGGATCACACCACTCAAAACAAAAGTTTCCAGTCCCCATTGTGGTCGCAAGTCAAGAACTATAGTAAATGTCAACTCGCAAAGCATCCCTGGCCTGCTCTCGAGTTGCCATAGGCCAGGGGGGATGGGAAACCGGTGAAAGGGCACAGCAGCCAAAGACAGATGCATATTGCATGCTTATCACTCTCAAGGCTGTATCCCAGGGTTACCTACAGCAGCCAGAGGGGAGTGACCTCTACAAGTCACGAAATTGATCCGTTGAATGTGATTAATGACACAACCTGGGGGGAGGGGGGAACGGTCATAATTGGGGCGTAAATTACCTAGGGTCAGAGCTGGCTTCATTTGGGAACGTGCCGACATGAAGCTCCTAATAAACAACTGGATTTCTTTTGAAGCTTGGCTCGAGGCTCATGATTTAATTAGGGCATCCGTCGGAATGATGACAGCAAGCCAGCTCTGACCCTACATAATTTATGTACCTATTACCCTGACAGTCATAGTAATACAAGTGTTAGGAGTTTAACGTGGGCACGATGACTCTCCTATTTTAGACCGGCCCGCCTGGCAATTTTTTTTAAACACCTTTTCCTCTCTTCTCTTATTCACGAAATAGGCTTGGATTGTGACATCGACATCCCGAAGACGATTCAGATGGTACGGAGGCAGAGGTCGGGCATGGTGCAAACGGAAGCTCAGTACAAATTTGTCTACATGGCTGTTCAACAGTTTATCGCAATGCAGCAGAAGGAGCTAGAAGAGGAACAGGTGAGGGGGAAAAAATATCGGGCTTTTTTTGGGGCCGTTTTTTGGGCCATTTTCAGGCCATTTTGGGGGCGTTTTCAGGCCATTTTCTGGGCCTTTTTCCAGCTGTTTTCAGGCTGTTTTTTAAGCCCAAAAACGGCCCCAAAAATGGCCTGGAAATGGCCCGAAAAACAGCCTAAAAACGGCTGAAAACAGTCCAAAAAAACGGCCAGAAAATGGCCCAAAAAACAACCTGAAAATGGCTCCAAAAATGGCAGGAAAATAATCCCAAAAAGTCCCAGAAATGCCCCAGAAAACGCCCTGAACACAGTCCGAAACACACAGCCTGAAAATGGCCCAAAAAATGGCCTGAAAATTGCTCCAAAAATGGCGGGAAAATGGTCCCCAAAACGGCCCAAAAAAGGCCCAGAAACGCCCCAGAAAATGCCCTGAAAACAGTCCAAAAAAAACGGCCAGAAAATGGCCCAAAAAACAACCTGAAAATGGCTCCAAAAATGGCAGGAAAATAATCCCAAAAAGTCCCAGAAATTCCCCAGAAAACGCCCTGAAAACAGTCCAAAACACACAGCCTGAAAATGGCCCAAAAAATGGCCTGAAAATGGCAGGAAAATGGTCCCCAAAACGGCCCAAAAAAGGCCCAGAAACGCCATGGAAAACGCCCTGAAAACAGTCCAAAAAAAAACAACCTGAAAATGGCTCCAAAAATGGCGGGAAAATGGCCCAAAAAAACACCTCAAAAAGGCCTGGAAATGGCTGTTTTTGGCTATTTTTCGGGCCGTTTTCAGGCCATTTTCTGGCGCTCCGGTGCCTGTGAAGACCAGCTGGCATGCGCACTGGAAACCAGAAAAGCAGCTGGCAATGGCACGCGTGCCCACAGAGAGAGCTGTGCATGCCGCCTCTGGCACATGGTGCCATAGGTTCACCATCACGGCCCTATACCATTTCAGACAATTGGCTGGGTGGTTTCTTCTTAAAAACCTCCAGTGATGGAACATCCAGGATTTCTGGTGGCCAGCTGTTCCACTGGTTCATTTTTTCTCACTGTCGGGAAGTTTCTCCTTAGTTCTAGGTTGCTTCTCTCCTTGATTAGTTTCCATCCGTTGCTTCTTGTCCTGCCCTCAGGTGCTTTGGAGAATAGCTTGACTCCCTCTTCTTTGGGGCAGCCCCTCAAATATTGGAACGCTGCTATCATGAATAATCATAAAAGCATTGAAACTCTATTTCAGAGATGTCTACGGAAGGAGACGGCTTACTTAAATATCCGATACTTGCCGATGGAAAAACCCAGAGCCAAAACTCGCCCTCCTTCGCCTCGGCTCCAGATAGGGTAAGATCCATTTTCTCTCCTCCTCACACTTCCCCCCCCCCCAATAGCAACGGCAAGTAGTCCTCGTCTTATGACCGCAATTGGGACCGGACCTTCCTTTGCTAAGCGAGAAGGTTGTTAAGCAAGCCGTGCCTGATTTTGCAACCTTTTCTTGTCATGGTTGTTAAGCAAATCGATCCAGTCGCAGACGGACACTAAGTGGATCTTGTTTTCCACCATTGATTTTTGCTTGTCAAAAGCTATCTGGGAAAGTCATGACCCCAGGACTGGAAAACCAACGGTAAATCCATTCTATTGAGTGCAGGGACATTGTGACGGTCGTAACTGCAAGGACCAGTTTTAAGTCACCTTTTTTCAGCGCCGTCATAACTTTGAACGGTCGCTAAACAATGGTCGTAAGTCGAGGAGGACTACCTGTAATTGAAAAAAATGGGTGAAGGAAATAACAGGTAGTCCTTGACTTTTGACCACAATTGAGGCCAATTTTCCTGTTGCTAAGAGAAACATTTGTTAAGTGAGTCTTGCCCCATTTTACACGGATGTTGTTAAGTGAATCCAGCTTCCCCATTGACTTGGCTTGCCCGAAGGTCGCAAAAGAGGATCGTGTGCCCCTGCAACAGTCATAAATATGAATCAATGGCCAAGCATCTGACTTTGGATCGCAGGACGGTGGAGATGTTGCAACGGTCGTAAAGTGTGAAAAACGGTCATAAGTCACTTTTTTCAGCACCGTTGTTAACTTCGAACGGTCACTAAATGAACGGTTGTAAGCCGAGAACTACTTGTACTCCATTTAAGTGGAGATCTGAACTTGCGTGGGATGGTTATTCATCGTACGCTAAATAATAATAAACTCCATTTAATGGCGATATCTGAAGTGAGTGGTGTGGCAGCCTAGAGATGGAGCTCTCGCCTCACAATCAGGAGGCTGTGAGTTCGATCCTAGGTAGAGGCAGATATTTCTCTCTGGGCACACTGAACAATCTGCTGAACAAAACTCCGCACTGGCGACAGGAATGTTATCTGGCCAGTAAACACTCAGCTCCATTCAGTTGCCCAGACTCCATCCTGCAAGGGGTCGTTAAAAGAGGACGAATGGCGATATAAGCTGCCTGTGTCTCAATGTGTTTGGTTGTCTAAGATTTTGACACGGGTTCAAAAGCTCCCCGCCGTTGCTCGGTTTTTGGGTTAGGCCGGTTGCTGATTCTCCCTCTTTTATTCCGCAGAGTGGCCGACGAGGAAACGACTTCCGTCTACGAAAACCTGAGTATCAAAACCACCAAGGTCTCAGGACTCACTAACTCAGGAAGATAGTAGCGATAGAATAGGATGGAGACAGGTGGCTTATAAAATAGGTAGGCATGTGTATCCAGGTGTGGTTATTTTGCCTCCCGATATGACAGACCGGTGGATCACATTCCCAAGCGCTGCACTCTTAAGACCCTCCTCAACAGAAACCCAGCCCTGTTGGAAAATTCGGTTTCTCCCAGCCGACACTCATCAAGATCCCAATTCAGGTTTATTTTTCTTTTAGACTTTTAAAATATCTCTGTGCCCCGGTGGGGGTGGGAAGGACGAAAAACAGAAAAACGGCATAATTTTCCGTCTTGGTTTCGTATGGATGGGATCAAACTCGTACAGCGTCCAAGGTATTGGTGCGATCTGAAAGGACACTCGTTTTATTTCTGTCTCGAGGTTTATCGTTAACCTCCTCCAGATATTGTTCGGATTTAGGCTTCCTTAGAAAGTATACAGCACAATCTTAGTCCCGGCAAACCTCTTTTGTTCATACGGCTGGGAATTATTGTCATTCCCAGTCTGAAAGGCTTCTCAAACAGTCTTATCAGGGGAGTGTTTACAAACACCCACCTTATCTCCCTTGGAAAGCTGCCAGAGAACTAATTGCTACACGCAGGGCAAGGCCAAACTTAGCACAGAGTCAAACAGAACTTTTCCAAAGCTTTTACCGACCAGATGAACTAATCGCTTCCTGCAAAAGCTCACGTCCCATTGGCTTCTCTTTTATGTCTTATGGGAGGGGCCAATCATCTCCAAGCCTTACTCCCAAGTCGACCCTGTTTTCTTAATTGTTCCTGTCTCCTGGAAGATCTGCGCTGGCTCCCGCTGTTCTTCTGCCTCGCTGATGTCAGACTCCGGAGGCTCCAGAGGCAGCAAAGAACTACCAGATGGTCCTGGCCCCCTCTCTGCCTCCGACTCAGAGCCCTCATCTGAGCCTTCCCCAGACTCCAGGACTGGCCCACGTTCCTCCCCAACCTCCTCACTGTCCGAATCTGCTGCCGGCTCTGCTGGCCAATGGCGGGCCACAACAGATATGATGCAGTTTCCATGTTTTCATTCCCACTGGATTTTCCATGCTGAATGCAACCTTAAGCCTCCGTCTCGTAAGACCGATCGTGGGTCTAATTCAGTGGATTTCAACCTGAGCTACTTTAAGAGAAGGGTGGATTTTCCACTCCCAGAATTCTCCCACCGACGTGCTGATTGGGGAATCCTAGAAGTTTCTGACCGGGGAATTCTGGGAATCGAAGTCCACCCAACTTAAAAAGTTGTCTAGCTGGACAAGCACTGGTTTAATTTATGCAAGGGGTAAGATATAATTCCTTTTCTTGCTACGCTTATCCACAAGTGCCTCTGATTTTCTGTAATAGAGGCTACAAATTGGGTATGTGTGTGTGTGTGTGTGTGTGTGTATACATATATATATATGAGAAAAATATATATATAGTGAATTAACAAGCGTCCTTGTTTAGAGCAGAGGGGTTACACTGTTGAGCATGGTGGCCCGAGAACTCTGGGAGTTGAAGTCCGCACATGCCGGCTGGGGAATTCTGGGAGCTGAAATCCATACATGCTGGCTGGGGAATTCTGGGAGTTGAAGTCAGTAGTGGCATTCAGCCGGTTCAGACCGGTTCAAGCGAACCGGTTGTTAAATTGCTGTCTGGCCCCTCCCTGCCCCACCCACCCCCTTCCAGGAGTCCCCACGGGCCCCATTTTGGCTCCCAGGTAAGTGCAAGGAGGCCTACTAGGCCCAAAACAGGCCCGTTTTTGCTCCCAGGGGGGTGTAGGAGGCCGAGTGCTGCATTTCACACCCCCTGGTCACGCCCACCATGGCCACGCCCACCCAGCTGGTCATTAGGGCAGAGAAACGGTAGTTAAATTATTTGAATCCCGCCGCTGGTTGAAGTCCGCACATGCCGGCTGGGGAATTTTGGGAGTCGAATCGCCTCGTTCTGAAGTTGTTAAGGCTGAGAAATTTAGTCCCAGAAGGAGAGTTCAATCCTAAAGAAGAAACTCTGAACCCCCCCCACTACTTTAGTGCATTGCCCAGGTAGATGAACCCAGGGCCTAATAAAACGTAGAGACCGAAATACAATTCCCAGCATCCATCAGCCTGAGCTGAGACTGGCGGGACCCCGTAGTTCAGGATTCTCTGCCCCGATCAACAATAATATCATAAGATTGCAGATTCTCTTATGCCTGAACACGACCTCGTCTTTTACAAAAGACAGGCATAGTTGAAACCACCGATTAATACGATACAGGTAGTTCTCGACTTACAACAGTTCATTTAGTGACTGTTCAAAGTTACAACACTGAGGAAAAAAAAGTGACTTATGGCAGTTTTTCCACACTTACGACCAATGCAGCATGCCACCTTTCGACCAGCAATGTCAGTGGGGAAGTCAGATTCACTTAACCACGCGACTGACTGAAGAAACTTGCAAGGGATTCATTTAACCGCCGCGTCAAGAAAGGTCGTAAAATGGAGCAAAAATTCACAGCCGTCTCGCTTAGCGACCGACACGTTGCGCTCCATTGGGGTTGAAAGTCAAGGACTTAACCTGTAGGGACTTCTCTCACTCCTCTACCAGTATCCCCCACTGCTGCTCATATATAATCTCCGTTGCCCCAATATCGTTCCTCCGTCTCTTTCATTGACATCTGGTTTCCCCCTTCTGATCTGCTCCAAGAACTTGGCGGGGGAAAAATATCACCGCAATAACAACAACAACTCCACCACGTACAATTCAGCGGTATAAAACTGAAATGTTTAATAACAATAGAAAATGAAGTGTCCCCTCCTTTCGCCCAAACGAAACCGGAAGTAGAGGGAAAGTGTCGGGGGTGGGGTGGGGTATCAGCAAAAGGGGAAGAGTATGCAGAGTTCGGTCCGTTGGCTCGGATTTGTGTGTCCTGGGAGGGGGAAGCCTTTTGGGTCTCTTGCTACTGTCACAATTCTCCCCGTTGAGTGCGTTCTCCCATACGTGCAAAACAGGTTGTCTTTTGCTTGGACTTTGGCACTTGGGCCTCCCAAAACAGGTTGGCCAATCATAGAGACACTTAGGAGGTGTGGAAGTGGGCACGTGGGTGTTTCAAGTCGACATGACCAAGACGGTGCACGCTCGAGCGTTCATGTGAGTTGCGTTGCACCAGGTCAACGTGACGGCCCACCCAACCCAACGCAATCCTCTAGAACGGATAGGAGAAGTCCACCCCGTCTCCCCGGTTCCTTCCAGAGGAGAACTAGGACTCTCGTGGACTTTCTCCCCCCCCCCCCCCACAATGACCGGCGGTCACCCCACATCAAAGCAGCACCCGTACGGCCTCCCCCCGGCAATCACGCCACGAGCTTGGTGAGGTCCAGTGCGGGGGCCGGGGTGGTGAGATGGTAAGGCACGTAATTCGGCCGCGGGTATGTGAATTTGTTGAGGCACTTCAAGTTCCCCGTCTTGACGATACACTGCACCGGCCACAGGATGATGCAAAAGAGGATGATGATGAGGACGGAAAGCAGGATGACGCGTTTCCAGTCGTCGCATATCGAGCAGCGGGAGAGGCGTCCGATGACACCCTCGGTGGGGGTCTCAGGGACTTCGGGCTTGCTGGGGGCGATGTCGATGGTGACGCAGGTGTGGGGGTTCTCGGGGTCGGAGCACTGCCTGCAGCACAGCTTGGTCCCTTCCATCCAGTGCGCCTTCTCCTTCTGGAATTCCGGCGGTAAGGTGGCCATCACCTCTTTGCTCGTCTGGAGACCCGGAGCGCCTTCGAGCGGGATTTCGGTCAGCTGCCTGCAGAAGGGGCACGGGAGCTGATCTTCCACCCGGTTGGGTGGCAGGGCAGCCGTCAGCCGGGCCAAACACTCCAAGCAGAAAGTGTGATGGCACTGGAGGACCTTGGGGGTTTTGAAGAGGTTGTCATAGGTGTTGAAGCAGATGGAGCATTCGATCGGCGAGGTAGGACGCTCCGTCGGGGAGCCCAGCCTGGTCTTCCCGTCGATGGGGGAGCTCAACGGAGACCCCACGGGCGAACACATGGCGGGCCTGTTTTCCGCAGAGGGAGAGGTGATCACGATCGGATTGAGCGGGATGGGTCTGTCGTGGGGGTCCGCCGGGATGGGACTTTGGGGACTCGATGGGGGAGATTCTGGCACTTCGGTGTGCCAGACCTGGGTTAAGCAGGACATAACGGAACCTGGGGAAATAAGAAACCGGGATTAATATTAAGCCAACATGGAGTCATCCTGCATCAATATTTCTCAATCAAAGCAACTTCAAGTCGGGTGGACTTCAACTCCCAGAATTCCCCCAGCCAACCCGAGAATTCTGGGAGTTGAAGTTGCACCTGCTGGCTGGGGAATTCTGGGAGTTGAAGTCCACCCATCTTTAAACGTTTCCAAGGATGAGAAACACTGCCGTAGAGGTTTATTTCCTAAATCTTTCCAAGACCCTACCCCATTTTTCTTCTCCAAAACTTCCGTAACTTTCCATAGGAATAAAAAATGCCACAGGCTGTTCAGCCGTCCAGAAGAGCAACTGTTGGAAACGGGGAACTCCCAACACTTGAGAATTCCCCCCCTCCTCAAACACACCAGGAAAAGAGCTGCAGGAAAAGAGAAACTAAATAAAACAAAATAAAATCACACGTACCCCAGCCGGTGCTTCTCCTAAATTGAGAAGGCAGGAGTGTTGCTGTCTCCATGAAATCCAGAAGGGATCTCGGGGGGTCCCAGGTAGAGACCCTGTTTGCTGGGTGGAGTGGGGGCAGCGTTGGCCGGCCGCACAGAAAGCCTAAGACAAACCAGAATACGAGTCCATTCAGGATGATACGGAGATAGCAGTTGCCAGCGTGGCTAAACTCCCACGTAAATCTGCCCTTTGTTGTGTTTTTAGGGGCCGAAGGAAAAAACGAGCAGCAAAGCTTTGCTACACCCCCCCCACACACACACATACACACATATCTCTTCCCAGTTTTGAGACTACCACTCCTGACCACAAGTCTTAAGGGAAGCCTCTTGTTTCGTTTCTTTTTAGACGTTCAGAAAAAAAAAACACAATTTTTCCCCCTCTCTTCTGGGATGCTGGGCCTTGTCAGATTGTCAAAGGGGACGGAGACTTGAGATCTCCCCAAAACGAGGACCAGTTTTCCGATTCTCCCTCAAAGAGATTTACATCCCTCCCTACAGGCCTGGGAAGAGCATCCTTCTCCTCTTTTGCAACAAATATATAAATAAATGTTATTTTCACCATCGGCTTGCAAGCAAACACATGGGAAAAAACAGCTCCGATGTTTGCAGATCTTTTTTTCCCCAGTAAACAGTCCAGTTCTCCTATTTTAACTTGGCTTTGCTAGTTTATTTTTTTTTTTTTCACATTGCAAGCATGATCTAGCAAAAAAAAAAAAAACCACCGACGGGGAACTTCCTGGTTCTCATAATCTTGGCATAATCTGACCTCAGGTCTGCTTTTATCTCACTCTAATAGGAAATACTGTCTGTATCAAATCCCAAGCCAATTGCGCTAACCGTTTGGGTTTTTAATTTACGACGTGTTTAATTTCTCAGAGCTTGGCACCCGTCTAAGGGACGTACATACTGCACGTCTGGTATGAAAAAAAAATCCTTTTTATTTTGCGTTTCCTCCCAGTGATTCCTCCAACCCCACCCCACCCCCCAACCAGGAAATTCAGGGCCACGGGCTGAGCTGGGAAGTCAACCACGACAAACGTGGCTGACGAAAGTTTGAAAGCTCCGTCGGTTATTTTTGACATCGTTAGCAGGAATGGAAAAACAACTCTTTTATTTTTATTTTCTTAAAACCGGAAATGGCTCCTTTATAGACAGAGCAACGTCTAAGAAACCAAGAAGGGCAGGTGCAGATTTGCCAGAGAAGGGAGAAGGGCCAAATCTCTCCGTTCCGAAAAGCATGGAAACGCAGGAACATTTGCAAGCTAGCGTAGACTTTAAGCCCACATTGGTGGGTAACTCACTGTTAATTGGCGCGTCTGGTAAAACTGGTTTCTGAGCCTAGTCGCCCTGGAGAATTTAAAATCACCCTAAAGAAACTGAGTCACACCTAATTATTTCCCCAAAGAAGTCGGGGTGATGTTTCTTCAGAGGATGGAGTGAGTCCCGTGCTAGATTTTAGCAATGCTATGGACTTCAAACTGTGGAAGGAGAGGTATTTATAAGGGGCAAAGACATTCTGGATTTTCCTAAAGTTTCCTAAAAGTTTTAGGGCTGCAAAAATAATAATAATAATAATAATAATAATAATAATAATAATAATAATAATAATAATAATTGGAGCCCTTGGAGCAATACCCAAAGGGCTATCCCGCTATTTAGAAATTCTAAATTTGCCGGCCTTGAACATTTTGACTCTACAAAAAACCACCTTACTCAGATCAGCTTACATCCTCCGACGATACCTTAACAGTTCCTAGGTCCTTGGTTAGGACTCGAGCTGCTGAGCTATTAACCAGCCTCAAAGGCTGTGAATATCACTAAAGATTTACTACTACTACTACTACTAATAATAATAATAATAATAATAATAATAATAATAATCCTTTCCATCCCCAAAGGATCGCTCCTCAATCCCATCGCAAAATCTCCCCCAAGCGGATTTTGAATTCAACTGGTCTTGATTTGGGCTGAAATTTGCACCCGAGGCAGGGTGCTCCTCTTCCGGATACTCCATTGCGATTCCATCCTCTCCCCTCGTTTCATTTTTTTCCAAGAAGAGGTCTCCTTCAGGGGGTATCGTCCTCCCACCCCACCAACTATGAGGTCCTGCCATTGTGCATTTTTTAAATCCATCCATCTTCACGTATTAAATCCATGCCCCCAAAGCAAATGGATTAGAATCGGAATAACAAAGTGGGAAGGGACCTCGGAGGTCTTCTAGTCCAACCCCCTGCTTAGTCAGGAAACCCTACACCACTTCAGACAAATGGTGGTCCAACCTCTTCTTTAAAAACCTCCAGTGTTGGAGCATTCACAACTTCTGGTGGCAAGTGGTTCCACTGATTAATTGTCCTCACTGTCAGGAAATTCCTCCTTAGTTCTAAGTTGCTTCTCTCCTTGATTAATTTCCATCCCTTGCTTCTTGTTTTGCTGCTTTGGAAAACACGTTTACCCCCTCTTTTTTGGGGCAGCCCCTCAAATATTGGGAAACTGCTATCATGTCTCCCCTACTCCTTCTTTTCGTTAAACGAGACATCCCCAATTCCAGCGACCGTTCATCGTAGGTTTTAGCCTCCAGTCCCCTATTTGTCTTTGTTGCTCTTCTCTGCACTCTTTCCAGAGTCCCAACTTCTCTTCTACATCGTGGTGACCAAAAATTATTATCTTTTTCAATAAAAGCAGAACCTTTTTATCTGTTCGTAAAACTCCAGAGATACAGGTCCTAACTGGCAGGCGCCGGGGTGCCTCTCTGTACGAGTCCCCGTGCCTTCCCTCTCCACATCCTCTTTGAAGTCACTCAATTGCCATGCTTGGGATGCTTAGTAAGTTACCACGAGCCCGGATGTTTTTTCAGAAGCCGTGTCCAGAGGTGGAGCCTTCAAACTATTTTAACACCCAGGGATTTCTCTCTTGGGAGGGTACCGCCTTTTGCCTTCTGGCAAACGTGTTTGAAACACGCGGCGAAGGTAGATTTTTATCCCCTCCAAGCTATCCCGAGATTGTCATTCCACAGCCATGCTCCCAAAAAAATGCTGCTGGCATAGCTTGAGTGATTGAAGTTTATCACCATTGTTAAATCAGCATCACATGCCTCTTCACGTTTCATTAGAACTGCAGGCGGTCCTTGAGTTACGACGGCCGGAGCGCTTCCGTTGTTATAAAGCGATGCAGCCCTTCAATTTTGCAGGCGTGTTTGCCGTGCTCGCAAAACGAACGTTGGCTTTCCCCACTGACTTCGGCTTATCAATGGGGAGGTCAGAAATGGCAATCACGTGATTACCCCCGGGGACGCTGCAACCATCATACATACATGCAGATTGCCAAGCAACTGGATTTTGGTCGTAACCACAGGAATGGTCATAAATGCAAGGACTGGTCTTAAATTCCTTTTTTTTTTTCCCCAGCCGTGACATAACTTTGGTCATTAAACAAATGGGTGTCAGTCGAGGATTACCCATGCAGATTCTGGGCTGCAAAACTCCAACTAACCACTAGGTGGCCGAAAACCATTCGAGATCCATATCTCTCTGCTGCCCCCTAAAGGTCACCTGGAGTTTTGCAGACCTTTTTTTTTTTTTTTTTAAATTAAACTGTTTGCTGTTACGCAAACCCCTGATGTTTTAAAACCAAGTTATCGATCAGGGAGTGAATTCCTCCTGAAAAAAGTCACAGGCCTTAAGGCACAAAAATCTACTCGTCGGGATCTAAGCCCAAAGCGGTGGCTCCCAAGAATAAAACTTGAGAGAACTGATTTTAGGCTACTGTATTATTACACACATTTATTAATCACAGTTTTTAAGATTTATGACTGAAAGGCACCTATTTGAAGCATGAATAATATGTAAAACAGAACATCCTGAGAACAAATATATATACATACATACATACATATATATATATATATATATATATATATATATATATATATATATATGCATTACTGTATAGACCTACGAATATATATATATATATATATATATATATATATATATATATATATATATATATATATATATATATATATATATATAAAATTTCTCATTCTCAATCTCTCTATATATTTCTCATTCTCAATCTCTGGTAAATTCCCCATCTTTGCCAAATTTCTTTTGCCACCTGCTCAAAGCCACTTTGAATAGCAAAACTTACCTGTCTTGAGTTGGGATATTCTAGAAGCAGCAATGCATGTTTAAAAGCTTCTGGCTCTTTATTTTATTTTTTTCCTTTTTCTTTCCTTCAAAACAAGGAAAAAAATAGCTCCATCTAAGACATGGGAAACATGCCGGAGGATAAATCCCTCAGCGGCTGACAATTTCCTCCCCAAAACAGCAACTACTCACATCACCTGGGCTGAAAAATCTTTTATAGCCTCTGCTCTTTCCAGGTGACTGGATGGCTCTTACCTGTCTGGGCCAGGTGTGGCTGCTGGGCTTCGGATTGGCTGGCTTCCCAGGGGGCGTGGCTTCTGGTGTTGACAAACAGGACCGGCTGGAGCAGCTTCTGCACAGCAGGAAACATCCCAAGTAAATCTGAACTTCCAAAGATCGGAGAAATAAAGGCTCAGCCAGCCGGTCTGGTCCTGTTTGAAGTGGTTTTAGATAAGATCCACATTTGGTGATGCTTTTTTTTCGGCTGGGAAACTTCCCAGGAATCGTTTTGGAATCCAATCCAATCCAGCCCTTTGCTGTGATTTCTGCTCAGCCCCGGAATTATTATTATTATTTTTTTCCTTTCTAAAATTGTTCATTTACATGCGAAACGGAAGGAAGGGACTTATCCCTTGTTAGGACTTATCCTGCTCTGCAAAAAGTCAATTATTAACGTTTTATTGGGTTACTTAAATAAACTTTAAAAATAAGAACCTGGAACGCGCCAAACGTTGCTTTAAAAAAAAAAAATACCTCGAAGTCAGAGGAAATTAAGACCTACCCTAGCAAGCAGAGCAAATCCTATTAATTATATTTAATTAATTTAATGTCCGTCACCATAAAACGCATCTCCGGGTTGTCTTTAGCGCCACCATCCAAACCTGGTCTGATTTTGGAGGAGCGAAACGCAGCCGCCATTTTTTGGATCTTGATGTTAGGACACACACACACACACAAAATAGCAGCTTTTTAACTCCCGCGTGGTTTCCCAAGGCCTCCATGGATATGGAAGTATAGGTAGTCCTCGGCTTACGGCCACAATCGACCCCCAACATTCCTGAGGTTAAGTTCAGTGAGTTTTGCCCCGTTTTGCGACTTTTCTTGCCACCGTTGTTCGTAACTTCGAATGGTCACTAAAAATGAGCTGTTGCAAGTCGAGGACCAGCTGTAGTTCGCCATGGTCTGGTTTCTGGATTTGATTTTTATTGCGGCTTCCTGATCTAGCCTGCGGTTAGTGGGATTTCTTAGTGGTCTCCTTTCCATCTCCCAACTCTGCTCAGCGTTTCCAGATTAGCCAAGGCTGGTTTGGTGTTTGCCGTGTAGCTGGGCCTTTTACCAGATTACATACCATATTGAACTCTAAATGACCAATATTAACACAAGGGCTCTTGTCTGAGATAATTTGATTATTGATCAATTGAATAGTCCTGTTTTCTCTGATCCTCCCCTGATCCATTGATTCAGCCGGTTCGGGCAAATCGGTAGTTAAATTGTTGGCTTCGGGCTCAGGATGATGGGCGTTGCAATCTCAGACCATGCCGCTTCTTTTTTTTTTTTTTAATTTGATTTATATGCCGCCCTTCTCCAGAGATTCAGGGCGGCTTACAATACGCTAAGCAATAGCCTTCATCCTTTTGTATATTTATACAAAGTCAGCTTATTGCCCCCACAACTGGGTCCTCAATTTACCTACCTTAGAAAGGATGGAAGGCTGAGTCAACCTTGAGCCTGGCGAGATTCGAACTTACAGTAATTGCAGACAGCTGGTCTTAATAACAGGGTGCTTTAGACGACTGTACTACCAAGGCTTTGTAGATTTATTTTTTACTACCATGTTTCCCCCGAAAATAAGACCTCCCCCGGATAATAAGCACAATCGGGCTTTTGAGTACATGCGCTAAAATAAGCTTTCCCACCCCACCCCCCAAAAAATAAGCCCTCCCCGAAAATAAGCCCTCTGGAAATATTTAAATGTATGCGCAGTCCCTGCTGTTTCCTCTGGTTAGGGTTAGGGAGACAAAGCTGGTAAGACGGCGAGAGGAGCCCCGTCTTGCTCCACGCACCCCAAAATAATAAGACCCCCCCGAAAATAAGTCCCAGCGCTTATTTTGGGATTCAAAAAAATATAAGACAGGGTCTTATTTTCAGGGAAATACAGTACCAGAAGGTTTCAGGAAAAAGCCTTCCGTTCCCAGAATTCCCCAGTTTGGCCCTTGGAGAGAATTCTGGGAGATCCATACATCTTCGCCTCCCAGCCTTCTCTACCGCTGAGAATTCTGGGAGTTGAAGTCCCCCCCCCTCTGGAAGGAGCCCTGTTTAAAGGAACAGGAAAAGCCCACAATTGGTTCCCACCAACCGATTTTAGATGGCTGAGCGTTGATTCAGCATTTCTGCCGGCAAAGTCATTAAAACTGAGTGAAGCTCCTTTTAATTGGCCTGCGCTTCGTCTTGGCTTGCGCTCCTGCTGCGATTATGATTATGTAAGAATTATCGGGCCGCTCGGCAGGCACAAGGCCGATGAAGTCATGCCACCCTCGCCGTTTAAGGGATGAGTCACCGGCCCCATTTCCCAATTTCAGGAATAGCGTACATTCTCCTGGGGTTGACATCAGCTCTTTTTTTTCCCAGACAATTAAAAGTCAGCAGACCATGATCTGCTCCCGGAGGAATGGAGTGGTGGCAACCACCAAGCAAAGCCTTTGCAGCGAAGGCACCTGTTGAATTTCTGCCTGGTCAGCATTTAAAAGAGCCACTGGAGCTAAATAGGCCTGAGCCCAAGCCATCCTAGCTTTAAATGTTGGAAGACTTGGCTGTAATCCCAAAGGCGCTTTTTCAAAAGGCAACTGGGCTTCCTTCGTGGTTGTTGTTTTTTTTTTCCTTGAAAAGGTTTCACTTCTCATCCAAGAAGCTTCTTCAGTTCTAGAAGCTTTTTTTTATTTTATTTTTTTTGGATGAGAAGCGAAAATGTTTTCAAGGGGGGAAAAACCCGAGAAAATCCAGTTCTCTTTTTAAAAAGCATTTTTGGGACAACCATTGACCTGGAGGATTGAGAATCCCCACAGATTTTGCTGTGTGTATTTCCAACCGAGTTTGGTTTTTTTTCCAGAGATTTTGTAAGGGCCTTCTCCGTGGTGGCTCCCTCCCTTTGGCTATCAAACTCTGCCGGCCAAAATGGGACGTGTGCGGGCCCTCCGCCCTGCGCCCCGTTTTCTACCTCCACGGCCTCCAGCAGCACTTTATCAGCCAAAACTGGGCATGGAGGGGCATGCACAGCCCCCCCACACACACACATTTTGGCCTCCAGCAACACTCTGCCAGCAAAAAACAGGCTGTGCGGATGCCTCCTGAGGTCAACATGAGGCCCATTTTTGGCTGGCAGAGTGCTGCTGGAGACGAGGAGGCCGAAAACGGGCCATGCGGGGGCCTTGGGAGTCTTCTGTGAGCCCCATTTTTGGCCAGCAGAGTGCTGCTGGAGACGAGGAGGCTGAAAATGGGCTGTGCGGGGGCCTTGGGAGTCTTCTGTGAGCCCCATTTTTGGCCGGCAGAATGCTGCTGGAGACGAGGAGGCCGAAAACGGGCCATGCAGGGGCCTTGGGAGTCTTCTGTGAGCCCCATTTTTGGCCAGCAGAGTGCTGCTGGAGACGAGGAGGCCGAAAACGGGCCATGTGGGGGCCTAGGGAGGCTTCTGTGAGCCCCATTTTTGGCTGGCAGAGTGCTGCTGGAGACAGGGAGGCCAAAAACAGGCCGTGTGGGGGGCTCAGGAGGCTTCCGTGAGCCCCATTTTTGGCCAGCAGAGTGTCACTGGAGGCCATGGAGGGCGAAAACGAGGCACCCTGTTTTGGCCAGTAAAGCGTTGCAGGAGGCCGCTCAGGCCAAAAACAGGGCAGAGGAGGCTGCGGGCAGCCCCCCCCGCACCCCGTTTTGGCCAGCAGGGTGCTGCAGGAGGCGTCCTTCCCGCTCCCTGCCTCCCTCCCTTCCCCCCCACCAGCCCACGGAGGAGAACTACAATGCTGATCCAGCTCTCGAAGAAATCCAGTTTGACACCCCTGCTTTAGAACGTCATTTCCGCGGAGATTAAACTGGCTCCCAGTTCGATAGGCTTTCATGAAGACCTGTTTCTGCCAAAGGGCCGGAGGAACCCAGACTAAAACGGAGCCCATAAAGTGGCTTGTTTGAGTGCGTCACCAAAAAGGTGGGAAGATATTGTGTTTCATTTTTTTTTTAATTGGGTTTTTATTAGTTTGTAAACCACCCAGACAGAGTCACTGGAAGTGAGTGGATGGCCATATAAAAACCTTGTAAGTAAATAAAGCCTAACTTTTCCTCCAATCAGCGTCGGGACAGAGCTTGCATATAAATACAGTTGGACGGACACCAAGGGCCGTGCCGCCATCGGCCTCACGAAAGATTCAATCCTTCTCCCAGATCTTTTCAAACATTGTGGGTGCTCCATCACCGGAGGCTTCGAAAAAGAAGTCGGACAGCCATCTCTCCGGAATGGCGGTTGAGTCTCCTGCTTGGGGTTGGACTAGAAGACCTCTAAGGTCCATACCAGCTCTGTTATTCTGCCAATTTGAATAAGACCAGAGGAGCCAAAAAAATAAAATAAAATAAAAACCAGACAGCACAGAGGATTCACTTGGATTCACCTTCTTTGATTTATCTCGTTTCACATTCCTGCACTCAAAATGTCCTTTTTATCTTTGGAATTCAGCCCCCAAGGGCTGGCCCTGAGTCTAAGCAGTCAAGGCTGAGGGGCCTTCAAAACCCCCAGAGGTCCTTCAAACGGCGATGCTTCATCCTGACAACCATTTGGGGTAAAGGAAAGCAATAAATCGGAGGTGGACGGAAAAAGCACAAAGAATGTGCTTTTTATCTGTCTCCTGAACCACGTGCTTTGGTAATCAGACATAAAGGGCGGAGGGAAAAAAAAAACTTTTGACATGCCCAGAGGCCCTTCTAAACAGAGGCCTAGATTTTACAGCAGATGGCTTGGCTGTTGTTTTTTTTTGGGGGGGGGGGGGGGTTTGCTCTAAGGCAAAATTTCAATCAAAGGCCTTCTCGGCTGGCCTCAGCTCCCACCCGGCTCCGATTTGGATCAAAAGTGAAAGACTTGGGTGCAAAACACACAATCCGGTCCATAACCCATGGAGATAATCTTTAAGAGGATGGTTGAGATCCAAGGGAAACTTGGCTTGGGATTTGGATGCTGTGCGGCCTTTTGAATGCAGCTCCGAAAAGGATGCATGAGGGCAGGCTCGGTGCCAGCTCAGGAGCCCATGAGCCCAGACAAGCTAATTGCTTTCTCAACTATGGAGGGAATGTGCATCAGACAGAGAGAGAGAGAGAGAGAGAGAGAGAGAGAGAGAATCCTTTCGGAAGCCGGAGGGCCCCGTGATCAACCAACACAGGCGTGAGCAACCACCCGGTGACACCGTCCTGCTTAATTAACCCAGAATTAGTCAGCCGAGCTCATTAGCGAGGAAGAAGCAGAAGGCAAGTCTCTTTCATGCAAGATGCAAGGATGATTATCGCTTCGGAGATGGGCAGAGACGGGTTGCGCTGGGCTTCATCAAGGGGAGCTCATCCCGGTCCTCAAAACTTGCAGACGTCGTCCCCGTTTGAGGCTGGGAAGGCGAGACGTGGCTTGATCGGGTGTCCTCAAAGTGGCTTTATGGGATAACGGAATGCTATATTGCTTATATCTTTTATGGACGCTGAGAGCTTATGCAGCGAAGACAAATTCCTTCTGTGCCCAATCACACTTGGCCAATAAAGAATTCTATCATTTCTCTCCCTCTCTCTCTCTCCCTATCTATCTATCTATCTATCTATCTATCTATCTATCTTCTATTTCTCTCCCTCTCTACCAACCTACCTACCTAACGGTATCTATCTATCTATCTATCTATCTATCTATCTATCTATCTATCTATCTATCTATCATTATCTATCTGTCATTATCTATCTATCATCTATCTTCTATCTATCTATCTTCTATCTCTCTCTCTTTATCTATCTATCTACCTACCTACCTGACGGTATCTACCTATCTTCCATCTATCTATCTATCTTCTATTTCTCTCTCTACCTTCCTACCTACCTACCTAACGGTACCTACCTACCTATCTATCTATCTATCTATCTATCTATCTATCTATCTATCATCATCTATCTATCTTCTATCTCTCTATCTATCTACCTACCTACCTACCAGTATCTTCCTACCTACCTACCTATCATTTATCTATCTATCTATCTTCTCTCTACCTACCTACCTACCTACCTACATACCTAACGGTATCTATCTATCGATCAATCGATCTATCTATCTATCATTATCTATCTATGTTCTATCTATCTATCTATCTATTTATCATCTATCTATCTTCTATCTCTCTATCTATCTACCTACCTACCTACCTATCATTTATCTCTCTATCTACCTACCTACCTAATGGTATCTATCTATCTATCTATTTATCTATCTATCTATCTATCTATCTATCTATCTATCTATCTATCTAACTAACTAAATATGAATATAATAAAATATGGTTAAGAGGAAAAAAATCATAAACCAGAACTGTTACGCATATGTTCCTAAGCCTGCCTAGAAAATCCAAGACTTAGAAGGGCTTTTTTTTAAAAAAAAAAAATTCAATCAGGAATAATATTGCTCCAAATAAGGCAGGGAATAAATATGAGACAGATTCATATCAGAGGATCGGTTCTCTGTCGGTTTGATAAGAGAATCAATGGCCTGAGAATGTCCGGGAGCCGCATCTCACCAGCAGTGTCCATTGCCCTGAGGCTGTTTTTCCTGTGTCGCCAAAGGGGGGTTGGAATAGATGACCTTTGAGATGCCCTTTGACTCCATCTGGTAAATTCTGCCTTGCTGGGGCTCTTTTCCTGCTGGGTTAGTCTGGATCCTAGAAAGCTGTTTTGTTTCCTCCTCCTTTTTTTTTATAAGCCAGACAAACTCTTTTATTGCTCTTTCCACATACTTGGCTCCTGGGTGCAGATGTCAATTGTATTGGACGGAGGGAAGATTTACAGCCTTCTTTTAAAAGTGGAAGCTTGTTCTTTGGGCCAGGAGGCACGGCTGAGGAGAGATAAGGGCCCTCGTTCCTTAATGATTCCTGCTGAAGTTTAAACCGGGTAAATGAAATAAAAACCGGTCGTTTCTGGCAGACGAAAAAGCACATGGAGAAGACACTCGCTGCTGGGGCGGTTGAATCGTGTTTCGCCTGGCTGCAAACAGAGAAGAGAAATTTATTGACAAGAGCCAACCAAATCTAGATCGGTCAAAATTGCTCCTTAGGCAATAAAAAAAAATAATTGTTAGGAATCGAACATGTCATCCGGAAGTGTGGGGGGGGGGGGGGAAACCAGGCGTTTTTTTTTTTAATCACGTCATTTGTTCCCAAATAAATAGTGAACCCCAGCACCAATTATTGGTAGTCCTCGACTTACGACCACCCTGGAGCCCCAAATTTCGGTTTGCTAAGCAAGAGGGTCGTGAAGAGGATTTTGTCCCACGTTATATGACCGTTTTTGCCACCGTTAAGTCGATCACCGCAGTTGTTAACTTCATAACACGGCGGTTCAGTGAATTTGGCTTCCTCGTTGACTTTTAACAGTAACAGAGTTGGAAGGGACCTTGGAGGTCATGTAGTCCAGCTGTCACCAACCGGTGGTCCGTGAGAAAATTTTGGGGGACTGCAGAAAACTTATTTGCATTTTTTATATCGCACTAAATCAGGGGTCCTCAAACTACGGCCGGATATGTGCAATGAATGTTTGTGTGGCTGCAGAGAGTTTCCCCCTTTGGGGTCTTTTTGTGTGGGTCGGAGGGGGGCAGAAATTCCGACTTGGGGGTCTGCTTTGGCCTCCTGGTGTGGGGCTTTGTGCGAAGGCTGGAGGGAAGCGCCGCTGGTGGCGAAGAGCCGGAGGGCCTCGTTCCAGTGGGACTGCATCATGGCCTGGAACTGGCTGACCATCTCAGCCCGCTGAGCCTCCGGGTGGCCTTGCACTCCCGCAGGTCTTCCCTCTGCTTGGAAAGCCTATGCTCCTAGTCCTCAGTGAGGTGCTTCTGCTGAGCCTCCTTCTCGGTCAGATCCGATTTGAAACTGAGCTGTTTTGCCAACTCTTTCTCCTGGTGGCTGCTTAGCTCCAACAACTGCTTCCTGTTGGGGCCCTAAGGAGCCCGGGCGGGCAGGCGAGGAGTGGCTGGGAGGGGAGGGGCGAGTAGAGGCTGGTGAGGTGCCCCTTGACATGAGTGACATCAAGTTGGCCACACCCACCCAGTCCCATGACTACCTAGCCACGCCCGCCCAGCCAGTCATTGGTAGATCATGTTAGTGGTCCGCGGAATTTAAAATTATGAAATTATGCTTCCGGCATATTTACAAACTGTACCTCACGGTCCTAGCTAGCCGGCGCCACAATGAGGAATAGGGAGGGGTTGTTTTGTGTTGGTTTTTTTTTTTTTCCTTTTGCAAATCGTTACAAAATAAGCAATAAAAATCAGGAGCTAATAATTTCCTTCGATCGGATTTGCTGGTCCCCACAGGGACATAAATACTTGAAAGCATCGCAAGGAAAAAAAAATTGAGCGATTCGAAATGCAAGCGTCCTTTTGTTAAAAAAATCCTTTTTTGAATCCTTCATTCCTCACGGGCTGAAACGAGCTGGATGCTAGTTAAAAGATTTACCACGGTTTCTTCGGAGGAATTGAAAGCGCGATCCGTTTTTTTGTTTTTTGTTTTCCCCACCTCCAGTCTTTTAATGGTAATAGGAAGCCGGTGCCCAACCAAAAGGGCCCAATTTTCTATCCTTCCGACTTTGACTTCCTGTCCCAAAAGACGGAGAATTTAAAAATCTTGGGAGTCTCATTCAGCCGTGGTTCTGGCCAGGGGTGGGATTGAAAAATTTTAGCAACCGTTTCTCTGCTTGGTTGCTGCGTGGGCGTGGTCATGGGGGCGTGGCCTAGTCAGCTTCCTGCACCACAGTGGGGGGGTAGTTTTTACCCTCACCAGGCTCTGGAGGCTTTCGTCGAGCCTCCGGGAGGGTGAAAATGGCCTCCCCTGGGCTCAGGAGGCCCTCTGGAGGCCGGAAACAGGCCCATATTATTTTAAAAAAATAATAATAATAAAGCTGTAAGCGCAGCATTGTTCAGTTACAGAACTAGCTGTCAAAGCGAGCGTGAAATCTTCTAATTATCTTTGGCAAAAACCAACGTTGGGTAAACTGTTAGTAGCTCATGTAAGGAATGATTTCAGGTGTTTTGCCTTCAAGTCAAATCCTGATGCCTTGATGGAGATGACATTTAGGTTTTTTTTCACTGGGTGCAGAGGTGGGTTGATGGGGGTTCGGGAGAACCCCTAGCTAGGGTTGCCAGGTCTGCTTCCAAAAAAATAGTGGACAAGCGGGTGTGTGTGTGTGTGTGTGTGTGTTAAGTAGTAAAAAAAAATTAAAAAAATTTACAATTAAATTATATATTTTCTTACAAACATTTTAACACGTATTAAAATAATCACTTCAAAACTTTACTTAAAATTCAAAACATCAAATATATTATAATAATGTGTAAAATATTAAATTACATTTTAATTTCATCATAAAGCTTTTTGAATAAAAAAAAATGTCCACTATTTTGTGAAAAAAAACAGTGAACATAATGTGAAAAAAGCGGACTCTCCGCTCAAAGAGTGGACACCTGGCAACACTAAATCTTGTTCTGGTGTCCTTTTTTGCCTTTGGTTTGAAAAATAAAAATTTGGCTTCAAAAAACATTTTGGTTCCTGGGCAGCATTTTCGTGACCGTGGAGACACGGGTTTTCTTCGCCAGGCACCAAAAAGGCTCGATTTTTTAAAAAGTGGAAGAAACACCATTTTTAGACATGGAATTTCATCCCGAAACTCATCCTGGTGTCTGTTTTTGCATTTGGTTTCAAAAAAAAATTAGCTTCAAAAAACATTTTGGTTCCTGGGCAGCATTTTCCTGACCGCGGAGTCACGCGTTTTCTTCCCCAGGCATCAAAAAGGCTCGATTTTTAAAATGTGGAAGCAACACCATTTTTAGACATGGAATTTCATCCCGAAACTCATCCTGGGGTCCATATTTGCTTTTGGTTTTAAAGAAAAAAAATTGACTTCAAAAACCATTTTGCTTCCTGGGCAGCATTTTCCTGACCGCTGAGTCACGTGTTTTCTTCCTCGGGCACCAAAAACACTTGATTCTTAAAAGCAGCAAATAATAACATTTTTAAGCATGGAATTCCACCCCGAAACTCATCCTAGCATCCACTTTTACATTTAAGTCAAAACATTTTTTTTGCTCCTGAAAAGCTTTTTTTCTGACCGCGGCATCACACGTTTTCTCCCTCGGGCACCAAAAACACTCGATTCTTAAAAGCAGCAAATAATAACATTTTTAAGCATGGAATTCCAACTCGAAACTCATCCTAGCATCCACTTTTACATTTAAGTCAAAAAAATTTTTTGCCCCTTGGCAGCATTTTTCCTGACCACGGAGTCACGCGTTTTCTTCCCAGGCACCAAAATGGCTCGATTTTTAAAAAGTGGAAGGAACACCATTTTTAGACATGGAATTTCATCCCAAAACTCATCCTGGGGTCCGTTTTTGCATTTGGTTTTAAAAAACAAATTTGGCTTCAAAAAACACTTTTTTCCTGGGCAGCATTTTTCCTGACCGCGGAGTCACGCGTTTTCTTCCCCAGGCACCAAAAAGGCTCGATTTTTAAAAAGTGGAAGCAACACCATCTTTAGACATGGAATTTCATCCCAAAACTCATCCTGGGGTCCGTTTTTGCCTTTGGTTTAAAAAGACAAATTTGGCTTCAAAAACCATTTTTTTCCTGGGCAGCGTTTTTCCTGACCGCGGAGTCACCCGTTTTCTTCCCAGGCACCAAAAAGGCTCGATTTTTAAATGCAGAATATAATAACATTTTTAAACATGGAATTCCACCCCGAAACTCATCCTAGCATCCACTTTTACATTTAAGTCAAAATCAGAATCAAGGCCCAGCAGGTGCAAAAATCGTTTTAGGAAGGCAGCAACCTGAGTGTGCTAGCTGTTTTTCTGCCTCTATATATTTGCTTATTTCTTTATTTACTTCCGACAATTCCTGAGGTGTGAAAAAGAGATATTTTCCAAAGCTTATTACTTTTTCAGAGCCATTGGACCGAACAACATTACATACAAAATTGATTTCTAAAAAGAAAAGAAGGTGGGGAGGGAAAAATCCCCAATATTACAAGCTTCGCCATCAAAATGATGCCCTCGAGGTGATGTCCCGATGCCTGGAGGCCGTACGGATCTGGATGGGGAGGAACAAACTCAGACTCAACCCATCCAAGACCGAGTGGCTGTGGTTTCCGTCGTCCCGATATAGTCAGTTGGCGCCATCTCTGACTATTGGGGGCGAGTCGTTGGCCCCCACAGATGGGGTTCGCAACTTGGGCATCCACCTGGACTCACGGCTGTCTTTAGAAGAGCATATGACGGCCGTGGCCAGGAGGACTTTTTATCAGGTTCGCATGATTCGCCAATTGCGTCCCTTTCTGGATCGGGACTCGTTACGCACGGTCACTCACGCCCTTGTCACCTCACGCCTGGATTATTGTAATGCTCTCTACATGGGGCTCCCCTTGAGAAGCACCCGGAGGCTCCAACTGGTCCAGAATGCGGCCACGTGGGTGGTGATGGGAGCAATGTGGCGCTCTCATGTGACCCCCCCTCCTGCGCGAGCTACACTGGCTCCCGGTGGTCTTCTGGGTGCGCTTCAAGGTTTTGGTTACTATCTTTAGAGCGCTCCATGGCTCAGGACCAGGGTACTTACGAGACCACCTCCTGCCACCAATAGCCTCTCACCGACCAGTTCGCTCCCATAGAGAGGGGCTCCTCGGGGTGCCGTCGGCCAAACAATGTTGACTGGCGGCCCCCAGGGGGAGAGCCTTCTCTGTGGGGGCACCTGCCATCTGGAACGGGCTCCCCCCGGAGTTACAAAGGATCAAAGACTTACGCATCTTCCACCGTGCCCTGAAAACGTTTCTATTCCAGCAAGCTGGTCTGGCCTAACTCTCCCTTTTAAATTGGCTTTTAATCGGGTTTTAAATCAGGTTTTAGATCTCTTTTAGATAAATTTGGATGTTTTTGGTTTTAATTTTTTGAGCCTAAATTATTTAATCTGTTTTTTAATAGTTTTTAACTTCTATATGTCTTTGTATTTATTTATGACTGTTCACCGCCCTGAGTCCTTCGGGAGTAGGGCGGTATACAAATATGAAAAATAAATAAATAAATAAAAATGCAAACCCACCAACTACCTTACGAGAATTAGAACTCGGTCCTTAATGCTGTCTTTTGTAACAGGTTAATCCTTCCAGGAGAATGCTGAAACATTAATAAGACTATAAATCAGACCGATATATTGGCGCACGGAAAGGATGGTGAATAAGTAACATTATTAAAGAAAGCAGGGTTTTAGACAGGGCTCTGTAATTCATGGCTTCCACGCGACGATAAAGTTTTAATAGAAGGGGGGGAAAGATTATTAAAAGCAAAATTGGGCAGTTTACACACTTGTCTGTGTAGCTGAAATATTTTTTTCAAAACCTTCTCCATATCTAGATTTTCCTTTTGTGATGCCAAAGCGCGGTTGAGATGGACGGCGGATCCGTTTCATAATAAATAAAATCCAACAATTAAAAAGCGGCCATCGTAAATAAAATCAAACAATTAAAAAGCAGCGACGATCAAATGAATCCATCCATAACAGCAATTCCTTAGCTAGATAATGAGTGTTCTACCTTCTGTATGACATTTTGAATTGTGTGAGCATTAGACAGCATTTCCGAAAAGTCCCAAAAGTGCTTTTTTTTTTTTTTTAAAAGGCAACTGGGCTTTGAAGTTGTTTCGCTTCTCATCCAAGAAGCTTCCTCAGTTCTGACTGAATGGTGGCGGATGGGAAGATTTATATTCCTTGCAGACAGCCGGTCCTTTGCATTCTTTTAGAACGGGTGTCAAACTCAATTTTATTGAGGGGGCGCATTAGGGCTGTGGTTGACCTCGGGGGGGGGGAACTCGGTGGGTGTGGCCGACTCGGTGGGTGTGGCCGACTTGGTGGGTGTGGCCAACTGGCTGGGTTAAGATCTGTTATGAATATGACAACCATTCAGATTTTGCATTCATGCTAACGAAAATGGAGCCTCCAATTTCAGAGGCAGTCTAGCCCACAATCAGGTGAAGCCAACAGACAATTGATCGGAAACCTTTTCTTTCTTGCGGTGGTCTCTCGTCCATCACTCTCCCCCGCCTTTAAAACAGGGGGTGGGCGCGGAATAACACTCTGATATTTTCTCAGGTTTCTTTCTGCCTAATAAAATAAATGGGATGCAGTGGCTCAATGGCTAAGACGCTGAGCTTGTCAAGTTCAGCGGTTCGAATCCCTCGTGCCGTGTAATGGAATGAAATCCCGTGACTTGTCCCGGCTTCTGCCAACCTAGCAGTTCGAAAGCACGTAAAAAAAAAATGCAAGTAGTAAAATAGGGACCACCTTATTGTGGGAAGATAACAGCGTTCCGTGAGCCTTTGGCATTGAGTCATGCCGGCCACATGACCACGGAGACGTCTTCGGACAGCGCTGGCTCTTCGGCTTTGAAACGGAGAGGAGCACTGCCCCCTAGAGTCAGGAACGACTAGCACCTATACGCAAGGGGAACCTTTTATCTTTACCTTTAATTTTAAATAACAATGATCGTTATTAATATTGAATACTGACCAACCTCTCCAAACACATTACAGACGTTGAACCAAAAGCAAATTTTATTTACCGATTATCTAATTGTTGTTATCGAAAGGCCTTAGTTTAAATGGGTATTATGTAAAAGTAAAAAAGTTGAGGTTTGATGTTAATGCTTTATTCTACTGCAAATAGGATATATATATATTCTTTTTTAAAATATAGGACAGGCAAGAAGAGGAAGAGGAGGAAAAGGCTGCAATTTCCCAGCAGAAAATGCCTCACCAAGGATCAAACCAACTGCGAATTTTTCTTCTGCTAATCCAGCTTTCGAAACAAAACAAAACAAAACGAAAACTTCTGCAATTGTTCCTCTTCTCTCCGTTCCTTTGGCAGTGGCAAAACGGAAGGATCCCAGCTGGGAAAAGGCTGGGACGTTCGTGTGGCTGGTTGCGTAGACACCCAAACTCTTTCTAAACTCATCTTTAATTTACAAATTGGCAGGAGCGACTTCCGTTCCTTTTCCAGCCGTCACCATCATTCTTTCTTCGCCGCGATTCCGGTGGAAAAGGTTCAACCAAGGCAATTCACCAGTCTGTTAGTATCCTTGTTTTGAACGATTTTCTGTAAGGCATGAGAAATCCTAGATGGTTATAAATTTGCTGGCAAAGTTAATTTGGAACACAACAGCTACCTGGAAGCAAAGCCAGGATAACCAAAAAACAAAACCCAAATTATAATATTTTATTTTGCTCAAAGTATTTATTCTTGGCCAGCTATATACGGAACTGGAGTTTAATTGGTCCAGTGGGACCGTCCATTCCTGTTACAGTTAAAGACGCTCTTGAGTTCATGCAGTTTGTAAGACATTTTTAATATATAGAGGCACATCCCTGGTTTTCTTGGCGAATTGACGATTGTTCCAGGGGGTGAAATCCATCGTAACTTTGGTCACTAAACAAACTGCTCTGAATCCAGAACTAATGCTCCAACACTGGATTTTTTAAGAAGAGATTGGATAACCCAATCTTAGGAGCCTTGGTGGAGCAGCGGACTAAAGCGCTGTTAAATAGCACTTAGCTGCCAGCTGCCTGCAATTAGTGCGAGTTCAAATCTCACCGGGCTCAAGGTTGACTCAGCCTTCCATCCTTTTGAGGTAGGTAAAATGAGGACCCGGATTGTGGGGGCAATAAACTGACTTTGTATAAAAAAAGAACACCGCTTTGGGGGTGGGGCCGAAAGCCCTACTAAGAAGGTATATACAAAAGTATGAAGGCTATTGCTTAAAAAGCATTGTAAGCCGCCCTGAGTCTCCGGAGAAGGGCGGCATATAAATCGAACCAAATAAATAAATAAACCCTTTGTCTGAAGCGGTGTAGGTTTTCCTGCCTAAGCAGAGGGTTGGACTAGAAGTCCTCCGAGCTCCCTTTTCCGACTCTCGTCATTCTATTTCTCTTTCTACCTACCTGTAATTCGCATTTTGCTTTGGGACAGACTCCCTCCAGAGGCCAGGGAATAGCATGGAAATGTGATCGCCTTCATTTGATGCCCTGAGCTCAGAAAACTTGATTTACGCAGGAGGATGGGAGACAGGGAGTTTTGAGAAAGCAGAGACAGCTTCGTTCAGACAGCGGAGGGAAAAAACAGCCCACGACCAACTGCCTCCCTTTCTAAAAATAAAAATAAAAATAATGGCATTAACTAAAAAGAGCCTTGATAGTACAGTGGTCTACGCACCCTGTTATTAACACAGCTGCCTGCAATTTCTGCTGGTTCGAATCTCTCCAAGGCTCAAGGTTGACTCAGCCTTCCATCCTTTCTAAGGTAGGTGAAATGAGGACCCAGTTTGTGGGGGCAATAAGCTGACTTTGTATAAAATATACAAAAGAATGAAGGCTATTGCTTAACGCATTGTAAGCCGCCCTGAGTCTCTGGAGAAGGGCGGCATATAAATCAAATTAAAAAAAAAAAACAACTGTGATATTCTGCTTTTATTAGAAATAGAAATAACAAGAGTTGGAAGGGACCTTGGAGGTCTTCTAGTCCAACCCCCTGCTTAGGCAGGAAACCCTACACCACTTCAGACAAAGGGTTATCCAAACATCTTCTTAAAAACTTCCAGTGTTGGAGCATTCACAACTTCTGGTGGCAAGTTGTTCCACGGATTAATTGTTCTCACCGTCAGGAAATTCCTCCTTAGTTCTAAGTTGCTTCTCTCCTTGCTTAGTTTCCACCCGTTACTTCTTGTCCTGGCCTCAGGTGCTTTGGAGAATAGCTTGACTCCCTCTTCTTTGGGGCAGCCCCTGAGATATTGGAAGACTGCTATCATGTCACCCCCAGTCCCGTGATGGTGAACCTATGGCACACGTACCACGCAGAACCCACTCTGTGGGCACGCCAGCCTTCGCCCCAGCCCAGCTCCACCACATACGTGCACACCTCCTGCCAGCCAGCTGGTCTTCGGGTCTCCGCTGCACATGCACAGGGGGGTGAGGGGCATGTATGGGGGGGTGCAGTTTGGTGCAGGCGGCTTTCCAGGGGTGCGGGAGACCCTCATGCAGCCCCCCCACACGCCATTTGGCTTCACAGGGCGCCCCCCCCCCCGTGCTCCATTTTGAACCTGGAAAGCCTCTTGCACCAACCTGGAAGCCAAAATAGGACGCAAGGGGGCCCATGCATGGCGGACGCACTCACAGGCGTGGGCACACACGCGGCAGGGTGCCCACATTGCATTTTGGGGGGGTTCTGGCACACGCACATGCATTAGCACGCATGCACACACATGCTTCGGGCACTCTGCACCGAAAAGGTTAACCATTACTGCCCTAGTCCTCCTTTTCATTAAACTAGACGTACCCAGTTCCCTGCAGCCATTCTTCGTATGTTTTAGCCTCCGGTCCCCTATAATCGTCTTGGTTGCTCTCTTCTGCACTCTTTCTAGAGTCTCCACATCTTTTTTACAGCGTGGCCACCAAAACGGGACGCAGGATTCCAAGCGTGGCCTTATCAAAGCATTATAAAGTGGTATCAACACTTCACCTGATCTTGATTCTATCCCTCTGTTGACGCAGATATGGATGCTGATAGACTGAGTTTTTGGGCAGCCTCCCAAAGGAAAAACCAACCCTTTAAACGACTCCTTTAACAGTAACCGAGTTGGAAGGCACCTTGGAGGTCATCCAGTCCAATCCCCTGCTCTCGCAGGAGACCTGGACTAGGGATTCGAACCACCGAACTGCCGATCTTTCTGATCGACAAGCTCAGCGTTTTAGCCACTGAGTCATTACTAGTTACCCGCATGTCCGTAATTCCAAATTGGGGCCCCCCACGTGTTAGCAACGCCCCCAGATCGGTCATTATCTCAACATGAAAAACACGTCAAATTCAGTGTGCTTTTATTCAAGGCAGAGGGGAAAGAGGACGGAGTGAAAAAAAATATATGTATATATACAAAGCTACACGTTTTGCATTTGACACAACGGTGTGAAGGATTTAAAATAACTAACAAACAACTTCTCTATTCCAGTGTTTTGGTTTCAATGGCTCACTTCAAAAAAAAAATATGATTTTTTTTCACCCTTTCTGATGAAAGAGCAAACACGTTTTCCCTCCCTCCCTCCCTCCCTCCTTCCCCCTCTACGGACGGTGCAATTCGGTCTGGGTTGCAATTGGAAGAAAAGGACAGTCTTGAAATAAGAAAAATAGGGTCAGCAATTCCGGAGGTGTCCTTTTGTGGGTTTGAAACACACGACAAAGGCAACAAAACAAAACAAAACAAAACAAAAGCATCGGCTTTTGCTAAAATTCTATCCGGAGAGGAAATTTAAAAAAAAAAAAAAAAAAAAAACCAGCTAAAACAAACCACGAATGCACCAAGGAAGGAGGATAGGAGATTGGCTTCGGTGCATAAGGAAATTGTGTGGTTTCATTGCATAGAATCTCGGTCAATTCAGAAGGAATAAAAAAAAAAAAGAATCTCGGGACATCCACAACAGTGGTGAGTCTCTACCGGTTCGTGCGAATCAGTAGCGGCGGTGGTGGGAGGCTCTGCCCATCCGCCCGGATGTCATCACGGATGCCCTGCGCGCTCACAGTTCTGAACCGGTAGCGAAGGTAAGTGAAACCCGCTACTGATCCACAGGCTCTTCCCAAGTCAGTTTCCCCACACAACGGGGGATGGTTAACGAGCCGAAAGGAAGGAAAGGATCTTAAATTAATAACCATGCAACTTCGGTAACACAAATGTCACTTTTTTTAAAGGGATGGGAGGTGCATGTATCACGAGATTAAGGAAGCGACGGTTGGCCGCGGGCTTCTGGATTTTAACTCCCACCGTAAACCCAGCTAGCGTGACCGACGCTAAGGGTTGGGATTGTGTATTCTGACAACTTCAGGAAGGGCAAAAAAAAAGTGGCCTTGACGGAAAGCAAGGCAAGGAAGAGAACATGACATCCAATTTTAGGGGGAAAGACAGCTGCCTTCGGAGGGAAGGATTGTGACTTTTACAATGCCCCGTTTGGCTCCCACGTTTGGCCTGCAGGAATCGGTGCCGCCGCTCTCTAGATCCTAGTTTACTTCCCTTGAATAGAGATCAACTCGGAATTTTAAAAAAACAGTTTAAAGCGTTCTTTAAAGAGTTAAAAGAAACTCTCCACAGAGGAATCGTTGGGGTGGGGGATTTAAAGTGGCTGGATTTCTTTGCATGGCCTTTGGAGTTTTAAGGACTGGCGCGCTTTGATTTGCATAAGGACGGACTTGAGTTAGGACAACTGCATGGGGTGCAGGGGGGAGAGAGGGACACCCCCTCATCCAGGAAGCTAAGACACCACTACTGTTGAGTTTGGACCCTTTCTAAAAGGTGTAGATTTAGTTATTACAGAGCACCAAACTAGACGCCAAGAGAATTCAGGCAGTCCTCGACTTATGACCGTAATTGAGCCCCAAATTTCTGTGGCTAAACGAGACGTTTCTTAAGTGAGTTTTGCCCCGTTCTGTGACCTTTCTACTCAACAGCTGTGGCTAGCGAATCACTGCGGTTGATAAGTTAGCAACTTGGTTGTTAAGTGAATCTGGCTTCCCCGCTGACTTTGCTTGTCAGAAAGTTCACAGAGTTGGAAGGGACCTTGGAGGTCATCTAGTCCAACCCCCCCCCTCGAAGGAGGAGACCCTATACCATTTCTGACAAATGGCAGTCCAATCTCTTCTTAAAAACTTCCCAGTGTTGGAGAATCCACAACTTCTAGTGGCAAGCTGTTCCACTGATTAATTGTTCTCACTGTCAAGGAAATTTCTTCTTAATTCTAGCTTGCTTCTCTCCTTGATTAGTTTCTATCCGTTGCTTGTAAAAGTGGATCGTATGACCCCGGGACACAGCAACAGTCGTAAGTATGAATCAGTTGCCAAGCACCCCGTATGTAAGTCACGTGATCCCGGAGATGCTGCAAAGGTTGTCGAGTGTGAAAAATGGTCGTAAGTCACATCTTTCAGTGCCGTTGTAACTTCGGTCACTAAATGAACTGTTGTAAGTCAAGGACTAGCTGTATTCCCAAGCAGCTACTTTTCTCTCGCTGCTGGCGAGCGGAGAGCATGGGGTGAGCGGTTGACCCCTCGAAGAGCTAACTCTGGGCTTCCAAGCGTGGTCATGGGGAAGACGGGGTGGGCCTGTCCAAGTTGGGGTTTGGCCGCCCCCCCCCCCCCCCGCTTAAAAACTCAGGGAGCAGGCTAGGATTTTACTAAAAGGAAAGAAACCTGGCTGGGCCCTACTTGGGTGCGAAGAAGATTAAAAAGAGAGAATAAAACCTATCTGAACGCTCAAAAAACGGCAAGGCTGCCCTGAGCTTAAGGCCTCGGTCAAACTCTAGGAAAAAAAAAAACACCACAGGAAGAAGGGAGTGTGCTTTCTAGCAGCCTATCCCGCGTGTGAGAGAAACAACCCCCCCTCTGGAAAGCATTTTCGGTGCCATTTTGTTTCCAAAAAAAACACACACAAAAAATATGGCACTTGAGTTTCCCTTGAAGCATGGCCATTTCCTCAAGGCAGTTGGTTCCTCGTCGGCTAGGAGGCCTCAATCCCAACCGCAGAAATCACAGGGTCCAGAGCAAAGAGACTTCTCGAAGCTGCTTGGCAACCAGGAAAGCTAAAATTGGCGTCCCATCCGGGTCGCCAGAAGCGTCTCTCTCCTAAAGGTAACCAAACGTCCCCGTTTCCTGCCGATTGGAACAAGTCCACTCGTTGCTCGGAAGCGGTCTGGCCCCCCGTCACCGATTCTCTTCTTAGGTGATTTCCCAGCGACTCAATGGCTGGCCTAGTATTTACAAGTCCCGATGGCTACACATTGCTGACCCGGGTCTCGGTGGACAAAGTCGTGCTGGTGGTAGAGGTGGCGAGCGAACGATCCCGTCGGACATAACGAGGTTTCCGGACTGGAGTCAAAAGAGAGAGAAACACGGTTAGTTTCTATCCCGAGTCTCACCAAAGAGGCTTAAAATTCATTCAAAGGATTTCCACACCTTTCTCTTCCAACACTGGCTCATCCCATCCCATCCCATCACACACACACACAGATCAGGGTGGATAAAAATTGATGATTGGTTTTTTTTATTTTTATCAAATTTATTTTAAAAAAATCTATTTAAAGATAGTTTTCTATTTAAGTTACATTAATAATTTAATGTATTCAGCATGAAAGTTATGTAGCATGAGGCTGTATATTCTGCAATATTGGGACTGTCGGTGAGTCAACAGCGGGTCAGAGGAGGAGCCGCTGCGGGACTGAGATGACAGTTTCTCTTTAAAAATTATGATTTAAATCGAGTCAATTTCAATCAAGCCTTTTTACTAGTGATTTAAATCGTAATTTAAATTCACCCAGACACAGATACACGTTTTTAAAAAAGGAAAATTAAAAAAAGAAAAACTGGGAGGAACCCTCGCTTAAAAAAAAAAAACGATATGCCACAAGGACACAATATTTTGATTTGGAAAACAAGGGCTCCCTAGGGGACGGTGTAAGCCTCCTGACTCTACATGCTTATTAAGACAATTTTGTTGACGAACAGGCGGTAGAAAGAAATCCCGTCATTCCCCCCCTCCTCCCTCAACTGTAATTATTTTTTCTGCTCCAGTCGCCCGCCACCCGAAACGGCGCATGCATTTGCAGTCTGCAGAGACTGAAAATGAGCCACCTGGGATTTATTCAGGCAGATTGAAATGTTGGAGGCGCCCCGGAGAGGCATGCTCAAAAATGCTTCCCTCGCCGCCAAGCATTCCCGTAAAAATCTTGCACACTGCTCGGTCTGTTTTTGAAAGAGCTTAACTATTTAGGGTAGTGGAAACGGGGAGAGAACCATTACAAGGGGTTGTAGTTATGCCTGGATCAGGGGGAACAAAGAGCTGCTTTGTGTTGAGAAGAGATTTCTTAGGATAAAATAAATCATCATCATCATCATCATCATCATCATCATCCCAGATTTCCAAAGCCATCCTATCTTCCTTTTCTGGATACAACTCAAAGGTGGTATTAAGCTGGTTTGGATCGGTTCGCCCGAACCGGTAATGGAAATCATGGGTGGAAATCGCGCATCCATCTGCCCTGGCTCTATGCCATCCTTTTTTTAGACACATTTTTGAGGCCGGGCGCATGTGCAGAAGGTACGCGTGCCATCAAAGCGCATTCGTGGAAGGCTGGGCGCATGTGCACACATTTGCAAACCGGTAGGGAAAGTAAGTGAATACCATCCCTGATACAACTCGAGGTTTTACTCCTGCAGAAATAACCCTTGTTACCCAGGACACCTAGCTAAGGTGTTTTTGCACGAACGAGAGAACGAGAGATGAAAGAGAAAAATCCTTACTTGAAGAAGGTGGAGATAACATGGATGCCTAGGAAGAAAAAAAAAAAATCGAGATGAGATTTGGAAACGAGTCGGCCTTTGCGTTAAGATAACCACCCTCCGGCCCTGTCCCGGTTTTCTGGGAAAATCGATCATTGATTCTACCCATTAATTGGGGAAAAAACGGATTTATGGTGATCTCACATTGTCATTTCTCGCTGGAAATTCCATTATCGAGACCAGCGTGGTTCAAATGTGCCAACCTGGAAGAGGATGAGGACTTCAAACTTCCCAGAATTCCCCAGCCGTTCTGGCTGGGGAATTCTGGGAATGGAAATCCGTGCAATTTAAATTTGCGGGTTTGAAAAACGCCGGTGTAAGCATTCCAATATTCTGCTGTGTCTTCCTGGATTGCAAAACACCGCCCCGAGTTTGCTAACAGATCAGAGGAAGAAGAGAGAGCAGGAAGGGGCCATCTGGGACCTTCCCGCCAGTGGCAGCTTCCCCACCCATCATCCTCAGCCGCCTTCTTGCCTTGTGAGGCTTTGCAATATCCTGGAAACCCCCAAAGGTGGATCCCGTACTTACTGATTCAGCAGACTGTACAATGGACCCTGGGAAACACAGAAAGGGATAAAAAAAAAAAAAAAAAAGAGAGAGAGAGAGAGAGATAAAAGATTAACAAGAGAAGTCTGTTTCAATTATGCGCACCGACATCAAAAGGCTCTCTTCCCTACCAAGGGATCTGTTCCTGAACAGCCTGGAAGGATTCCTGACTGGGTTAAATAACCAAGGAGAGAGGAATCTTAAATTCTTTCAATTTCACTGGCAGAGGGACTGTGGGCTGGTCCTTCGCTATTTCTAGGGCGGCCTCCCCAGCCAGATCTAAGCACCCCGCTGGCCGGATCTGGCCCCCAGCCATTGAGTTTGACCCCTTTGCCCTATACCATTTTAGACAAACGCTTCTCCAATGTCTTCTTAAAAACCTCCAGTGATGGAGCACTCACAACTTCTGGTGGCAAGCTGTTCCACTGATTTAACTGTTCTAACTGTTAGGAAGTTTCTCCTTAATTCCATGTTGCTTCTCTCCTTGATTAGTTTCCATCCGTTGCTTCTTCTCCTGCCTTCTGGTGCTTTGGAGAATAGGTTGACTCCCTCTTCTTTGGGGCAGCCCCTCAAATATTGGAACACTGTGTCTCGTGCCACCCCTAATCCTTCTATTCACGAGACCAGACGTACCCAGTTCCTGCAACCCTCCTTCATACGTTTTAGCCTCCAGCCCCACTAATCATCTTCTCCGCAACAGCCGGCAGACAAATCTACCTTTGCTTCTTCGATAGAAGAGATTGGGGAGTTTATTGGCACGTTTGAGGTAGAAGAAGGACGCAACACAGAGGATGAGGAAGAGGCTGATCAAGAAAGTGCCAAAAATTAGGGAAGCCGCGACTTCGGGACCTCCTATAGAAAGCCAAAACAAAAACGAAGAAGCGTCTCACAGAAGGAACATCTTTTTCCTAACCTTGCAAATTAATCCTTGAGATTGGCCAGCGAGTGTCTTGCTGACCGTCGCCCCTTAATTCCTGCTGCAGAATGTCCATTTTTTAATCTAAATATATAAAAATGGCTCTGTGTGTTTGTGTATGTTCCAGCATAACTCTGGAATGCCTCGAGCAATTTCAACCCAACTTGGTACACAGATGGCTTACTCTCTGGAAAGAAATACTATGGGGGTAAGACACCCCTAACACCCCTTGCAAAGTCTGTTCGGCGTTACTCACCTATACCGAAAGTCTCTGGAGTTAGGGTAGTTAGGTTGATTAGAGGGTTCAATTCCCCAGCTGCATCTAGAAAAAAAAAAAAAAGCCAGAAAGTTGGAGAAGAGACAAAGAAGTTATGGCCAGAGCCAGCTGAATTTCTCCATTGCTGATTCCAAGAGAGAAGGATTTGTATTCAGGGGTGAGATTCAAAAATTTTAGCAACCGGTTCTCTGCCCAGTTGCTGGGTGGGCGTGGCCATGGTGGGTGTGGCCTACTTGGCTTGCACCACGGCGGGGGGGGGGAGGGAAATTTTTGCCCTCTGGAGGCTTTCCTCGAGCTTCTGGGAGGGCGAAAATGGCCTTCCCCGGGCTCCGGAAACAGGTCCATTTCTGGACTTCCAGTAGGCCCATTTTTTGCCCTCCCCAGGCTCCAGAGGCTTTCCTCAAGCCTCTGGGATGGCGAAAACGGCCTCCCTTGGGCTCCGGAGGCCAGAAACGGGCCCGTTTCCGGACTTCCAATACTTCCGGTATGAAGTCCACCTATATTTAAAGTTGCCAAGATTGCTCTAAAAACCATTTCCTTGCTAAAACATAACTGGAAATAGGAAATAGACAGGGGTGGGATACAAAAATTTTAGCAAGGGGTTCTCTGCCTGGTTGCTGGGTGGGCGTGGCCATGGTGGGTGTGGCCTAGTTGGCCTCCTGCACCACGGCCGGGGGAGAGGGCGTTTTTGCCTTCCACGGGCTCCAGAGGCTTTCCTTGAGCCTCCGGGAGGGCGAAAACGGCCTCCCCAGGCTCTGAAGGCCCGTTTCCGGCTTTCCTGAACTTCCAGTAGGCCGATTTTTCGGCCTCCCAGAGCCTCTATGTGGGCCCTGCACTTACATGGCATCCAAAGGTGGCCGCGTGGAGACTCCTGGGAGGGGCGGGGTGGGAGGGGCCAGCTAGTCCTTTCAACAACCGGTTCAGCGAACCAGATGTAAAATTCACCCGAACCGGTCTGAACCACTTGAATCCCACCCGTTTGTATTGCAAGTTATTTTCCCTGGCTCCATCGCTCGGATTTTGCTTTAATATGTTTAGGCAACAAGGCAAAAACCAGCCCAATCCCCAAAATTATGCGTTGGCATTCATCGTATGGGGTGGGGTGGGGACTTGCATTCCTACTGTTGTAAAGGCAGAAAGAAACAGTAGAGTCTCGAAGCTGGGAATTGCTCAACGAAAGACTAACCAAGGTAAAGACCTGCCTTATACAGTAGCAGCCAAAATTGTGGAAACCTTTTGGGAAAAGTGTATTTTTTGAGGTTTGGTGGCTAATAACACCATATATATATATATATTTGAGTTTCAATCCTGGCCTGGGAATAGCCCAGATCTTAAGCCAATTGAAAATCTATGGAGCCGACTAAAGAAACTTGTTAGTCAGAAGGGACCCAGCGATAAAACCCAGTTAATAGAAGCCATCCTTCAATCTTGGTTTCACATTATAACAGCTGCAGAACTCAAAGACTTGGTTCCCTCCATGGGAAGACGTTGTAAGGCTGTAGTTCATGCAAAAGGTTACCCAACTCAGTATTCACTGACACGGTGATCATTTTTGCATGTCTCGTTTTTTTCTACGTGTTTCACTTTTCTTCTTTAGACTGTCACTGCTATTCTAATAGCAAGTCCTTCATAAAAGTCATTGCATTACGTTCTTGATTAAATTATCTTTCCATGGATATATAATTTTATGGTACTACTCCCAAAAAAAAAAAAAAAAAAGTGGTGTCATTAGCTAAGTTTTAGAAAATACTTTTCCCCAAAAGGTTTCCACAATTTTGGCCACTACTGTAGGTGAGAGAGCCTGTATATGAATTTAATAAATGAAATAAAAATAAAGAAGGTAAACACGCCAAATCAACAAATCAACTCTTGTAACCGTGTTTGCTTTCTCCTCTTTAAAAAAAAGGAGGACTAGAACCTTGAGCTGTTTTCAATCCCAGGATCCCAAATCCTTCAAATGCCTCTCTTCCGCCCTCTGCTGGACGGGGAAGGGAAAAGCAGAGAGAGCATTCTTAACTCTGCCCCACAGGCGAGCAGGATCGGAAGATCATCAGCGGACTCACTGTTTTGACAGTCTGTCAGGTTGTAGGCCAGAGCCGCTGGGAGGGTCTCGTTCTCACATTTCACACAGGTGCTGCTGCCGTCTTCGTTCCACCGCCTGTAGCAGCCTGCGTGGGGTGAGGACAGGAGAGTGAGGAGAAGGAAGGAAGGAAGGAAGGAAGGAAGGAAGGAAGGAAGGAAGGAAGGAAAAAATGAATTGGAAATAAGGAAGGAGGGTTAGATGGATGGAAGGGAGGGAGGGAGGGATAGATAGAAGGAAGTATTGGAGGGAGGGAAGGAAGGAAGGAAGGAAGGAAGGAAGGAATTGGAAATAAGGAAGGACGGATGAGGGAGGGAGGGATGGATGGATGGATGGATGGAAGGAAGGAAGGAAGGAAGGAAGGAAAAAATGAATTAGAAATAAGGAAAGAGGGAGAGATGGAAAGGAGGGAGGGAGAGATAGATACAAGGAAGGAAGGAAGGAAGGAAGGAAGGAAGGAAGGAAGGAAGGAAGGAAGGAAGGAAGGAAGGAAGGAAGGAAAAATGAATTGGAAATAAGGAAGGAGGGTTAGATGGATGGAAGTGAGGGAGGGAGGGATAGATAGAAGAAAGTATTGGAGGGAGGGAGGGAAGGAAGGAAGGAAGGAAGGAAGGAATTGGAAATAAGGAAGGACAGATGAGGGAGGGAGGGAAGGAAGGAAGGAAGGAAGAAATGAAGGGAAAAATGAATTGGAAATAAGGAAGGAGGGACAGATGGAAGGGAGGGAGGGATAGATGGAAGGAAGGAAGGAAGGAAAAAATGAATTGGAAATAAGGAAAGAGGATAAATGGAAGGGAGGGAGGGAGAGATAGATACAAGGAAGGAAGGATGGAAGGAAGGAAGGAAGGAAAAAATGAATTGGAAATAAGGAAGGAGGGATAGATGGAAGGAAGGGAGGGAGAGATAGATACAAGGAAGGAAGGAAGAAATTGGAAATAAGGAAGGACGGATGAGAGAGGGAGGGAAGAAAGGAAGAAATGAAGGAAAAAATGAATTGGAAATAAGGAAGGAGGGATAGATGAAGGGTGGCAGGGAGAGATAGATGAGGGGTGGGAGGGAGGGATAGATAGAAGGAAGGAAGGAAGGAAAAATTGAATTAGAAATAAGGAAGGATGAGGGCGGGAGGGAGGGAGAGAAGGAAGGAAGAAATGAAGGAAAACATGAATTGGAAATAAGGAAGGAGGGATAGATGGGAGGGAGGGATAGATGGAAGGAAGGAAGGAACTGGAAATAAGGAAGGATGGATGAGGGAGGGAGGGAGGGAAGGAAGGAAGGAACACACATAGGCCTCCCCCTTCACCCCCAACTGAGCATCAATATTTTTTCATCTCCCCTTATGCTGAAAATCAGCACTGCAATTTTATTGTAGTTTAGGAGAAGCTTAAAGTGGCAGAAATAAACCCCGGCAGAGATTTTGGACAGCATTTTAAAAGAAAAGAAAAGAAAGGAAAACAGAGAAAGTTCTCTTTTTTCCCCCCCTCCCTTTCTCTTTTTGATAAGTTAACCTTTGCAAGATACACAACATTAAAATGTTGACTTTGTGTTGTAAACGCCAGACCCCTCAGCAAGATGGACAGCACATAAATTTAACGAAGAAACAAAATATTTGTTTCCTTACTGCATTAAGGCAGCGACAAAGAGAAGGAGAAACGTGCTACTCTTTAGCTTTTAATTGGAATAATGAAGGAGGAAGGGGCAAAAAAACCCCATAGGAGCATACTGCCGAAAATGATCACTTGATTAATTTCAATCTTGATCCCAGGAGGGATTTTTTTAAAAAAAAGTGGGAGGAAGCTCAAACAAATTAACGGGATAAGATTTTCACAATGATTAAGCGGGCGGAAAGCTTAAAAGCTGCGGTCTCCTTGCCGCTGGAAAGGAGACCACAGAGAAAGCCATCCGACCTCGGGATCGGCTTCTCCGGATGTGAAAATGCTGCTTTCTTTGCAGGCCCAAAACCTTGGGTGGGCTGCTGGGGGTTCGGGAGAACCTCTAGCTAAGATTCTGTGCAGTTTGGAGAACCCCCAAATCTCACTCCTGGCTGGCCCCGCCCTGTCTGCCCCACCCCTCCCCTCCCAGGAGTTCCCACGCGGCCCGTTTTGGATGCAGGTAAACGCAGGGAAATGCGTGGAAGCTCGGGGAGGGCGAAAAACGGGCCTACCAGAAGTTTGGGTAGAGGGCCTCCGGAGCCTGGGAAGACCGTTTTCGCCCTCCCGGAGGCTTGGGAAAAGCCTCTGGAGCCTGGGGAGGGCAAAAATGCCTCCTGCCACCACCGTGGTGCAGGAGGCTGACTAGGCCACGTCCACCCAGCAACCGGGCAGATTTTTGAAGCCCACCCCTGTAACTGCCTACCTGGAGTGCACTGGCTGTTGGCGAGACAGGTGCTATTGGCTTCCATCGTATCGACGCAGCATTCTGCATCCGATTCCTAGTGTAAGGAGAAAAATAAACAACAAACATAAAACACACAAAATTTTTCCAAAATTCATTTACTTAGAACTCCGTTTTGTAATCTCTCGCCCCCGCGTGAACACCAAACCACAATGCAATCGCCCTTACGTGGCTCCACCTCGTTCGAAGCACCAAAATAAATAGCAGGAGAGAGGAGAGACCACGACTGGGGCTGGGGAGAATGAAAACGACATCTGGGTTCAGTTCGAAGCAGGGAGAAAAACACTGGAAACATGGAGGCTGATTGGAAAGATGGTTTAATGGCGAAGCAGAACCACCAAGCACATGGTCCTGGTGCAACTGACCACACATGGAGTTGAGAGTGAGGGTTATTTATACCCTCTTTTGGGCTTTGCATTTGAGCTTCCTGTTCCTGTGGCAAGGGCATGTATTCTATTAGAGGTGGGAACGGCTAGCACGCATGTGTGGGGGAACCTTTACCTTTACTTTTAGGGGTCATTCTGTAGGTTGTCCGAATCACTGCAGTTGTTAAGTTAGTAACACGGTTATTAAGCGAATCTGACTTCTCCGTTGACTTCACTTGTCAGGTTGCAAAAGAGGATTACGTGACCCCCAGGACAGTGTCCAAATGTTGATCCCGTGATCATGGGGGTACTACAACGGTGGTGTGAAAACGGTCGTAAGTCATTTTCTCCAGTGTCGTTGTAACTGAACGGTCACTAAATGAATTGTTGTAAGTCAAGGACAACCTGTAGACCATATTTCTCGGACTAAAGCATTTAAAAATCCCCAAATGCAGCTCATCCGTGTATAAATCAATATCGGATTCAATTCAATGTCTGCTAAAGGTGTCTGCTAACACTAAGAGTGTTTAAGAAGATGTTGGATAACCCTTTGTCTGAAGTGGCATAGGGTTTCCTGCCTAAGCAGGGGGTTGGACTAGAAGACCTCCAAGGTCCCTTCCAACTCTGTTATCCTATAATTCTATAAGGTGGGAGGAATCTCTGCAGGAGGGGAAAAAAACGGGGTGCAAATCTCAAGGTCAGCCCCTCCCGGCTTTTTTCCAGACCCCGGATCAGCTGATGCACTTGATAAATAAATAAATAAATTTCCCGCCGGAGCGAAAACCCATCCAGTCTCCATCTTGAACTGTCGGTGGTTTCCTTTTGACTCCCTGCCCAGAGTCATTTGGCTGGACGCCATCCCAGCCAGCTCGCCACGAAACGTTTAAAAAGCACATTTTCTGTTCCCGCAAAATATTCCGCGCCGGGCTCTCCGCGTTCCTCCGGTAGTTCCACTTAGGAAAGCTGCTGTTTTATTTAACCATCTGGAGCCCAATTTCCCAAAGGAGAACACGGTGGTCTCGCCTTGTATGTGAGGTTTGCGGCTTGGCCGGGCTCCAAGCCCAAAGATTGGTGGGATCGATTCGGAAAAGCGGCCCTTTTAAATGAGTTGTCAAGAACACGACCGCCCTGCGATCTCCAGCCAAGCTTTTCACGGAGACTTATTGTCTTCCTGCCAAGCTTTGGTCGCTCAGATGTTTTAAGGCCTGCTGATCTTGAGCTGTGATTTTTCTTCTTCTTGAAGTTGTAGCATGCCGTACGGCCCCGCGGGCTCTGGAATTGATCGATGGCGCGGACAAAAGAATAATTCAACCCCGGGCGCGGCGCTGGGTTCGGGATTTCAAAGCGGAGGGAGATGAAGATATACTGGCCTTTCCCAAGATAAACATGGGAAAAACTTGACGTGAAGAAGACGGACAGTTCTCGAACGTACAAACGTTCATTTAGCGACCGTTTGCAGTTACGACGGCCGACAGGAAACCTCCGACAGTTCAAGAGGGAGACTGGATGGATTTTCGCTCCGGTGGGAAAATTAATTTATTGATTTATCAAATGCCGGAAGGGGCTGACTTTGAGATTTGCATCCCGTTTTTTCCCCCCTCCAGCAGAGATTCCTCCCACTTTATAGAATTATTGGAAGGGACCTTGGAGGTCTTCTAGTCCAACCCCCTGCTTAGGCAGGAAACCCTACGCCACTTCAGACAAAGGGTTATCCAATCTCTTCTTAAAAACTTCCAGGATCAGCAGACATCTTAGCAGACATTGAATTGAATCCGATATTTATTTATACATGGATGCAGAGGTGGTATTCAGCCGGTTCGTACCGATCCAGGGGAACAGGTAGCAGCCCGCCCGGACGTAATGCCGTCCTATTTAGCCACGATTTCGAGGCTGGGCGCATCCATGGAAGGATGGATGCGGGGCGAACCAGTGGTAAGAATATGTGGAACTCACCACTGCATGGATGAGTTTTTAGCTGGAAAGGTGAGAGCTGTGTTTGGGGGACATTTAAATGCTTTAGTCCCAGAAATATGGTTTACAGGTAATCCTCGACTTACAACAGTTCGTTTAGGGACCGTTCGAAGTTACAATGGCCCTGGGAAAAGTGACTTATGGCCGTTTTTCACTCTTACGACCGATTGCAATGGGAATTGCAATCCTCCAAATCTGGACGGCTTTGAGCTGGGGAGTTCAAAGGTTGCTGGGGATCGTATTTGGAGATGGATGGATGAATGGATGGGGCAGAGGGAGAAAAAAAAAGTCAGGAAATTCTGACAAGGAAAGAAATCTTTTCTTGTCTTTTTAGAGGGGGGAAAAAATGAGAGCAAGTACTGTTCAGAACAGACTGTAAGTTACCGGCTTTGGGAATTCTTGCCTCGAACAGAAATCTTAGCTGCCCTGATTTGGCGATGCTCTAAATCAAGATTAATGCAGTGAGTCACCTACGAGCAGGTGGAAGGGATGAAAAGTAAGAACAACATATAGTTCCGCCTTTGTAAATCATAGTTGGTGTCAGCACTTCAAGCTGCATTTACTCTAGTGCTGACATAAGGAGAAGCGGAGGCATCTGGAAAGGGACGTTTGACTTTTCACCTACTTATTTTCCCTGGAGATAATATCCCCTAGGAGATGGGAGGGGAGGGGGGAAATTCCTTTGAGCTGGAGCAGTAGATTAGGGGTAGAGTGACTTGGAAGATGGCCAATGAGTGCAGAGGAGTGGGGAAAGGAACGGGAGGGTTTTGGGTCAGGAAGTCAGTGTTGGCTACGATGGAGTCGGAGTTAGAATGTCGTGCTTAATAAATGGGAGTTTTTCATCAAAGACTTTGTTTGAAATGCAATTTATTTGAGACGACCTCGAAACCTGACACTTGGAGGGATTAAGTCAGGCTTTGTCTGTGTGGAACAGTGTTTTTCAACTTTGGCAACTTGGAGATGTGTGGACTTCAACTCTACACATTCCCCAGCCAGCCATGATTGAGTGATTGATTGATTAAAATAATGCTGTACATAAGAGTCTCCTTCTTGAGCAGGGGGTTGGACAAGAAAACCCCCAGTCCGGAAGTTGGCAAATGGGCTGTTTCTGGGCCATTTTCGCCCTCCCCAGACTCCTAGAAAGACTCTGGAGGCTGGGGAGAGAGAAAAACGGGCCTTCCCCACCAACCCCTGAGGTCCTCCAGAGGCAGGAAACAGCCTGTTTCCCTACTTCTAGTGGGAATAGAAGGCCCGAAGATCAGCTGGAGTTGAGCTCGCATGCCCGATATGGCTACGCGTGCCACAGGTGGCACGCGTGCCACAGATTCGCCATCACAGCCATATACTATTCCAGACAAATGGTTGTCCAATCTCTTCTTAAAAACCTCCAGTGATGGAACACTCACAACTTCTGGTGGCAAGCTGTTCCACTGGTTAATTGTCCTGTTAGGAAGTTTCTCCTTAGTTCTAGGTTGCTTTTCTCCCCGATTGATTTTTCACCCATTGCTTAATTAGATTACATTACATTAGACACAGAGATGGTATTCAGCCGGTTCGTATCGGTTTGGGAGAACCGGCAGCGGCGACTGTGGGTGGGCCTGCCCCCGCCCACGCCGGCATTATGCCATCCTATTTAGCTACGTTTTCGAGGCTGGGCACATGTGTGGAAGGCCGGTGTGCAAAGCGAGCGTGCGCAGAGCAAACCGGTGGTAAGAATTTGTGAATCCTGCCGCTGATTTAGACACTCTACCATGAAAAATCTGGTATGGAAATCCTTCTGAAACAAGGACCCGAGTTGTCTGGTGGATCAACAGAATATATCTTTAATTTACAATCCGGAAACAAATTCCTTTTATTCACATAAAGGCGGCAGAGGTTTTTTTTTTACAGAAAACAGGTTTGTTTGGGGGGGGTTGTTTTTTTTTTTTAAAAAAAACAAACAGCGTTCTCAATCACAAATCCAGGCTGATCCCATCTACCGACTAATATCCTTTGGAGTGATCAGTAATCACAACTGGAAATCAGGATTAAGATGCTGCGGTCTTCCAGAGCCACTCGCTGGATGAACAGATGGCTTCCCGGACTGAACCTCCCTCGTAGCATCCTCAGAGTAAGGAAACAATGAATCTAATGTGGCTTGTTAGAGCCGTAACTTACCCCGGAGGTAGGGCCGTCAATGAATTCACGAGCCAATGAGCCGGCAGCGGTTATGCTACTTATACAATTCCTGTGTCCAGGTCACGAGGTTCAGCGGCTAAATCTCAGCCTCTCCCTTTGATTTTTTTTTAATCCCTTCCTTTTGAGTTTAGATTTCGGCCAACGGCCGCAAGCCATACCTACCAAGCTGTCAGTGGATTTGCTGGTGACTTCTGCTCCCAGCACAGTTAGAAGGAAGACGCAGGGCACCGCCATGTCTGAGATGGAGCAAAAGCCTACGAAGAAAAGAAAAGTATAGATACATAGATAGATAGATAGATAGATAGATAGGTAGATAGATAGATAGATAGATATCCAATATTCAGACTTTTCCCGCTGCAATTTTACTCCCTCTGGACCGCTAAATAGCAATATAGAGGCAGAGCGGTAAGGATGTGCCTTGCCTGTCCTTGGGAATACAGATAGTTCTCGACTTACAACAGTTCGTTTAGTGACCGTTCGAAGTTACTTTTTCCCAGTGACTCATGACGTCTCACACTGACGACCATTGCGGCATTCCCCCTATGGCAGTGATGGGAGCACGCTCGTCAGGGCCGCGCTCCAGAAAAGCCGAACTTCTGGGTTCTGGCACGCATACGCGCCCGACAATCAGTTGGCCAGCGCCCATGCGCATACCCGTTTTCAGCACTACCGCACGTGCGAAGGACAGCTTTCACACCAGAAACTCAGAAGATAAACAGGCAAGGCCCTGCGTGCCGGGCGACATGGCTTCGCGTGTTACTTCGGGCACGTGTGCCATTGGCTCGCCATCACAGCCCTATGGTCACGTAATTTGTATTTGGGTGCTTTGATCACCGATTCACGTCTATGACGGTCGCTGTGTCTCCCGGGGGGGGCGGGGGTGTCACGCGATTCCCCTTTGGCGACCTTCTATCAAGCCAAGTCCACGGGGAAGCCAGATTCACTTAACAACCGTGTTCCTAATTTAAGAACGGCCGTGATTCAACTTAACCGACGTGGCAGGAAGCGTCATAAAACGGGGCGAAACTCACTTAACGAATGTACCCATTGAACAACATCTGGACTACTGCAATGCTCTCTACATGGGGCTCCCTTTGGGGTGCACCCGGAAGCTCCAGTTGGTCCAGAATGTAGCCGCGCGGGGGATTATGGGAGTGACGGGGCGCTCCCATGTGACACCTCTCCTGTGCGAGCTGCACTGGCTTCCGGTGGACTTCCGGGTGCGCTTCAAGGTGTTGGTGACCACCTTTAAAGCGCTCCATGGCTTAGGGCCGGGGTATTTACGAGACCGCCTTCTCCCGCCAATAGCCTCCCACCGGCCAGTACGCTCCCACAGAGAGGGACTCCTCAGGGTGCCGTCGGCCAGACAATGTCGGCTGGCGACCCCCAGGAGGAGAGCCTTCTCTGTGGCGGCACCTGCCCTCTGGAACAACCTACCCCCAGAGATACGCACGATACCAGACCTCCGGACTTTTCGTTGGGCTCTGAAAACACATCTTTTTCACCTAGCCAGGCAGGCTTGATCCCATCTCTTCGATTATTTTTTTTTTTTAATTTGATTTATATGTCGCCCTTCTCCGGAGACTCAGGGCGGCTTACAATGCGTTAAGCAATAGCCTTCCTACTTTTGTATATTTTATACAAAGTCAGCTTATTGCCCCCACAAACTGGGTCCTCAATTTATCTACCTTAGAAAGGATGGAAGGCTGAGTCAACCTTGAGCCTTGGAGAGATTCGAACCAGCAGAAATTGCAGGCAGCTGTGTTAATGACAGGGTGCACTAAACCACTGTACTATCAAGGCTCAAGATTTTAATTTGTAATCGGTTTTAATCTGGGTTGTTTTAATTGGATAGCCAAATTATTTAATGTTTTTAAATTGCTTTTAAATTTTATATGTTATGTTTTACCATGGCTGTTCACCGCCCTGAGTCCTGTTTGGAGAAGGGCGGTATACAAATAAAATAAAATAAATAAACAAACATAAATTTGGGCTCAAAAAAAATAAATAAATCAAAAACGGCCGTACGTCGCGGGCTACCCTGTAATGGAAATGCTGTAATTTGGACAGGCTGGGGGAAATTGTCACCGCCAAAAAAGAGTCACAGCACATTTCTGCACCTGCTGACAGGTGTGCGCCGTTGCTAAGCAACCAGGAACCTTGTCGGTGGGTTCAAAAGACAGCCAATCAATGCCAGGCCCAGGATGAAAGGAATCGAGGTTGGAGATAAAATAGAATAACAACTTTATTGTCACTTTCAATGTACGCTAATCGGCATACGTTAAAGTGAAATTTCGTTGCAGGCAGCTCTCCGAGGGTCACCATCTCCCATCATCATCATCATCTAACGACCCCATAATCCCTTGCGGGGTAGAGTTTGGGCAACTGAATGGAGCTAGCAGAGTGTTTACTGGCCGGATGCCCTTCCTGACGCCGATGTGGAGTTTAGTTCAGCATATATATTCTCATTGCATCACCACCTCCGATATACACCACATGATATAACAGAATAAATAAATAAAAATAAATAAACAAGAGCCTTGGTAGTACAGTGGTTTAAGGCACCCTGTTATTAAGCTGGTTATTAAGACCAGCTGCCTGCAATTACTGCAGGGTTCGAATCTCGCCAAGGCTCAAGGTCGACTCAGCCTTCCATCCTTTCTAAGGTAGGTAAAATTGAGGACCCAGTTTGTGGGGGCAATAAGCTGACTTTGTATAAATATACAAAAGGATGAAGGCTATTGCTTAGCGCATTGTAAGCCGCCCTGAGTCTCCGGAGAAGGGCAGCATATAAATCAAAATAAATAAATAAATAAATAAATAAATAAATAAATACATACATACATACATACATACATACATACATATAAATACAGAATTATGTATATACCCTCGTATATTATATGTCCCCGACGGGAACTATGGTGACATGGCCCGTCAGTGAGAAAATGGCGGAAACAAGCGGATCGATATAAAAAATGTGGATGCAGAAAGGAAGAACAAAGCATCAATAGCCAAGATGATTAGAGGACTGGAGGCTAAAACATACGATGAACGGTTGCAGGAAGGGGGCCTGGCTAGTCTAGTGAAGAGAAGGACCAGGGGAGACAGGATAGCAGTCTTGCAGTATTTGAGGGGTTGCCCCAGAGAGGAGGAAGGGGGTCAAGCTATTTTCCAAAGCAAAAGGAAGGAAGGAAGGAAAGAAGGAAGGAAGGAAGGAAAGAAAAAAGGAAAGAGGAAGGAAGGTGGAAGGGAGGGAAAGAAAGAAAGAAAGAAAGAAAAGAAAGAAAGAAAGACAGACAGACAGACAGACAGACATCTGAATAAACCATCGATGGACAGAAGACATGGCTAGTCTAGTGAAGAGAAGGACCAGGGGAGACAGGATAGCATCTTCCAATGTTTGAGGGGCTGCCCCAGAGAGGAGGAGGGGGGTCAAGCGATTTTCCAAGGCACCTGAAGGCCGGACAAGGAACAATGGATGGAAACTGAACAAGGAGAGAGATTCAACCTGGAATTAAGGAGACATTTTCTGACAGCGAGAGCAATCAACCCATGGAAGAGAAGTTGCCTTCGGAAGTTGTGGGAGCTTCATCACTGAAAGCTTTCAAGAAGAGACCGGACTACCATCTGTCAGGAATGGTGTAGGGTCTCCTGCTCGGTCCCTTCCAACTCTGTTAATCTGCTAAATAGCTTTTTGCACCTCTATCCACACACAGCCTGGACATGCAAACATAATAATAAGAAGAAAATCTACTTTTACCAATTTTGTATGGATCAACTTTGGGAACATCCCAAGGAGGCAAAATTTCCTGGTTGGGATTAGTAGCTTTATACCGAAGTTTTATGAAAAGCAATTTTGAGAGGGCTGAAAAATCCTGGTTATTTGGGGCAAGTAGAAATCTCTCCCCCCCACCCCCCGGGTGATGAGAGGGAATTTGCAAGCAACCAGAAGCCAAGGTTTATGAAACCAGGATCTTCCGCCCCTCTCTCCTGCCTTAGCAACCAAAACGAAGGGACGTAAAATGAGTCACGGCGTCTGATGAACTCCGAGAATGATAATAACTTTTATGAAGCCATTCGCGAGGCTGTATTAAGTTCTAATTTGGCATGCACAATTGGGAGAAAACTCCAGCGCAAACATAAAAGGCAATTTTGATCAAATTAAAAGGGAGGAGGGCGGGCGGCTTAAAAAAAAACAAAAAAAAAAAAATTAAAATAAAAGCGAAAAGGAATCCGACGAAGTACACAAGAACAAATTGGCTTTTTGATCTGCCCAAATTGGAAAAAAGATGCACCTCCTTCAAGTGATAATTGAACGTCTTTTTCTCACCCATCTTTAGAAAATGAAGTATCTTTTTAATCTCCAAAAAAAAAAAAAAAAAAACCCCAACCCCTAAATACAACTTGCGAAGCACAGAGAGAGAAGGAATGAAAGCTTTTCGCATCCGTCAATTTCAACCGCAAACGGAGCTTAGTTGTTTTATTCCTGGGAATTTATCGCAACAGGAACCAAGCGAATGTATTAAGGGGGAGTGAAAAACTGATAGAAAATAGACTATTTCTTCTCCTCACATCACAGACACATCAAAGCTTTGTGGCCTGTGAAAGCTGAGGGGCTTGTAAGGCTTCCTATTATCGGGCGTTATCAAACTAAGAGGCATACAAATTTTCATTTTACAAGCCTGCCGGAGAATAAGAAAAGGGTCCTTGATAACAACCAATTGGCTTGGATTATTTTACTTTTTTAAAAAAGTCAATCCTAGGATCAGAGGGCCACTAGCTCTGATCCGACTTACATCCGATCGCGACATGTCGGTTTAAATAGACGAGCATCTCTGTTTTAGGAGTCAACTGCCCACATCTGGCAGATTTTTTTTGCAAGAGGGTATTGCGGAGCGGGAGGCAGACTCAAGACAGTGAAGAGGTTGGGGAGGAACATGGGCCAGTCCTGGAGTCTGGGGAGGGCTCTGACAAGGGCTCTGCGTCGGAGGCAGAGAGGAGGCCAGGGCCGTCTGACAGTTGTCAGCTGCCTTCGGAGTCGGACATCAGTGGGGCGGAAGAACAGCTGGAGCCTGTTCCCAGTGTGAGCTGCCAGGAGAAGGGAACAGCTAAGGAACAAGGGTCGACTCAGGAGTAAAGCCACAGGTGGACAATGAATGGCCCCTCTCAGAGGGAATAAAAGAGGACCGAAAGGGGAGGGGAGTTTGCAGGAGACAATTAGTTCGCTTAATTGGTTCCTGACTCTCCGAGACTCCTTGCCAAGTTTTGAAGATATCAGCCTGGCAGCTCTCCAAGCCAGTCTTCCAATATTTGAGGGGCTGCCACAGAGAGGAAGGGGGGTCAAGCTATTTTCCAAAGGGACTGAAGTTCAGGCAAGGAATAATGGATGGAAACTGATCAAGGAGAGAGTCAATCTGGAAATAACTCTGTTAAATAGCTTTTTACCCACCGTGATTTCTGCTACCGGTTCCGGTGAACCGGTCCGAACCGGCTGAATACCACCTCCGATGATGGCCTTTCTACAAACGTCTGTGTTTTGTCAATATCAGCGGGAAAAATTTAAAAATAACCTTCATTCCTTCCAGCTAGCCAAAAATCATTGAACTGAGCTATTGGCTCAGTGGCCTGATGAATCCTTCTCCAAATCTGGAATTTAACCAGCCAGCTGCGACGGTCTTATTTGGGGACAAGATGGCTTATTTTTGAAACCCGGGTTTCTTTTCTTTTTAAACCAGCCAGGCTTGGCTGAAAAACGAGGAGGCCATCTCAAGGGAATTGGCGACCTACCCGTCTTATCCATCTCGCGCCGGCGGCTGTTAACACGGTGCCAAAAACGGATCTATCCTCCTTCTCGTTTAGAAAAGAAGAAAAACTGGAGCCCGACTAGAAAGATGGGGGTTAGTGAGATGGGTCACATCCCCACCCGCCCCGCTCGTTCGATCATGTCCTTATCAACCAGACAAGGATGATTTATGGAACGATTTTTCTCTGCTGCCACAAATTTGTAAGATGCTCGGAAGAACGTTTGCTCTCTTGGCTGCTGGGCTGGCATTTATCTGCCTTTACGGCCCAAGAATTGATCTGTCTCCTTTCAAGATTGAACTGCTGATGTTTTTATCCTGGCTAAGCCTATATTTCTTTCGCGCCTTCGAGGAGACGGACTCGCTTGGCAGAACGGCTGCCCGGCTTAGCGCAGGAGCGGAATTGAATGCTTTAGATGAACAGAGTTGGAAGGGACCTTGTAGGTCATCTAGTCCAACCCCGTCGCCCAAGCAGGAGACCCTACAACATTTCCGTGCATGCACACTCCCTTTTCGGCACTCGGTGCGGAAAAGGTTCGCCATCACTGGGCTAGTATCTCGCTTGCCACTAGTCAGTTTCGGGAAGATAGCATACGGCGAAATGAAAAGAGAACGCACTTCGAATCCCAAACAAGTCATCTTAACGTGCAAATTTATAAATTAGACCATCCGCGTCGACCCTTTTCTCTTTTTAATAGTCCCACGAACCCACTGACTTGGCAACGAAGACAGGAAAATTATTCCAACCGAGTTTTCACAAAGGAGCCCACCGCTCCTGCCTCCGCGCTTCCCCCTGCCCCATCAGTGAAACCCACCCATTGGGCTTACATTTTCTGGCGCTGTTACTCCGCTGAGCTGCGTGCGAGCATTGGTAAAGATTTCTTAATACTTAACAGTTAAGCTGATTAAAGAGGCAAGGCGATCAAAGCAGGCTATTAATCGGGATTGTAAAGGCAAAGAATGGCTTTTGAATGGCTTGTCAATTAAAAAAAAAAAAACTGGCAGCAACTCAGTTTCTATAAAATAGCTTTACCCGAACGTGCGTTATAAGCTCAAGCCGGAGCAGGAAGCGAATATTTCCAAGGATCCAGACACGTGTCAGATTACCGCTCCGACTTCTCCAAGCCCCCACCACCCCACCACCGTATGGGTTGGTTCAGACCAGGGGTCGCCAACCTTTCAGACCTCAGGGACCACCAAATTCATAATTTTAAATCCCACGGACCACTAATACGATCTGCCTAAAGACCGGCTGGGTGAGCATAGCTAGGTGGTCATGTGACTGGGTGGGTGTGGTCAACTCAATGTCACTCACGTCGAGTCGCGCCTCGCCGGCCTCTATTCACCCCGCCACTCTCAGCCACTCCTCACCTCCCTGCCCGGGCTCCTTAGGGCCCCAACAAGAAGCAGTTGTTAGAGCTAAGCAGCCACCACGAGAAAGTGTTGGCAAAACAGCTGGCTCAGTTCAAATTGGCCAAGAAGGAGGCTCAGCAGAAGCACTTCACTGAGGACTAGGAGCATAGGCCTTCCAAGCAGAGGGAAGACCTGCGGGAGTGCAAGGCCAGGTACCGGCACCTGGAGGTTCAGATGAGCTGAGATGGTCAGCCAGCTCCAGGCCATGATGCAGTCCCACTGGAACGAGGCCCTCCGGCTCTTCGCCACCAGCGGCACTTCCCTCCAGCCTTCGCCCAAAGCCCCACACCAGGAGGCTGAAACAGACCCCCAAGTCGGAATTTCTGCCCCCCTCCGACCCACACAAAAAGACCCTGAAGGGGGAAACTCTGCAGTAACACAACCGTTCATTGCATGTATCTGTCCCAGGGACCATAGTCTGAGGACTTAGTGCAATAAAAAAAGGCAAATAATTTTTCTGTGGACCACCAAAATTTTCTGGCAGACCACCAGTGGTCCATGGACCACCAGTTGGTGACTGCTGGTTCAACCAGGCGCGGAAAATTGTGGTTGGGAGATCTCTGCTAGGCATGGCACAAGGCTAGTTGTATTGGTGTAGCACACTATTTGTGCAGGAATCCCTTGTTCTTCACTCTATACTAGTGTGTGTGTGTGTGTGTGTGTGTGTGTGTGTGTGTGTGTGAGGCCAGATTGAAGTGTACCTCAAGCATTTCTCACACGCTGGAATTCCTGCTCTCTCCTTCCCACCTTCGCTTCCTTCCTCAGTCGCCTTCTGCGCGTTCTCAGAGACCCTCTTCCCACTACCAAGGCTTGCATCCTCCATGGATGAGATGGATGCATCCTTCATCTCTTCCGCCTCCACACACACCACCACAAGGAGACTCACAACTCTGAGCTTTTTAACCGCTTTTCACATCAAAGCCGCTGCTTTTCAAAACTCCACACCGAAAAAACCCTTCCTTTGAGAAGCCCCCATCATCGCGCGCCGCAAAAACTCGAGGGAATTAATCAGAGGAAAGAATATAACCTGATTGGATATATAAATTTAATTTGGAATATAGATGAGGGTCATTAGCGCCAGGGCCCAAGAGGATTGCACAGCCTCGAAGCTTCATTCAATGGCTTTTCACCCCTCCCTCCCCCAATTCTGGATCTTAAAAAAGACAAAAAAAACCAACCTGTTCCCCAAATCTTTTCAATTTTCTAGCAAAAGTTGTCAAAGGCACAAGTAATCCCTCTGGGCCACGGCTGCTCTTCTTCTTTAATGACCGGAGGACCAAGATTGGATGCAATCCAATTGGAGCCTGGATAGCTCAGCAGACTAATGCATTGTAATTTAACTCCAGCTGTCTGCAATTAGTAAGTTCGAATCTTGCCAGGCTCAAGGTCGACTCAGCCTTCCATCCTTTCTAAGGTAGGTAAATTGAGGACCCAGTTTGTGGGGGCAATAAGCTGACTTTGTATAAAATATACAAAAGTATGAAGGCTATTGCTTAACGCATTGTAAGCCGCCCTGAGTCTCCGGAGAAGGGAGGCATGTAAATCAAATTAAAAAAAAAAAAATCAATTGGAAAGTTTGCAAAAGTTTGTAAAAGCCGGAGCTCGCTTTGCCAAATTCCTAGGTAGCCGAGCATTAATTGGGGACGATCTACACCGGCACGTGGAGTTTTTCCTGGAAAATTATTCTCAGAGCCACCCACAGGGTGATAAAATAGCTGAACAAAGAAAAAAAAAACCAACAACCCCAGCTCCGTTTATTAAAAAATAAGAAGAGGTAAAACAGCTATTGGTACCTTCAACCAAGTGTTAGAATTGGAGGCAGGTTGGAGATGATGTCCTTTCCCTTACGACGTTTGGCCAGATTTCCAGAACCTACCAAACTGGTTACCCTGCCCAGATTTTTTGACTCCTCGCCTTCCTTGAGTCATTCCGGGAATGAGTTCAAAGGACACCGAGAACTTCGCTCTTGTTCGCCCTCAAAGACACAAAAACGTCAATGAAATAATAGAGGATTTTCCCCAAGAAATTTAGAAAAGCGATAAAGACCCTTGTTACGGAAATGTATCTTGGGTTTTATTGTCCCTTTGGGCTACGGGGTGACATGATAGCAGTATGGCAGTATTTGAAGGGGCTGCCGCAAAGAAAGAGGGGGTCAACTTATTTTCCAAAGCACCAGAAGGCCGGAGAAGTTGCAACGGATGGAAACTCACCAAGGAGAGAAGCAAGTAAGGAATTAAGGCGAAACTTCCTAACAGGGAGGACAATTAACCAGTGGAACAGCTTGCCACCAGAAGTTGTAGGTGCTTCAATTTTTTTTTAAAAAAAAAATTGGACAGCCACCTGTCTGAAATGGTATGGAGTCCCTTCCGGCTCTTGATACTTTTAGTTTGTTAATTTCCACAATTTTTCCTCTCTGGATGATACCAAACAGCATTTCTTTTGACCAATTCAGGAACTTTGTTCCCTGAAGGAAAAAAATGACCATTTTAGCCGGTAATTCTAAAGGGGAGCTGAAACATAGCACCTTTAGCAGATAGGATGTTGTTCCCACTCCTTTTTGACAATTAGAAATATCACGCTGAAGGCAGTCCAGTCCACCCAGCAAAGTTGTGACCAGCTACCTGGAGATCCTGTGTCGTTCTACCCGGCAGGTTTGCTCCTTCTGGTTGCTAGTTCTCATGAAGGCAGGGAAGAAGGAGGCAAGCCTAAAAACTCCGACTTTCCTACAGATTTTTGACTGCCTCCCCCCAAGTGAAATCGATGGGGCAACTGTTCCTTGAGCAGCCTCAACCAGCATTACACAGACCTTGTGAATGGCATTGCTTGATTGTTTCCTTAGAAAACTAAAGCAGTTTACAAAGACACCACCCTAACTTTACAGGAAGCCCGGTGACATCTCCTTTAAGGTGCCCTTTGGCCGCATAAGGGAAAGGAAGTGTAACTTTGCACCCTTAGGATGCCAGTTGTACTTTTGGGGGATTTTTTTTTTCATATTTCTTGCACCTGGTTAGCTAGTTCCTTTCTGTTCCTGCTGCAAAGGGTCAGTCAGGCTCCAGTGGCAACTGTCATCTGCACCTCCATAACTGTCTGGTTTGGTTCTGCAACCCAACAAGACAGGCAGAGACTTCAGAGGATCATTAGAACTGCGGAAAAAAACCATGGCTACCAACCTGCCTTCCATGGAGGACCTACTGCAGGAGTCAAAAAGAGGGCTGGGAAAATCTCTACAGACTCCTCGCATCCTGGACATCAACTGTTTCAACTCCTGTCCTCAAAACGACGCTATAGAGCACTGCACACCAGAACAACTAGACACAAGGACAGGTTTTTCCCGAACGCCATCACTCTGCTCAACAAATAATTCCCTCAACACTGTCAAACTATTTACTAAGTCTGCATGACTATTACTATTAGTTTTCTCATCATTCCCATCACCCACCTCCTCCCACTTACGACTGCATGACTGTAACTTTGTTGCTTGTATCCTTACAATTTATCTTGATTGTTTCCTAGTATGATTCGATTGCTTATTTGTACCCCATGAGTACCACTCAGTGTGGTACCTAATGATTCTTGATGAATGTATCTTGTCTTTCTTTGTACGCTGAGAGCGTATGCACCAAAGATAAATTCCTTGTGTGTCCAATCACACTTGGCCAGTAAAGAATTCTATTCTATTCTAATTCTAATTCTAATTCTATTCTATTCTATTTCTCCTATTCTCTTCTCTTCTCTGTTCTATTCTATTCTATCCACTCTTCTCTTCTCTCTTCTCTGTTCTTCTCTATTCTTCTCTATTCTATTCTATTCTATTCTATTCTCCTATTCACTCTTCTCTGTTCTATTCTTCTCAATTCTAATTCTATTCTATTCTATTCTATTCTATTCTATTCTATTCTATTCTATTCTATTCTATTCTATTATTCTATTATTCTATTCTATTCTATTCTATTCTATTCTATTCTATTCTATTCTATTCTATTCAACTCTACTCTACTCTACTCTACTCTATTCCATCTTCCTGTTTCTGCTTTTTCAGCCCAAACCAAGTTTTAGAGCAGCTCAGGTGGCTGTGAGTAGGGGGATCCCACCCCACTTTCCTGGCCTTCTCCTCCTCCTCATTCCATATAAAAAGGAACTAAAAACTGGACTCCAAATTAAAAATCGCCAAAGACAACTGAGGAGAAGAACCGAGTTCCCAAGCAACAATCAGAGACATAATGTTATACATGTGAATAGTAACTCCCAGGTCAGCCTGGCTGGGAGCGATGGGAAATGTACTTCTGGTTGGGCCCTGAATGGGAAAGTGGAGGAGGGCGGCCCCGACCTTGCCAATAGGGGATGATGGGCAGAGTGGTCTCACCTTCCCCCAAGAAAGTAACACGCTTCATAACCAAGCTGGTGGGGGATGATAGGCATTGCATTCCCCCAGAACTGGAAGGCACTGCATCGAGACTGACTGGAAGGGGAGGATGGGTATGGTAGTCCCACTGATCTAGAAGGCATGGCTTTGGGAAAGGCGGGCAGGGGAGGATGGGTGCTAGGCTTTAAAAGGGCCAAGCAGGCAGTGGAGGATGGGTGCTAGGCTTTAAAAGGGCCAAGCAGGCAGGGGAGGATGGGTGCTGGGACTTTAAAAGGGCCAAGCAGGCAGGGGAGGATGGGTGCTAGGCTTTAAAAGGGCCAAGCAGGCAGGGGAGGATGGGTGCTAGGCTTTAAAGGGCCAAGCAGGCAGGGGAGGATGGGTGCTAGGCTTTAAAAGGGCCAAGCAGGCAGGGAAGGATGGGTGCTAGGCTTTAAATGGGCCAAGCAGGCAGGGGAGGATGGGTGCTAGACTTTAAATGAGCCAAGCAGGCAGGGGAGGATGGGTGCTAGGCTTTAAAAGGGCCAAGCAGGCAGGGAAGGATGGGTGCTAAGCTTTAAATGGGCCAAGCAGGCAGGGGAGGATGGGTGCTAGACTTTAAATGAGCCAAGCAGGCAGTGGAGGATGGGTGCTGGGACTTTAAAAGGGCCAAGCAGGCAAGGGAGGATGGGTGCTAGACTTTAAAAGGGCCAAGCAGGCAGGGGAGGATGGGTATTGATTCCTACGCATGTGCAAAGTCTTGCATAAGGGCGAAGGCAACGATTTCTGCATGCCTGTTTGGCGGGGATCAGGAGCCCCATACCCTGGAGGGGGGCAGGGGATGCTGGGTGCTGTAATCCCGCGCCCCGCAGGAGAAACAGACATGCCATCCCATCCCCAAGGCCAGAGCTGGACACCTGTCCCCATAAGCCACTCCAGAAACCCCTCGGACCCGCGATGCCCCCCCACAAAGGGCGGGGCCGCCACTAGCCCCGCCCACCGCGCTCCCCCCCCCTTCGCGGCCTTACCTGAGCGCGCGGGCGCAGAGAGCAGCCGTTGGCGGCGGCCGCCAACCGCGCGACCGTCTCCCGTTCGTACCCCCCGCCCTGAGACGGCGGCCCTACCTCGCGTCCGCCCGCTCTTCCCTGGGATTTGTAGTCCCGGCGGCCCCTCTGCGGCCCGCCCGCGCATTGGGCGGGAAACTACCCTTCCCGTCGACCCCCGCGGCGACGCCTCTCACCTCGCCCAGGTAGACGCCGTCCCGCCTGGCCCCGCTTCCTTCGTCCCCCCGCGGCGCCTCTCGGGAAATGTAGTTCCGAGTTGGGGCGCCATGCTGAGAGGCTTAGGCCGCGGAGACTACAAGAACCAGAGATCCGCCCGGTGCGGGGAGGCCATCTTGAGGTTGCTAGGAGACCAGACGCCCCTAGTTTGAGGCAAAGGGTTCAGGTGAGAGGAAAAAAAAGGGGGAGGGGGGAGTTATGTGTGTTTGTGTATATTGGGGTGGGGGTGGGGGGATTTCTGTACCTCATAAATTCACCTCAGCTTTAAATCACAATATAATTTCAAAGCTCTGGAACTTGTGCCAATTGAAACATCTCCCCCCAAAATTAGGGGAGGAATAATATACCTGCACACATACACACCTGTGTCATCATCATTCTGTTCAAGAGGCAACTCTAAATTCTAGGCCACAAAATTCCCCAAAATTGTGTCAGAAAATGAGGCAATAATAAGGCATTCTGCCCTCCCTGTGCACAAAAGAATGGCTTTAGCAGGCAATTATATATTTTATTTTAAAGAAGCCGAGCCATTTCCCCCCCAAAAAAATTCCTCCTCATAAAGGAGAGAATGATTTTATTTTGGTCCCCACCAATTTTCCCCCCATATATATATAATTTTATTTATGTTTTTCCATTAACATCCATAAATACCTGGTGGACAGTGGACAGTCTGGGTCAATATACTTTACATACAATTCTAGTAATAGTAGTAGTAATAGTAGTGGTAGTAGTAGTAGTACTAATAACAACAACAAAAACAACAACAACAATAATAAAATAATAATAATAATAAAATAATAATAATAAAATAATAATAATAATAATAATAATAATAATAATAATAATAATAATAATAATAATTGGAGCCCTTGGAGCAATACCCAAAGGACTACCCCGCTATTTAGAAATTCTAAATTTATCGGACTTGAACATTCTGGCATAAATGAAGCTGAGGTCAAAAGCTGAGGACGCCCCAAAACCAAGTAAATGAACAAACAAGAATAAAGTTAGATAGGGGAAAAATTTAGGAGGTAATAAGATTCATATGTCAATGTGTTTCTGCAAATGTTTAAGCAATACCTATGCAAGCCATGGACAGAGATGGCCAACTTCTAAGATTTTACAAACAAGGTGCTACATTCTTCAGGAGGGAATGGTAGCCAGAGCTACATGATCAGAGCCCTTTCTTTTTGGGGGGGTGGGGGCGGGGTGGGGTGTCACATCTAAAAGGGGAAGAATTTTTCTCATGTGATTATGGCTTGCCTTTTCTGACCCACCCTGTCTGCCTTGTGGCCTTCTATAACGTCAGTGGTGTTGAAATCCTAAATATTTTTGCCACGATAACAAAGATGGGAACATGAAATTTCAAAAACTGTCCAAGGGGTTATTTTCCCCCATATGCTTTCCACTTGCTGGTTGAATTTTGAGCAGGCAAAATTCATCCAGCTCATGCCTTTAGCCACTCTCCAAATGCAAAATATTTAAAACATTTGTCCAACAGAGCATCGTGATGCAAAGTTCTCGGGTCTCCCTGTGCTTATCAAGGCAGTTTTGATTGGATCCGTTTGTCTACCAGAGAAGGTGAGAAGGAAGACAGGAAGGCAACCCAGAGATTAGAGTAAGGTAATTCTTATTTTTACGCATTATTCCATAACACAAAGCACAAAAACAAAATCTCTGGTGATGTATACATACATACATACATACATACATACATACATACATACATATATATATATATATATATCTGTTAGTCTATATTTTCAGTGTTTTGGATGCAAAGGGAGCAGAAGCTGGAGTCTCGGAGAAGCTCTCAAAGAACCAGGGCTTCCACAGCCCCCAACAGATGTCCACTTGAAAATTAAGACCTCATCCATGCAGAGGCTTTGTATAATCCGTAGATTATAATAGAGAGTTTCTATTTTTTGAACCAGAGATATCCACCCAGCAGCTTGGAAAACTTACGTTGCCAGCTGGAATCAAACAGCTGGTGCCATCAGAGACAAAGGTTACCCTCTTGTTTTTAATCCGTACGGTTGAAATCTCTGTAGCCTGGCAAGAAAGACATATGTTTTCTGTCTGGGTGGGCACATTGCTGATAGTTTTCATTGAATGGGTGTCAGCCTTTCCACCTGACATGCCATTAGAATATCACACTTTTGGGGGACCGATGAGCTTGTGAATCCTAGTTGGAGAGGGACACCACCCTTGAGTTTCTACTTCCAGTGACTTCTTCATGGCCACCAGGCCTCTCTCCCCAACTCAGTTTCTTCAAAGTCGAAAAATTGTTCACAAATTCCCCTAGAGATGCCTTTGAGACAGACTCAGTTTTTCCTGTTGAAAGGGAAAGTCCAGGAAAATTGAACCCCTCACTCCGCTCTGATTTGATGGCCCCGCCCATTCTGTTTTAGCTCCTCCTACAATGTGTCAGGCTCCTCCCTCTCTTAACTTCAGTTCTTGCCCGCTCACTGAACCAATATATAGATAGTACTCGACTTAACTACCATTCATTTAGCGATTGTTCAATGTTACAACGTCACTGCAAAAAGCGATTTATGACAAGTCCTCTCACTTAACAACCATTGCAGCATCTCCACGACCATGTGCTCAAAAATTTAGGCATTTAGCAACCAGTATATGTTTAGGATGGTTGTAGTATCCCAGGGTTGTCTGATTGCCAACCAGCTTCTAACAAGTAAAATGGGTGGGGGGGGTGGGGGGGGTGGAGGGGAGACGGATTCACTTAATAATTGCAGTGATTTGCTTAACAACCTTGGCAAAAAAAAGAAAAGTCATGAACTGATGTGAAACTCACTTAACAACTTCCTTGCTTAGTTGCAAGGGAAATTCTGGTCCAAATTGTGTTCGTAAGTTGAGGACTGCATGTCTGTAAATAGATGTATGGACATATTAAGTATAGATCAGGGGTGAAATCCAGCAGGTTCTGACAGGTTCTGGAGAACCAGTAGCGGAAATTTTGAGTAGTTCAGAGAACCGACAAATGCCACATCTGGCTGGCCCCAGAGTGGGGTGGGAATGGAGATTTTGCAGTATCCTTCCCCTGCTACGCTCACCAAGCCACACCCACCAAACCACACCATGCCCACAGAACTGGTAGTAAAAAAATTTGGATTTCACCACTGGTATAGATTCTGCCTTATCTTTAGGCGTTCAAGGTTGTGATGTGGAGCATGCTTTTTAATATTATCCGCACAACACTCCTGCAAAGTTGCACAGATGGCAGGATAGTGACTGGTCCAAAGCCTCTGTGGCAGAGGATGTCCTTGAACCCAGCTCTCCGTACTCACAATTACACCAAACAACTCTGAAATTTGGAGTTCGTTGGCAGTTGACCGGCTCAAAATTTTGTAGAGGCTAAAAACCATTCAATATTGCAGCAAGGAACAAAATCTCTCCTTCAAACGAAAAAAAACACCAAACAATCAGAAAATTGCTAAAAGCAAGGTTTGCTTAATGTTCTGTTTTATTTGGCAAAACAAATTGATATGTACTCCGTTGATTGGAGGGTAAACAGTGCACGGTGGAAATACGTTGGTTTTATTGAGTTTTAAGCTCCGTGAATTAGTAAAAGGGCTGAAGAAAGTTTGAAATAACAAAAGCCAAACTTCACAGAATATTATTGGCTTGGGATTTGAAAGGACCTAAAGTCATCTAAACTAAAGTCCCTTTCCCCCAAATCTGCCTGACCCACATTTTTAATGCGTAATATTTGTGCCCGGCGATGTAGTTTAGGCTTTTCAAAATGCCATTAAAACCTCTGGAGAATACACCACGATCATTTTCCAGGTATTTTAATAAACTAGTCTATTGGTCTTGTGCTCAACTGAGTGAAATTTTAATTATCTGTATAACGGGGCCCAAACCGGTTTCAGTATTTTTCTGCCTGCTTAAAAAAAAAAATGGGGTGGGGGGAGAAAGATAGTTCATTCCATTAATTTAAGCAGTGAACCTCTGGCCTGATCCCAAAGCCATTTAAGCCCCCTAAACTATTGCTGTTCCTTCTCACACGGACCCGACCTCAAACTCCCACATTTTGTATTCTGATCAGCCGTGGTGAAGCCTGCAAGTCAGGCATTGCTCAAATATACCAGCAAAATCCTCTAAAACGATATCGTTCACAAGGTTAGGAACAAAGCAGTATGCTCAGATATTTGATAAGATCTGGAAAACAGGTGAGCAGTTAATGTTAGACTCTCAATTTATTTATTTTTATTCTGATGATTCAAGACAAATTGTTTTGGGACCATCACTAAGAAGTGATGGCGAACCTCTGGCATGTGTGCCACAAGTGGCACGCGGAGCCATATTGGTGGGCATGTGAGCATTGCCCTAGTTCAGCTCCGGTGTGGATGCTTGTGCCGGCCAGCTGATTTTCGGGCCTTCTGGCCCCACCGGAAGTCAGGAAACAGGCTGATTCCGGTCTCTAGAAGGCCTCCGAGGAGGTGGGGAAGGCCCGTTTTTCACTCTCCCCAGGCACCAGAGCCTTTCTAGGTTCCACTGGAAGTCGGCAAACGGGCTATTTCTGGCCTCTGGCGGGGTTGGGAAGGTGTTTTTGCCCTCCCCAGGCTCCTAGAAAACCTCTGGAGCCTGGGAAGGGTGAAAAACGGGCCTACCGGGCCCATCGTTCCATCACGTGTCAAAACTGGGGGGAGTGTGGGGGGTCGTACGCGCATGTGTGGGGGGTGGGGCGCATTGAATTATGGATGTGGGCACGTGCACGCACGACTTCCCCTGGGCTCCCCCCACTTTTGGCACGCGACGGCAAAAAGGTTTGCCATCACTGGCCTAGAATCTTGCTTACATCAGGTTGATCTGGCTTGACAACCGCTGTGCAAGCATTACAATAAGGATGTACTTTCAAAATTACACAATGAGTTTGTAAAAGATTTTTTTTTTAAATTAAAAAATAATAATAATATTGATCCAAACTGTTTGGGGCTGAAGAATTGTGATGTTTCCAACCTGTGAATGTTGATTTTTTATTTTATTTTTTTTTTTTTACAGAGAACTCTTCGGAAGCAGCATGGAAGAGGAGAGGCAAAGGAATTTCTGCTCTTTTACGGTGTACTTTGGAGAGGAAGATGAGGAAGAGAAGCCTCAGAGGGCCGAAAGGGAGACCATGCAGGCCGCTTTTGAGAAATTCAGAAGACTGCGACAGGTAAGGGGGTGATTGATTTGAGCGGGAAGACTTCATTTGGTTCCTATGAAAAACGATCCCATTTTGCATTTTTTAACAAACACAGCCTTTTGGGGGAAGTTTTGCAAAGGGGTATCCAGCTGCAAAAAAAACCCTAAATAAATTAAAAAAACCATACGTTTGTAAAACGGATGTACAAAATGCATTCCGTTCAAAGAAGGCGCGTGCAAAAACTATCTGCGTTGTGAAGGAATTGCTCAACAAGTGGGGGTGAAAAATGTGCCCAGAAGTGGATACAGAGGTGTGAGTGTGAAGTTGGAAACAACCTGCTCCAACCATTACGGGGAATGGGAGCCAATTAAACTCAGGAGTGAGAAAAATGAGACACTGAAACTGACTTAAAACCGGGTGGGTGGGAGGGGGGGGCGAAATTGGCAAATCCGCCGAACTTGGATAGATCAATCTTTGCCAACGGGTAAAGGGAAGAAGCCGAGATGTGAGTAAATTTGCAAAAGGCAAGCTCGCTCATCGTTAGCATGGGTTTGTTTGCACACCGAGAATCTGATGGCTGAATATGATTTATTGTTAACAGTCAAGGAAGGCCTATTAAAACTGTCTGGAAAAAGCCAGCAAGCAACTAACCATTAATACGAGCAGGGAAAGCGAGTCTAAACAGTTTTGTAGGATAAATTCCTGACTCTCAATAGCCCAGTCAGGTTATGCATTTTACCTTATTCATTCTTCGTAGAGAGAACACACACAGAGAGAAAAAAACCCTCTGATTTCTCTTGATCTTCCCCTTTTCACTTGGTTTCGTTTGTTTGTTTGTTTTTGTATTTGAAGGATTCTTTTGAAGATGCTATCATTTTGTATCTTTCTTTTTTTACACCAGTTGGGAGTTGTCATGGGAGAGGGGATGGAAACCTACCTTTGATTAAATTGGGTATGTCAAGTATTTGCAAGCCATTGGCACGATCCCAATTTCCATAGGGTATAAACCACTGGCATTTCTTTTGTCAGAAACGACTGTTTCTGAGGAGGGTTACATTTCTTTATTGCGCGGGGTTATTCTTAATGCACTGAATTAATACCACTGACGTGTTAACTGGAGTCTGGAAAATAGTTTCGATTTGAAGACGATCACCGCTTCCGAAGGCAGAGATTCCTTGGTTGAAAATAAACATTAAAAAAATCCAAACAAGAGGCCCACAATTTATGTACACATTAGGCCAGATTTCCAAAAGTGGACAGGTGAAAATATCTGCTTAATTCCATTGACAAACAGGCTGAATATTCTCTTACCTTATGTTAACATTGGCTGCCTCTTAGGAAAAAAAAAAAACCTAGGCAAGCTCGTTTTTTCCATTCATATTTGAAGAAAGCAAGTTTTTAATTCTCTTTCGATGGCTCTCAGGAGGGGAAACCCTCGTCTCGGTGCTGAAAATTCCACTCAATGCACAGCAATGCTAGGTGTTATTAAAATTAATGATTGTTTTCTCTCTGATAGATTTACATTACCGATGAAAGACCTAAACCGCAAAATTGTATCAGCTCAGGGTTGTACCTTTGTGTTTGACTGTGTGCCTTGACAACTGCTTAAGCTCATTATGTTCATGCCCTCATTAGTGTGTTTCCTTGGGAGAGTTTAAGTTTGTTTGTTTTTTTAAAAATAAGCTTTAATAATTTAACTGTTTCTACCCAGCCCACCTTTTTCACTTGTTACCAAATGTGCAGAACAGATGTGGGAAGTAAATGAAAAGAAAAAAAAAAGGATAGATTTTTTTAAAAAGTCTGGATGGGGATGGGTTTTTCAGCAGGAGGAGAACTCAAGCTAGGAGGGGTCAGAGGAAACACACAAGCTTGGAATTAAAGAGGAGAAAGCAGGCATGAGATGTTAGGATTAGAGGTGTGCATTGTTTTGGGGGGGGTGTCAAAATGGGGATTCCCGATCTTGCCTCAAGAGATCTAGCGATTCCAGAAGTAATTTGGGTTTGAATTACAGCATTTCCAGTTCAGGGGTGGGTTCTACTTACCTTTACTACCGGTTTGCAACGGGAACGTGCGAGCTTGCTTCTAATGATGTCCGGGGAGGTGGGCGGAGCCTCCTGCCGGTTTTACTACCGGCTCGCAAGAACCAGACCGAACCGGGAGCAACCCACCACTGTTCCAGTTCAAATCACCCCCCCTTGGGAGCCCAGAATCAGACGGGTCTCCCGTGCCAAACTCGCCTCCTGATCCTGAGTTCAGAAACATCACTGAAAGCAGGAGGAAGGCGCTAAAGAAAAAAAACCTTTTTGGGAGTTCACTCCCGTTTTCAGCTCATGAGGCTCCCCCAGAGGAAATGACTGAACAGTCCAACTGTTTTAATCCTTTCCTTTTTCCTTCCTCCTTCGCTCTGTTCCTTCACTTCCTTGACAGCAGGCAAGATTGGTGGCATGAAGAGGCTTGTATATAGCCTGGCCACGGGGAGATGTCACGCCTGGCGGCTTGTTCTTGTACTCTTTCCTGTTAAATTCTCAATTGCAGGAGCTGACAAAAGCAACCGGTAGGACATCCTTCTATGCATTGGAGATGGTGCTGAGATAGCCAAGGCTGGCTGGGCTCCTCCTTCAGATAAGAGCCTCCCGCTGTCGTATTAGGAGTGGTCTATCTGGAGAAAGGGACGCCATGGCTCAGTGGCTAAGACGCTGAGCTTGTCGATCGAAAGGTCGGCAGTTCAGCAGTTCGAATCCCTAGTGCCGCGTAACGGGGTGAGCTCCCGTGACTTGTCCCAGCTTCTGCCAACCTAGCAGTTCGAAAGCACGTTAAAAAATGCAAGTAGAAAAAATAGGGACCACCTTTGGTGGGAAGGGAATAGCGTTCCATGTGCCTTTGGCACGGTTGAGTCATGCCGGCCACGTGACCACGGAGACGTCTTCGGACAGTGCTGGCTCTTTGGCTTTGAAACGGAGATGAGCACTGCCCCCTAGAGTCGGGAACGACTAGCACATATGTGCGAGGGGAACTTTTACCTTTATCTGGAGAAATAAAGCCATGTGTTGCTTGTGGCATGGAAGGGACTCTGTAAGCCCCACCCACTCCCCAGATGCGGTTCTCCCACCCATCCCCATGAATTTTTGGTGGGTTAAATTAACAATCCCTCCCCATGTCTTGCTTCGTCTAATCTCCCTGGAGTGCAGCATTCCCATTCACTCCCCACTCCTGGGGGAAGGATATTGCTGGAGGAAGGATATTGCAAAATCTCCGTTCCCTCCCCATTCCTAGGGAGAGGATACTGCAAAATCCCCATTCCCTCCCCACTCTGGGGCCAGCCAGAGGTGGCATTTGCCGGTTCTCCGAACTACTCAAAATTTCCGCTACCGGTTCTCCAGAACTTGTCAGAACCTGCTGAATAGCACCCCTGGTATGTGTGTGTGTGTGTATGTGTGTGTATGAGATGAACTTGGATTATGTTGCTTGCAACACCGTGGACTACTGGTGGGGTAAAGATAAGTGTGGGTAGAGATAAGGAAACCAGGTTCTCGAAGAACCAGAATTGACTGGAGCCTTCAAATGGCTTGTTTATGACCAACATCATGGATCATTAGCAAAAGCAGCAAAGAATATTTGAAATGGGGTGGAGGGGGACTGAAATCTTTCTCGAGTCTTGATTATTTATTGAACGCTGGTGACAGTCTCTGCATCTCGTCCTCAAAATGCCTGCAGGGGAGAGAAGGCAGACAATAACCCTATTTCCACTGTAAGATTTTTGGAATGCTGCATGGGTGATTCCAAAAAAATATATATCCACCCACATTCTCTCCTCCCCACCCCCAGAGCCTCGCAATAAAAGAGCAGACAGAGGGGGGGGGGAAAGAATTTTTGGAGACTGTGCGCTCAGTTTGTTTGCTTTTTGCGGCTTCCAAACCGTTTTCCTCATGTTAAATTGAAATAATATTTAGATTCACGTCGCTCAAGATGCTCAGCCTGTCCTTTTATCGTTGCCAATTCAGACGCAAGAAACGTTTGCAAGGGGAAAAAAAATCGAATTGGGATCCCGGTTTGTTTACCAGCAAGGAGACCAGTGTCAAATCGGACTCTGCCTTTTGAAACTGATCCAATGACCTGAGACCAACTGAGACTTCTCGGCCTCTTGGCCTAACCCGCCTCACAGGGTGGTTGTGACCACCAAACTGAAGCCAACAGATTGGTAATACAAGTAGTCCTTGACTTAAGGCTACAATTGAGCCCAAAATTTCCATTTGTAAGCAAGACGGCTGTTAAGTGAGTTTTGTTCCATTTTATGACCTTTCTTGCCAGAGATTGTTAAGTGAATCTCGGCAGTTGTTATCATCTGGTTGTTAAGTGAATCAGAGGAACACATAACCCCAGGACCCTTGCAACTGTCATAAATACATGCCAAGCACCCCAAATTTTGATCGTGTAACCATGGGAATGTTGCAATGGTCATTAAGTGTGACAAGCAGTCATAAGTCCCTTTTTTTCAGCACCATGGTAACTTTGAAAGGGTCGCTAAACGAATGGTTTTAAGTCGAGGACTACCTCTATCGTGAGATAATTAAACACCAACAAGAGCTTAACAAAAGAGGAGCCACAGAGTCCATCATTCCCCAAAGAAAGGCAGTTTGGTATAGTGGTTAAGGCGTTGTCCCAGAAACCAGGTGACTCAGAGTTCTAGTCCCACCTTAGGCCTGAAAGCTGACTGGGTGACTTTGGACCAGTCCCTCTCTCTCGGCCCAACCCACCTCACAGGATTGTTTTTTGTGGGGAAAATAGGAGGAAGAAAGTGTATAATTAGAATAGAATAGAATAACAGAGTTGGAAGGGACCTTGGAGGTCTTCCAGTCCAACCCACTGCTTAGACAGGAAACCCTACACCACTTCAGACAAAGAGTTATTCAACATCTTCTTAAAAACTTCCAGTGTTGGAGCATTCACAACTTCTGGAGGCAAGTTGTTCCACTTATTAATTGTTCTCGCTGTCAGGAAATTTCTCCTTAGTTCTAAGTTGCTTCTCTCCTCGATTAGTTTCCACCCCTTGCTTCTTGTCCTGCCTTCAGGTGCTTTGGAGAATAGCTTGACTCCCTCTTCTTTGGGGCAGCCCCTGAGATATCGGAAGACTGCTCTCATGTCTCCCCTAGTCCTTCTTTTCATTAAACTAGACATACCCAGTTCCTGCAACTGTTCTTCTTATGTTTTAGCCTCCAGTCCCCTAATCGTCTTGGTTGCTCTTCTCTGCACTTTTTCCAGAGTCTCAACGTCTTTTTTACATTGTGGCGACCAAAACTGGATGCAGGATTCCAAATTTATTAATCATATATTTGCCACCTTGAGTTACTTATAAAGTAATAAAGATGGGATTTAAAAAAGTCTAAAATATAACCTAAATCTAAAGAGGTATAAGACACTCTTTCCTCCTTTCTATTCCCCTTGTAGAGATTGGAGGAAGAGAGGCACCTCGGACTAGAATAGATCAAATCAGAAAAACACCATCCAACAGTAACAACAAAAAAAAAAAAAAAATGACAGGTTTTATCTTGTGACTCAGTCAGCCCCCGGGATAAACATTTGGTAGTGGTGGTCCGGACCAAAGCCCACTGACTTTTTTTTTTTAAAAAAATTGATTTATATGCCGCCCTTCTCTGGAGACTCAGGGCGGCTTACAATGCGATAAGCAATAGCCTCCATACTTTTGTATATTTATACAAAGTCAGCTTATTGCCCCCACAAACTGGGTCCTCATTTAACCTACCTTAGAAAGGATGGAAGGCTGAGTCAACCTTGAGCCTGGTAAGATTCGAACCTGCAGTAATTGCAGGCAGCTGTGTTAATAACAGGGTGCTTTAGACCACTGTACTACCAAGGCTCCTGCACCCCTCTCTCTGTGTACTTATTTTATTTACTGATTAAATTTACATATGTGCTGCCCATCTCGCTATAGAGAGCAACTCTTCCGCTGTGTAATTTATTCCTTTCCTTTTTTTAAAAAAAAACCTCTTTTTTTCTCCCCCTCCCTACCGACAGGAAACCAAGACACCCCTTCCCTCTAAAGACCAGGCAGAGATGGCTTGCAGAAAGAGAAAAAAACCTTTGCAAACAGGCCACGGGGAAATAACCCTGGGAGCCACACGTGGCCTTCAGCTGGGGGTGGGGAGGGACTCGCTTTCCTCTCTCTCTCTGCCACTCCCAATATTTAGCTGCGGGGTTAATAAACGGGTAGGCAAGCTGCGGAGGGGAAATTTGTGTTTCTCCAAAGAGCGCCCAGCCTTCCCCGCATGTCAGAAACCATTTGTGGACCGAGCCGGGCTGGGAAGATGAAGTTGTAAATTAAGCTTTTATGAAGGTGCCGAATAGCATCGCTCGGTGTCCTTTTGATAGTTACATATCGGGGTAATGGCAATAAATTAGCCGACGGCAGCAGCAGAAGCCCAAGGACATCCTACCCTTGGCGGCCATCCCCGATTGCTTGGTTTTAGAGAGATTTTATTGCCTCCATCCCAGCCAGCCAGCCACATGTCACAGGCCTGGTGTTCACCCCTCCCCACCTGGGAATTTTGGTTAGAGTGGCCCCGTTTTCCATTGCTTGGGAAAATCCTTAGAAAACAGAGGCGAGGCTGATGTCAAAGGCCATCCCGTCTTTTTGCAAGCGATTGGGATTGGAGAGAACGGGAAGCAGGCAGGGTCAAAGAGCATCGATGGCTGGTAGCTATTACCTGTCATCCACCTTCCCCCCCCACACACACACACCCCTACACACATTTCCTGATTTGTATGGTCAGGCAGTGCAGAAACAGTTGTGTTTTGCAGCTGGTGCCGAGGAGCTTTGAAATGCTAAAGGCATGGTTATGTGTTCGATGCTTTAAAAGCACACGCGAAGGGGATTTTTTTCTCCCCTCTCTTTTAATTGGCGTCGGAAGGCCGCTGAGGATATGACAGTAACTGTGATTCCGTCAGAGGAGAGGCGGCGGGGAGTGGGGGGGGGGGAGAAAAGAATTGGATGGCAAATGATGGCCCCCGGGGAGCTGTTACTCAAAATAGGGACACTAAAATGTTCCAGATAGTGAAGCCATTTGTGTTAGGGTTTGATTTGTGAAAAAAAAAAGAAGATCTGAAAAATCTCAGGAAATCTTTTAATTTATCACTAGTCTCTTCTTGCGAAGTCTGTGAACTGCAAAGAGTGAGAGGAGGGGCACAGGCATGGGCCAGGGGTTGCTTATTTCTGTTTGAAAGGCCACAGCTGGTTGACACACACACACACCCCGTCCATCTTTGGCAGCCCCACCCCCCAAATCTCTCCCCACCCCAAAACTTCAAGCAGCTCTGGAGGGGGGGGAACCATCATTGTCTACCAGTATGTCATATTTCAAACATCCAATTCATGTTTTTCCCACCCTGACAGAGGGTCAGGCTACATGACCTTTGGGGGAGGCCATTCCGATCGTTTTTGTCTGGCATAACATTTCACGTACACCGATGAGGCTGTATGTTCATTTCTGAGTCTGCAGCCTCGGATAAGCCTGAACTCTGTTGGACCATCTCTGGGCGGTCTCTGTTTTCAGATGGCTCTCGGTGCCCTCCAGTTGGGAGAATGGGAATTGTAGTCCACCACATCTGGAAAAAGCCCAGGTACCGTAAGCATCCCAGAGCAAATTGGCACAGTGACATAGCGCCATCTGGAGGCCGTGGTGTTCATTGTCTTGTCTGAAGGCAGGGGAAGATGGATAGGAGTATGCCGCTATGTGCTTTGATCAAGAAAAACAAGCAAATGGGTGAAATTTTAGCATTATCCCTTCCCTCTCCAGGAAAGCCGCGACGAAATTGAACTGAAGATGCATTTTTTCCCCCCCGAAAGCAGATTTTTATTTTTTTTCGCCTCTGCACGAAAGCCAGGAAAGGAGAAAAAATAAATACCAAAATGTCAGCGAGGTCCCTCCGATACCAGCTTTTCCAAAACCGATTGCAAATATCTCTGGCAGAAACCACGATACATTAATTGCCCAGGCATCTGAATCATCTTCACAGACAATCCCCCACCCCCTCTCCTCCAGATATAATAATAGGGAATCTTTCTTATGCCTGCCTTTTATCTCTGACATACACAACTCACCCGAGCCTTTCTTAGAGATATTTCATCCTCGCTTTTTTTTGTTGTTGTTGCTGTTTTGACACCGTGCAATTTTGTTTTTCCTGGGGAGGGGGCAAACCACAGCCCTCCTTTTTGTGGGATCTGCATTCTCCTCTTCCAGAGCGGAGGGGCTTGATCCTCGGACAGTGTCAAAATTCGATAAATAAATGAATAATCGAAGCAAGAGCTAACATGGCAATTCAGAGTGGCTTGCCCTTTCTTAGGGTTTTTTTCGGGGGGGGGAGGTGGAGGAGAGGGCATGAAAAGATGAGGACTGTGCGGCCTTAAGAGCAGGATCGGCCCAGGAGATTTTTAACCCAACATTGCCCCCACCCCGTTTCCTCCCATCGGATGAACTCCAGGGAATTGTAGGCTGCTGCAGGTAAATAGTCTTCCAACGATTGTGCAATTAGAGCCAATGGTTCGTATAATTCCTTGCCTTATCATCCCCATTTCTGATCCGGAGCTGGTACAAGATTGATGGAAAGGAGGAGGAGGAGGAGGAGAAGGAAGAAAGGAATAAGTCACCAGCCACACAGAGAGGAAAATGTCAGTGGGCTTTTACAGCCGAGGTGCTGACGCAAACCTGCTTATCATGGGGTGTCACTTTCGGGGGTATTTTTCCTCCCCCTCTCCTCTTTCTACCTCCCCCCCCCCATCTTCCTTTTCCCTTCCTTGTCCAGGTGGGTTGTTAAGACAAAAGGGCCGACTTCTTTCATGTCCTTGTTTGCGAGAGATCACAGATGTCGCCTCTGTGCCAACGGGCCGTACATAAACACGGGTATCAGTTCACCTGGGGTTAATGGAGACCCTGCTGTAGTCACTGCCACCTGCTTCTCTCCATCCCACAATAGGAATGCCTTCTTTCTTTCTTTCTTTCTTTCTTTCTTTCTTTCTTTCTTTCTTTCTTTCCTTCCTTCCTTCCTTCCTTCCTTCCTTCCTTCCTTCCTTCCTTTTTCTTTCTCTTTCTTATACTTGAGGGGCTGCCACAGAGATGAGGGGGTGTCAAGCTCTTTTCCAAAGCACCTGAAGGCCAGACAAGGAATAATGGATGGAATCTGACCAAGGAGAGATCCAACCTAGAAATGAGGAGGAACTTTCTGACAGTGAGAAAAATCAACCAATGGAACAGAAGTTGCCTTCAGAAGTTGTGGGAGCTTCATCACTTGAGACTTTCAAGAAAAGATTGGACTGCCATTTGTCAGAAATGGTGTAGGGTCTGCTGCTTGAGAGAGGGTGGGGGGGTTGGACTAGATGACCTATAAGGTCCCTTCCAACTCTGTTAATCTGTTAATTTGTTATTTTTTCCTTCCTCTTCCTCTTTCTCTCTCTCTATTTCTTTTTCTTCCTTCCTTCCTTCATCCCCATTCCTTCCTTTCCTTTCTTCCTCTCTATCTCTCTCTCTTTCTCTTCCTTCCTTCATCCCCTTTCCTTCCTTCCTCTCTTTCTCTTTCTCTTCCTTCATCCCCATTCCTTCCTTTCCTTCCTTCCTCTCTCTCTCTCTCTTTCTCTTCCTTCCTTCCTCCCCATTCATTCCTTCCCTTTCTTCCTCCCTCCCTCCTTCTCTCCCTTCCCTTTCTACCTCCCCCCTTCTCTCTCTCTCTCTCTCTAGATAGATAGATAGATGCAATGTATCGATTTCATAAATAACAAAATAATTTATTATTTATAATAATACCTAATTTATAATATCACTGCTATCAGACTTCGCCAGGGATGCAGTTGGCAAACTGCTGAAGGGATGTTTGTGCCTTGCTCTTGACCAGAGCACCCCAAAGGTTTCGCCCCAAAGGCTTCACCACCCACAATCCCCTCGGGCAGACCTTCCAAAAGCCAAGGTGCTTTCGAACGGAATCATTGCGAGCTGGAGGAAGAAAAATGCAAGCCAACTCTCGCTCTCAGCCCTTGAAGCGATCCAGATGGGGGAAACCGGGGTCAGAGAATCCTTGGAGCGAATGCAGAAAATGTTTCTTTGCTCTTCACCCCCAAAACTGCACGCTCACATGTACACACAGACACACAGTCACACAAACACACCCCAAACCGGGCAAGGAAGGAGAAAGACTCCAAATGAGCTTGCTGCACGGAAGAAGAGGCGATGAAATTCATTTTTATTTTTATTTTTTAAATGGGAGAGCGGATGTTTAATGTCCTGCTTTAATAGCGCCTTCTTGCGAGATGCCCCGTTCCTTTTGGCAAGGAGCAGCTCTGTATAATTTGCGCCCGGATACAACACCGCTTCCTATCTGACCTTTCCTTTAAAACAAAAAAAAAACAAAAAAACTCCAAGATGTCAGCCTCTAAAAGGCCAGAACAAAATATCTCTTGCGTCTTTCTTCTATTTATCATCTCATTTTTCTCTCGCCTGGATTGGCTCACCCGCTGCCTTGTAGGCATCAGCATAAGCCATGAAACCCAACGGGTAAGTTGAGTCAAAAGGATTTGGCTAGCAGCTTTTTTGAGGTGGGGGCAGGAGGTGGGGGCTTGAATTTTCAGGCCCATTGAAGACAACTTAGCCGATCTTGGTGATTTCTCACCAGGATGCATTCTGGGAAAAGCTTTCTGCCCTCCTTCCAAATTTTTTTCTTTTAAAAAAAAATGCCGGCTGGATCTTGAGGACTAGAACCTTAAGAAACTAGGGTTCCCTGGGCAGCCTCGGCATAGATATCTAGCTGGGATGGAGAGGAAGAGAAAGCAAAAAAAGAAAATGTCTGAGCAAAATTGGGGCTATTTTAGTTAACAAATAAACCAGGGGATATTAAAAAACCCTCCACTAATCAGCCCCAGTGATGCCTGAGCCCCTGGTTGTCTGGCTCAGGGGAGCCCGGGCGGGCGGCAAACAGCGTGCCCCCCCTCCTTCCGGTGCAATTAGCACCTGCAATTAAAAACAACCACCTTAATTACAGCGTTTGTGTGTGTGTGTGTGTGTGTTTTTTTTTAAGTTCCAGGTGGAGATCAGGTAACACCTTTCCTGGTATTGAGTTGGGCGTAAACACCTTGGCAGGGAGGATGGATGACGTACTCGTGGATGGAGCGGGGTGTCCGGAGATAGAGGAGGGGGTCTCCCTCGGATAAGGGAGGAGATGGTGCCCCTTTCCATTATCTAGTCAGCAACCTGCGGCTCCCGAGCTGCATGCGGCTCTTTGACCCCTCTCCTGTGGCTCCTTGCTGACTCGGTTGCGTGACCTGCTCTCTGCCCCGAGACATTGACCCAATCTGGCTGAGGCCGATGCCAACCTCGCTAACCTGAGGGCTGGCGGGATGGGAATGGGATCCGGGAGGAGGGTATGATGGAAAGGGGACAGGCCTGCAATTGAGGAGCGAGTACGAGCCGTGGTGGCAGCTTCCTCCTCCTCCTCCTCCTCCTCCTCCCGCGACCCCCTGGCTGGCCATTGCACATGGCGCACACAGGCGAGCGGCCGAGCTCGGCCAAAGTACAGCGAAGACGCATGGAGCTGGCAGGTTGACCGGCTGACAGGCGAACATCTTTGGTGAGGGCTCTCCGGCTTTCTCTGAGCCGGATCCCTGGGGTGGGTGTGCGAGGTTCAGCGGAGCCAGCCCCCCTTTTCCCGCTGTCCTGCTCGGAGAAAGCTGGAGCGCATTCACCAAAGAGGAGGGAGGGATGGGAAAAAGAGAGGAAGAAATGGGAGGGAGGGAGAGAGAAAGAGAGAGAAAGACCCAATTCCCACAGAAAACACCGGGAACCACAAAACCTGAGTAGGCATGGCTGGGTGGGCAGGGTTCATGCGACTGGGTGGGAGTGGCTTTGAGTTGGCCACGCCCACCCAGGTTTTGTGGCTCCCGGTGTTTTCTTTTCTGTGGGAAACAAATGGTCCAAATGGCTTTTTGAGCGTTTAAGGTTACAGATCCCTGCTCTAGACTAAAGCAGACCCTCCCTCCCTCCCCCCATGGTGACTTGCCATCATAAAGGCCGGGCCCTGCCTCCAAATATGTAAGCCAAGGGGAATGGCACAGAAGGGGAAAAAAAAACTGGGGAGGGTAAGCAAGGATAAAGTAGCTCTTAGGTGAGGACTTTGAGAAGAAGAGAGGAGAATGCTTCCTTCACTGTTGCTCTTGAGCATGTGAGATTTAGAGGGCTATTGAAAATACAGAGCCTCTTCAACTTTCCTTTCTACAATCGCTGTTTCTGCCCTGGATTACATAGAATAGAATTCTTTTTTATTGGCCAAGTGTGATTGGACACACAAGGAATTTGTCTTTGTTGCATACGCTCTCAGTGTACATAAAAAGATAAGATACATTCGTCAAGAAGGCACAACACTTAGTGATAGTCATAGGATACAAATTAGCAATCAAATCATACTAGGAAACAATCAATATAAATTGTAAGGATACCAGCAACAAAGTTACAGTCATGCAGTCCTAAGTGGGAGGAGGTGAGTGATAGGAATGATGAGAAGATTAATAGTAGTGCAGACTTAGTAACTCGTTTGACAGTGTTGAGGGAATTAGTTGTTTAGCAGAGTGATGGCGTTGGGGAAAAACCTGTTCTTGTGTCTAGTTGTTCTGATGTGCAGTGCTCTATAGTGTCGTTTTGAGTTGAAATAATTTATGTCCAGGATGCAAGCGGTGTGTAAATATTTTCCCAGCCCTCTTTTTGACTCGTGCAGTAGACAGGTCCTCCATGGAAGGCAGGTTGGTAGCCACTGTTTTTTTCTGCAGTTCTAATTATTGCAGATAATAGTAATATCAGGCCTGATTTTTGTGTGGGTGGGGGGAGTCCACGTGGTGTTGAAAGATATACTGTCTTGGCACGTGGAGTTTCTTCTCCTACCTATCTGGGCTGATTACCACTGATAGAAACAACATTTGGCTAACAGGGAAACTGTTATATATATATATATACAGTATATCGAATTGATATTGGATTTTTACACTTAAAATCACGTTGGCGGGGCAGCCACCATGCCCCAAATGCTGCGGGTCTCCCGGAACAATCCCAGGGTTCGCTCCCTGACAGGGTTTTTTTTCCCCCCAGGGGAAAGAGACTCAGGATGGGTGACGCAATCTTTCCCACCCCTTGCAAAACCATGGAGAGGCCGATTCCCCGGGGCTGATCACCAGGCAGAAGCCAGAAAACCCGATCCTGGGGGAATTAATTACTCCACCCAAATGGCTCACCTTCTGCTTTGATCTCGAATTCTCCTCCGGCTTCTCCACCTAGCGATGCCGCCCCCCCCCCCCCCCACACACACCCCAGGCTAAAAAAAATGGGATTGGGTTTCCATGCCAGGTTTTGCCCTGCAGGGTCCACCTGCCCCTGAATGTGAGAGTCAGCAGACCCCGTTTTGCCTTGTCCCATCTCGGCTTTCATCTTTCTCCCCACCCACCTACCCGAACATGTGTGGGTCTACAAAAAGGATCAGATCTCCAGAGCTGAAGAAGCTTCTTGGAGGAGAAGCGAAACGTCTTCAAAAGAAAAACAAGGAAGTCCAGTTGCCTCTTGAAAAAAAGCAGATCTCTGCTTTGTAGTGGAAGGGCAAAGTGCCATCTCATTTTGCTTGCCCAAAATAAGTCCTGGGGGCTTGGTGAAAGGTGGGCCACTTCGTTTTCTTTGGTGGCAATAGGGATGTGGCGCATTTTAATTTCTCCAGCCTGGGCAATCTCCTTGTGGTCTCCTTTCCAAGGGCTCATCCAAAGGAAACCTTTTCTCCTTTTCCCACCCTGTTGCCCTCTTGACTCGTGGTGGGATGCAGTTTTGAGAGCACAATCCAACTCACGAGGAGGTTGTCCTGTGGGAACAACAGCCCAGCCAAAAAAAACTTAGTGATTCTTCCTGAGAAGAAGCGTTTGAGAGAGGGGAAAGAAGCATTTTTTTTTTTAATAAAAAGTTTTTATTTTCTGATCAAACGAGTATACAATATAAACATTCATTCAAACTATCATCAAGAAAAAGAAAAAAAAATCAATCCTTGGTAAACTCAATCTTCAACCCCTCCTCACCACCCCCCACCCCCGACTTCCCAGAACAAAAACAGGGCATAGATTTCACCAAACATTCACTAAAATAAACTAGCTAACTGCAAGATTTAATAACTCCCAAAACCCCTTAACTCCCCTTTTATAATTTCATCAACCTCCCTTTTTATAAACTCAAAATAGCGTATAATCCAATAACTCTAAGAGTTTTAAAACCTTTAACAAATATTAAACATTCAAACCTTAAAAATTCTCTTAATATATCAGTAAAGTATTCAATTGATTTGCAAAAACATTTTCCCCCTCTTACTTTTCTCAAAGTTCAGATATTTTGAAATCTCATAACAGAAAATAAACCTTAGGTATTCACTAATTAAATTTCTACATTTTTTAAATTTCTAAATTTCCCCCCTTCATTATTCCTCCCTCCAACTTTAAAAATTTTAAAAGATAATCATCAACATAATTAACCATTAATACATAAACTAAAAAACCAAAAAAGATTAATCTTACATTCAACCATTAATGCATCATATTTAAAAATCAATATTTAACTTTATACTTTTTCCCTCTCAGTAGTTATAACACCTAAAACATAATCATTTTTAACCATTAAGTAGAACAACTGCAAAGCCAAAAGAAAAGGTTAATCTTCCATTCTTGCTTTCTTTTTATATTTTTTCCAATCTTTCTGCATCCCTCCTACTTCTATTTTGAGGAGGTTTTTCATTTTAATTTGAGGTTGATGTAACTTCAAAGATTGTCCCCTTTTTGAGAAAATTTCCTCTGGTTTAGAGCCCCCAAATCGCCTCTTCTTGCTTATATAAATCAGTTCATTCGGGAAAGAAGCATTTTGTGGGGGCAATTCATCCTGATGATGGGATGTGGCTGAGGGTCTCAGCGGATGGATTTTTCCATCTGTCACAGTTGAGCATCTACGCCTTCACTCCCAATGGAAGCTTGTGACAGCCCTGGCATTTCCTGGTGGCCTCCTATCCAAGCATGAAGGAGCTCAAGCCATCTTTGGTTCTCCAGCTCAGCTATTTGCTGATGCTTAACAGGGTAGATTGCATCATACCTGGATAGAAATCAACTTCTGTTTATGCAGCTCATGGAGATCCCAAAATATCCCACACGAATCACCTGCTCTTTTCTTCTTTCCTCCTCTTCGCTTTTTTTCCTTTTGCATCCCAACTTTGCAAAGTCATTTCCTCTGCTCGCAGGCAGGCAGTTCGTCAGGGTTTTTTTTCCGAGCTAAAGAGCAGGATAAAAAGGCATGGAATAAACAGGTTGTCATAGGGATGAAAACCGAAGAAGATTAAAAAAAGAAAACGATGCCCCGGGATCCCGGCAGAGCTCTTAATTTATTTTTATTTTTATTTTTTATTTGGAATGGGAGGATAAATAACATGCCTTCAAGGTGCCACGAAACCTTTTGAAATTGGTCGCAGTTCCACCTTAGCTTCGTTGCGGTCTAAAAGCCAGGATGCAGTCGCGCAAATATTTATTTTGCAATTTGGTCTGAAGTGGGGAAAGAAAGAAAGAAAATTGCGAGACATCCGGGGTCCTGATTGCAGACGTGTTTTTTGCCATTTAGGGGGGGTCAAGAGACCCTAAGAAGGTGACAGAGGGGGCAGGAAAAGCTCTGCCAAGAAATGGAGCCAAAGCAGAGTGGGAAGAGAGTGAAACAGAATAGAAGGGGGGAAAATAAAAAAGAATTGGAAAACATTGGGTGGGCTAAATTTGGATTTGCGGTTCTATTTAAAAAAAAAAGAGCTGTTGTAGGAATATTAGCATCAAAGAAAAGTTTGGAGAATATTAATTATTTGGACAGGGGGTCCTGGGTGACGTTTTCTCCATCGTCCCTTAATCTGGATGTTCGGGATTAAACGGGGGGCAAAGTTGTAGCCCTTTCTGAGATCTGAGTTAGTTTCAGGCCCCAGGCAGGGTTTAAATCAGGAGCGTCCAACCTTTCACAACTTTTTAAGACCTGTGGACTTTTAATTCCCAGAATTCCCCAGCCAATGCTGGGCTGAGGAATTCTGGGAGTTGAAGTCCACAAGGTTTAAAAGTTGCAAAGGATGGACAGCCATGGCTTAAAAATGATCCTGTGTCCGCTGGAGGGCACCAGGTTTGCAAAAGTCCCACTCGAGAGACCCCAAAGGCTTTCTGGCTCTATTTATAACAAAGCACCTTTCAAAATTTACCTTCCAAGGTCGATTGAACTTAGCACACAGAGAAAGCAGGAAGTTTTCCTTTGGGGTTCTCTGCACTGAGCAGAGGACTAGATGCCCTCAAAGGCCCCGTTCCCGACTCCCCGCGTTGCCTGAGCAGCTAGCTAGCGGGAAAGGTCAAGCAGGATTCTTACTTTATTGATGTTGCTTGTTTATGGCTTCTCCCTGTTTGCTCTCATGGTTAGGAAGGGCGTGTTCCTTAACGGCCGTCGCTTTTCACCAATCTCCGCTCCCCCACAAAACCTCCTTTATCTTATCAGCCATAAGATAAGCCTGACATGGATTGCAGGTTACCTACATGAAGTCAGGATGGTGGCCCAGGGCAGTTTCGCCGTCAGATGCTTAGGGTCGCTCACGAGTTAGACCCGGCTTGGATGTAGGTGGCCGGACCAAGCCGATACAACTGACTCGCATTTATGACGGTTGCGGTGTCCCTGGGATCTTTTGCCAAGCAAAATCAATGGGGATTCGCTTCATAGCCAGGTGACTCGCTGAACAACTTGCAAGGGAGTCACTTAACGACCATGGGAAGAAAGATGGTAAAATGTGCGGGGTGTGTGTGTGTGTGTAAACTCGCTGAACAGGTGTCTCGGTTAGCAACGGAAATTGTGGGCTCGCTTGCGGTCGTAAGCCGAGGACTGCCTGCGCTGTACTGCATCACATCGCATGACCCATCGGCCCTTGTGGTTCTCAAAAGCCTTGGCACACAAAATGGAGTTGAATAGAATAGAATTGAAATTCTTTATTGGCCAAGTGTGTTTGGACACCCAAGGAATTTGTCTTTGGTGCATACGCTCTCAGTGTACATAAAAAGACAAGATACATTCGTCAAGAATCATAAGGTCACAGCACTTAATGATACTCAAGGTTACTAAAAAGCTATCAAATCGTACTAGGAAACAAATAAAAACAATATAATTGAAAGATACAAGCAACATGGTTATAGTAATAAGAGAAACAGATACTAGTAAGGAAGAGAAGAAGAATAGTAATACAGTCTTAGTAAATTATTTGACAGTGTTATGGGAATTACCCTGTTTCCCCCAAAATAAGACATCCCCTGATAATAAGCCCAATCGGGCTTTTGAACGCATGGCAATAAGGCCAAGTGCTTATTTCAGGATTCAAAAAAAAATATAAGACAGGGTCCTATTTTCGGGAAAACATGGGTAGTTATTAAGCAGAGTGATGTCATTCGGGGAAAAACTGTCCTTGTGTCTAGTTGTTCTGGTGTGCAGTGCTCTATAGCGTCGTTTTGAGGATAGGAGTTGAAACAATTTATGTCCAGGATGCGAGGGATCTGTAGATATTTTCCCAGCCCTCTTTTTGACTCCTGCAGTAGGTCCTCCATGGAAGGCAGGTTGGTAGCCATGGTTTTTTCTGCAGTTCTAATGATCCTCTGAAGTCTCTGTCTGTCTTGTTGGGTTGCAGAACCAAACCAGACAGTTATGGAGGTGCAGATGACAGACTCAATCATTCCTCTGTAGAACTGGATCAGCAGCTCCTTGGGCAGTTTGAGCCCAATTGGTGCCCATAATTGGGCCTTTGCTGAAACCCTCTGAGAATTGAAGCCCACCAGCCTTACCACACAGGAGAAACAGTTTGCTAGCTGTGTCAAGGCACACGGATTTCCATGCACAGGGACTCTGGCGTTTTTCAGAAATAGACTGGACAACCGTTGGACTGGGATGATATTAGGTCTCCTGCTTTGACTACGAGGTTGGACTAGAAGACCTCTGAGGTCCCTTCCACCCTCGGGTTCTATATTCTATGCACAAGGACCCTTCCAGGCAAGCAGGGCCTATCAATACACCGTTGCAAAAAACCTTCCTCTTCTTCTGATTTATTTTTTAAAAATCCTCTAGTGTGTTGTCCTGACTTCCTGTAAGCCCGGCAGGAGGAAAATAATTTGGAGGAGGAGGAATTTTAAAAATGACCTTCCTTTTCAACTTCTTCCCCTAAGGTTCTTCCCCGATAAGGTTTATACAACGCATGACATGCCAGGCATAACTGAAGACGCATGTAAATTCTCCGACAAGGCTGTTATTTGGCCTCTGAGCTGTGTTGGACAGCCATTCCCTTGGTGCTTTTATTGAGCAGACAGGGAGGGTTGGGAGGTGGGTGAGTAATTATTCCATTAAAGAAAAGCAAGCAAAATACAAGCGATCCTTATTATTCACGGGGATTGGCGTGCAATTGCCAATAACAAAGCTGCCTTTGATGATCTAAGATAAATTGGTGGGCTGGGATCCAGATGCCCGGAAAAATGACACTCAAAATGCAGGAAAAAGGGAAGGAAGGAAGGAAGGAAGGAAGGAAGGAAGGAAGGAAGGAGGGAAGGAAGGAAGAAGAGGCAAGGAAGGATGGAAGGAAGGAAAAAGAGGCAAGGAAGGAAGGAGAGGTAAGGAAAAAAGGAAGGAGGGAGAGAAGAGAGAGAGGAAGGAAGTTTGCTTCCTTTAGACGATTAGCACTATCAATGTCAGTTGGTTTTGAGGCCTTCCTGAATTCTACATCAGCAGCCTTTCAATCCCAATTGCCAGACTGGTAAAAAAGGGTGACCTTCGGTTATAGGTCCACCAGGGGCATTCCCTGGGCACATCTGGTTGGCCTCTGTATGCCCCAGACGCGGAAAGAACATGGACCTTCAGGCTGATCCTGTCTCCTGCCTCTTAAAGTCATTAATCCCAGGGTACGCACAATTCGATGCCTAGTTAGGCCTCCAGGTCCTTCTGCCTTTTCATTTCTGCCTTTTATTCTGGGGCCTCCTAAGTCCATGGAGAAGAAAGAACGAAACTAGATTTTTTAAAAGTGCAGGGTCCAGGAAATTGTTGACACGGAGTAGAAGAGAAAAGAGAAGAGAAGAGAAGAGAAGAGAAGAGAAGAGAAGAGAAGAGAAGAGAAGAGAAGAGAGTGAAGAGAAGAGTGAATAGAATAGAATAGAATAGAATAGAATAGAATAGAATAGAATAGAATAGAATAGAATAGAATAGAATTCTTTATTGGCCAAGTGTGATTGGACACCCAAGGAATTTGTCTTGGTGCATATGCTCTCGGTGTACATAAAAAGAAAAAAAAATACATTCTTCAAGAATCATAAGGTACAACACTTAATGATAATCAAGGTTACTAATAAGCTATCAAATCGTACCAGGAAACAAATAAAAACAATATAAATTGGAAAGATACAAGCAACATGGTTATGGTCATAAGTGGGAAGAGATAGATACTAGTAAGGAAGAGAAGGATAATAGTAAAACAGTCTTAGTAAATTATTTGACAGTGTTGTGGGAATTAATTGTTAAGCAGAGTGATGGCGTTCGGGGGGAAAACTGTCCTTGTTGTTCTGGTGTGCAGTGCTCTATAGCGTCGTTTTGAGGGTAAGAGTTGAAACGGTTTATGTCCAGGATGCGAGGGGTCTGTAGGAGTGGTGGGTTTCAAAAATTTTTACTACCGGTTCTGTGCGTGTGGCTTGGTGGATGTGGCCCAGTGGGTGTGGCAGGGGAAGGACACTGTAAAATCTCCATTCCCACCCCACTCCAGGGGAAGGTTACTGCAAAATCCCCATTTCCTCCCGATCAGCTGGGATTTGGGAAGCAGAGAATAGATGGGGACAGGGCCGGTCAGAATTTTTACTACCGCTTCTCCGGAACTGGTCAGAACCTGCTGAAACCCACCTCTGGTCTGTAGATATTTTTCCCAGCCCTCTTTTTGACTCGTGCAGTAGACAGGTCCTCCATGGAAGGCAGGTTGGGAGCAAAATCGCAGCCTTCCAGGAAAGCCTTGCCACTTAGGAAAAGCATCGCAGAGAAACTGGGATCTTCCCAAGTCGTGGCCTCCTAGCAAAACTTCCCCCCCGTTTTAAAAAAATAACTTTTTTTAATGGCCGTCGTGCCATTAGTGATGGTCGAAAGGGCCGGCCTTGTTTTTCTAAGGTGCTCCGGTTGAACCTTTTGGGGTTGGCTGATCCGCGTTATGGTTGCCGTGGGGCAAATGTGGGGCCTGTGATTGGTTTTATTCACCCACGGGGCAAGATCAAAGACAGCTCCTCTGGACCTTGGGCTGCCGGAAAGGGGTTTACTTATGGCTTCTAATAAAACAAAATAAGGGCAGGGAAGGAGGGAGGGAGGAAAGGAAATCCAATTTAGGATCGATGCCCTGGGGCTGCCTCCAGCCGCCCCCTCCCCTGCCTTCTTTAATATAAAGGCTATTGTGCCCAAGGGGGTCCCTCAAGCAGGAAGTCACAACTGGGGGAACGCTGCAATACGCGTGCCTTGGCTTCCTCTCAGAAAGAGGGAAGGGGTGCGTGGCAATTGAAATTAAACAGCGTTGCTCGGTTGTGAGATGAGCGGCCCATAAATTTAATAAATAATAAATAAGCACATGTCCCCCGCTGCTCGATATTCCGAAGTTTGGGATTCATACAGGCATCGCCCGTCCAATTTTCCGGATAATGTGATCTAATCCGAGGGAAGAGGGACTTATATCTCTTTTTTAGGGCTCAGGTACAAGAGAGGTGGGCTCGGTTACCTGCAGGTTCGCGTATCTGGGGGGGTAAATAGAACCAGAATTTGGTATTTTTTTTTCTACCTTCTGGCAGGTAGAAGTGATTCCTTCCTTCCTTCCTTCCTTCCTTCCTTCCTTCCTTCCTTCCTTCCTTCCTTCCTCCTTTCCCTTTTTATCTCTTTCCTTCCTTCCTTCTTTCCCTTTCTATCTTCTTCCTTCCTTCTTTCCCTTTCTGTCTTCTTCCTTCCTTCTTTCCCTTTTTATCTCTTTCCTTCCTTCCTTCTTTCCCTTTCTGTCTTCTTCCTTCCTTCTTTTCCTTTCTGTCTTCTTCCTTCCTTCTTTCCCTTTCTGTCTTCTTCCTTCCTTCTTTTCCTTTCTGTCTTCTTCCTTCCTTCTTTCCCTTTCTGTCTTCTTCCTTCCTTCTTTCCCTTTCTGTCTTCTTCCTTCCTTCTTTTCCTTTCTGTCTTCTTCCTTCCTTCTTTCCCTTTCTGTCTTTTTCCTTCCTTCTTTCCCTTTCTGTCTTCTTCCTTCCTTCTTTTCCTTTCTGTCTTCTTCCTTCCTTCTTTCCCTTTTTATCTCTTTCCTTCCTTCCTTCTTTCCCTTTCTGTCTTCTTCCTTCCTTCTTTTCCTTTCTGTCTTCTTCCCTCCTTCTTTCCCTTTTTATCTCTTTCCTTTCTTCCTTCTTTCCCTTTCTGTCTTCTTCCTTCCTTCCTTCTCTCCCTTCCCCTCCTCCTGCCCTTCCCTCCCTCCCTCCATTCTTTCCTTTTCCCCATTCCTCCTTGTGTCCTTCCCTCTGCCCCTCCCTCCCACCCTTCCTCCCTTCTTCCTTCCCCATCCCTCCTTCTGTCCTTCCTTTTGTCCCTCCCTCCCTCTCCTCTTTCTTCCTCCCTTCCCCTCCATCCCTCTTTCTGTTCTTCTCTCTGTCCCCTTCCTTCCTCCCTCCCTTCCTCTCCCCTTCCCTCCCCTCCTTCGATTTCAGAAGCTTCTTAACCAACCATTTCAAGCAGCAGCAGGGGAATTCAGAAGCGAATCAGGCTCCTGGGCTGGGCCGGTGGCTACTAAGCCTGGAGTTCTTTTGCTTTCGGTAAAACATTGGCAGCATCTATAAACCTGGGCCGGCTGCATTCCAGGAGGAACTTTCCCCCCCAGCCAGTTTTCTCTGACTTCAAGGCAGCTTCAAAGCCGGAGAAAAACAGGGGACATCCTAACGCATAGTAGCTGCAGGGCTTCTCTTGAAGAATAATATTTGCCGGTCTTTGTATCCAGGTTGTTTGCGGTATCAACCAGTCGGTGTTTTGGATAAGGTCAATGCCTGGAAATCAGGTGAACCAAGGAACGTCTTAACCAGGCTTGAGTTTTTCAAGAGCAGCCCAGGAAACGTGGGATTGTGAATACCTCACCCCTGTTTTTATTGTGACATTAACTGTGCTTAAATAATCCCTAGTAATTACAATAGCAGAATGTTAATACAATTCAATGATGCTACCACAGCATTAAACGTGGCAGAGGACACACCGAAAGCCCCTCCCCACGGGATTGTTCAAAGTAACAACAGTCACTTACGACCGTTTTTCACACTTACGACCATTGCAGCCTCTGCATAGCCATGCCCTCGGTTCCGATTTGGCTTTCCAGAGCGGTCAGCCAAACCCGATGGACCACTTCACCAGCGACCACTTTGAAAACGTCACTCAAAAAAAAAAATCCTCTTAAGGGGAAAACGAGCCATCCATAAGGATGCACAAAAATGTATTTTGGGGTGTTAGGAATGGGGAAACCACCCCGAGAAGTAGAGAAAAACTTTTGGGAGCTGTCCCAAATTCCCCCTTCTTTTCCATGCTAATTGCAATATGTTGCTGACTCGCCAGAGCCTGCCAAAGCTTACGTAAAACCTCCCTACTGTTCCCGAGACCATTTTCCCCATCAAACACATACACCTTTGGGCACTCTTCCCACCCACCCCGCACACCTGGGTTGGGTCCCTGGCCGTCCATTTCCCACCCACCCGCTCTCCTTCCTCCCGCCTTGGTCTCAGGTCTTCCTGGCAGAAATTCTCTGAGCCAGCCAGACGAGTCAACCCCTCTCTCCCTTCCCTGCCGCCTTTGCGAGGGCAGAAAGTTAAAAATTATTCAAAGGCGAGATTCCTGGCCTGCGGGCCAGTACCAGGCGAAGATTTTCACCGCCCCGTTCTGTTCCTTCGCCAAAACCGAGATAAGACACTAGGCAGTTCTTTTGGAATAATAATTCCCTTCTTCTAGATTGCGCTGGGAAGTTCGTCTTCTACCTTTCTCCACCCCCGCCCCAATTATAACCCACTTCCCCCATCCTCTTATTTTGTCAGATGCTCCCCGGCCCTTAGGGTGATGAATATTTGGTGTTAACTAGAAAGGAGGGAGGGGGGGGGGACACTTTAAAAGATGCAAATCATTAAACAAGCCCATGGCTGAGTTCCTTTCCTCCTCCTGTCGGTTGCCTTCACTTCAAAGGCCAAGTAAGTAGCAGATTGATTGATTTTCTTTTTTTTTTTAAGCCCGGCTGCCCTCCGCAAAAGAATTTTGCATTGTTTTCTCTTCCCCCGAAACGTTGAGAAAACTGGACGGGGGCTGCAGAGGTTGACCTGGGAACCGAGGCACGCTGGATTTCTCTCGAGCCCAGCCAAACGGAGAAAAATTCCCAGGAATTCTAATTTTTCCCCCCCCTCCACGCTCCACCTTCCGTCCGTAACAAATCACCTGGCGATGAATGTTAACTGTTGGGGCCTTTCCCACCCCCCATCCCCCCCGGAGAACTTTTGCCGAGTATAAAACGGGAGCTGTCTGGTGGCAAGGAAGGATGGGCCGGCGACGTTGGCAAGCGCGGATCGTGGATCACGACAGTCTTCCTGGGTAGGGTGGGCAAGGTAGGAGACCCTTACTCCAGGTCTTTTGCAGAGACCAAAGACGCACTGAAGACGAATGGGCCTGAAGTGGACTCCCACAAGTGTCACCATGTTGTGTCCATCACTTAGGATACAGCCACTCAAACGGTGGGCACTGGTCATCGGTGCCGGAGATAGAATAGAGGTGGTTTCACCTTCCAGTTCAGGTTAAGGTCAGGTCAAACCCCTGGTCCAGGGGATCCCGCAAGGTATTTTGGAGACACCCCCCCCCCCCCCGTAAATATCTTGGCTTTACCGTCAGTTGATTAATTATCTTGGCTGCTTGTTTGTATTCATTTTCTGGGTGTTTTTCGTTAACGTCTTGCTGTTTTTTTTTAATTGTTTTAGAATTCTAAGCTGCCCAGGATCATTTGGTTGAGTTGGGAGGAGGCTGCAGAAATGGGATGAATGGATGAATGAATAAATTTGGGATAGATTAAATGCCAGAGACTGTCAAAGAAGGGGAAGCAGATGGAGTGGAGATTGGGAGGGTGGAGATGGTGGGCTTTGCATAAGAAGACAGCGGAGGAGGAGTGCAGTGTGGCCTAGTGGATGGATGCCTCCTTATTGTATGGGTTTAACCATCTGAAATGCTGATGAAATGTAAATGAATTTGGTTTTGACCTGCCTGGCTGGGTTTGGAGAGTAGGACCCCCACCTCCCATTGCTAGATCTTACCCTCAAAAGCAAAACCTCCAGAACAGGAGGTGCAAATAGATTTCAGAGCTGAAACCTTGGCTCAGCATTCCCTACCTAGCAGGGTTGTTGCAAAGATGGAAGAGGACGGTTCCCCCCCCCCCCCGCCCAGGCCCTTCCTTGCTGTTCTGCAGTGAAGGTGCATCGGGTCCAAGCCTAATGAAAAACGGGCTCCATGTTATCCTTAGGAGACGAGAACAGTTTTTATAGAAGTGACGAAAGGCAATGCTGAATTAAAGCAGACAAAACCATTTAAAGCAAAATGGGGGGGGAGAATGCTTATCCTCCCCCCCCACACTTTGCTATCCGCCTGTGTGAGTTTGGGATCTAAACTTCTCTCCGTTGTGCAAGAGGAATGTAGACTTTGCTCAGGGACTCGGCTTTCCTGCTCCTCGTTTCTTTCAGCCTGAGCTTGACCCAAAGCCTGCAAGACGGGCCCTAGGATCACTGGCCTACCTCTCCGGGCTGTTGGTGCGAAGGCCAAGGCCTTCCCATAATCCCCTGCCCCCTCTCTCATTCAGAATGGCTGGGACCAGAGCCAGGGATGGGTAGAGCCAAGGCCCAAGACGGGAGGAACAAAAGCCAGTAAGTGAGATCAAAGACCTTATCCTCCTCCTCTTTTTGAATCCCTGGTCTTCTCGCCCGTGTTTCAGAGATTGTTTAGGGTAATGGATGATGGGAGTTGGAATCTAAATACCTCTGGAGCATCCCGTTCAGAGGGAGGCTGGCTTTGGAGCAGGGAAGCATCCCAATTCATGAGAATAAACTGCTTGAGTGAATCACACTCGGCTTAAAAGTGCAGGCAGCTAACATATTTTTGTTTTGAAACTATTGTTGTGTTTTAAGGGCATTGTTCTGTCTATTTCTGTGTTTTAAGGGCATTTCCAGCTACAGATAGATGCACTCTGGCCTTATTTATCTCCTAATCGTGATCATCCTGACCATAATCGCGTCGCCCAAGCCGTTTCTGATCATCAGGTGGTACTAACAGTTTAAGGCCGGTAGCTTTTTCTACTCCTGCCAACAAGCAGCTTATCGAGAGGAAAGCCTGGCGGGGAAGCCCTGGCCTTCAGGGGGTTAACAAAACCCTCCTTGCATCCGGCAGGTTCAAAACACCTGCTGCCCTCCCCCCCAAAACAGCCAATGAGAAGCCAGCACGTAGCAGCTCCCAGACAAGTGTCGGTTTGAAACCCAACACCTGTCTCCGGTTCCTGCCAGGTGTGGCGGCCAGGTTGATGCTCGCCTCTTCTCACCTGGAAGTCCCTCCCTGTTTCCCCCACCCTCTCCTTCCTTTCCATCAAGAGATTTGGCTACTTCCTCCCCGCACAGCCCCAGTCTCCATCCGTGGCATTCGATCCTCAGGTGGTCGGCACCTATAAATGCCCACCTGGCAGTAACAGGAGTCGACTGCAATGCCACCTTGTCCTTTTCCCTTTCCACCACAGGTAAGGGACGTCCTTCTTTCTCTCCCCAAGCCAGAGCTGGTCTTTCTGGAAAGGGTAAGGTTGTGGTCCCCAAGGAGACAGGAATCTGGTTCTAAAACAAACCAGCAATGTTGGCCAGGCCGAATCACCCGTCTCCTAACGTCTCTACCAAAGCATTCTGCAACTAGGGACTCCCTTCCAGACACCTGAACTTCAACTCTAAGAGTTTCAAAGTGATGCTGAGCATGCTGGGAGTCGGAGTCCACTGAGCTAGGAAGTGTAAGATATAGAATGTATATCTTCAGCAAGTTTTTGTTCAAAATTAAGATGGCAGCTTCCAACTTAGGGTTGCAAAACACCATTTTCTCATTTTTGGCACCCTCCTCAAAAGTGTAGGCAGAAAAAGAAAAGATCCATTTAACAGACCCATCCTATCAAAAAAGGGAGGAAATGATGGCTTCACGCTCCATGCCTCTCCCATCCCATCCCACTCAAATCCCCACCAACTCTAAAAAAGCCAGCCAGTCCTTGCCCAGAAAGGGGATTTTTAAATGTGAGAAACTGGTTTTGAGCAACAAGATGCATTTTCCCGGTTTAGCTGGGCTGCCCAGATGGGAGTTTTTAAAATTCTAGTTTTCCCAATAATTTACTGTATACCAGGCTTGAAAATCCCACCTCTCTCCAGAGCATAGGCCACTCCTGGTCTGCACATAAGCCCTCCAGATCACTTATCGGACCTTGTAATATAAGGTAGAATCAACCTTTTTAAATTCATAGAACGTAGAATAATAGACTTGGAAGGGATTTCAGAGGTCTTCTAGTTTAACTCCCTGCTCGAGCAGGACACCCTATGCCAGGGGTGAAATCCAGCAGGTTCTGACAGGTTCTGCAGAACCGGCAGCGGAAATTTTGAGTAGTTCAGAGAACCGGCAAATACCACCTCTGGCTGGCCCTAGAGTGAAGTTGGAAATGGAGAGTTTGCAATATCCTCCTCCCCAGGAGTGGGGAGGGAATGGGGATTTTGCAGTATCCTTCCCCTGCCACGCCCACCAAACCACGCCCACAGAACCGGTAGTAAAAAAAAAGGGGGGGGGGTTCATCACTGCCCTATACCTGTGACGGCAAACCTATGGCACACGTGCCCGAAGTGGCACATGGAGCCATGTCACCTGGCTCCATGTGCCACGCGCCTCCCACCGGCCAGCTGGGTTTCAGGTCTCTGCCACGCATGCATGGGAGGGCAGGGTGCATTTTAGGAGTTCTTATGTGCACATGCCCCCCCACCCCATTTTGGGCCTGGAAGGTCTCCTGCACCAACCTGGAAGCCAAAACAGGGGGGGGCATGCGCAGTGGGGCACTCGCATTGTATTTTGGGGGGCCGGGCACACGCGTGTGCATTGGGCACTCGGCACCAAAAAGGTTAAGCATCACTGCCCTATACCATTTTAGACAAATGATTGTCCAATCTCTTTTTGAAAGCCTCCAGTGATGGACCACTCACAACCTCTGAAGGCAAGCTGTTCCACCAATTAATTGTTCTAACAGGAAATTTCTCCTTAGTTCTAGGTTGCTTCTCTCCTTGGTTAGTTGGTTCCATCCATTGTTTCTTGTGTTGCCTTTTAGAAAATAGTTTGATTCCCCTCATCTTTGTAGGAGCCCCTGAGATATTAGAACACCACTATCACGTCACCCCTAGTTCTTCTCTTCGCTAGACTGCCTGCAATTACTGCGAGTTCAATTCTCACCAGGCTCAAGATTGACTCAGCCTTCCATCCTTTCGAGGTAGGTAAAAGGAGGACCCGGTTTGTGGTGGCAATAAGCTGACTTTGTATAAAATAGAACACCGCTTAGGGGAGGCCAAAAGCCCTACTAAGCAGGCCTATACAAAAGTATGAAGGCTATTGCTTAAAAGCATTGTAAGCCACCCTGAGTCTCCGGAGAAGGGCGGCATATAAATCAAACTAATAAAATATAAATCAAACTAATAAATAGACTAGACATACCCAATTCCTGCAACCGTTCTTCGTACATTTTAGCCTCCAGCCCCCTAATCCTCTTGGTTGCTCTTCTCTGCTCTCTTTCCAGAGCCTCAACATTTTTTTTTTTTGTATCGTGGCAACCAGAACTGGATATGGTATTCCAAGTGGGGTCTTACTAAGGCTTTTTAAAAGGGGTAGTAGAACTTAAGTCATAAGTCATAAGTTTATTTTGTCAAGCATATATAAGATAACAGGTAGAAGTATAAACATAATTTGAATACATGAAAAGAGTAAGTAAAAAGGAATATTAGGACAGGGATGGAAGGCACGTTGGGGTGCTTATGCACGCCCCTTACAGACCTCTTAGGAATGGGGTGAGGTCAACAGTAGACAGTCTAAAGTTAAAGTTTTGAGGGTTTGGGGAAGAAACCACAGAGTCAGATAGAGCATTTCAGGCGTTGACCACTCTGTTGCTGAAGTCGTATTTTCTGCAATCGAGTTTGGAGCGGTTTACCTTGAGTTTGTATCGATTGTGTGCTCTTGTATTGTTGTGGTTGAAGCTGAAGTAGTCATTGACAGGAAGGACATTGTGGCAGATAATTTTATGTACCGTAAGGTCAGACTGAAGTCGGCGTAGTTCTAAGTTGTCTTAAGCCCTTCATGTGATCTTGATTCTATCCCTCTATTAAGCCCTGCTGAGCGGCCATTTTATGGGTCTGTATTCCCAACCATCTCCCTACAAGGACGTGAGAAACTCCCTCTTATTTTGAACTAGAGATGGGAGGATGAGTGGGGGGTGGGGGGTGGAAAAAAATCACCATCAGGGTCTAGCTGGCATGGATGTCTTCAAAACCTGGCACTGACCGAATTCAAAACAAAAGAAAGCTCACTTGACCTCCAGCCTCATTAGATCTGTTGATTTACGGCCTGCTTCAAAGCCTTGTTTTCTTTCCAAATCTAAATTTCTTTTCTTTTTGGGGACTAGCTGTTCAAGTCATTAACCTGACCCAGTGAGGCTGCCTTATCAGCTTTTGGGGTGGGAGTGAGAATGAAGCAAAACTGGAAGAGCCCCTTTAATTAAAGCCTTCGCCTTCCTACACTCAACAGGCACCGTGCCCGGAGCAATCCCGGACCATAACAGGCATCCATCCTTCCTCTTGGAGCCAAAGGGATTTGGTTTGCCAGTAGCGTCCACCTTATCTGGGGACCATCCAGCCCTGTTCTTGATGCCAAGTCCATCTTCAAGGAGAGGGTGCCGGTTGGCCAGATCTTCTTGCACCTTGCAATGAGCTGATCCTTTCTGTGTCTTTCTTGGCCAAGCTCTGGGGGTGCGTTTCAGTGCACCTTGAAATGTTGGCCTTGTGGATGCAGATCTTGGTTAGCTGGTTATTTAGGGCAGAGAGTCTCCAAAGCTGGCTGAGGAACTCTGGGAGTTGAAGTCCACAAGTCTTAAAGTTGCCAAGGTTGGAGATTTATGGAGTACAAGTAGTCCTTGACTTAACGGGAGCCTGAGTGGCGCAGCAGACTAATGCTACTGTTAAAGGTAGTATTTAGCTTCTAGCTGCCTGCAATTACTGCGAGTTCAATTCTCACCAGGCTCAAGGTTGACTCAGCCTTCCATCCTTTCTAAGGTAGGTAAATTGAGGACCCAGTTTGTGGGGGCAATAAGCTGACTTTGTATAAAATATACAAAAGTATGAAGGCTATTGCTTAACGCATTGTAAGCCGCCCTGAGTCTCCGGAGAAGGGCGGCATATAAATCAAAATTTTAAAAAAACAAAAACAGTTCATTTAGTAACCGTTCAAAATTATAACGGCACTGAAAAAAGTGACTTATGATCGATTTTTTTTTTTTTACTTACGACCATTAGCGGCATCCCTGTGATCACATGACCAAAATTCAGACACTTGTTGCAAACTGGTTCGTATTTATGACGGTCACAGCGTCCCGCGTGATCAGGGACGCCAATGCAACAATCAGCTTTCGCAACCTTCTGACAAGTAAAAGTCAAAGGGGAAGCCAGAGTCGCTTAATGAACTCTGTTACTAACTCAACAAATGCAACGATTCACTTAACCAACTGTTGCAAGAAAAGGTCGTAAAATGGAGGCCGGCCATTCTCCCCGCCACAAAGAAGAGCGGGTCAATCTGTTCTCTTGTCCTTGACTTGAAGGCAGGGCAAGAATGTAATGGGTGGAAACTTACCAAGGAGAGAAGCAACCTAGAATGAAGGAGAAACTTCCTGACAGTTAGATCAATTAACCAGTGGAACAACTTGCCTCCAGAAGTTGTAAATGCTCCAACACTGGAAGTTTTTAAGAAGAGATTGGACAACCGTTTGTCTGAAATTGTATAGGGCAGGGGTCTGCAACCTTAAATACTCAAAGAGCCATTTGGACCCGTTTCCCACAGAAAAGAAAACACCGGGAGCCACAAAACCCTTCCTATGCCTGACTATTTTTTGAGGGGCCACAAAACTAACATATGTAGTTGAATTAAACGATCTGTTTCTTCTGAAACTTTTCTTTTCTTGGATTTATCCATGGTTGGCCTACCGGGGGTTGAAAAGCTCAATAAATCATGTGCCGGGGGTGTTGCATATTGGTGGTTGTGACACATATTTTGAGCGACAGGGAGCCACAGCAGAGGGGTGAAAGAGCCACATGTGGCTTCAGAGCCGCAGGTTGCTGACCCCTGGAATAGGGCTTCCTACCTGAGCAGGTGGTTGGACTAGAAGACCTCCAAGGTCCCTTCCAACTCGGTTATTCTGCCCTGCTGGATCCTCTAGACAACAAATGACCAGATTCCGCCTTGTTTAGTTGTGTTCTGAAATATTGCATTAGGAGGCGCTTGAGGTGGGTAACTCTCTGTGACCAGGCCCTTTTATTCTTTTATTAAATCTGGTGGTGCCTTTTCCAACTAACCCATTTTACCATATAAAGGAAAATATTTGTAGCTCGGGGATTGAAATGAGGGGATACATGGCGCTTGCTGAGTTTGGTTGTTTTTCTTGCAGACATTTCATTACCCAACTAGGTAACCTCATCAATGCTCTTTTCCCAGTTCCCACGGCACTGGTGACGTGACCTAGTTTTGGGTTACGAACCTCGTAACACCTTTTATTCAAAGGCTTCCGTTTTGGCGAACTGCTGCTTTGTCAGTTTGGGAAGACGGGCTTCTAAGTTTTTAGGAAGTATCGCGTCCGCTTAGACTCCCAGGCCAGGATTTCCCCTCTTCACCTGCTGTGCTGTGCTCACAACGCTGTGAGAATGCAACACAATCTTGGCTCTTTTTTTGTTTTTTGTTTTTGTTTTGAAATGATCCCTCACAATTTGTAAGTTAGAAACAGGCACCCCTTCCAATCTCTCTCGTCTATCTCACCGCTTCACCGCTTGGCGAGCCTCCCAGATCCTGATGCAACCCTCCCAGGCCTACAAACACACGGACCCGCCCTGAAGAAGCCCAAAAACCTTTTCCCACCGGTCACGGATCTGAATTCTGCCCATTGCCCCATTAACCCCTTCGGGATAACTCCTGCAGACTTTCCTGAAAAGTGGGGAGAGAGGTCTGGTGACTTAATTCCTCCGTTAGGGAACGGTGAGATGACGCAAACACAGTTCCGCTATTGCCAGATGGTGCCTTGTCCAACTTCTGCGCCGTCGAGATAATTATGATGGTGATTTTCTCGGGGAAAAACACACACACACACACAAAAAAACCCCATGAGCATAGAGCTCAGAGGCGGAGATTTCAAGAGCTGTTAAATTATTACGACTGTTTACATACCGTCTTCTACTAGATAGCACTGGTTGCATTGGGGACTTTTGACCCTGGGATCTTTCCAAAGGATTTAAGGATCATTAAAGAAATTGTAGGAACACGGGTTTTGTTCCAAGTCAGGCAATTTTTGGGGACGATCGACCAGTTGAGTTTTTGTTCCTATTGTGTCCAGATTTTTAGGTACCAGAGCTCTATATTTTTGTTATTAATTCAATTTAGAGGCATTTGAGGTTGCAGCTTGTATCCAGGGGTGGACTGCTGAGGGTTTGCAGGAGTTCGGGAGAACCTCTAGCTAAGATTCTGTGCATTTCAGAGAACCCACAAATCCCACTCCTGGCTGGCCCCTCCCACCCCACCCCTCCCTTCCCAGGAGTCCCCACGCAGCCCATTTTGGATGCAGATAAGTGTAGGGTGTGCGAGCAGGCTCGGGGAGGGTGAAAAACGGGCCTACTGGAAGCTCAGGAAGACCAGAAACGGACCTGTTTCCAGCCTCCAGAGGGCCTCCAGAGCCTGGGGAGGCCGTTTTTGCCCTCCCGGAAGCTCGAAGAAAGCCTCCGGAGCCTGGAGAGGCCAAACGCCCCCCCCCCCCCCCGTGGTGCAGGAGACTGACTAGGCCACGCCCACCATGCCCACACCCACCCAGCAACTGGGCAGAGAACCCCTTGCTCAAATTTTTGAAGCCCACCCCTACTTGTACCAAAAGTCCAAATCTGAGAAATGCAAGACATCAGCTCTCTTTTCCTTTTAATCTAGCCTACCTTGGAAAGAAGAAAGACGGAAAGCTGCCGTTTACCCATTGTGTCTCTTTCCCCGCTCTCCCCCTCTAACGTTTCTACTTTTCCGCTTTGCAAACCTTCCCATGTCAGGAGGAAAGGCGAGGACCAATCTTGGGTTGATCTTTCTTCCCCCCCACCCCCCAAGCTGCAAGAGTGACCAACTCTCCGTCTCTCCCTCCCCCCTGCTGAAACGGGATCGCTCCTTCAGCTCCTTTTTCCCACGGCCTCCTCCTTGAAGGAAAGGACGGAGCCAAAGGTGCGCGGACAGCCATGCCATGAAAATCCGAGCAGGGGTCAGGACAGTGGTGAAATCCAATTTTTTTTCACTACCGGTTCTGTGGGCGTGGCTTAGTGGGCATGGTGTGGCTTGGTGGGCGTGGCAGGGGAAGGAAACTGCAAAATCTCCATTCCTTCCCCACTCAGGGGAAGGATACTGCAAAATCCCCATTCCCACCCCACTCTGGAGCCAGCCAGAGGTAGTA